>JASAUF010000064.1:0-1200000 GCA_030180095.1 Magnolia changhungtana | reverse complement strand
TAATGGTAGATTCATGATCTGCTTGCAATTGCACATGTACAAAGTGCTTTCCATTTCCTGTTTCGATTAACGTTGTAGAAATTGGAATTTCACATACTCTAAGTATACGTAGAAATACCGTATACGTATTTTTTTTGGAAAAACGTTTGACATGTTTATTTAATGTATTATTATATGATATATGGATAAAATACTAATTTGGTGAAAGGAATTGCTGAAATACATGTTCATGTGTAAATGCTACGTATGTTGAAATTGTATATTCTAGAAATACCGTATATGTATTTTTTGGAAAAATGTATGACATGTTTATTTAATGTATGATTATACAATATATGTATAAAATACTAGTTTGGCGAAAGGAATCGCCAAAATACATGTTCCCTTGTAAATGTCAAGTATGTTGAAATTGCGTATTCTAGAAATACCGCATATGTGTAAAATTTGGAAATGTAATTGTCATGATTATTTGTTGTATGATTATGATATACGCGGGTAAATTAACCGCTTGGAAAAAGAATAGCCCTAATCCGCAATTGCTAACATACGTTATGTATGTTGAAATCGCACACTCTAAGTGTTTGGTGTACGTGCTTGTGTGCGTAGAAGCTTGGGTGTTAGTGCCTTAGATAGACGCTGATATGGAATTCCCGACTCCCTTAGAGACATGTAGGGTCCCCTCTATGCGGTGGTTCGCTATAACCACTCACTTGTGATGCGTATGTAACTGTATCCCTATGTGTATAGTGCTTTATAACATGCTTTACAACATGCTTTATAACATGCTTTATAACATGCTTTACTTCATGCTTTATAATATGCCTGCTAACATGCTTTACTTCATGCTTTACTTCATGCTTTACAACAAGCTGCGTTTGGGACTATGCCTATAGTCCAAACATTCGGTACCAGACTTGCGGTTGTGGCTGAGATTCATATCGCCACAACGGACGTGTCTGGCGAACCCGAGTCGTACTTCGGTTGGCGATAGTGGTTGGCCACACGGAGTGCTTTTACGCTCCATATCGCTCAACTTGTGGTGCGCTCGAGCTAGTCAGGCTCGTCAAGCAAACCGATATGTGTATATGTATGTTCACCATGTTTGGTCGCTACTGCTTGAACCTAGGGTACCAAACTTACCAGTGGCAATCCCGTTAACCATGGTACCTCGATCCGCTAAGACGCATGAGCCGGGCATGGTGGTATGGGACACCGTGGTCGAGCTGTCGGCCTACGCTGGGGTCATGTGCCTCCCCGTAGTGACCATTGCGCAACCAAACTCGTGAGCCGATTATGGTGGTATGGGACACTATATTCGAGCTGTCGATACTTACGGCGAGAGCCGAGTACGGTGAGACCTGTGCTCGTGCTGACGGGCGACGAGTCCTCCGTAGTATCTTCGAGTATACTCCAAGTGTCTGTGATTGGCGACGAGTCTTTCACAACTTATCTAGAGTATGAGTTGAGCCGAGCACGGTGAGACCTGTACTCGAGTGACGGCTAGTGATTGAGCCAAGTACGGTGAGATATGTACTTGAGCCGACGGCCGCAATTGAGCCGCATATGGTGAGATCTCAGATCCGCGCCGACGGGTGACGAGCCCTTTGCGATGCCTTCACTACGCTTCTCAAACCATAATATCGTATGAGATTAGCTAGGATTGACGACCCTAGAATGGATCATGTTTGGGAATGATACAAGGGAGGTACCTTAGTTTCCCAATACTGCTGGTTGAAATGGATTAATAAAAACTTGGTAATCATGAGCATCATCGCACCGCATGTGCTTTGTAGATGTGGCGCACTGAGGGAGTTAGCATTCGCGAACGTAAGATGATGTCGCTTGAGGGTGGTTTGGCAAGGGCATACAGCATCATGTCATATCATTTTTGCACTTAACAAGAGTAATTAGGAATGTTTGATTTGTACTGCATTATCATTACTGCTTGATTGATTTGATAACATGTTAACCTATGCTTTATTGTTCCACTGAGTTAGCTACTCACTCCCACGTTACGGGACGATGTTTGCAACACCCACCAGACCCTGTCACAGGTGTAGATGGCGCCTCTGTTCAGGAGCCGGAGCTCGATTTCGAGGAGGATCAGGAGGAGTTCTCCTTTATGCACTACTCTGATGGCTATGCTTAGGCCGACTGCATCGCGGGGATTCCAGGGTTTATCTACAGAGTTGCATTTGATTTTTGACTTAGAAACAATACTTGTATATCGGTACTCAGTTAGTACTCATACTCTGGAGTTCACAAAATTTTGATACTTTACATATTTCGAATATAAAATTTCAGTCTTCCGCTTGCCTTTATACAATTGAACTGGAGTATGAATTACTGTTTTGGTATAATCTCATTCATGTTTATTGCGCTAACTCAGATGACATTTAACCATCATTGTGTATGTTGCATAAGTGATGCGTTGGAACTCGGGAGTTGAGTTCATACTCGACCCCCGAATTTCAGGGCTTTACAGTTCCTATGCCTCTGTGGTCATCGACATCGCTGCAGCTGGGAGCTACCAGAGGGGGCCTTCCTCTTCTGGTCTCCTCTCTGAAGAATGGCGGTCATTGCTTGCAACATCTACTGTAGCAGGTCCACACTTATGGACATGGTCGGTGCTGCACTAAACTCAGATGGGGGTGCAGAAGTCTCGGGTGGGGGAACAGGAATCTCAGGCGAGGAAACGGAAGTGCTCGGGTCACTCTCTTGGGTGTCATGTCCTACAGGAAGGAACAAGGGTCTATCATCCTTGGGCACTCACGAAGGCACACATGATAGGGAGCTATATCCGAAAGTTTCTAAGTTATTTAATCTCGGGGGTCTAACCATTCTAAGTTCTCAACAATCACACAATGAAGTGTAGCTATCACCAGATATGTGATGTTATCCTCAGGTATTCCCAAGTTATGCTCTGATACCAACTTCTGTCATGCCCCAAACTCGAAAACTGGGCTCACAAAATTCCCGATCGACGAATCTGGTGCCGACAGCCTCCGTAGTACCCCATTCTCGGTTCCCGGCGTCCATACGCCAGATTCCGATCCTGGGATCCTACAAAGAGGATTTTCCAATGTACATTTAACTCATAATAAGCATAACCATAATTTTACCCAAGTCACAAAGGCAACATCATCATCACATATCCACTAATATAAACAGTTGAATACAGTGCTAAAAGGGAAATACATATATCGAAATCAAAGCTCCGGAAGATAGCTGCATGCTCCAAGCACAATGCAGCTACAACCTAAGTGGGCCACATGATCATGATCAAGGGCTTAGAAAATGAAATGCACACAACTTATAATCTACACGCCGGATAGACACACAAGACGCGGCGTCGGAACCGCAACGACAAAGCGGTCGCAATGGCATAGGTCTCAACTGGATCCGAGTCGGGTCTTCATGATGGGACTCACAAATGACCGCAAACATTATCCAAGGGTCACGGGCCGCCGGGATTCGACCGGTAGGACCGCGGGACTAAGGTGGATGGAATGCATACTTACACGCACATGCACACATGCGAACTCAGGTCGGGTCTCACAATCCTCCCCACCAACAAGAAATTTTGTCCTCGAAATTAACAAAATCGGAACAACAAAATGCATAACATCATCATACATATATCAATCATCAATCTCAAGAGAATGCAATACAAGCAATCAGTTATCAAACAAATGGGGACAACGCTCTCTAATCTCGGCCTCGTGTTCCCAAGACACCTCGGCCTCCGAATGATGACCCCATTACACTTTCACCAAGAGAATGACCTTGGTCCAAAGGACCTACTCCTTCCGATCAAGAATACGAATCGGCTACTCAATGTAGGAAGCATCCTCACAGACCTCAAGTGGCTGCCAATTAATCACAGGAATAGTGTTCGACCCACATTTTAGCAAAATAGAAACATGGAACACGTCGTGGATCGCGGACAACTCAGGGGGTAAGGCGAGCCTATAGGCCACAGCGCGCATGCACTCGGTAATCTCAAAAGGTCGAATAAATCTCAGGGCGAGCTTGCCCTTCACACCAAAATGAACCACGCCCTTCATAGGTGAGACCTTGAGATATACCATGTCCCCGATCACGAACTCAAGGGGTCGACGCCGATGATTAGCAAAACTCTTTTGCCGGCTCTGAACTGTGCGCATCCTCTGCCTGATAACATCAATAGCCTCCGATGTTTGTAGCAAAAGCTTAGGACCTAAGAGACGACGTTCTCCAACCTTGGTCCAACAAATAGGAGATCTGCACAGTCTACCATAAAGTGCCTCAAAAGGAGCTATGTCGATTTTCGCCTGATAACTGTTGTTGTACGCGAACTCGGTGAGGCGCATATGCTTATCCCAACTGCCCGCAAAGTTGATCACACAAGCCCTGAGCATATCCTCAAGGATCTGGTTGACCCTTTTGGTCTGCCCATCCGTTTGCAGATGATAAGCAGAGTTGAGACGCAAAGTGACCCCCAATGCCTGCTGAAAACTCCTCCAAAACTAACATGTAAACCTAGAGTCTCAGTCTGAAATGATCGAAATTGGGACGCCGTGCAGTCTCACTATCTCCTCAATGAATATCCTCGCCAATCAGTCCATGGACCAGGAAGCACGCACTGGAATAAAATGAGTCGACTTCGTCAGATGATCAATAATAACCCAGATAGTATCGTGACCACGCTGAGTCCTCGACAAACCTGCGATAAAGTCCATCAATACGTGCTCCCACTTCCACTCTAGAACGCTCAACGGCTACAAGGGACCAGGGGGTCTCTGATGATCGGCCTTGACATGCCACAAATATTGCCTCCTCATGTCAGAAGTGCTGCCTCCTCATGTCATGATACATCTTCGTGGAGCCCAGGTGGATAGTAAGTCTCAATCGGTGTGCCTCGGTCATCAGATCACAACACAACTTTGGCACATCCGGGACACACAATTGGCCTCTAAAGTGTAATCCACCGTCGGAACCGATCTGCCAGTCTGACTGCTCCACGGAGGTGGCCTCTGCTCGGTACTCCTGAAGTGACTCGTCCGTCTGCTGAGCCTCGATCACCCTGGCCACTAGAGAGGGTTGAATCGATAAGCTCAAAAGCTGAACAATGGATGACTGCAGGCCGAACTCAAAGTCATACTCTGAAACATTCTCGAGCATCTACCTCTATCGAACCATCATATGTGCCACCAGGCCTCGTGGCTGACTACTGAGCGCGTCCGCCACCACTTTTGCCTTGCTCGGGTGGTACTGAAGGTCAAAATCATAATCTTTCACCAACTCCATCCATCGCCTCTGTCGCAGGTTCAACTCGGACTACGAAAATAGATACTTCAAGCTCTTATGATTTGAGAAGTGCTTGAACCTGACCCCATATAAATAATGACTCCACACCTTCAGTGCGAAGACAACTGTTGCAAGCTCCAAATCATGAGTGGGGTAGTTCAGCTCATGGACCTTGAGCTGGCACGAGGCATACGCCACTGGCTTCCCGTGCTGCATCAGCACAGCACCCAAGCCAACTCTAGAGGCATCTGTAAAAACAACAATACTCTCACTCCCATCAGGAAGGGTGAGGACAAGAGCGGGCGTGAGGCGGTCCTTCAACTCCGTAAATGCCTCCTCGCAGGCGTCACTCCAGACGAACTCACTGCCTTTCCACGTCAACCGAGTCAGCGGTGATGCAATACGGGAGAAACCCTCAATAAACCATCAGTAATATCCGCTAGACTAAGGAAGCTATGAACCTCGGAAGCGTTCGTGGTCTGGCCCCACTGACGTATTACATCAACCTTCGAGGGGTCCACAGCGACACCCTCCCTCATCACCACGTGACCAAGGAACTTCATCTCCTCCTGCCAAAACTCACACTTCTCTAGCTTCGCATACAGCTGGTAGGCACGAAGGGTCTCATGCACAATCCGCAGGTGCTCAGCATGGTCCTCTCAGGTCCTCGAATATACAAGAATATCATCAATGAATACCACCATGAACTGATCGAGGAACGACCGAAAATCCTCATTCATCAGCTGCATGAATAGGGCAGGCACGTTGGTCAATCTGAACGACATGACCAGAAATTCATAGTGACCATAGCGTGTTCGGAAAGCCATCTTCGAAATGTCCTCCTCTCGGACCCGAATCTGATAGTAATCAAAACGCAAGTCTATCTTGGAAAAATATTGTGCACCCTGCAACTGATCGAACAGATCATCAATATGGGGAAGCGGGTATCAGTTCTTGATGGTGACTCTGTTGAGCTCGCGATAGTACACAGAGTCGCAACAAACCATCCTTCTTCTTTACAAACAATACCGGGGCTCCCTAAGGTGACCTGCTGGGATGAGTAAAACCTAACTCCCAGAGCTCATCCAACTGCTCCTGCAGTTCCCTCAACTCCAATGGTGCCATCTGTAACAGCCCGAATTTTTGTCAATCTGGAATTAGACGTCCTTAGGCAATGGGCTGCTCCTAACACCTTATTAACCTGTCAGAACTGAATCCCAAAGTCTAAAATCGTTTATGAACCCATTTCCTTCACAAATCCAACCCTTCACCACCTTGTTCTTTCAATTTTCCTAAGTACTTTTACCCTAGACACTATCTTAAACTAGTTAAGTGTTATAACTTAGATCACCTCATATACAAACTACAAAGGCCTGAGTACCACCTCGACCAGAAATCACTTAGGATTAAATCCTTTAGAAATGAGACAAAGTAACTAAGTGCTAAACCAGATTAGCTACGAAATTCATTTGAATCGTTTTAAATACGATCTGCAAGACCCAAAACTTGTAGAATCATTGACGCTAGGTTACCCTAAAATCTTAGATCAAACTCATTACCCGACTGCTCTCGGGAACGCATTGAAACTCTGTATCAGGTCTAGACCGCACATCGTGAGTCCGAATAATTCGAGGTTAAGGACTTAGGACCGCCTCGCTGGGCTTGACAACCATCTCAGAAATTAAATCTAGATAATGTCCCACGGCTGTTCGCTTGAGTCCAGAGCGAGAGAGTGTGAGAACACTTGTTTCTTTACAAAATAAATATCTTAAATAATAATCTGAGACTCGTCACTTGTGGATCAGTATTAAGCAACCAGACCATCATAATCTGACCAAATTACACCCTCAGATCAGGAAAAATTTTATAAACATTTACATGTACTCGGAATCTCCGATCGAGACCCACTGACCGTCGAACTGAAACTGGTCCGCCATGTGTGATCTGGAAATTCGACTGAAACAAAAACTTAACTAAACATATATCCGGTGTTAGTGAGCTTAAGTCCGACCTTTGGGTCAAGGAGGCCCTTTAGAAGTCCTCCGTTGAGCTGAAACAGGTTCGTTTTGGTTATAACCCAAGTATACCTTGACCTAGAGTCAATTTCGGTAAGATTTTAGGCTATATAAGGACCTTAAACCCTCTCCTATTTCAGCCATACGAATTTGGTTTTGAGAAGAGAGAAAAGAGAGAGAAAGTGAGAGAGTTGTGGGAGATCCTTCCTGCCTTTCTTCCTTGCTGCCTTGGGTGCTTAACTACCTTATTCTTATCGCTTTCCCGGCGATTTCGGCTCCGTTTCTAGGTAAGAAACCCTAACCCTAAACTGATTTAGGGTTTTGATAGTTGTAGGTTATGAAATAGCTAACAGAAAATATGCTATAGGTTACCAAACTGCTGTATACGAAAGCCTAGCAAACCTATCGACTTCGTTACGATTCTACGACAAAAGGTGCGGACTTTAGGTGTATAGGTTATGGTTTTCAACGCTTTCAATGTCAGATAATGATAGATTCATGATCTGCATGCAATTGCACATGTACAAAGTGTTGTTTGTTTTTTTGTTTTGATTAAAGATGAAGAATATGAAATTTTACATATTCTAGGTATTCGTAGAAATACCGTATACGTATAAATTTTAAAAATGTGTTTGACATAATTAATTGTTGTATGAATATATGATATATGGATAAAATGCTTATTTAGCGAATGGGTTCGTCCAAATACATGTTTTACTAATATACACTATGTATGTAGAAATACTGTATTGTAGAAAGTACTATATACATATAGATTTTAGAGATGTGTTTGCCATGATTATTTGTTATATAAATATATTATATGTGCGTAAAATACTTGCTTGGCGAAAGGACTCGCCCTAATACATGTTTGCTAACATACACTAAGTATGTTGAAATAGTGTATGTTAAATGTTTGTGAAAATGCTTGTGTGAGTAAGTGTTTGGATGATGTTGCCTTAGGTATGGTGTTGAGATAGGATTCTCAACCACCTTAGAGACATGTATGATTTCCTCCATGTGGTTATTCACTTTAACCACTTACTTATGAAATATATGTGTTTGTATTCCTATTTATATAGTGCTTCATAACATGCTTTATAATATGCTTTATGATATGCTTGTTAACATGCTCAACTATTTGTATGACTTTATTTATGTAATGCGCATGTTTAAATTCATGTTTATGTTGTATGATCCATCATGGGTGATGGGGGAGTGGTGTAACGATTCAAAAATGACTTAGCGCATTTAAACGGATGATACCAGACTTTGATTATATGATTCGAATCTTGATCCATTACTGCTTTACTTATCTGTAATTGAATGTGATTGGGGTTATGATTATAGTCCAGGCAATCGGTAACAATTCCTATCTAAGTGGGCAATTTCGTCTCGCCACAATTGATGCGTTCGGTGAATCCGAGTTGTACGATGGTTGACGACAGTGGTACCTTGTCGGCTACTCCAGCGTACGCTCGTACTAGTCGAACTAGTCTAATAAACCGATTGGCCCATTGTATGTTAACCATGTTTGGACGCCATTGCTTGAACCTAGGGTACCAAACTTACCAGTAGAATCCCGTAACCATGGTACCTCGATCCGCTAAGACTCATGAGCCAGGCATGGTGGTATGGGACATCGTGGTCGAGCTGTCGGCCTATGCTAGGGCCACGTGCCTCCCCGTAGTGACCATTGAGCAACCAGACTCGTGAGCCGATTATGGTGGTATGGAACACTATATTCGAGCTGTCGGCCTACGCTGGCACAGCCTAGTTGTGGTCCCCAGTCGGGTTGCATCCGGGTTCCATTTTTAATAAGCGGACCGGTCGGGCTTCGAAAATAGACTGCCAGTTGGTAGGGTGTCAGTGGAGTGACCTCGAGCATACTCTAAATCTGTGGTGAGGCGACTAACCTTCTCGTAGTAACAGAGTATAAGCTAGGCCTGTATTGATAAGGTGATGGGGGAGTGGTGCAACGATTTTATAATGTACATGGCACCCTTTCGGTAAGGTGACCTAGAAACACACCATCATATGAGATTGTCTAGGACTGATGACCCTAGAATGGATCATGTTTGGGAATGATACAAGGGAGGTACCTTAGTTTCCCAATCTTACTGTTTGAAATGGAATAATAACAACTCAGTAATCATGCTCATCATGCATTGCATGTGCCTGGAAGATGTGGAGCACTGAGGGATGAAAGCATGCCGTGAACGAAGAGGGTGTCACATGAGGGAGTATGTTGGTGAGGGCATACATCATGACTGCATCCATACTTGCATTAATAAGATTAGTTAGGAGTGTTTGATTTTATTGCTTTATCATTACTGCTTGACTGAGTCGATAACATGTTAACCTATGCTTTATTGTTCCAATGAGTTAGCTACTTACTCCCACGTTACGGGACGGTGTTGTACACACCAACCAGATTTGTTGAATTTCAGGTGATGGCGATGCTTATGAAGCAGAGCCGGACTACTACTATGATGTTGAGGAGAAATTCTCCTACAGATAATTCTCTGACAGGTCTATGAAGACCTGGTATTGTATTGACGGGGCTATGGTACTTGGGATAGAAAACATTACACTTCCTCACATTTGGTAAATTTTAGAATTGTACTTGTATTTATTTAACCTGGTAACATTATCACACTCTGGAGACTCACCACAGTTTTTAAATTCTATATGTCTATCACAGTCTTCTGCTTGCAATTTAACTATCTCTGGAGTATGATATGTTGTTTTGGCTTAATCTCACTCATGTTCAATGCACGAATACAGTCAACATTCAATTATCATTCATTTTGTTGCATAAGTGATGTTCTGGAACTCGGGAGTTGAGTTACTACTCGACCCCCGATTTTCGGGATGTTACACCATCCGGTAGGGGGACCTTGAGATAGGGGCGGTACTGCGCACTAAATCAATCTGGAACTCTACCTGCCGACGCGGTAGCAAACCCAGAATCTCCTGAAATACATCCGGGTACTCACAAACAACTGGCAGCTGCTCAATACTCTCTGCCATAGAATCCTCAACGACTGAATCCAATAAACTATATAACAGCTCTCCTCTGGGCTCGGCGATGAACTAGAATACTGGCAAGCCTGGAATATGAAACGTGTAACATCCCGAATTTTTGCCAACCTGGGATTAGACGTCCTTAGGCAATGGGTCGATCCTAATACCTTATTAACTAGTCAGAACTCAATCTCAAAGTCTAAAACTATTGTTGAACCCATTTCCTTCACAAATCCAACCCTTCACCACCTTGTTCTTTCAATTTTCCTAAGTACTTGCACCCTATACACTATCTTAAACTAGCTAAGTAGTATAACTTGGATCACTTTATATACAAACTGCAAAGGACTAAGTACCACCTCAGATAAAAATCTTACAGGACTAAATCCTTTAGAAATGAGACAAAGTAACTAAGTGCTAAACTAGATTAGCTACGAAATCCGTTTGAATCGCTTTAAATACGATCTGCAAGACCCAAAACTTGTAGAATCATTGACGCTAGGTTACCCTAAAATCTCGAATCAAACTCATTACCCGACTGCTCTCGGGAACGCCTTGAAACTCCGTATCTGATCTGGACTGCACAACGGGAGTCCGATTAACACGAAGTTAAGGACTTAGGACCACCTCGCTGGGCTTGACAACCATCTCCGAAATCAAATCCAGCAAGTATCCCACGGCTGTTCGCTTGAGTCCGGAGCGAGAGAGTGGGAGAACACTTGTTTCTTTACAAAATAAATATCTTGAATAAGTAATCGAGACTGCCGCTGCTGGATCGTATGATAAGCAACCAGACCGTCAAAATTTGACCAAATTACACCCTCAGATCAGGAAAAATTTCATACACATTTACATGTACTCGGAATCTCCGATCGAGAACCACTGACCGTCGAACTGAAACTGGTCCGCCACGCGTGATCTGAGAACCCTACTGGAACAAAAACTTAATAGAACATAGATCCGATGTTAGTGAGCTTAAGTCCGGCCTTTGGCTCAAGGAGGCCCGCCAGAAGTCCTCCGTTGAGCTGAAACAGCTCCGCTTTGGCTATAACCTAAGTATACATTGACCTTAGGTCTATTTCGGTGAAGTTTTAGGCTATATTAGGACCTTAAACCCTCTCCCATTTCAGCCATACGAATTTGGATTTGAGAGAGAGAGAAAAGAGAGAGAAAGTGTGGGAGTTGTGGGAGGATCTCCCTGCCACTCTTCCCTGCTGCTATCCATGCTCCACCGCTCCGTTCTAATCGGTTTCCCGGCGATTCCAGCTCCATTTCTAGGTAAGAAACCCTAACCCTAATCTGATTTGGGGTGTTGGCAGCTGTAGGTTATGAAATAGCTAACCTATTTCATTCTATAGGTTGCCAAACTGCCGAATACGGAAGCTTAGCAAACCTACCGACTCCGTTATGACTCTACGACACAAGGTGAGGACTTTAGGTGTGTAGGTTATAGTTTTCAACGCTTACAATGTCAGATAATGATAGATTCATGATCGGCATGTAATTGCACATGTACAAAGTACTTTCCGTTTTCTGTTTCGATTAAAGTTGTAGAATATGGAATTTTACATATTCTGGGTATTCGTAGAAAATACCGTATACATATTTTTTTTGGAAATGTGTTTGACATGTTTATTTGTTGTATGGATATACGATATATGGATAAAATACTTATTTGGCGAAAGGATTCGCCTAAATACATGTTTTACTAATATACACTATGTATGTAGAAATACTGTATTGTAAGGAGTGCCGTATACATGTATATTTTGGAAATGTGTTGGCCATGATTGTTTGTCGTATGATTATATAATATATGAATAAATTACTTATTTGGCGAAAGGAATCGCCGTAATACATGTTTGCTTGTATACACTATGTATGTTGAAAATATGTATTCTAGAAAATATCGTGTATGTATAAATTTTGGAGATGTAATTGTCATGATTAATTGTTGTATGAATATGATATACATGGATAAAATACTCGATTAGCTAAAGGATAGCCATAATACATATTTTTCTAACATACGTCATGTATATTGAAATAGTGTACTCTACGTGTTTGTGAAAATGCTTGTGAGAGTAAGTGCTTAGATGTTAGTGCCTTAGGTAGGTGCTGAGATGGGGTCCTCAACTACCTTAGAGCCATGTATGATTCCCTCCACGTGGTTATTTACTCTAACCACTCACTTATGAAATATATGTGTTTGTATCCCTAATTGTATAGTGCTCTATAACATGCCTTTTTAACATGTTTTGTAACTTGTTTTATAACATGCTTTATAATATGTTTTATGACATGCTTGCTAGCATGCTTGAATTACTTTGTTTATCATGCTTTACTTCACATGCTATGGATGGAAATGGATTGAGTTGGGACTATGTCCATAGTCCAGACAATCGGTACCAGATTTGAGATCGTGGTTGAGATTCATGTCGCCATGTAAGATGTGTTTGACGAACACGAGTCGTACGTTAGTTGGCGACAGTGGTTAGGCCACGCGAAGTGCTTATGCACTTCATGTCGTCTAATTGATTGTGCGCTCGAACTAGTCAGGCTCGTCACGTAACCCGATATGTCTAATGTATGTTCACCATGTTTGGTCACTACTGCCTGAACCTAGGGTACCAAACTTACCAGTAAAATCCCTTTTAACCATGGTACCTCGATCCGCTAAGACTTATGAGCCGAGCATGGTGGTATGGGACACCGTGGTCGAGTCGTCGCCCCTCTGGCTGGGCCACGTACCTCCTGTAGTGACCAAAGTGAGCAACTAGACTCGTGAGTGATTATGGTGGTATAGGACACTATATTCGTCTTTGTCGGCCTACATTGATAAGGTGATGGGGAGTGGTGCAACGTATGCGAAACGGAAGCGCCACCTGCGACCCTTTGTAGTGACCTCGAACATACTCTAAAATCGCGGTGATCCTTAGAGTTTGCCGCGGTATATAGAGTATGAACTAGGCATGTTTCTGTATAGTGATGAATCGTTTAAGAGGTGATGGGGGAGTGGTGTAACCTTTGTGCGTAACAACCCTGACAGCCTTTCCAGTGACCTAGAAAACACACCATCGTCTGATATTAACTAGGACTGACGACCCTAAAATGGATCATGTTTGGGAATGATACAAGGGAGGTACCTTAGTTTCCCAATCATGCTGTTTGAAATGGACTAACTAAAAAACCTGGTAATCATGCTCATCATGCATTACATGTGCCTGGAAGATGTGGAGTACTGAGGGATGAAAGCATGCCGCGAACGTGAGATAGTGTAGCACGAGGGAGGGTGTGGTGAGGGCATCCATCATACCTGCATCCATACTTGTATTAATAAGAGTAGTTAGGAGTGTTTGATTTTACTGCTTTATCATTACTGCTTGACTGAGTCGATAACATGTTAACCTATGCTTTATTGTTCCACTGAGTTAGCTACTCACTCCCACGTTACGGGACGGTGTTTTGAACACCCACCAGACATTGTCTGATTTCAGATGGCGACGCTACTTCTAAGGCGGAGCCAGACCTTTGCAATGACTACAATGCCTGCTTGTATTGGTTGTCTTCTGACGGCTTCCTGTGAGCCGTGTCGTGATTGACTAGAGGACCTTACACATTTGGTATATTTTAGGCTTGTTCTTGTAATTATTTAACCTGGTAATGTTATCACACTCTGGAGACTCATCATAGTTTATATATTTTATCTATCTATCACAGTCTTCCGCTTGCAAATTTAACTGTCTCTGGAGTATGATATGCTGTTTTGGCTTAATCTCACTCATGTTCACTACTCTAATACAGTCAACATTCAATCATCATTCATTTTGTTGTATAAGTGATGTTCTGGAACTCGAGAGTTGAGTTACTACTCGACCCTCGATTTTCGGGATGTTACAAAACGTGACCGTCCTCACGGCACAGTCCAAGATGGCACGATACTTTGCAAGCCAGTCCATACCCAGAATAACATCAAAACCTATCATCGGCATCACGAACAGGTCAGCGGGAAGAAACATCTCGCCCAACAACACCGGGAAAGAAGGACAGCGATGGGTTAACACAACGGACTTCCTCATAGGAGTCAAAACGGCTAAGGCCTCGGACACGGCCTCCGACGGAATACCGGTCGATCGGCAAAACTGCTCAGCCACAAAAGAATGGGAAGCATTAGAATCAAATAAAACATGATCAATGCAAGTGGAAACAAGAAGAATACCCTCAACGACTCCACCGGTCGATGACTGTGGGTCCTCGCCTGGCACGTGGTGCGCAGAATAAAAGTGGCCCTGAGTTGGTAGGGGAAGCAACCCGGAAGACTGAGGGTCTTGAGTCTGAGCCTGCTGGGCTGCTATACATACTGGACCCAGGGATCGAACAACATATGGATATCCTCTCTGCTGGTGCTACGGCTGCTGCTGTCGCTGCTGAGGAGGTCAGCTAGCTGCCTCTGCTGCTGAGGAGGAGCCCTAGGAGCGGTGGTGGAAGCTGAGCTCTCTGCTGCTACTAAGGAGGACGAGGAGGAGGCAACTGTGGTGGCCTCTACTGCTGAATGGGGAGAGGATACTCACGCCTCCGATGCCTGGCCTGTCCAAAGCTAAAGCATATACCAGAAAAGGGGCCGGAAGATGAAGCGGATGACAGTGCTGATGATGAGGAAGAAGCTACTGTTTGAACTGCATGCTGCTGAAATCCTGATCTGCCCCTCTCTCTCTGCTGACGGTGCTACCTGGAACTGTAGGATGGTGCTTTCCTCTTCCGGTCTCCATCGGAACTCTGCTCTCTCGACCTCTGGGTCATAGCCCAGTCCTCCTCATAAACCAGTGCCTGATGGATGACCTGGTCAAATATCTCCAAACAATGTCCTACCACATAGCTACGAAGGGCAAGGCGCAAACCAATCACAAAACGATGGGCCCTCATCTTCTCATCGCTAGTGAGATGAAGAGCAAATTTAGATAAGGCCAAGAAACAGGTCTTATACTGAGATACAATCATATCGCCCTGCACTAGGGTCTCAAACTTGATTGCCCGCTGGATCTGAACATGCTCAGGGAAGAACTTTTGGTCGAAGCGGGTCACAAACTCCTCTCATGTCCAAATGAACTTAACACCGACCATCCTGAATACGGATGACCACCAATGATGGGCCTCACCCTGAAGAAGGTAAGTGGCAAGGGATTACTTTCTGATCTACAGGATACTAAATAGTGCTAAAAATCCTCACAACATTAGTGCACCAAGCCTCAGCTGCAGAAGGGTCAGGATCACCACTAAACCTTGGGGGATCATGCTGCCGGAACTCTCAAGCTATCGCACTAGCACGCGGTAAGTTAGATTGCCCCGAAACCTTAGCTGTAGCTGGCTGACGGGTCGGCAATGCGGTGGTAACCAGCTGCATTAGCTGCTGAAAATGCTTAGCTCCTATAGGTACTGTCGGAAAGGCAGGGGTGGCACTCACCTCAGGCGGAGTCACGGGTGCGGCCGGCGGAGCAGGAGCCTCCAAAAATGGAACAACAGGCTGAGGAGGGGGGAATAGGTAGGGGAACTGGAGCTACTGGAGGTACGGGTGCTATGGGCTCAATTGGAGTAACAGGCCAAATCGGGACCTTAGGAATCAGATCCTCAATAATGGGAGCAGGATGTGCTAGAGTAAGATGGGTACCTTGGGTACCTCATCCACAGGCACCACGACCACGGGCGTCACGACCACGGGTGCCACGACCACACGACATCGTCTACAAAATAATGACGATACAAGGAATCAGGACAATTATAGGCTCAATACGGAGCAAAAGGAAGAATCTCGGGACACTGCTTGTCCTATGTTCTGGGCAGACATGCGATGTTATCCTGAGTTATTCCAGAATTACTTGCTATGCTCTAATACTAACTCCCGTCACGCCCCAGACTCAATAACCGAAATTACAAGGAACGCGATGGTCGGTTCTAGCCGTAACTGCCTCCACAGTACCCCATTCTCGGCTCCTAAGGCAGGTTCCAATCCTGGGATCCTACAAGGAGAATTTTTCATAACAATATAATCATTACCAATACGAGCATACCCAAGATCACAACAAGAACATTTGAGAATAACAAAGGCACACATCGCAAAATTCACTATAAATTTAAACTTTTACAATCATCCATAAGGTCCAAAAGGACATACATGAGATAAAAAGGAAATGAGAGAAAGGTCGACAACACTGGAGTCCTCAAATGCTTAGCTCTACTCCACACTCTGCTGCTACGACGCCTGCCTAGAATCTTCTGCACGCATCAATCGGGCATAAGCTTATAGAAGCTTAAAGGGTGGTATAGGTGTGTGATAATGGTGTACAGAAGAGTAGTAGGAGGTACAAGGAGAGAAGCATGAAGATATCACTAGCCTTACCCAAGCTTATCATGAATAAGATGCAATGAGTACTGGGTGCCATACCAAGGCAATGCATGAAGGGGCTTGTACAGCCAATATTAATGCGATGCAAGTAATGTCAGTGCTCATATCCAAACCACAAGTCAAGTACATTTCCAATCATAAGGAAATCACCTGAGTCCATTACACTGCTGAATGACTGCCGCTCTATAGACCCCACACAGTCAAATGAGCGTAAGAGACCTCACTACTCGCTTGTGGACAGCCAATCACCAATAAGGTTTGACGGTTATGGACCCATTTACCAGCTGGTCAGACTCAGCCTAACAATGCCCCCTACACACCAAGTAGGTAAGGCCACACCCCTATCCAACTGACTACACGACAGTGGGAGTTGCG
Organism: Magnolia changhungtana; assembly: GCA_030180095.1. NCBI lineage: Eukaryota > Viridiplantae > Streptophyta > Magnoliopsida > Magnoliales > Magnoliaceae > Magnolia > Magnolia changhungtana. Next base: position 1,182,894 of record JASAUF010000064.1, on the reverse strand, counting down.
GCCTAACAGTATAAGGCCCTCGTCGTTTATGTATTCTACCCGTTCACGGCGTTGGAGCAGATCCTTGGTACCATGAAAGTTTTGAAAATTTCACCTATGGGCATCCTATGCACCCGGTATGCTCAACTAATATTTTCAGTGTCCACACATACGGCCATCCGCAAATACCCTGTGGAGGCAAGGCCCTGATGAAGCAAGGGCGGATATCCACAAGCTATGTAATGCCAGATGCATTAATCACATAATCACCCATGCATCAATCCCAAGCATCCATCTCTCAGGGAGATACCAACATGTCCTACACAATGGCACAACCATGGCCAATCATACCTCAACCAAGCATGCATATGATGCGTATGGGAGTGGGCCATGAAGATGAATAAGGGTGCTAATGAGGTGAAGATAAACTCTCTACCTAACCATGAAGGGTCTAAGTACTTAACCAATTCCTCATAGGGAATGCAACCTCTAATGGAGGCTCATTTACCTAGGGTAGCCCACGAGACTAAGCATACAAGCTACGGGCATAAATAATATAGAGATGGGCCTAGCAAGAGATTAAGGTGGGCATTCAACCACACTTAGAGGAGTCCATAATGAGGACATTTAACCACCATTTTCCCAAGGCATAACTAACCATAATCCATATAGCTATAAGGCCTAAGGCCCACATCCAAACGACATACATAATCCCCGCATAAAGGCATGAGAAAAAGGGTCCAATACTACCTTCAACAACATGGGCCCAAGGCGGGGAATCAAGGCCCAAGGCCTAAGTCCCAATGGCCATAGGACTCATACATTCACTTGAACTTAATGGGTAGCCCATGAGCACAAAAAAATAGGGCTTAAAAAAATAAGCTTAAGTTGGGTGAAATGGGCCCCACTACATTAGCCCAACAACTAGCAATCTAAGTGGGCAATCAAGGGCCTAATACCACCCTTATCTCAGCCCATAAGTCCATCAAAATGGTGGAAGTCAGCCCAACATATGGTTAGGCCAAGCTGGGATGTTTCATCCTAATCTGGGCCCACTAGGAAGTCCCAAAATCTGGTTTATATTTGGGTCCCACAAATGATCATCAATGGAGACCCAAAAAGGCATTGATTAAGCCTAAGAGTATTCTAAAATATAAGGGAGTAATAAATGCCCAATTTCCTCAATATGGTGGACTCCATAATCATGGCCCTAATGGGCCCTAGAACATCAGGGATGGGTCCCCAACTAATCATACACAAAGCCTAATGGGCTGGGGCCTAAAAGTTCTGAAATAACAAAGGGGACAATAATGTACAGGAAATTTCTGCAATGCATGTTGTTGTCCTAAATTTGGGCACTCTATTAGAGTGGGTCCATGGCATCTAAAACTCTAGGAATTGAGGGCCAAGGTCCCTCATCATGCATACAATAAGAGGAAACCCAAAAAGGTGGCTCACCATCAGAGGAGACATTTTTGAATTATGGTTTTTATAAAGACATATTGTTGGACTGCACTACAGAAAAATCTTGCAGTCCAACCATCTTGGCCCATTCTTTTGGATGCCTAAATGGGGTCAGTTGGGGCTGAAATTTTACAGAGTGATACTTCCATATGTGGGCCACACCTCCATAAAATTTCAAAATTTTTGAATATTCCTAAGTATTTTAATTAATTTAAATAAAACAGTCTATCCAAAAAATTGGACAGACCTGGACGTCCCAATGTGATGGGCCAGTCCGACCCTCGCCACGATGTACACAGGGATCCATTGGCCCTGAAATTTGGTAGGTAGGTCCTATCATTAGTATACCACATCCTCACAAAATTTCAGAATTTTTGGACATCTATAAATATTTTAATTCATTTAAATAAATCAATCTGTCATGAAAATCGGACTGATCTGGACACCATATTATAGTGGACACCATTTAAATTTGGCATGATTATAGGTGGGGTAGTCCAGGTTGGAATGCTAGTGGAACAGTGCAGAAAATTCAGACTATCCACCTCACTTGGACCACACCTTTGGGACCCCAATGAAGGTAAGATGGGGCTGAAATTTGGCATAATTATAGGTGAGGTCCACACCTTCAAGAAACATATATTACATAGGACCAAACACCCCTCCAAAAGCCCAAAAATCTAGCCTCAAAATGACCCAAAAATCTGTCCAGATACTTCTGGACAGCAACATATGACTGAAAATAAATAAATATAAACACTATTTAAAATGGGATTTAATCCAAGAAAATCATTGTGTGGACCACCCTAGTGGTCCCACAAACATCTAGACCCTTCCCATTACAAAATAACCCTTACATGTGCCCCATATAGGTAGATAAGGGGGCTCCAACGTCCAAGGATGGACTATCATGGACGTCCACCCTCCATGGATGGTCTGGATATTTTTGGTCGACAAGGTGGGCCACACACTCATGATCAGCAGGTTATCAACAAAGGAAAATAAGGATTCAGCCACAAGGGAAGGGTCTCCGCCACATTGAGGCCCTTCCCCTCATCACTCATGCACACACATTCCACTATCACAAGATATACAAGATCTACATGATCATAGGATTTCTACTTGAGATCTAAGGTGGAGATGCAATCTTCACCAAGGATCAATGGTCTAGATGACCCAAAGATCCTTGATCAAGGAAGGAGAAGCCATGTAGGGGTCCATGAAGAATGATCCCTTGCATGGAACATACATGCAAGTAAGATGGGTTATGAGGGCCACCACTATCATTTGATGGGCCCCACAAGCTTCAACATAAAAAAGAAAGGAAGAACAAGTAAGAAATGGAAGAAATTTGAATTTTTGCAATTACATGCACACCCACCTTAAGATCTCTATCAGAACTCTACTCCAAGCTTCTAACAGTCCAAGGAAGCAAGATGAAGGGTTGAGATGGGTTTTCAATGAAGGGATTGAGGGAAAAAATGAGGAGAAGGGGCTAGAAAAGAGAGAAAATGGGGCTGAATTTTTTTTTTTTTTGCAAGAGAGAGAAGAAGAGAAGAGAGTAGAGAGAAATGAGAGGGAGAGTATGGAAATTTGTTAGAAAAGAGAGAGAGAGAGAGAGAGAGAGAGAGAGAGAGAGAGAGAGAGAGAGAGAGAGAGTAATCATGAGCTCTCTCACCTTAGATAAGGAAACCCATCATGAAAAGTAGGGTGATATAAACAAAGTTCATAGACTTATAGGTTTGGGGTAGGGATGGGTAGTGGGTGGTGTAGAGGATGGGGTTTAGGTAGTGTGTCGGTGGTGTGTGTTGGAACAAGTTTCAAGAGATGGGACCTACCTAGAAATCCGTGCACATCACTCCTAGGTGGGCCACGTGATCATGATCAAGGGATTAGAAAATGAAATGCACATAACTTATGATCTACACGCTGGATGGACACACGAGATGCGTCGTCGGAACCGCAATGACGAAGCGGTCGCAATGGCATAGGTCTCAACTCGATCTGAGTCTGGTTTTCATGACAGGACTCACGGATGACTGCAAACACTATTCAAGGGTCACAGGTCGTCGGATTCAACCAGTAGGACCGTGGGATCAAGGTGGACAGAATGTATACTTACACACACATGCACACATGCAAACTCGGTTCAGGTCTCACAGAATGTTAGATTGGGAAACAAACTAGTAGTACTCACAAGAAAGTGAGCTCCAATGACACATCCAAATCTCTAAACTCATCCACATGGATCTCGTTGGACCTACTAGAACAGAGAGTCGAGGTGGTAAGAAATACATTCTGGTAATAGTGGATGACTTTACTAGGAATACATGGGTAGTTTTCGTGAGAGAGAAGTTTGAAACTCTTGATGAAGTGAAAAGGAAACTTAAACATATTCAAACTAAGAAAGAATCAAATGTTTCAAAAATTCGAAGTGACCGTGGATTGGAATTTGATAATAGCAATTTTGAGAAGTTCTGTAGCGATCACGGGATATCACATGAATTTTCTACACCTAAGACACCTCAATAAAATGGGATTATTGAAAGGAAAAACTATGTGCTTCAAGAAATGGCTAATGTTATGTTAAATAGCATGAAATTACCTAAAAATCTATGGGCTAAAGTTGTGAACACTCCATGCTATATAATAAACCATGTTTATACTAGAAAATCAAATGATAAGACTATATATGAACTGTGATTCAATAAGAAGCCCACGGTTAGCAAGTGATATATTTTGTGTGACCGTGAGAATTTAGGAAAGTTCGACACTAAAAGTGACGAAGGGATTTTTCTAGGGTATGCTCTAAATAGTCGAGTGTATCGAGTTCTCAATAAGAGAACCGGTGTTATTCAAGAGTCCATTAATGTGGTTATAAATGATCACTTGCATACACCTATCTCTAGTTCAGAAGATGATGAAGTCTTTATATTTGATAAACCAGACTCTTCATCCAGTCAAAATGACAATGAATTGCGGTCAGTTAAAGACCATCCAACTGATCAGATTCTTGGAAACCCTCTCACTAGTGCGCGCACTCGAGGACAATTAGTAAACATATATAATTATGTGTGCTTCACTTCCCAAATTGAGTCGGCCTATGTAAAAGAAGCGATTTCTGATGAAAAGGAATTGAATCAATTTATAAGGAATGATGTGTGGTATTTGGTTCCTATACCTAATAATAAACATATAATTGGAACTAAATGGATCTTTAAAAATAATGAATTAGGAAATATTATAAGAAATAAGGCAAAACTGGTTGTACAAGGGTACACTCAGATAGAAGGTATCGATTACGATGAAACCTTTGCCCCAGTAGCTCGTCTTAAATCTATCAGATTATTTATATCCATTGCTTGTTTCGAAAAGTTCAAAATCTATCAAATGGATGTTAAGAGTACTTTCTTGGATGGTGATTTACATGAGGAAGTATATGTAGAATAACTTAAGGGTTTTGAAGACCTTAAATACATTGAACATGTTTATCACTTGAAAAAAGGCACTCTATGATTTAAAACAAGCTCCCAGGGCATGGTATGAGAAGTTGACTAAGTTTTTACTAAGTCACAACTTTGTAATGGGTAGTGTTGATAAGACACTATTTGTAAAGAAACACAATGATCACATACTCATAGTGCAGAAATATGTTGATGATATTATTTATGGTTCTGCATGTTCTAGCCTGTCTACTGAGTTTGCAAAATTAATGAAGTCCAAGTTTGAAATGAGCATGGTTGGAGAACTGAACTACTTTTAAGGTCTACAAGTGAAACAACTTGAAGACAGGATTTTTATTTCTCAAACCAAGTATGCTCTAAACTTGGTGAAGAAGTTTGGAATTGAGAGCGGCAAAAACTTCGATACTCCTATGACTACGACTCTTAAGCTCTCTAAGGATGCAACAGGTAAAGTGTAAATCCTATATTGTATCGTAGTATGATTGGTAGCTTATTATATTTAACTATCGAGCCAACCTAATATAACATTCAGTGTAGGTATCTGTGCTAGATATCAATCAGATCCTAAAGAATCTTACCAGATTACTGTCAAGCGAATTATGAGATATGTCGCAGTTCAACCAATCTTGGCCTTTGGTATCCATAGGATACTAATGTTCAGTTAGCTGGTTAAACGGATGCTGATTGGGCTAGGAATATAGATGATCGAAAGTTTACCAACAACGGATGTTTTTATGTCCGGAACTGTTTAGTTTCATGGCATAGAAAGAAACAAAGTTCCGTTTTGCTATCCACAGCTGAGGCTGAATATATTACAGTTGAAAATGCATGCACTCAGCTTGTGTGGATGAAAATGATGCTAAATGACTATGGATTTGTGCAAAATACTATGGTTCTTTATTGCGATAACTCTAGCGTTATCAACATCTCTAAAAATCCCATCCAGCATTCACGAACTAAGCATATTGACATTATATATCATTATATTCATGAATTAGTGGAAGATAATTTTGTTTCATTGGATTATGTTCAAACTGAAAATCAACTTGCGGATATTTTCACAAAGCCACTTGACAGAAATAAGTTCGCTAAATTGAAATTGGATATTGGTATGTGTAATGTGATTTAAGATTATTGTGTCTTCTTGTATCATATTATATATTGTTATTTTTTACAAATTTATTGGATTTCAAAAATTAATAAATATTGCACATTTTTTTGTCTACACGACCAGTCAAGTACACACTCGACCAGTCGTGGCACGACTGGTTGAGTATGTACACGACCAGTCGAGTAGCGCGTGTATGATGCTTTTAAGATGAGTAAAACCATTTTTTCTTCACTCTCTTCATCTTCTCCAACAGCCCCTTTCACGACCGGTCGAACCCTCCTTCGATTGCAACTTGGTTAGAGCATCTTTTCCATTTTCCTTTCGGATTTTGGTTCTTTGCACTTCTATTTGCTTAATTCTAAGGTTTATTTCAAGATTTCTGGTGGTTTCTTTGCATTTTTAGCAAAAAATCTGATTTGTGTGAAATCCGTAAACCCTTCTTGCATTCTATTTGTGCTTCTTGCAATAGAAGGTAGATATAAGAAGAGAACCACTCGTGGTCCTTCTCGTTCTCATTCCACACCTATTTCGGTGTGTACTCTTCGACCTCCCAAAGAGGACTCCGAATATGTGTGGGATATTCGTCTCCACAATGTCATTATTGAGTGAACTGTCAATTCCAACCATTTGAGTCCTTTCAATATCATTCCCCTCCTTGAGGCTATAGGATGGGTTAACATATTGAATTGGGTAGGACCCGCATATCAGTCTATTGCCCAGGCCATCTATGCATGTATTAGTGATGTGTCTATTAAAGATTTAACCTTCATTATTACGTTTAGAGAAGGTACATTTCCAGTAGATCGTCACTTGATTTCTAACTTAATGGATATTCCTGTTAATGATGAAGGAATACCAATATCTACATTGGTTGCGAGACTGATTAAATCAGAAAAAGGAATGTTAACCAAAGATTTATGCAACATGAACTCAGATTGGAATTCCAGGATTGCGCTCTGATCCAATTATATGTTACCCAGATACAGAGTTCTTCATCGTATCTTTATCTCGAATATTTACCCGAGATATGGTAACAAGATTGAATTAACTTCTTTCATGGTGCGTATTCTTAACTCTGTTATTTCTGGTACTCCAGGGTATCTTCCATCTCTAATTTGCTATATAATAAATCAATTTTGTCTCCATCCGAGCCATAGCGATATACCTTTCACTTACTTGATGACCACCTGTCATGCCCCAGACTCGGTAACCAGAATCACAAGGAACCCGATGACTAGTTCTAACCGCAACAGCCTCCATAGTACCCCATTCTCGACTCTTGATATAGGTTCCGATCCTATGATCCCACAAGGAGGATTTTCGTAACAATATAATCATTCCAATACGAGCATCCCCAAGATCACAACAAGTATATCTGAGAATAACAAAGGCACACATCATAAAATTCACTAAGAATTTGAACTTTTATAGGCTTTCATAAGGTCTAAAAGGACATACATAAGATAATAGAAAAGAAGAGAAAAGTTAGCAACACTGGAGTCCTTAAGCTCAGCTCTACTCTAAGTTCTACCGCTATGACACCCGCCTAGGATCACCTACATGCATCAATCGTGCATAAGCTTATAGAAGCTTAGAGGGTGGTGAAAGTGTGTGACAATGGTGCATAGAAAAATAACAGGAGGTATAAGGAGAGAAACATGCTCAATGAGAATATCACTAGCCTTACCAAGGCTTATCATGAATACAATGCAATAAGTATTGGGCGCCATACCAAAGCAATGCATGAAGGGGCTTACACAGCCAATGCTAATGGGATGCAAGTAATGTCAGTGCTCATATCCAAACCATATGTCAAGTACATTTCCAATCATAAGAAAATCACCGGGGTCCATTACACTACTGAATGATTGTTGCTCTACAAACTCCGCATAGTCAAATGAGCATAAGAGACCTCACTACTCGCCTGTGGACAGCCAATCACCAACAAGGCCTGAAGGTAGCAGACCCATTTACGAGCTGGTCAGACTCAACCTAGCAATGCCTCCTCACATCAGGCAGGAAAGGCCACACCCCTATCTAACCGACTACACGACAGTAGGAGTCGCAGCCTAATGGTATAAGGCCCTCGTGCGCTCATAGTTTCCACTCGGTCACGACGTTGGAGCAGATCCTTGGTACCATGGAAGTTTTGAGAATTTCACACATGGGCATCCTATGCACCCAATATGCTCAAGTAATATTTTTGGTGTCCACTCATACAGCCATCCACGAATATCCCAGTGGAGGTGAGACCCTGATGAAGCATGGGTAGTATCATCATGAAATGTTATGTCCATGCATGAATCACACACAGATCATGCACTAGCTGCAGGCACATAATATGCACAAGGGGAGAAACTCCATCCTTCAATGACCACCATACAATACAATTAATTCATACAGATGATGCACATGGGTCATAATGATGTAAGTGTACTACCTGTAGAATGTATTCCTCCATTCTAAGGAGGGACAAGGTCTAGGTACATAAATAGGTACTAAGGAGAATCGAAGTCCTCTAGTGGGGGCCCAATACTTTGAGATAACCCACAAGTTAGGAGAATCATAAAGCCTCAAGGAGGAGATGAGCCTAACAAGGTCCATGGTGGGCCTTCAACCACCTATAAGGGCCTTATGGGCCTACCTTAGGGCCACAAAGGAGGACATCTAACCTTAACTGGGTCCCAAAAGGTAGCCTGCTACGTATGTAAAGAAAGGTCTAAGGCACAATCAATTCATGGCCTAGTGGGCCATACACTAAACCCAATACATAGGCAACCTGGTGGGCCCTTAAGCAGGGTTAGGGCCCAACCATAAGGGTCATGGGTTTACTCATTGTGGTGGGCCTAATGGGTAGCCCATTATCCCAACATATGGGAAATCCTTATATTTAACACAAGTTGGGCCTCACATTTCAGCCCAAGTATGGATTTATTATAGTGGGCAGGTAAGGGCCCAACTACTTGAGTATTTGGCCCATAAGACCCATTACAATGGCATGGTAAATATAGGACCCAAGGGTCCAACGGGCTTATCAAAAGTTCTAGCCCAACCAAGGCTATAAGGCTCATTAACTAGAAGACTAGCCCAAGAAGAATCCAATTGGAATGGGCCTTTAATCATGCACTAATTAAGCCCAAAAAAAATTAAGATGGTAAGATAACTGACTTAAATCCTCCTCAAATCTAGTGGGCCATACTGTCCCAAAACAACATTTATAGGCAACAATTTTGGGCTCATTGCCAATTTCCAGCCCACCCATTCTTTGGGTTGTTGGAGTTTAGCAATTTAATTAATTTATAGTATATTTATTTTCTGATGGCTCACATACATCATTGTGAGTCCCACCAGATGAGAGGGGGATGCACAAGATATATAATAAGTGGGCCATGCTATTGGAATACAGGCCCAGCAACAGCCCAAGGTAGGGGCGTCCCATGGTAGGTAGTCCTATGGGCCTGAGTATTTGGCCCAAAATTGACCTAATTCACAGACCCCACCACGGTCAACTCGAAAGTCTGTTCGGTCTAAAATTTTGTAAGGTGACACTTACATGGGTGGGACACAGCCTCACAAAATTTCAGAATTTTTGGATATGCCTATGTATTTTAAATAATTTAAATAAGACAGTCTGTTGAGAAAATCGGACAGACCTGAACGTCCCAACGTGGTGGGCCAGTTCGACCCTCACCATGGTATGCACAGGAGTCCATTGGTCCCAAAATTTTTTAGGTGGGTCCCACCATAGGTCGGCCACCTCCCCGTAAACTTTCATGATTTTAGGATACTCAAAAGTATTTTAATTAATTTGAAGAATACAATCTATCGAGGGTAAAATATTGCTGGAATATAACTATGATGAATTTGGGCCACCCAATGGGTAGGTTCTAGGCCTCCAAGATTCCTGAAATTTGGACCTAAGGTCCCTCATCATGTATAAAACAAGATGGAGTCCATAAAAGTGGCCCACCTATAGAAGAAATGTTTAGGAATTAAGGCTTTTATCAGATTACATTGCTGGACTGCACAACAGAAAATTTAAAGTAGTGCTATCCCCGATTTGAACACCCCAAAGGGGTGGGCTCAAGTTCTCCAAAAATTGGGAAAATTTAATTATAACCTCCCCATACAAGTATAATACAAGGTGGGGTCCACAAAAGTGGCCCACCATTACAAAAACTATTATGTATTTATGGATTTCTAGAATGCAATATTGTTGGACAGTCCAGAAAATCTGGACTGTCCACCCCACTTGGGCCACTCCTTTAGGACCTCAACCAAGGTCAGATGGAGGTAAAATTTGGGGTACATCTAGATGGGGTCCACACCTTCAAGAAAAGTATATCAAATGGTTAGAAACAATCCCCTAATCAGTCAAAAAATCTGACTTAAAACCAACCAGAAACTGTCCAGAATTTTTCTGGACAGCAACATGCTATTGAAATAAACTGAGTATATAATTCAAATCAAGGTGAAAAAATCCCATGAAACCTGAGTTGTGGTCCACCACAGTGGGCCCCAAAAACATCCAGACCTATTCCTCACATAAAAATTCATTGCATATACATCTAAAGGGGGCAAAAAGTCATCACCATCCATACAGCCATGGGCGTCCACCCTCCTTGGACGATCTGGATATCTCCAAGCCAAATGGTGGGCCACACACCTCAGAAAAATAAGAAATTATTAAGAGAAGAGAGAGAATCGGCCACAAGGGAAGGGGGCTCCACCACATTAAGGCTCTTCCCTTCATCACAAACCACACATCTCACTATATTGATGGTATTACAAGATCTACCCATGCATGCACCTTCAAATCAAAAATTTAATGGTGAAGATGTCATCTCCACCAAAGATCAAAGGTCTAGATGACCTAAGGATCCTTCAAACTAAGAAAAGAAACCATGGTGGGGTCCATGGAGAATGGCCCCACCCATGAGTTATGCATGCACAAAAGGATGGGCTAATGGCCACATCTAAGAAGACATGGGGCCTCCACCATCATTTGGTGGGCCCCACATGCTTCAAACATGAGGTGAAGAGAAGAAATAAGGAGAAGGAATGTAGATCCTAAGATTTTAAGTAAATGCACACCCACCTACAAGTTCTTCAAGCAAACACCTTCACGATTGTCTTCAAGCTCCAAGGTACATGGATCTAAGGTTGAGATCTTTCTTCAAGGGTTAGATGGAAGATTATATGAGTAAAAGTGAGCTGAAAAAATGGAAGAAAGTTGCTGGAGAAGAAGAGAATGAAGGAGAGAGAGAGAGAGAGAGAGAGAGAGAGAGAGAAATGAGAGGGAAAAAAGAGAGAAATGAAGTGAAAGGCTAGCAAGGGAGGGTTTATATGATGGAACTTAAGGATCATGACAAATGCAAACCGTAGGTAGAGGGTCGCCAGAATTTGACCAAAAGGACCGGGGGACCAAGATGAACGAAATGCATACTCTCACACACACATGCACACATGCGAACTCGAGTCGGGTCTCACACCACCCTTGCTACTCATTGTCTTGTGGTCATGCCAACTAGAGAAGCTCTTATTTCCCATCTTCCTTTCAACAATTCCAACATTAACAAGATGAATATGAAGTTGGCTCCTGGCCAAGTTGATAGGGATGCTGGAGGAGCTACTGAAAAAGCTAGAGAGGAAGAAGCACTACTCCCTAATGATGTGACAATGGATAATATATTTGATGAATTAAAATATGATTCTGAGGCTGATCCTGATTTTCAGCCATTTGATTTTGATGAGCGATTGAGAACCTTGGAGGGGAAGGTGGAAGGTTTGCATGTATCCCAAGAGACTCAATTTAAATACATGCACAAATACCTTCAGTGTATTAACAAGGGATTACATAAAATTAATCTATCTATTCCTGCTCCATCTTCTGGTTCTGCTAGTTGTTATTTATGTTAGGTTTGTAATAACTCTTAACTTTACTTGTGCTTAATAGTTCTTGGACATGTTTGGTTTCTACTACATGATGATATTTTAAACATGTTATTATGCTTCATATTGATATTTTGATACTAATCTATGGACATGTTATGCTATTCACTCTCTTAAATCATACTCTTCTCTTATTTTATTTACTATCATTCATTTTCTTTCCTTTGTCATATTGTGACAAAAAGGGGGAGAAATGTGGTATGATTCTTGATGGTATATGTATATGAATGTGGAGTTGTGAGATATATGGAGATTTTTTTTTTTGATACGTATTTGATTAATACAGGTACTCTACAAATCATTTCGCCTGGTTTGAGGGGGAGTATTGGATTGTGGGGGAGTTGTAGTGAGTTGTAGTAGCATTTCTAGTGCATGATTCTTTATTGAACTGGTGCATGATTCTTTAGTTGGTTTTTTCACAAATTTGACAAACGGGGAGATTGCAAGTGCTATATTGGAAATCCAGCACTTGGATTTGTCAAATATTGTTGTGCCAAACCATTTAAAATCAGTACCATGTTTTGATTAGTTGGAAAGATCATCCTCATTCATTTTAAGTTGTCCATGTCATCGTCAAACTTTTCTATATATTTAAGTTGAAGAACGTTGACAAATTTCAAGACTACAAGCTCAAGTACAAGAACTGAAGTTCGAAGCTTAAGCTAAAGTTCAAGATCACTACCTTAAGTCTAGCTCAAGTTCAAGACTTCAAGGACAAGTTTCATGTACTTCAAGTAATTGAAAGCGATCGATATTTTGATGTTTCAAACTCACAAACAAGGTATGGATGACCCTAGATTGACCATAGGATAGGTCATATTGATTGCATATTGAATTTGGGTCAATGTATAAGTTTATAGGCTTTTCTTTGACTAGTCCTAGCCTTTGTTCGACTAGTCCAAGCACTGGCTCGACTAGTCTAAGAAGTTTATCGACCAGTCCAAGATTTGTTGAGAATTTTTAAGAATTTTTTGTTATGGTTTGACCAGTCGTGGACACTGCTCGATCAGTCGAGTGAACAGTATCGACCAGTCGTGTAATGCTCGACTCAAAGTCTAGCAAGCTTTTCCGGTCCCAGTCGACCAGTCGAGCAAGCCACTCGATTAGTCGATTAATGAGTTTATCTTATCGTGCCAGAAATTTTAAAAATTGGTTGGTTCTTCGACTAGTCGAATCGACCCTTAGACCAGTCGAGAGAACAGTATTTTAGCCTATAAATAGAGGACGAAACTTAGAGTTTTTCATTCATTCCAAGTTTAATCAAGCCATCACTCTGAGAGATAAGTTTCTGCATATTGTGAAGCTATTACTTATTTATTTTAGATTCTATTTATAGCTTTTTGTATTTGATTTTGTGATCTCTATTCAACTCTATTGTATTAAAAAGGGGAATTGTAATTTACCCTTTTGAGATCAAAATCAAATAAAGCTATCCCCAGGTTGGTTTAATTTAAAATTTATTTAGACCTAGAACCCTTTCATTTGTGAGATTGGACATTGAATATCTACGTCTACATCGAATTGATTCTACTAGGCTACATCAAAATCTTTAGATAAGTATTTAAATTTCTGCATTTTTGGTTTGTGAGATTCAGCCAGGAAAAACTCATTGTGGAGTTTTTGTAATTGTGTAAGCCCATTTGAAAGACACAATTGTGAAAGTTTTAAGGTGAACCTTGGAAAACCTTATTTCATAGTGAAAGCCAATATCTCGTGGGTGTAGATATTGGGAAGGGAGTAGTTGTGTGGCTGTTTACTAACTGTTGGTGTACACATAAACGAACCACTATAATTCCTGGAGTTGTGGTGGATAATTGGATTTGCTTATATGTGTGAATGTTATAATTTACTTTATGCACTTGTGGTGAATGGTGTAATTTACTTTATGCACTTGTGGTGAATGTTGTAATAACTTAGTTTATTTCCTTTGCTTCTTTATTGGTTTGAATTTTTGATACTTACAAATGTTCTAGTAAGGTTGTCCTGCCATAAGCATATGGTTTTTGGTGTTAGGTTGTCCTTAGAACTCAGTTTGTATCAACCTCTCAAGAGTAATGCATTTTGAGGTTGCTATTTACTTGTGTTATTTTATTATTTAATTATGCTATCTATCTTTGTATTCCGCATTTAATTTTTATTTGGCAGTCCTATTCAAACCCCCCCCCCAAGGACTTAGAGCTTGGCCTTTTCATAACAGACTCTAGAAAGACCTTAAGTACTTAGGTGCTTTCAAAAGACAACTTATATGGGTTTTTATACCTTTGTTAGGCTTAAGTTTGACTAGTCTAGGCTTTAGTTCGACTAGTCTACGCTGTGGGTCGACCAGTCTATGAAATTCTTTGACCAATCCAAATTTAAATTCCAAAAAATGGATTTTTCTATTGCTTTCTCGACTAGTCGAGCAGACTGCTCGACCAGTCGAAGAGGGACCTTCGATCAGTCGAGGGTTGGTCGACTCGAAGTCCAGCAACTAAAATCAGGCACCCTCGACCATTCGAAGCCCTTGCTCAACCAGTCGAAGAACGGTTTTATCCGATCGCACTCAAAATTTGAAATTTTGTTAAATCTTAGATGAGTCGAAGGAGACCTTAGATGAGTTGAAACAATAACTTTTCTGCCTATAAATAGATGCCTTCTTTCAATCTGAATTTACCAATCCAAGCTAGTAAAAGCCTTCATCAACAGAGAGAGAAGTCCCGACTATCTTCAAGCTATTACATGGTATTTTAATATTTTGTTTAAATAACTTATTATTTTAGTTCCTTGATTTCATTTTCATAAATCTTATTTTTTAAAAGAAAGTAATTACTCATCTTTAAGATCTTGAGGAATTCAAACAAGTATCCCTTGGTTTGAATTAATTTAAAATCAATCTAGAACCTAGAACCCTTGTTTATATGACTGGACATTGAACATTCTACTTTAAGAGAAGTGGTTCTATAGGCTACATTAAGAGATATGCATTCAAGGTGAAGATAAGTATATTTCTATTCTTTATATTTCAGTTTCTTTAAGATAGCTAGAAAATCTCATTTATTGGTTTTGACTGAGATAGCCAGAAAATCTCAGTGCAGGGTTTTTGTTTGTGATAAGCCCTTTAAAATCACAACTGTATCAGGTTTTAAGGTGACCATGTGAAAACCTTATTTATAGTGAAAGCCAATATCACGTAGTTTATGATTATTAGGAGTGGAGTAGGTGTGATTGTTTGAGAACAGTTCGTGTACACACCGAACCACTATAATTCTTGGTGTTTGTGGTAAATGTTTACTTTTTGCATATGTGGAGAATGGTTGTAATTTTATTTATGCAAATGTGGTGAATGCTTGTAATAAATAGCTATATTGGATCTTGCTTTGGTTTGAGATCTTGATCCTTACGATTGTTCGTGAAATAAGGTTGTCTTGCCTAAACTTTGTTTTAGGTGTAGGTTGTCCTATGAACTAAGTTTGAATCAAAATTTCAATACTAGTGAGAGTTTATTTCCTGATTTATTTATTATTTCAGCAAGTTTATTTTTATTTGGCATAGTCCTATTCACCCCCCTCTAAGACTGTTAAGCTCACCCTTTTCAAGTGGTATCAGAGCTAAGTTACTCTTTTTTTTTGGATTAATTTCCTTGAGTTAAAAGATCTAGAGCTTTCATTATGTCAAATTTCGATAGCTTGTCTATTACTAGGCCACCACGTTTTGATGGCTCTAACTATGTATACTGGAAAGCCAGAATGAGAATTTTTCTAAAATCCATATATGAAAGCGTGTGTCAACCAACTGTAACCAAATGGAAACCACCTATGTCTGAAGTATTAGGCAGTGATGAAACTAAATCTATGAGATAAACTGCATTCTTTTTATGGACTGTAGCTAAAAAAAAAAGTGAAAACAGTGCTAATGTTAAGGCCTTAAATGCAATATCACCTGATGAATTCAAAAGAATCATTTCATGTGATTTAGCCAAACAAGCCTGGGATATTCTTAAAACAACACATGAAGGAACTTCTATAGTCAAGAAATCTAAAGTTCAAATCATCACTACAAAATTTGAGGAAATTCGTATGGAAGAAAATGAAACTTTCATGGACTTCTATATGAAACTAAATGATATAGTAAATTCCATATGGGGTCTAGGAGATGGAATCCCAGAAAGCAAGGTCTGTGCAAAAATACTCTGATCTCTTCCTAAGAGATTAATTGTAAAGTAATTGTCATTCAAGAATTAAGAGATACTGATTATATGAAGGTTGAGGAGTTAGTTCTCTCCAAACGTATGAGTTAAATTTTAAAGCTCCCAAAGGTAAGTCCATAACTCTTAAATCATCCAAATTTGTTTCAAAAGAAAATAGTCTTAATTTTGATATTGAAGATACTGAAGATGATATGGCTTTACTTGCTAAGAAATTTTACAGAATTTTCAAAAACAAGAAAATATCAGATTTTTAAAAACCTTCTGACAAAAGAAAAAGAAATTTTAAATCTTGAAAATCTGTAAAGGACAGTCAATGTTTCAACTGCCATGAATACGGGCACTTGGGGAATAAATGTCCTAAAAAAGATACGTAAAAAAGAAAGGACATATTGGCTACTTGGGATGAATCATCCAGCTCCGAAAGTTCATCTGAGTCTAATGAATCAGAAAAAGAAAATTCAAATGTAAAAGACTAATGACTATAGCTAGAGTCACCTCCTCAGATAGCTGTAACTTATCTGATTATGAAAATCTCAGGAGTGACCCTGAAAATGAAAATAAAGATGATCTTCAAGGTACCTATAATGCCCCTTATATAGGGAAAGTTGCAAAATTGTTGTCAAACTGAAAATTTAAAGGGAAAAATTTCTTAAATTAAAAGAAGAACTTGAAAACAATATTTTGGAAAAATCTCATCTTTTGGATGGTTTTGAAAAAATAAAACTAGATTTAAATTTTAAAACCTTTGAGTTAGAAAAACTTAGAATAGAAAATGAGAAGCTAAAACTCGAACCTTCTTCTCTTTTGAGTTCTAAGGATACTTGGAGATATGCCCATGGAGACCCAAAGCTGGAAAAACTATTAACTGCATCCAGAAAATGTGGCAACAAATCAGGTCTGGGCTGTATCAAAGATAATTCTCTGAAAAACAAAAATGCATCTCCTATATTTGTAAAAGGAAAATTCTCAAACTCAAAAGGTAAGAATTTGAGAATCTATGGTCAAAAAGATTTCAAAAATCCAAAATCTTTTCAAGTTTCTAAGATTAATTCTAATACCATCAGCTATAGAAATCAAAGATATAACAAACCTCCTTTAGCTGAAAAAATAGTGGACTTACTCAAAGGGCTTTTAAAATCCAACTCAAATGGAATCGGAGTTAATAGAAATGGGAGAAATTCCAACTCCCTGAAACAGAGAAAAATTAATGGAACTCATAAACCCAAAACCATAATGAAATGGGTTCCAAAGGTTACATGTCTTGTTGCCCACACGGCCTTCAAAGCCACTAGCCATTCAAAATGGTACCTAAATAGTGGATGTTCAAGACACATAACAAGTGACAAAGAAATATTCACCAACTTCAAGGAAGTAAACAACGGATCAGTCACTTTCGGTGATGGAAGCAATTGCAGAATCATAGGCCAAGGTACTGTTCAACTCTCTAATCTTCCTCCAATTGAGAATGTTTTGTATGTTGAAGGTCTTAAGCATAATCTCCTAAGTATTTCTCAAATCTACAACAACAAACACAGTGTAAAATTTACAAATCACGGATGTGAGATTTCAAATGAGAAGGGATGTATGATATTAAATGGTCGTAGGGCTTTTGAGAATTGTTACATTATCAATGAATCATGCTCTTCTAACTTTTCATGTTACATGGTCCAAACAGACGAAATAAAACTATGGCATAAGCGTCTTGGACATGTTAACTTTAGAAATATTTATAAATTGAGCAAAAGAAATCATATTCGTGGCTTACCCAAATTAAAAAAAGGTTGAAAAGATCTGTGGTGCATGTCAGATTGGAAAGCAAACTAGAAGTAGTCACGAGAAAGTGAACTCCTTAGCCATCACCAAACCTCTTGAACTGCTCCATATGGATTTGGTTAGACCAGTAAGAACGAAGAGTAGAGGTGGAAAGAAGTATTTTCTTATTATCATTGATGATTTTACCAGATATACATGGGTAGCTTTCTTGAGAGAAAAATCAGAGACTCTCGATGAAGTCAAAAGAATTTTAAAACGAATTCAGACAGAAAAAGAAGTACATGTGATCAAAATTAGAAATGATCATGGTACTAAGTTTGAAAATAGCAATTTTGAGAAGTATGATATAGACCATGGTATATCACATGAGTTCTCTACTCCTAAAACACCTCAACAGAATGGGGTTGTTGAAAGAAAGAACATAGTGCTACAAGAAATGGCCAATGTTATGCTAAATAGCATGAACTTACTAAAAAACTTATGGGCTGAAGCTATTAATACTACATGCTACATTATAAATCGTGTATGTTAGAAAATAAAAATATAAAACACCCTATGAGTTATGGTTTAATAAGAAGCCAACAGTCAAATACTTTCAAATTTTTGGAAGTAAATGTTTCATTTTATGTGACCAGGAAAATTTGGGGAAGTTCTAAACTAAGAGTGATGAAGAAATATTCTTAGGTTATGCTCTAAATAGTCGAGCATATCGTGTTCTTAACAAAAGAACAGGGATAATCCAAGAATCTATTAACATTGTAATTGACGATCACCTGATTACACCCTCACCAAGTCAAGATGATGATGAAGTGAACATTATCGATAAACATGACTCTTCATCTAATTTAGATAATGCTGAATTAAGATTAGTCAAAGACCATCCGACTGATCATATATTAGGTAACCCTTGCACTAGTGTTTAGACAAGAAAACATTTAGAGAATATCTGTAACTACATCTACTTCACTTCTCAAATTGAACTGGCTAATATTAAAGAAGCACTTGTCAATAAAAATTGGATATTGGCCATGCAAAAAGAGTTAAATCAATTTGTCAGAAATGATGTTTGGTTTTTGGTTCCTAGACCATCTGATAAACATATAATTGGAAGCAAATGGATTTTTAAGAACAAATCTGATAAAATGGGAAATATCATTAGAAACAAGACACGACTGGTTGTACAAGGCTAAACTCAGATAAAAAGAATTGACTATGATGAAACCTTCGCACCAGTTGTGCACCTTGAATTTATTTCAATTGCTTATTATAAAATTTTCAAAATATATCAAGTGGATGTTAAAAGTACATTTTTAAACGATGATTTACATGAAGAAGTATATGTTGAACAACTTACAGGTGTTGAAAACTCTAAATTTTTAGATCATGTATATCGTCTTAAAAAATCACTTTATGGTTTAAAACAAGCTCCCAGGGCATAGTATGAAAAGTTGACTAAATTCTTACTTAGTCACAACTTTATCATGGGAAGCATTGATAAAACATTATTTGTCAAAAAATATAATAAACATAAATTGATTGTATAAATCTATGTTGATGATATTATTTACAAATCTACAAGCACTAACTTATCCATTGAGTTTGCAAATCTGATGAAATCCAAGTTTGAAATGAGTATGGTTGGGGAATTGAATTACTTTCTTGGATTACAAGTAAAACAACAGGAAGATGGTATTTTTATTTCTCAAACCAAATATGTTTTAAATTTGGTAAAGAAATTTGGATTCGTGAACGGTAAAAAGTTTGATACTCCTATGAGTACAACTCTCAAACTCTCTAAGGATGAAACATGTAAAAGTATAGACTCACATTTATATTAAAGCATGATTGGTAGTCTTTTATACTTAATTGCTAGTAAACCAGATATTGCTTTTAGCGTTGGAATCTATGCTAGATATCAGTCTGATCCTAAGGAATCACATCTAATTGTTGTTAAAAGCATAATCAGATATGTCGCAAATACTAATAATTTCGGTCTATGGTATCCGCATGATACAACTGTACAATTTACCGTATATACCAATGCAGATTGGGCAGGAAACATCGACGATTAGAAAATCTACCGGTGGTGGATGTTTCTACATAGGGAATTGTTTAGTTTCCTAGCTTAGTAAGAAACAAAATTATGTATCACTCTCAATAGTTGAAGCTGAATACATCGTAGTTGGTAATGCTAGCACCCAATTGGTCTAGATGAAAAGAATGTTAGATGATTACGGGATTGCGCAAGATACGATGATATTATATTGTGATAACTCAGGCGTAATCAATATTTCAAAGAATCTTATTCAACATTCTCGTATGAAACACATCGATATTCGATATCATTATATTTGAGAATTAGTTTAGGACAAAAGTATTTCAATAGAATATATCCAGACTGAAAAGTAGCTTGCTGACATTATGACTAAACCGCTTGACGGGAACAGATATTCCAAATTAAAATATGATATTGGTATGTGTACTTCTAATTAATTAAATCATGTTGTTTATGCATTTTTTTTATTATTTGTATATTTATCATTTTTTTAAATGCAAAAAATTTAAAAAATTAGATTTTTTATCAGTTGCTCGATGGGTCGAGCACGTTGTAACGTCCCAGTGTTTAGAACCCGAGTATACAACTTATTTCTTGAAAACCTGGGTGTTAATGATCGGATAAGTGACATTCAAGTAGAATCAAAGTGCAATAGTGAAATCAAACGTACAGTAAGCCACAAACCATATAATAATATCTTGGTCCACTCAGCTGGGGACCCAAATACAAAACCTTAAGTTCAAATGTAAATAAACAACCAAACATCTACATCTACTAATTTAATCTGAAGTACTCCACTACTTCCTGATGCGGCTCCTCCTTATACATCTCCTCATCCACTCCAGCTGCAACAGTTCCAAGATCCGTGCCATAGTCGCTCATACATGCACCTATGTCATCTATATGGTTGAACATTGGATGAATGAGGCCAACTCAGTATGAATTCCCCTCGAGATTACACACCGCCGCCTCAGATAAGTATAGAATGAAAGCAATAAGGCAAACAAAACATGACAAAATGCAGTCTTATTATATGCATAGATGTATGAATGCACCATCGACCTGGGATGCTCATCCAGTCAGTAGTTGGGCTCATCACCCATGCAAAGTTTGTCCATCAATGAAGCACATCATGTGAATACATCACGTACCGCATAATGACCAACCATCGTACATCGCGTATGTAGATCGATAGTCGGTGGTCTGGCAGCTAGCGAAATGATACCCTGATAACTCAGAGAGAACGTGCTGCAGCATGCAGAAATATCCACCCATTATCGCCAATATACCATGTATGTATGATTAGCCAGGCCATTTTTAGTCCAATTACAATCAGCCGGTTTAATAAAGCTTAAGGTCACTAGGGGGACTCGTCACCTAGCGTAGGCCAACGACTCGGGCATAGTGTCCATTTCACCATCCTCGGCCCATGAGTCTACCACCTTAGGGTGTGGATAGAACCCATCAACACGTGGCCAATCAATTCTCAATGTATGAGAAACTACCATCATATGCTAAGTAGGAATGAAATGTCGAAGATATTAAATACAATGATTAAAATGAGTCAATATGTATGATTCAAATGTGAATAAACAATGGCAATAAAATGTTGAATGGTTCATTCCATAGTCAGGTAGGTGGCCCATAAATGGTAAATCCCATGAATTAAACTGCCACTAACATAACCTCCATGTTGAGGGTCTAGTAGCATAATCAATCTCACTATACCCTAAGTACGGACTCTCTTTCTTAGATAGAGGTTTCCCACTTGATTAGGGAGATTTGTATTCATGTCTTACAAATGGAACAATATCATTTGAGAATGACATAGAGATTAAATAATGACCATCTAGAATAACTAAGGTATCATTAAAGTAATTAAAGTAATCTTAAGTGCACATGCAAATATAATTCAAGAGTCACCTAATGAATGAAGTTCTAGCATTTGCATTTTATGATCATGGATTATTGATTCTCAAACATATGTTCAGGTAAACTAATCAAATGATTAATCAAACTCATTTATAGTTAATATAAAAGCTATCCTTGATCTAAAGTAGAGATGGAAAGCTCAAGGGGAGAAGTCATCACCTGTATGGTTGTAGGCCTTTCCTCAATTCAAGTTCCCATGAGTGTTTTGCAGCCCAATGTCACGTAAGTGATTTCCTAGAGTCACTGCTTGTATTAGACAAGTGTTTCCCAAGGCCTTTATCTTTCTAAATTATTGAAATGTGTGGGGGTTAGTAAGGACTATAATTAAGGAAATTGGGCCTACATCAAGGTTCCTAGGCCCACCAACCATGGCCCAATCAATGTGGCCTGGACTAGGCCTAAAATTGCCCATAACTAAGGCCCGAACTAGGCCTGGTTTGGCCCTGCTTGTTACATCCAAAAAATGCCCAAAAATTGGGTTGAGCTAGGTTGTTCCTAGCCCAGCAACAACACCAATTTGAGGTGGGCTAACTAGGCCATTTTTTGCCCAGCGCATGCTAGCCAAAGACTAACTAGGCTGGGCTCGTCCTTGCCCAGTTGCACACCCAATCCCAACACAAGGAACTAGGTTGGGCCGACTCGTGTCTACCCCAGCGTCAGCTGTACCCAAACGGCCCAAAGACAGTTGGTTGGACTGACTTGCTTCAGCCCAGCAGCAACGTCTTATCCACAAGAGAACTAGGTTGGGAAGTTCGTTCTTAGCCCAGCCACAGTGACGCCCATTCCACCCTGAGATGGGCTGACTGGGCTAGGTCCATCCGACCCAGCACTACACTCACTCACATACCTTCCAGGGAGTTATATTCAGAACTGATTCGGCCCAGGCCCAAGGCTCCAAAAGGGTTGAGGTAAGAGCCTGGGCTTTACTCGTTTCCATAATGGGCCCAAAAATCAACAAAACGGTGGCTACCCAAGGGTTGGATTGGACCATTTCTGGCCCAACAATCTGTACATAGGAGAATCGGACTGGATTTGTCTTGGTCTAGCTGAATTATTTCAAAAATTATGGGCCCACAACACCCATCGATTGGCCCTTTCTATAGGCCTTAAGTGTGGCCCATAGCACTGGGTTGGGTGTGGCTCACTACATTAAACGGGGTGCGACCCACTAAGCTTTTGACTCAGCTGAGCCCACTGTGTATATGATGTGGCCCACTGTGACATGTGATGTGGCCCACTAAGTGTTTAACTCGGTGAGGCCCATTGTGTCATGAGGCGTGGCCCACTGAGTGTTTAACTTGGTGAGGCCCACTGTGTCATGAGGCATGGCTCTAACTCATCAATTTCATGTCAGGAATCCCTCCTTGAAGAACCCACATATTGCATGAGAAACACATATTCTTTAGCCAAGGATTCAGTAAAAGGATCTGTGGCCCACCCAAGTGACGAGAGGACCTGTCTGATCGTCGGGCCACGTTATGAATGTAATGGTGAACAGCTTAGATGTCTCCATAAGTAGATGTGTGTGATGAGTTCTAAAAGGTGTCCCACATGAGGGTGAAATGGCGTGTAGACGGCCTGTGGGTGATGGCTCGGACCTTCGCCTAGTTCCTGGACCTAGATGGATGAATGTCTGTAAGGAGGCCCAGCAGCGTTGCACTAAGGATCCCACGGTAGTACTTGAGTCGACCCGGTCTGGCCAGTTGAGTATGTCAATGGAGATCCAGCCATTGATCACACCATCTCTACTCAAGGTGGGACTGAGCTTGAGTGAAATCGAGTCAAGCCCTCTCTTGATGACTCAACGAACTCAGCTTTATATCTGAGTCGCCGCTGTGACTCAGTAGGGCGCAAAGAAACTCGGGGGAACTCGCTCCCTACTCTCTCCTTTTCACTCTTTCTCCCTTCTTTCTTTCTCTCTCTGTCTCTCTCTCTCTCTCTCTCTCTCTCTTTCTTTCTCTGGTGTGAATCCCAAGACGAGCTCCTCCTTTTATAGCCAAAGGAGTTTGCTTGCATGGCTCATACAACGGCTGAGATAAGGACGGCCTTTCCCACGACCAATCTCGAGAAACTGGCTTGCATGGGGTCCATCCAACCCTGGGGATGGATTCCCGCTGTCACGGCTCAACAGAAAAGTAACTTTTCATCCATTATGGGGTCCATCTCATTAGAGTGGGTTGGACGCTTTAACAGAGAAGATGAGATGGTCATTCATGGCCAATCATCATCTATGGTATTTTAACAAGATCTGGTCTATTTGAATGGACCAGATGGAACTTCTGATCACCATGGGGCCCACTTTTTGGCCCATTCATCCGCGTTTTGGAGTTTCTCACGAGATATCCTCCTCGTCATTTTCTTGTGAGATGAGACAGTCTTCCGCGTCTAGATCGTGCCGCCCTAGGGGGGACGGTCAGAACTCATCCACGTGGCCTAAGGAGGGCTTGGATCCAACCAGCTACCCATTCTAAAAGTGGCATTGTCTCCTTATGCTTTTCTTGATGCAGGCATTCTTGATGTAGGTAGCTGCCTGCCCATTTTAGGAAACAGAAGAATGGTGTGGATAACGCCAGGATGGACGACTGGGAAGGAGGGAGAGAGGTCGATGTGGATCGCCACGTGAAAGCCTCTAAAATCGTCCGTTCTTTGAAGAACCCTGCCACCGTCACTAGCTGTCCACAGCTTGAGTACATGCTCATCTGCATGGGGAAGTTTGGACGATGTGGATTCGCTCGTCTTAGACCTCCTTACACAATAGACGGCTTAGATTTCCTGGAAGGTGGCCCGAGTGGGCCACAATTCATGATAAACAGATGTCCATCCATTACGTCTAACGAGTGCAGCAGGGAGGCTTTTCCTCCCTTTTTCAAATTCTTATGGGTCAGCGCCTATTTGACACACGGTGTGGTCCGGTGCACTTCATGCATGAGTGGTTAAGGTGTACATGCACCCTGTGTGGGGTCCACCATGATGTTTGTTTGTGATAAATCCACTCTGCCCATTCTACTTAGAGGGCCCAGCCAGGGTTTGACCAAGGATGAGGTAGATGTGAGGCCTAGGTGGGCCGTATTGTGCATCCTAGATCCTATTTAGTCAGTTCTCATCGATCCAGTGGCTAGATTGGTTCAAAATTTCGTTTCAACGGTTAACTGGGGGCTTAAGGGGCAGTGGTTGATTGGTTAGGTACTCAATAGCCCTCGAAGGTCAATCATAAGTATATTGTCATGTTATTCTATGACCAGATGATTTGAGATCTACCCTAACTTGAGATGGTCAGTTAAGCTTACCCTTGTGGCTGGAGTAGGGTCCTTCTTTATTCCTAGGGTCTCTGATGGACGACTTCAATGATGAGTGGAAACCCCTTCATGTATGAGTTGATTTTAGAATTGTTTGTTAATTAAGTTTGAAATTCCACTGATACGAGTTTAAATGGTAACACCGGTGTACCAGAGGTGCGGGGTGTTACACATGTCCTCGACCAGTCAACCCTTAACGAGTCAAAGACCATAATCGACCGGTCGAGGATCGCGGGTTTGCTCATTAAAAGAGGGAAAAACACATTTTTCACCCCATTTATCCTTTCTTCTTCGACTAGTCATGGCTCCACTCGTCGAACTCATCTCCATTTCTTCATTCTAAGTGGTTTATTTTACATTTCCTTCTAGATTTAGGTTCATATTTGCCAGTTAATCTTTACTTTATGATTTATTTTGAGTTTCACACCCTTTCTATAGTGGGTTTTGTGCAAAAATCTAATCCTTGCCAAACCCATTTATTCTTTATAATAATCTTTATTGCAATCTCTAAATGGAGCATCGCACTAAGAGGAAGGCTACTCGCAAGGGCCCTAACAGCTTCTCCTTCAGGTCAACTTCAGTTAGGGTGAGAACCCTAAGATCTCCCGAAGAAGATTCGGAGCATCCTAGGGACCGCAATCGAAAAATTATTATAGAAAGGATGGTGAACGTAGATTACATTGCTCCATTCTAGTTCTTACCTATCCTTACAACAATTGGTTGGGAAAATATTCTTAATTAGGGCAAAATAGCATACCGCTCTATAGCACAAGGGATGTATGCCTCAATAGGTGAACTGTCCCAAGATAATCTGACATTCTCTATTAATTTTAGAGAAGAGACATTCCCTGTTGATTGGCAACTTATTTCAGGGTTAATGGATATTAATGTTAATGACGAAGGCATACCCATTTCTACCCTTACTGATAGAATGTATGAATCAGAGCGTCAGGATATTACCTGTAAACTATGTTAGTTTAATGTCAAATGGAGTTCAGGAAATGCCCTCCATGCTAACAGGATGTTACCCAAATATAGAGTACTTCATCAGATTTTCATATCCAATGTCTATCCTCGATTCAGGAATAAGTTTGAACTTACTCCCTTCATGTCTCGTGTTCTACATGCGGTTGTGTCTGGCATTCCTATATATCTTCCCTCATTGATATGTTACTTAATTATCCAAATTTGTATCCATCCGGGCCATGGGTCTATCCCTTTTACTTATCTCATGACAAGCCTTGCTATTCATTGCAATGTTGTCATTCCTCCTGTTGAAGCACCAGAGGCAGTCCTCCCATTTGATAATACGAATATTCATAAAATGAACCTAGATTACCTACCTGGCCAGAGAGATGAGGATGAAGAAATAGAACAAGAGGACGCACCTTTAGCTAAATACACGTCCATGGATGACATTTTTGCTAAACTTGAATCAGATGATGCAGCTGATCTCGACTATCAGCCTTGCCAGGTTGATGATCGGCTTAAGTCATTGGAAGATAAAGTTGTTGAGTCGAAGGTATCACAGGATACTCTAGCTGAAAGTCACAAAGCTTTTATGAAATATATGCGAAAATATTTTCATCGCATTACCAAAGGACTTCACCAGATTGATCCTTCCATGCCTCCTCCATCTTCCTCTAGGTCCGATTAGCTGGATTTCTATGCATTTTCTTTCATGTTGGGTTGTATAAACTTTACCTATGTGTGTGCTTGGCTTGTTAACTCTTTAACTATGCTCTCTTTATACCCATTGATAACTTTGCTAACTCCTTTTTCTGGACATAATTATATGCATTTTCTAGTTCTTATTCTAATGATTCAGTTATGGTTTAATTATGTTCATATGCTTACTCTTTCCTTTGTCAATTTGTGACAAAAGGGGGAGAGAATACTAGTCATTTAAGTAGAATGTGAATGATGATATAAAATGTGAATGATGAGTGAATGATGATATTTGATTTGATTAAGTATAATGATAAATGAATGGAATGCATTGGAATGGTGTATGTTATAATACAGAGGATTAAAGCAGGGAGAAGCTCACATTGAGGGGGAGTAGCAGCAAATTCATTGCACATTCATTAATACTGCACATGCTACTACAACATGGAATTCAAGATATTATTGTAATTATTGTACTAAGTGTTTTTTCATGAATTTGACAAAGGGGGAGATTTTAAGTAATATATTGTATAAAGCACACCTTTGTTTATCAAATTTCATTAGACAAAACAACTTATGAAGTGGTCTGACTAATGTGGATCAAGATGGAAAGTTCATGGAAAGTTCAAATCTTAAGACAAGTTCAACATCTGCTATGTTTTAAGACCTTATTACTATTCAAGTCATGAAGTAGATCAAGATGGAAAGTCCAAGCTTAAATGAGTTCAAGTTCTACTATACTTCAAGCAGTAGATCAAGCTTCATCTTCAACTACATGTTCTATTGAAGAATCAAGAAGAAGAACAAGTTTCAAACTTCAATGTTCAGACTTCTCAGGTATAAAAGACCCTAGAAAGACCTTAGACTTAAGTACTTTCAAAAGATAATTTGTGTTTTTATACTTTTGTTAGGCTTAAGTTCGATTAGTCTAGGCTTTAGTTCGACTAGTCTAAGCTGTGACTTGACCAGTCTAAGAAAATCTTCGACCAGTCCAAATTTAAATTCCAAAAAATAGATTTTTCTATTGCTTTCTCGACCAGTCAAGCAGACTGCTCGAACAGTCAAAGAGGGACCTTCGACCAGTCGAGGGTTGCTCGACTCGAAGTCTAGCAACTAAAATTAGGCACCATCGACCAGTCGAAGGCTTTGCTTGACTAGTCGAATAAGGCCCTCGACCAGTCAAGCAAAGCCTTTGACTAGTCGAAGAATGGTTTTATCCGATCGTGCCCAAAATTTAAAATTTTGTTAGATCTTAGATGAGTCGAAGGAGACCTTAAACGAGTCGAAGTAACAACCTTTCAGCCTCTAAATAGAGGCCTTCTCTCAATCCAAATTTACCAATCCAAGCTAGTAAAAGCCTTCATCAAGAGAGAGAAGTACCCACTATCTTCAAGATATTGCATGGTATTTTAATATTTTGTTTAAATAGCTTATTATTTTAATTCCTTGATCTCCTTTTCATGAATCTTATTTTTTAAAGAGAGTAATTACTCATCTTTGAGATCTTGAGGAATTTAAACAAGTAACCTTTGGTTTGAATTAATTTAAAATCAATCTAGAACCTAGAACCCTTGTTTATGTGACTGGACATTGAACATTTTACTTCAAGAGAAGCGGTTCTACAGGTTACATCAAGATATACGTCTTCAAGGTGAAGATAAGTATATTTTTATTCTTTATATTTTGGTTTCTTTGAGATAGTCAGAAAATCTCATTATTGGTTTTGACTGAGAGAGACAGAAAATCTCAGTGTGGGGTTTTTGTTTGTGATAAGCCCTTTAAAATCACAACTATATCAGGTTTTAAGGTGACCTTGTGAAAGCCTTATTTATAGTGAAAGCCAATATCATGTGGTTTGTGATTATTGGGTGTGGAGTAGGTGTGGTTATTTGAGAACAGTTAGTGTACACACCGAACCACTATAATTGTTGGTGTTTATGGTGAATGTTTACTTTTTGCATATGTGGAGAGTGGTTGTAATTTTATTGATGCAAATGTGGTGAATGCTTGTAATAGATAACTCTATTAGATCTTGCTTTGGTTTGAGATCTTGATCCTTATGATTATTCTTGAAATATGGTTGTCCTGCCTAAACTTTATTTTGGGTGTAGGTAGTCCTACGAACTAAGATTGAATCAAATTTTCAATACTAGTGAGAGTTTATTTCCTGATTTATTTATTATTTCAGCAAGTTTATTTTTATTTGGCATAGTCCTATTCACCCCCCCCCCCCTTCTCTAGGACTATTAAGTTCACCCTTTTCAACCACATTTCTTAGGACAATCCCGTTTATTTCGTTACATTCTCCCACAAACTCAAAAATGAATCGTTGCACCATCTGTTGGTCTTGGGCTCCCAACCGTCGCACTTTATCCAAGGTGTGTATTAATTGTTGAACCTCACGTCTATAAAAACACACCCCTTAGGATTACATCGAGCATATTTTGAATGAGAAACCCTGTCAACGATATCTTAAACGCTATAGATTCTCTCTTACGATTCTCTCTGTCCATTCAAATTATGGAGGAAATCTTTGTGGAGGGGCTCAACTCTCTCTCATTCCTCTTTTTTTCACGATCTGTATCCCTTCCTCAGGGATGTTGCTGGATCGTCTGAGAATGACAAACCTCCACAGGAGGTTTTGAAGATCATTTTGGAACTTCAGTAACTTGGAGAGGCCTATTCCAGGGCCAACCGGGAGGTCAAACTATGCGTTGGTCCATTGATGAAGATATCAGCCTATAGCATAGAATTTGAAACTCTCTCAGCCTGCTATGAAGCAGCTTGGAAAAACCAACTGTGTTGGACTCGTGAACATTGCCTCAATAAGAAGATGTTACGGTCAATAGAGGTTGTACTTGGAAACCTCTTCACTGACCTCCATGAAGCCCAATGGCTCTATCTAGACCATGCTAGTCTTGAAAATAAAGAGTTAGCCATGTTCATCGATTACCAAATATCTCTTTATCGGGGGCCCATGGAGTCCAACAGGGTCGAAAAGAAATTAGACAATTTAGAATGTGTGGACCTTGATCGGTGTCTCTAGTCGATCGCTCGCCTCTCTGACTAGCTCGCTGCCCAACATCCCTCATGGAAGGAGAGGCGAAGGATGGCGGTGAAGGAGTAGTCATCGGTCCCAAAGAGATTTGAAGAGATGAAGTCAGTACACCTGTAGTTTGACTACTCAACTATCCATATATTCTTTTCCTTGCATTTTTTGTAATCAACTAGCTCTTATTCCAGGACTTTTATTAAATGAATTATTTGTCCTTTTCTTGCTAACTCCCCTCAATCTATCCCTTAAAAACTTCCCATTGTGAAGGGAAATGAGGTTTCAGGAATCGACCGTTTATAGGGGTCGCTTTTTCATTCATATCTCTCAGTACATAAACTCGTCCTTTAAGGACTTGCATGATGATATATGAACCTTCCCATGTGGGTGACTATTTTTTGCTGAGGGCTCAGTCCTTCTTACCGATTGGTAATACCATTTTCCAGACTATATCACCTACCCCCAAAAGATTTTCTTTTCACTTTCTTGTTGTATGCACGTGTTACGGTCTCTTTGTGGGCAATGATCAAGTCCAAGGCTCTCATTTAGACCTCGTCAAGTCCTTCGAACTCAGCTAACATTGCCTTTGTGAACTCTAGAGGGGTCAAGTTGGCCTAATAAGTGGTTTGGATTGATGGTACTATGACCTCCAAAGGCACGACTGCATCATGTCGATAAGTTAACATGAACGGGCTCACCCCAATACTAGTACGGGGTGAATTTTTGTAGGCCCAGAGAGCCTCAAACAACTTAGTATACCATTCTTGGGAATTTTCTTCAATCATCTTCATTAAGATGTTCTTAATCACCTTGTTGTTGGCTTCGGCCTGGCCATTAGCTTGGGCATAGTATGGGGTCGAGTGTAGAATTTTTATGCCATATTTATTGGCCATCGTCCACACTTCATTGGCCGATCCCAAAGTGGTGGATGATATTAGTCTCGATAAACTTAATAATTTCTCTATGACTAACTCCCTTCATAGGCTTACTTCTAACTACTT
Source organism: Magnolia changhungtana (assembly GCA_030180095.1). Taxonomy (NCBI): domain Eukaryota; kingdom Viridiplantae; phylum Streptophyta; class Magnoliopsida; order Magnoliales; family Magnoliaceae; genus Magnolia; species Magnolia changhungtana. The sequence continues at coordinate 1,151,960 of JASAUF010000064.1, read as the reverse complement.
CGTGAAGTAATCGGTTGCTACGATGATAAACGAATTCATGCGAGTTGAAGGTGGGTGAATCTGACCAATTAAATCAATCGCCCAACCTTGAAATGGCCATAGCTTTATTATAAAATGTATTTTAGTCACAGGCACGTGTTGGACTAGCCCATTCCTTTGGCAAGCTTCACAACCCTTAGCATACTGGATAAAATCAGCCATTGTTGTCGGCCAGAAGTAGCTATAACATCTAAGTATGAGCCTCATCTTTCTCCCAGACTAGTGAGCCCTACATATCCCTTTGTGGACCTCTCCCATGACCAACATGGCTTATTTCTTTTACAAACACCGAAGTAAAACTCCATCGACACCTTTACAATACAGCTCGCTATCAATCATGATGTAATTAGCGGCCGATCTTCGTACATTACTATCGGTATTAGTGTGAGTACTTTGTAAATAACCCATAAGGGGAGCCCTCCAATCTTCCTCTTCTACCTCTGCATGACACACTTTCATGGCACTCCCTCTCTGAAAAACAGAGGGTAAGGACCTTTTTTTGGATGGTAATCGTCGACTCGGCCGAGCCTCTGAGGGCATCAAGTCCTATGGCCAGTTATGCCATTTCATTAGCATCTTCATTGTGTTCTTTAGTAACATGTATTAATTCAACTTCATCAAACATTTCGAGCATCTGGACTGCTAAGGCGTAGCATGGCAACAAAGCTGGACTGGTGCATTTGAACAGTCTTGCCATTTGATTTATCACTAACTGTGAATCCCCTATGACAGTATAATTTTTGCCCTTAACTCCAATAGTAGCTAAAGTCCGATTATCATTACTTCGCATTTAGCCTAGTTATTAATACAATTAAACTCCAATTGTAACACAAATTCTTATCGTTTCCCATGTAGCAATCAAAATCACCCTAGCCATAGACGCATCATGTGTCCTTGATTCGTCGAAGATTAGCTTCCATGGTGTTAGTTGTATGCAATACAGATCCAGGATGCTTAGGAGAATTTGTTCCTCAAGATCTGAAGGGTGATGGGCCAAAAAGTCAACTATGGCCCAACTCTTCACTGCCTTCTATAGAAGATAATGGAGATCAAACTTTGTAAGCGCTATGGTTTGATTCCTCTTTGGTTGTTAAATTTTGTGTGTCAAAACCTCAGTATGTGTCTTGTGTTTATATCTTGATAAATTTGTTCGAGACACCGTGTCAAGAAGATGAATTCCTCAAGCTAGTTCAAGCTACAAGATAGAAGATATTAAAGAAGATTTCAAGCTCAAGACTCAAGCTCAAGTTCACATGTAAGAACTCAAGCTCAAGTTCACGTGTACTCAAGGTCAAGACTCAAGCATAGTTTGGGACTCAAGTGAAACTCAAAATGACATTGATTTCAAATCTTGTGAAGTAGTCAAGCTGCATCAATATGAACTCAAGCTTCATAATGATCAAATTCTAAGCAAATGAAGTTTACAATGTCCATACTTCATGTCCCAGGTATGATAAACCTTAAATTGACCTTAGGATAGGTCACTTTGGCTACATAATTCATTTTAATATTAATACATGAATTTGGTCTATTCTAAGACTAGTCCTAGACCTTGTCGACTGATCCCCATAATGGTTCGACCCGATCTAAGAAGTTTCAGACCAGATCCTAGAATTGTTGCAATTATCGATTTTCTGGTTCTGGCCTACGACCTGACGAGTCTCCTGAGTCTCCTTTCGACTAGTCGTGGGATGATCTCGACTCGACCTTTGACCAGTCGTAAAGCTACGACTCAAACTCCAGTGACTAAATCAAATGTCGCACGACCAGTCGTAGAGGGGTCTGGACCGGTCGTGGACTGCCTTCGACCAGTCGTGGACTGGCTACGACCGGTCGTACAACAGTTTTATCCGATTGCGCTCAAAAATTCAAAGATCAGTTTATTCTTTGACCAGTCGTGGTGACCTTAGGACCTGTCGAAGATGAATTTCTGTAGTTATAAATAGCACACGAATTTTAAAGTTTTTCATTTGAAAAATTAAGTGAATTCAAGGCTCCACTCTGAGATAAGTTTGTGTTTGTTTTTAAGCTACATTGTGCATAATTCTATTTCCTTTGGTTAGCTTATTGTTATTTGATTTTGATTTGCATTCCAATCTGATTAGAAAAAAAGGGAAAATCTTAATTCCTTCTTCACAAAATCAAAATCAAATACAGCTAGCCCTAAGTTGATTAAACTTTAAATCAATTAGAACTGAGAACCATTTTAAAGTGAGTATTGGACATTGAACTTCCATATTCGTACTTCTACCTCGATTGGTTCTTCCAGATTGCTACAAGAGCAGAAATCCAGGTATTTTACAATTCTGTAAAATTTCCATTCTTTTGGTTTTTGTTTGAGATTTGCCAGAAAAATTTCATTTGTGTGGTTATCTGAGGAGAGCCAAAAAACTCAGAAAGAGGGGTTTTTGGATTGTGTAAGCCCAAGTCAAAAAGACACAATTGTGAAGGTTTTAGGTGAACCTGTGAAACCTATTTTGATAGTGAATGCTAATATCCCCTGTGTGAGGATATTAGGAGTGGAGTAGCATTCTGTATGGCTGTTGTTTAACAGTTGGTGAACACACAGGCGAACCACTATAATTATTTGTCTTGTGGATTGAATGCTTGCTTAATCTTTTATCTTATATCATTCAAAGCTGTGGAATGTATTTGTGGTTGTGAATGTTGTAAATATTTACATTTCGAGCAAGTGTGGAGAATGTTGTAATAAGTTAGATTTAGATTTCAGCAATCTGTTTCAATTCCTAGCTATTTATTTTTATTGAGTTCTTGATATAAAGGACGTTCTAGAAATAAGGTTGTCCTGCCATAAACATTTGGTTTTTATGGTGTAAGGTTGTCCTTAGAACTGAATTGATATCAACCTCTTAATACTTGTTAATTGAGGTTGAGTTTATTTCAGCATTGTGAATTGATTTATAATTGTAAGGCTATCTCTTTATTGTTCATTCCGCTGTTTTAATTTTAATTTGGCATAGTCCTATTCACCCCCCCCCCCCCCTCTAGGACATATAGCTTGGCCGTTTCAAGTGGTATTAAAGCCTAATAGCTTGCTCTTATTGCTTTTTATTTGAATTTATTTCATAAGCTAATGATATAAGCTATATATAAGATGTCAAATTTTGATAGCCTATCAGTCACTAGGCCTCCACCCTTTGATGGCTCCAACTATGCCTATTGGAAAGCCCGAATGAGGATCTTCCTCAAATCAATGGATGAGAGTGTGTGGCAAGCCACAGTGACTGAATGGAGCCCTCCTACCATTGAAGTAACTGGTATCAATGGATCAAAACCAATGAGAATAACAGCTTATATTTCTTGGTCCACACTTCAGAAAAGTGAGAGTAGTGTCAATGCAAAAGCACTAAATGCAATCACTTGCGCACTATCACCGGATGAGTTCAAAAGAATCATATTCTGTGATATTGCAAAGCAAGCCTGGGATATATTAGAAATGACACATGAGGGTATATCAATTGTCAAAAAATCTAAAGTCCAACTCCTCATAACCAAATTTGAAGAAATTCATATGGAGGAAAATGAAATGTTTATAGACTTTTACATAAGATTAAATGACATTGTAAACTCAATGTGGGGTCTTGGCGATAAAATTCCAGAAAGTAAAGTGTGTGCAAAGATACTACGCTCATTTCCTGAATGGTTCAACTCTAAAGTAACCGCGATCCAGGAACTTCGTGATATGGACAATATGAGGGTAGAAGATCTAGTTGGTTCTTTACAAACCTATGAGTTAAACTTTAAAGCTCCTAAAGGTAAATCTATAGCACTTAAATCTTCTAAAATTATTTCTGAAGAAAACTCTTATTCTGAAGATGATATGGCTCTTTTAGCAAAGAAGTTTTATAAGATTTTCAAAAGTAAAAAAATGGTTGATTTTCAACAATCAAATGATAAAAAGAAATTTAGACCCAAAACACGAAAATCTTTGACAGACAGTCAGTGTTACAACTGCCATGAATATGGGCATTTAGCAAACAAATGTCCTAAAAAGGATAAACCCAAAAGGAAGGGTATGTTGGCTACTTGGGATGAATCATCTGAGTATAAAGCTACTTCTGATTCAGAAGATTCTGAAACCGAGTCGGGCAATGAAGTTAAGGCCCTTATGACTCTAGCCAAGTTCACGTTTTAGATCATGATGATTCAACTAGTGAAGAAAATTTGAATAGTGATTATGAAAATGAAGAAGATCTTCAAGATGCTTACAATGCCCTATACAAGGAAAGTTGTAAAATTACTGTGAAGCTTAAACTTCAAAATGAAAAGTTTTTTAAACTCAAAGAATGCTTCGACTTACTTGTTTTAGAAAAATCTCAAATATCAGATAGTTTTGAAAAATCAAAATATGATTTTGAATTCAAAACCTCCCTGATTAAAGATCTGAAATCTAAAATTGAGAAACTCAAGAATGAAGTATCTTCTCTTCTGAATTTAAAGGATACATGGAGGTATGCCCAAGGAGATCCAAAGTTAGAAAAACTTTTATCCGGATCTAGAAAATGTGGCGATCGATCCGGGTTGGGTTATGATAAAAACATACCTCATAAACAGAAGAGTACTCCTCCCAATTTTGTGAAAGGAGAAGCCTCAAACTCAAAAGAAAAAGGTACTTGTCAAGGTTTTTCTAAAAATACAAAAACTTTTCAAAAACCTAAACGTAGCTATATCAATTTCAAAAAACAGAACATAAACCTACTGGCTGAAAAAATAGTTAATTTACTCAAGGAGCTCTTAAAATCTAATTTGGTAGGTCATTCTCACAACTATAAACTGAAGAAGATCAACTATATTCCTAAACTCAAAACAATTCTAAAACAGGTTCCTAAAGTTGCCTGTTTGGTTGCCCACACTGCTTTCAAAGCAACAAGCCATTCAAAATGGTACCTACACAGTGGATGTTCCAGGCACATGACAAGTGACAAGGCTTTATTCACCGATTTAAAAGACATGACTGATGGGTCAGTCACATTTGGTGATGGTAGCAACTACAAGATTATTAGCCAAGGTATGGTTCAACTTTATAATCTTCCCTTATTTAAGAATGTTTTATATGTTGAGGGACTAAAACACAACCTATTAAGCATATCTCAAATATGCGACAATAACCATAGTGTTAAATTTTCTAATCAAGGTTGTGAGATTATAAATAAAAAGGGTTCTGTAATATTAACTGGTCGCAGAACTTCTGAAAACTGCTATATAGTAAGCAATGGTAGCTCATCTAATCAAACATGCTACATGGTCCATACTGATGAGACAGAATTATGGCATAAACGCCTTGGACATGTACACTACCGAAATTTATACAGATTGAGCAAAGGAGAACTTATTAGAGGTCTACCTAAGATTCAAAAAGTAGACAAGATATGTGGTGAATGTCAGTATGGTAAACAAACTATGAGCTCTCACAAAAAAAGTGAACTCCAATACCACATTAAGACCACTCGAGCTTCTCCACATGGATCTTATAGGACCAACTAGAACGGAAAGTAGAGGTGGCAAAAAATACATCTTGTTTATTGTAGATGATTTTACAAGATTTACCTAGGTTTCATTTTTAAGAGACAAATCAGAAACCCTTGATGAAGTGAAAAAGATTATCAAACGGATTCAAACTGAAGAATGTTCTCAAGTCAGTAAGATCCGAAGTGTTCATAGATCCGAGTTTGAAAATAACGGTTTTGAGAAATTCTGTAGCGATCAAGGAATATCACATGAATTCTCTGCGCCCAAAACTCTACAACAAAATGGTATTGTGGGAAGCAAAAATAGAGTGCTCCAAGAAATGGAAAATGTTATGTTGAATAGCATGAAGCTCCCTAGAAATTTATGGGCTGAAGCAGTAAATACCGCCTGCTACATTATTAACCATGTCTATACTTGTAAAACCAATGATAAAATGACTTATGAAATGTGGTTTGATAAGAAGTCGACTGTCAAATACTTTCGAGTTTTTAGCAGCAAGTGTTATATTTTGTGTGACCGTGAAAATCTGAAAAAGTTTGACACAAAGAGTGATGAAGGAATCTTCTTAGGATATTCTTTAAACAGTCGTACATATCGTGTACTAAATAACAAGACCGGTGTGATTCAAGAGTCAATTAATGTGGTCATTGATGACCACCTAAATACACCTGCACCTAGTAATTAAAAAACCAAATACTTCATCAAGTGAAATTAATTCTGAATTAAGGACTGTTAAAGATCATCCAACTGATCAAATTCTTGGAAACCCTCTCACTGGTGTGCGAACTCAAAGACAACTAGAAGACATGTAATTACATATGTTTTACATCCCAGATTGAACTGGTAAACGTAAAAGAAGCACTTTCTGATGAAAATCGGATAGCAGCGATGCAGGAAGAAGCTTAATCAGTTTGTTCAAAATGATATTTGGTATCTTGTTCCTAGACCTAAAGATAAACACATTATAGGAACTAAGTGGATTTTCAAAAATAAGTCTAATGAACTTGGAAATATAATTCAAAACAAGGCAAGACTGGTTGTTCAAGGGTACATTCAAATAGAAGGTATTATTATGATGAAACCTTTGCTCCAGTTGCTCGCCTTGAATCAATTAGACTTTTTATATCCATTGCATGCTTTAGAAAGTTTAAAATTTATCAAACGGATGTAAAGAGTGCCTTTTTAAATGGTGATTTACATGAAGAGGTATATGTTGAACAACATACAGGGTTTGAAGACCCTAAGTTTACTAATCATGTATACTGCCTTAAAAAGGCTCTTTATGGTTTGAAACAAGCTCCCAGGGCATGGTACGAAAAATTGACTAAGTTTTTACTAAGTCATAATTTTTAAATGGGTAGTGTCGATAAGACACTTTTTGTTAAGAAACATAACGATGATATCTTAATGGTTAAGATCTATGTTGTTGATATTATTTATGGATTAACTTGTACTAACATGACTATTGAGTTTGCAGATTTGATGAAATCTAAGTTTGAAATAAGCTTGGTTGGGGAATTAAATTATTTCTTAAGATTGCAAGTAAAACAACAGTCTGATGGAATTTTTATTTCACAATCTAAATATGCTTTGAACTTGACTAAGAAGTTCAGATTTGAGAATGGTAAGAATTTTGATACTCCTATGAGTACAACTCTAAGACTCTCAAAAGACTCTACAGGTAAAGATGTAGATCCTAAATTGTATCATAGCATGATAGGCAGTTTGCTTTACTTAACTGCAAGTAGACCTGATATTGCTTTAAGTGTTGGAATCTGTGCTAGATATCAGTCTAATCCTAAAGAATCTCACTTAACTTCTGTTAAGCAAATTATTAGAAGTTTAGTTAATCTGGGTCTTTGGTATCCTTATGATACTAGTGTTCAATTGGCTGGGTACTTAGATGCTGATTGGGCAGGTAATATCGATTACAAAAAATCAACCAGTGGTGGTTATTTTTACATTAGAAACTGCTTGGTTTCTTGGTTTAGCAAGAAGCAAAGTTCCATATCACTCTCAACTGCTGAGGCTGAATACATTGCAGTTGGAAATGCATGTACTCAGCTGGTTTGAATGAAACGTATGTTGAGTGATTATGGAATCACACAGGACTCGATGGTTTTACACTGTGATAATTCCAGTGGGATAAATATTTTGAAAAACCCAATCCAGCATTTACGAACTAAGCACATTGACATCAGATTTCATTATATCCGTGAATTAGTGGAAGAAAAAGAAATATCTTTAGAATATATTCCAACTGAGACTCAGCTTGCTGACATTTTCACTAAACCGCTCGACAAAAGTAGGTTTAATAAGTTGAAATTCGATCTCGGTATGTGCAATTTAAAATGATTGAGTATGCATCTCTGTATCATATTGTAAATACTTTAATGTTTTATATTTCAAAATTTCTTGAAAAATGCATGTTTATTTATTTTTTGTACACGACCAGACGAGGATGTGCTCGACTAGTCGTGGCACGACCGGTCGAGGACATCCCACGACCAGTCATGTAGCGCGCTGATTGTCTTTATTTGAGGAAAAATCACTTCTTCTTCATTTCATTCCTCTTCTCCAATGAGCCGAGCTACGACTAGTCGAACTCCACTGTTCGATTCGCTCAGGTTAGAGTGTTTTTTCTAGATTTCTTGAAGAATCTTAGTCTTTTCTCTTCAATTTCTTGATTGTAGTTGTCTATTTCAACTCGCTCTTCAAGTTTTTGGGTTTTTCTTCTCTTTTACTGAATCTAGAGAAACCCATCTCTATTTTCTTGGTATTTCTTATATTTCTTCAAGAAAATGGATCGTAGAGGTAAAAAGAAAAATCCTAGAGGTACTTCTTCTTCTAGATCGAATGTTATCACTAGACACCATCTTAGGGCTCCTAAAGATGATCCACCATATGTACGTGATTTGCGTATGTGCAATGTGATTGTTGAAAAAGCTGTCAGTTTAAACCATATCACTCTTTTCGGTCACCTTCCTCTCCTTCAATCTGTAGGATGGGAAAATATTTTACATTGGGGCGGGCCGGCATACCAGTCCCTAATGCAGGCCATGGTTGCATGTATAACTGACTTTTCTACTGAGCAACTCACTTTTACTATTGCTAATAGAGAAGGGCTTTTTCTTGTTGATCAACATTTAATTTCAGGTCTTATGGACATACCAGTAAATGATGATGTTATTCATCATAGTACACTTGCTGAGAAAGTGTCAGAATCAGAAAAACGTGTTTTTACTAGAGCATTGTGTAACATGAATGCACCATGGACTGAAAATGGGAATGCCCTCAAAACCAGATACTTGTTACCCAGATACAGAATTTTACATCGTATCTTCACTTCTAATATGAATCCTCGCTCTGGAAACAAGACTGAGTTGACTCTGCTTTTGGTTCGTATTTTGTACTCAATCATTACTAGTGCTAATGTTTGTTTGCCCTTTTTGATTTGTTCCTCTATCATTCAATTACATATTCATCCTGGTCATAGTGATATTCCATTTGGGTATCCGATGAATGTATTAGCCACTAATATGTTAGTCGGTATGCCCGTCAGAGAGGCTCCTATCCAACACCTAATATTCAACAACTCCAACATAAACAAAATGAAGTTGGAATTGGCTCCAGGGCAAGTTGATGGTGATGGTGGAGTTGCTGCTGAGGCTATGAATGATGAAGAAAGAGATGATCTTCCTCCACATGATATCAATATGGATGATATTTTTAATGAAATGGATTCTGACTCGGGCAATGATCCTGACTTTGTGCCATCTGATTTCAATGCTCATCTAAGTGCATTAGAGGAGAAGGTAGAAAATATGAATGTTGGCCACAATCAGCAATTTAAACATATGTGCAAGTATTTTAGGCGCTTACAAAAAGGTCTTCATCAAATTGATCCTACCATACCTGCTCTTTCTTCTGGATCGGATTGAGATTTAACTCTTTGGTTTGTAATAACTATTATACTTTTTACTTTCTCTGGTTATGTTAGACTCTATCTGACTTGACTTTATAACTCCTTATGCTATGTTTCATACTCTTAACTTTCAATCTTTCTAACTTTATGACTTGATCATTACTTTCCTATCTTTTCAATCCTATTTGTGTTTCTTCCTTTGTCATATTTTGACAAAAAGGGGGAGAATTTTGAGAATTTTCTATGGCTTACGATTGGATTGATGATGTGAATGGGATGGTTGCAGTGTACTACTAAGGGGGAGGGATTTATACTAAGGGGAAGTTATACAGATGGGAAGTTAAGTGATTGTGCAAGAGGTTGTATGATGCTAGTTCATGACAACTGGTGCATGATTCGTTAATATACATGTTGTGCTTTTCTTGTTGAAGTATGTTTTGTCACAAATTTGACAAAGGTGGAGATTGTAAGTGTTATGGTTTGATTCCTCTTTGGTTGTCAAATTTTGTGTGTCAAAACCTCCGTATGTGTCTTGTGTTTATATCTTGATAAATTTGTTCGAGACACCATTTCAAGAAGATGAATTCCTCAAGCTAGTTCAAGCTACAAGATAGAAGTTATTAAAGAAGTGTACAAGCTCAAGACTCAAGCTCAAGTTCACATGCAAGAGCTCAAGCTCAAGTTCACGTGTACTCAAGGTCAAGACTCAAGCATAGTTTGAGACTCAAGTGCAACTCAAAATGACATTGATTTCAAAGCTTGTGTAACACCCTGAAAATCGGGGGTTGAGCAAAGCTCAGCTCCCGAGTTCCAACGCATCACTTAGGCAACATAGATAATGATGATTATGATGAGAGTATTGAAACATGAATGGTATTATACCAAAACAGCATATCATACTTCAGAGACAGTTAAATTGCAAGCGGAAGACTGTGATAGATCTATAAAATATAAAATATATAAACTGTAGTGAGTCTCCGGAGTGTGATAACATTACCAGGTAATAAATTATAAGTACAATTCTAAAATATACCAAATGTGTAAGGTCCTCTAGTCAAGACACGGCTCACATGAAGCTGCCAGAAAAAAACATAAACAAGAAAGCATCCTTGTCGTCACAAAAGTCTGGCTCCGCTTCATAAGCATCGCCATCACCTGCAGCTACAACAGGGTCTGGTTGGTGTGTACAATACCGTCTCATAACGTGGGAGTGAGTGATCAACTCAGTGGAACAGTAAAGCATAGGTTAACATGTTATCAAAACAGTCAAGTAGTAATGATAAAGCAGTACAATCAACAATCCTAAGTACTCTTGTTAATGCAAGTATGAAATGTTGTCATGAAGCATGCCCTTGCCAACATACTCCCTCATGCGACACCATCTTACGTCCGTGGTATGCGTTCATCCTTTAGTGCTCGACATCTTCAAGGCACATGCAGTGTGATGATGAGCATGATTACCGAGTTGTTATTAGTCCTTTTCATACAGCAATATTGGGAAACTAAGGTACCTCCCTTATATCATTCCCAAACAATTATCCATTCTAGGGTCGTCAATCCTAAATAATCTCATACAATGATGCGGTTCTAGGTCGCTGCAAGGGCTGTTACACAGAATCGTTGCACCACTCCCCCATCACCTTATTAATACAGGCCTAGTTAATACTCTATTTACTACAGGAAAGCTCATCGCCTCTACGTAGATTCAGAGTATGCTCGAGGCCACTACACCGGGTACGATCAGGGCTACCAGGGCTGTTACACGGAATCGTTGCACCACTCCCCCATCACCCATCAAAGCAATGTAGGCCGACAGCTCGAATACAGTGTCTCATACCACCATATTCGGCTCATGAGTCTGGTTGCTCACTGGTCACTACGGGGAGGCACATGGCCCTAGCGTAGGCCGACAGCTGGACCACGGTGTCCCATACCACCATGCTCAGCTCATGAGTCTTAGCGGATCGAGGTGCGAAGGTTAACGGGGTTGCACTGGTAAGTTCGGTACCTTAGGTTCAAGCAGTAGCGTCCAAACATGGTGAACATACAATAGACAGATCGAGTTACTTGATGAGCTCGACTGGCACGAGGGCATTACAAGTTGAACGACATGAAGTGCATAAGCACTTCGCGTGGCCAATGACTATCGCCAACCGAAGTACGACTCGGGTTCATCGAACACATCTCACGTGGCGAATGAATCTTAGCCACGAATTCAATCCCGATAACGATTTCCTGGACTATACAATAGCCCCAATCACATTCAAGTACAGAGAGTCAAAGCAGTAATGGATCAAGATTTCACTCATACAGTCATATATCCAATATTGCCCGCTTAGGGTTGTCAGGGCTGTTGCACGGAATTGTTACACCACTCCCCCATCACCCTTCACGAATTTTATGGAATATAACTTAACCATGTGAAGTAGTCAGAGTAGAGTTAAATAAACAAGTAATTCAAACATATTAACAAGCATGTTATAAAACACAATGCAAACAGGAAATCCAAACACATACATTTCATAAATCAGTAAGTGATTAAACTAAACAACTTACATGAAGGAAATCATACACATCACTAAGGTAGTTGAGAATCCTATCTCAACACCTACACAAGGTACTACTAGCTTAAGTACATACCTATACAAGTATTTTTACAAACACTTAGACTGTACATTCCAACATACCTATAATATACTAGTCAAAACACAAGTCGTAACGAATCCTTTCATAAAGGATTGCCACATGAACCACAATCATGCATACACGGCCAATAGTCATGGCAAGCATAAATCATAGTTCCATATTTATTTGAACATTTCTGCAAACACTTAGGCTACAACTAGAACATACACGATGTATGTTAATATAGAAGGTGTTAGGCTAATCCGTTCATCGAGAAGTTGATACACATGTATCAAGAATACATAGACAACAATTAATCATGGTAAGCACAAATCCATATTTCATACGTATACGGTATTTTTTATAAATACGAGGAATATAGTATATTTAACATAATTAATTTATATCTGAAAAATGAAACGGACAGCACTTGTACATGTGCAATTGCATGCAGATCATGAATCTATCATTATCTGACATTGAAAGTTTTGAAAACCATAACCTATACGTCTAAAGTCCGTACCTTACGCCGTAAAAGCGTAATGAACTCGATAGATTTGCTAAGCTTCTGTCTATGGTGATGTGGCAACCTATAACATACTTTAGGTTAGTTATTTCATAACTTACAACTATCAAAACTCTAAAACAGATTAGGGTTAGGGTTTCTTACCTAGAAATGAAGTCGAAATTGTCGGGAAAACGATTAGAAAGGGATAGTTAAGCTTGTATATCGGCAGGGTAGAGCGGCAGGAAGAATCTTCCACCTCTCTCGCACTTTCTCTCTCTTTTCTCTCTTCTCTCTCCTAGGTTTTTCTCAAATTCGTATGGGATGAGAGAGTGAGGGTTTAAGGTCCTTATATAAGCCCAAAACTCTCCGAAATAGACTCAGGATCAAGGTATACTTAGGTTATGTCCAAATACGGACAGTTCCGTCTCAATGGAGCATTCTGGAAGCCCCCCTTGAGCCAAGGGTCAGACTTAAGCTCACAGACATTGGATCTAGGTCGAGTTACGTTTTCAGTCCGAACGGATTTACAGAGCGCCCGGGGCGGACTAGTTTCAGTTCAACGGTCACCGAAACTTGATCGGGGTCACAAGTACACGGACATGTGTATGAAATTTCTCCTGATCTAAGGGTGTATTTGGGTTAGATTCTGATGGTCTGATTTCTTATAATAGGCCCGCAAGTAACAAGTCTCAGATTACTTAAAATTGAACTTTATTTCTAATTAATTTCACGTTTCTCACACTCTTCACTCCAGGCTCAAGCAAATAGCACTAGGTCACTATTTGGATTTGATTTCCGAGATGGTTGTCAAGCCCAACAAGGTGATCCTAATTCTATAACTTCGTATTATTTGGACTTCCGATGTGCGGTCCAGATCCGATGGGGAGTTTCAATGTGCTCCCGAGAGCAACTGGGTAATGAGATTGATCCTAGATTTTAGGGTAACCTAGCGTCAATGATTCTACAAGTTTTGGGTCTTGCAGATCGTATTTAAAGTAGATCAAGCGGATTTCGTAGCTAATCTAGTTTAACACTAGTTAACTTTGTCTAATTTCTAAAGGATTTAGTCCTGTAAGATTTCTGTTTGAGGCGGTACTTGGGCCTTTATAGTTTGTATATAAAGTGATCCAAGTAATTAATACTTAACTAAATCACGCCCTAATTACAACAGAAGAAGGTCCTAGGGCAGGAGAGACTGATGTTTCTAAATAATCTATTCGTCGATGATTTTATATGGTTAATGGTCAAAAGCCCATTTTATTTATATATGTACTATTTACAGTAGAAATGAGTTTGAGTATTGTTCTTCATTATCTAAACTATAGGATTCATGCCTAATATGAAAGTACTCAGAAACATCTAAAGAACAAGGTGGTGAAAGGTGAAATAGGAGATTTTGAAGGAAATGGTTTGAAAAGCAATTTTAGACTTTGGGATTGAGTTCTGACAAGTTAATAAGGTGTCCGGATCGACCTATTGCCTAAGGACATCTAATTCCAGGTTGGCAAAAATTCGGGATGTTACAATCTATCCCCCTTAAAAATAATTTCATCCTCGAAATTGGCTAAAGGTAATAAGTAAAAATTCTATTATTTCATTTTCCTAAGACTTATTGATTTTAAGTTTATATGCGCGGTAGGGTGTATATTGTGCATGCTAGTCTAGTATATTTTAGGCACTACCCCCCTTAAAAATTTATTTCTTTTATCCCTTGCTTATCCCCTAACAGGTTGATACAATTTATTCCGTCATCTATTTGACGTCTTGACGATAATTCCCAACTATTTAGAGTAAGATAGTTGTTTTCAATGTTTGACCAACACGGAAAGACGGTTATAGTGGGCTTGATCCAGATACATCGATCATCTACCTGGCTAGGGTAGAAAGCTCATCGTATCCCTTCCGAGTCCTGGTAGATCCTGGTCTTCTGCTCGGCCAAGCAGTGAGTCCATTGGTAGTCGCCCAGGATTGAGAATTGGGTCAAGCTGCGAACACTTCACAGTTGTATATGTCAGTAACTCCGTTGTCCGATCACTCTAACAACGTAGGGAATGTCCATCATTGAAAGCTTCAAATTTCCTATCTATAAAGTTGCCCGTTGGGAGTAATTTCTTTCGATCCTGGGCCAGTGGGGCAAGGGCCAACCATGCTTCTGCTACGCCTATGAACGGGTAAACTTGTATACCTACTTAACTCAATTGGATTCATAACTTGTCTACCCCCCTTAACATTGTTCATATTCTCAGGGTTCAAGAATTTGTACATCGATCTGTATGTTAGAATGAGTTGAAATTTGAGACCTATCTTTGGTATGACATGGGAAGTGATTTAGCAATACATTGATCTTCTTTTCATCGATGATGCGTATTATGGCATTGGTACCTATGATTATAGAAATAAGCTAAAGATGATGGGTATTGTGGTTAATTTCAGGGGCAGGTGTGAGTTTGAAGCAAGATGCCTAATTCTACCATGGAGTTTTGTCATGGTTCAGACTTATCCTATTTAATCATGTCCACCTTAATAGCCAGGCTATCTTTCTATATTCATATGCACAATATATATGCCGACATGACATGTAATTTGGGACCTAATTCCTAACTGTCTATTGCCCATTTGGGCAATTCCTTAGGCCTAAAAGGCAAAGTCTCTATCGGCTATATACTCCTAATACTTCTCAAAGACAAAGTTATAAACTTTTAGTTGCAAGTGGTCGGGCCAACACGGAAGGAAAGTTGTGTAGTGGGTCTGAGTCGGTTAAGCCGATTAACTAAGTCTATTATTCAATTAGCTTAGCATAATTAATTAGTCCTTTACCTTCCTTAGTCTATCCAGTAGCCTAGTCGCAACGTATGAGGAGCGGTAATCCACTAGTTGTAATCCCAAGTCTATGCTTATACAATAGATGATTTCATATCATTCTAATACAGGAAGTTGTTTTATCGCTTAAGGTCAAAAGTTGTCTTATTGAAATTGAGTTGCCCGAACTTGAATTTACTACGCTCGAGCATTACACACATGCTCGTACTATCTAAGGAGGTCATAGGGTTCGCGTTATTAGTTTATGGGATTTCCTATATTGCCAAATTCGTTGAAATCTAAAAGTACCAACTTTGAGTCCAAAACTCTAAGAGCCTATTTGGGTTTAATGGGTTGTGTTGCTAATCCCGCCTCGGGATTAGAAGTGGTATGTTTGGTAGGAGTGTGGGTGGGATTAAAATTAATTTTATAGGCTTTGAAAAATGAGCCTTGTGTGGGAAAGTGTGAGATGGGATTTTCAAATCCCATGATGATGAATTTCTAAGTGTAATTTGAAAGAAAAATCCTGGGATTTACGTTTAACTGCATATACTCCAAACATGGTATTGGAAAACATGGGATACACCCAATCTAGGGACAATACCTTACACATACATTTATTGGTACTTTTACAATGCCTTCCACCATAAGCTCACCTAATGTAGTTGGCCGAACGGGCCCTAAATATCCTAACATTTGGAGGTTGTGAAGTTATGGGACACAAATATGTGGATTTTGTGCTCATATGGGTGTGAAATAGTGAGGCCAAGAGAAGTAAGAGACGAGTTTAGAGAAGTAATGGTGGGTGGGTGGAAGGAGTTCTTGTCAAGCAGTCAACACCTTTGATAACAAAAGGAGCTTCATGCATTTCATTTAACCAAAAAAAGAAAAAAAATCATCACAATACATGGGATGTAGCCTTACGTGGCCCGTGACAGAAGATGCCTGTGAGCTAATTCAACAAAGCTTCAAACACTTATACCATTCTACTAAAACATTACACTACTAGGCCTGTCAACATGAAATCACAAACATATCCTAAAGCAGCAACCAAAACAAGCTGCAAACATCGGCATGGATGACTAGGCATCCGAGTCTGGCGACGGAGGAGGGGCACCCTTTCTCTTTCCCATGAGAGAGAGGAAGGTTGAAATCGAGAAAACGGTCGTAATGATCTTGAAAAAGGCCATGGGAAGGAAAGAAAAGGGAGAGGAGGGGCTGGAGTTTTGGGTTCTCCACGGATTTGAGCCTCAACAGAGGTTGTAAAGGCCCAAATGACAGAGTTTGAAGAAAGAAAATGAAGGGATGGGAGGGGTTGAGAGTTTATACAATTTTGAGCTTCAAATGAGGGGGTATAGGAGCTCAAATGAGAGAAAACGGAAAGGATAGAGGGTAGGTACAGATGTAAACATTGGAAGTGAATGGGTTGTGACCGAAAATGAAGGAATGGGTGATTGGAGGGAAGGTTTGAGAGAGAAAACAAAAATTTTGAGGGAAAGGGAGAGCTTGGAGGGTCACTTTGTGAAGAAAGTGTGCATTTGGGGGGGTTTTAATGAACGACCCATATACCAGGGGGTCCCACTAGACCCCAAGGGCCATAGGCCCAAGCGACCCGCCTGGCAGGGCCCACTGACCGGCGAGGCCTCGCTACCCTCTGGACTAACCGGTGAGGGCTCGCCATTCCGGCGAGGCCCTCCAGCCCCCCAGGCCCCAAAAAAGTATGGGTCCCACCCTGGGTCCCCCTACAAGTGTTCCGTTTGGCCCCCAACTCCATTTGAGGCATTTTTAGGGCCAATTTGCAAACTGGAATGAGTTTATGTGATGTGTAGCATATGATTTTGGGGTAGGAGGCACTAATCTATCCGAATAATCCATTTATTTGGTTAGATTCCAAAAGGTTAAGGGTCAAAACCCATTTTATCCATTTATTTCTTATTTATAGTTAGTTTTAGTTTCGATATCGTTCTTCATCATTTATACCCTAGGATGGGTGTGTATTATGAATGTGCTTAAAAGAAATGAAGCATACAGAGGTGGAGGGTGAGATTTTGAAGGAATTGGATATATAAAAAAAGGGTTTTAGGCTTTGAGATTAAGTGTAAGGTGTTGTGGTTGACCCACAACCTAAGGACATTCATTTCTAGGGAACGACTCAAACCCATTGACTGACGGCCTAGAGGCAACTTAGGTCGTTTCGGGTAGTTTTGGGATGTTTTTTATACATACCTGTATTTACCGATTTCTAACGGCTGGGATGGGTGAGTTGTGATCTAAACTCGTCGTTTGAGGGTCTAGAGAGTGATTCGGGATCGTTTTCCATGATCATGGGTGTGTACGGGCCCAATCTTAGCGGTCGGTTTCGCCGTTCGGCGAATTTAGAAAATCCTAAGTCGGTTCCCACATTCCGTCGCTCCCTCCTAAGTCAGAGTGTGCCAGAGTGCGTCGTGTGACCATAACCCAGGTCCGGTTTAATCCAAACCATACTCTAATACCATCTTGTAACGTCCTGAAAATCGAGGGTCGAGCAAAGCTCAGCTCTCGAGTTCCAACGCATCACTTAAGTAACATAGATAATGATGATTATGATGAGAGCATTGAAACATGAATGGTATTATACCAAAACAGCATATCATACTCCAGAGACAGTTAAATTGCAAGCGAAATACTATGATAGATCTATAAAATATAAAAAATATAAACTGTGGTGAGTCTCCGGAGTGTGATAACTTACCAGGTAATAAATTACAAGTACAATTCCAAAATATACCAAATGTGTAAGGTCCTCTAGTCAACATCTCTGTATCCCCATCGATTAAGACACAACTCACATGAAGCCGCCAGAAAACAGCATATACGATAAAGCATCCACATCGTAAAAAAAGTCTGTCTTTGCCTCATAAGCATCACCATCACTTGCAGCTACAATAGGGTCTAGTTGGTCTATACAACACCGTCCCGTAACATGGGAGTGAGTGATCAACTCAGTGGAACAGTAAAGCATAGGTTAACATGTTATCAAAACAGTCAAGCAGTAATGATAAAGCAGTACAATCAACAATCCTAAGTACTCTTGTTAATGCAAGTATGAAATGCTGTCATGATGCATGCCCTCGCCAACATACTCCCTCATGCAACACCATCTTACATCTGCGGCATGCGTTCATCCCTCAATGCTCCACATCTTTCGGGCACATGCAGTGCGATGATGAGTATGATTACCGAGTTGTTATTAGTCCTTTTCATATAGCAATATTGGGAAACTAAGGTACCTCCCTTATATCATTCCCAAACAATGATCCATTCTAGGGTCGTCAATCCTAGATAATTTCATACGATGATGCGGTTCTAGGTCGCTGCAAGGGCTGTCAGGGCTATTACACGGAATCATTGCACCACTCCCCATCACCTTATCAATACAGGCCTAGTTGATACTCTGTTTACTACAGGAAGGCTCGTCGCCTCTCTGTAGATTCAGAGTATGCTCGAGGTCACTACACCGGGTATGGTCAAGGCTGTTAGGGCTGTTACATGGAATCGTTGCACCACTCCCCCATCACCCATCAAAGTAGTGTAGGCCAACAACTTGAATACAGTGTCCCATACCACCATATTCAGCTCACGAGTCTGGTTGCTTACTGGTCACTACGGAGAGGCACATGGCCCCAGCATAGGCCGACAGCTGGACCACGGTGTCCCATACCACCATGCCCGGCTCATGAGTCTTAGCGGATCGAGGTACCAAGGTTAACGGGGTTGCACTGGTAAGTTCGGTACCTTAGGTTCAATCAATAGCGTCCAAACATGGTGAACATACATTAGACAGATCGGGTTACTTGATGAGCTCGACTGGCGCGAGCACACGACAAGTTGAACGACATGAAGTGCATAAGCACTTTGCGTGGCCAACCACTATCGCCAACCGAAGTACGACTCAGGTTCGTCAAACACATCTCACGTGGTGAATGAATCTCAACCACGAATTTAATCCCGTTACCGATTGCCTGGACTATACAATAGCCCCAATCACATTCAAGTACAGTGAGTCAAAGCAGTAATAGATCAAGATTTCACTCATACAGTCATATATCCAATATTGTTCGCTTAAGGCTGCCAGGGCTGTTGCGCGGAATCGTTACACCACGCCCTCATCACCCTTCATGGATTTTATAGAATATAACTTAACCATGTGAAGTAGTCAGAGTAGAGTTAAATAAACAAGTAATTCAAACATACTAATAAGCATGTTATAAAACACAATGCAAACAGGAAATCCAAACACATACATTTCATAAACCAGTAAGTGATTAAACTAAACAACTTACATGAAGGAAATCATACACATCACTAAGGTAGTTGAGAATCCTATCTCAACACCTACACAAGGCACTACTAGCTTAAGTACATACCTATACAAGCATTTTCACAAACACTTAGACTGCACATTCCAACATACCTATAATATACTGGTTAAAACACAAGTCGTAGTGAATCCTTTTACAAAGGATTGCCACATGAACCATGATCATGCATACACGACCAATAGTCATGGCAAGCATAAATCATGGTTCCATATTCATTTGAACATTTCTGCAAACACTTAGGCTACAACTATAACATACATGACGTATGTTAATATAACAGGTGTTAGGCTAATTTGTTTACCCAGAA
Organism: Magnolia changhungtana; assembly: GCA_030180095.1. Lineage (NCBI taxonomy): Eukaryota > Viridiplantae > Streptophyta > Magnoliopsida > Magnoliales > Magnoliaceae > Magnolia > Magnolia changhungtana. The sequence goes on along the minus strand of JASAUF010000064.1, from coordinate 1,131,906 downwards.
GTTGATACATATATATCAAGAATACATAGACAACAATTAATCATGGCAAGAACAAATCCATATTTCATACGTATACGGTATTTTCTACAAATACGAGAAATACAGTATATTCAACATAGTTAACATATATCTGAAAAATGAAACAGACAGCACTTTGTACATATGCAATTGCATGCAGATCATGAATCTATCATTATCTGACATTGAAAGTTTTGAAAACCATAACCTATACGTCTAAAGTCCGCACCTTACGCCGTAGAAGCGTAATGAACTCGATAGATTTGCTAAGCTTCTTTCTACGGCAATGTGGCAACCTATAACATGCTTAAGGTTAGTTATTTCATAACTTACAACTATCAAAACCCCAAAACAGATTAGGGTTAGGGTTTCTTACATAGAAACGAAGTTGAAATCATCGGGAAAACGATTAGAAAGGGATAGTTAAGCTTGTATAGCGGTAGGGTAGAGCGGCAGGAAGAATCTCCCACCTCTCTTAGACTTTCTCTCTCTTTTCCCTCTTCTCTCTCCTAGGTTTTTCTCAAATTCATATGGGATGAGAGAGTGAGGGTTTAAGGTCCTTATATAGGCCAAAAACTCTCCGAAATAGACTCAGGATCAAGGTATACTTTGGTTATGTCCAAATACGGACAGTTCCGTGTCAACGGAGCACTTCTGGAAGCTCCCCTTGAGCCAAAGGTCGGACTTAAGCTCACTGACATTGGATCTAGGTCGAGTTACGTTTTCGGTCCGATCGGATTTACAGATCGCCTGGGGCGGACCAGTTTCAGTTCAACGGTCACCGGAACTCGATCGGGGTCACAAGTACACGGACATGTGTATAAAATTTCTCTTAATCTGAGGGTGTATTTGGGTCAGATTCTGATGGTCTGATTTCTTATAACAGGCCCGCAAGTGACAAGTCTCAGATTACTTAAAATTGAACTTTATTTCTAATTAATTTCACATTTCTCACACTTTTCACTACGGGCTCACGCGAATAGCACTGGGTCACTATTTGGATTTGATTTCTGAGATAGTTGTCAAGCCAATAAGGTGGTCTTAATTCTATAACTTCGTATTATTTGGACTTTCAATGTGCGGTCCAATCCGATGCGGAGTTTCAATGTGCTCCTGAGAGCAACTGGGTAATGAGATTGATCCTAGATTTTAGGGTAACCTAGTGTCAATGATTCTACATGTTTTAGGTCTTGCAGATCGTATTTAAAGTGGATCAAGAAGATTTCATAGCTAATCTAGTTTAACACTAGTTAACTTTGTCTAATTTCTAAAGGATTTAGTCCTGTAAGATTTCCGTCTGAGGTGGTTCTTGGGCCTTTGTAGTTTGTATATAAAGTGATCCAAGTAATTAATACTTAACTAAATTATGCCCTAATTACAACAGAAGAAGGTCCTAGGGCAGGAGAGGCTAATGTTTCTAAATAACCTATTTGTCGATGATTCCATATGGTTAATGGTCAAAAGCCCATTTTGTTTATGTATGTACTATTTACAGTAGAAATGAGTTTGAGTATTGTTCTTCATTACCTAAACTATAGGATTCATGCCTAATATGAAAGTACTCAGAAACTTCTAAAGAACAAGGTGGTGAAAGGTGAAATAGGGGATTTTGAAGGAAATGGGTTGAAAAGCGATTTTAGACTTTGGGATTGAGTTCTGACAAGTTAATAAGGTGTCCGGATCGACCCATTGCCTAAGGACGTCTAATTCCAGGTTGGCAAAAATTCGGGATGTTACAGTTTGTGAATTAGTCAAGCTGCATCAAGATGAACTCAAGCTTCATAATGATCAAAGTCTAAGCAAATGAAGTTTTCAATGTCCATACTTCATGTCCCAGGTATGATAAACCTTAGATTAACCTTAGGGTAGGTCACTTTGGCTATATAATTCATTTTAATATTAATACATGAATTTGGTCTATTCTAAGACTAGTCGTAGACCTTGTTTGACCAGTCCTAGCACTGGTTCGACCAGTTTAAGAAGTTCCAGGACCAGTCCTAGAATTGTTGCAATTTATCAGATTTTCTGGTTCAGCTACGACCCATCTTGGAGTCTGCTCGACCGGTCGTGGGATGGTCTCGACTCGACCTTCGACCATTCGTAAAGCTACGACTCAAACTCCAGCGACTAAATCAAATGTCGCACGACCAGTCGTAGAGGGGTCTCGACCGGCCGTGGACTGCCTTCGACCAGTCGTGAACTGCCTACGACCGGTCGTACAACGGTTTTATTCGATTGCGCTCAAAAATTCAAAGATCAGTTTATTCTTCGACCAGTCGTGATGACCCTAGGACCTGTCAAAGACGAATTTCTGCAGCTATAAATAGCACACGAATTTCAGAGTTTTTCATTTAAAAAATTAAGTGAATTCAAGGCTCCACTCTGAGATAAGTTTGTGTTTGTTTTTAAGCTACATTGTGCATAATTCTATTTCCTTTTGTTAGCTTATTGTTATTTGATTTTGATTTGCATTCCAATCTGATTAGAAAAAGGAAAAAATCTTAATTCCTTCTTCACGGAATCAAAATGAAATACAGCTAGCCCTAAGTTGATTAAACTTAAAATCAATTAGAAGTTAACCATTTAAAGTGAGTATTGGACATTGAACTTCCATATTCGTACTTTTACTCCGATTGGTTCTTCCGGGCTACTACAAGAGGAGAAATCCAGGTATTTTACAATTCTGTAAAATTTCCATTCTTTTGGTTTTTGTTTGGGATTTGCCAGAAAAATTCCATTTGTGTGGTTATCTGAGGAGAGCCAAAAAAACTCAGAAAGAGGGGTTTTTGGATTGTGTAAGCCCAAGTTAAAAAGACACAATTGTGAAGGTTTTAGGTGAACCTGTGAAACCTATTTTGATAGTGAACGCTAATATCCCTTGTGTGAGGATATTAGGAATGGAGTAGCATTCTGTATGGTTGTTGTTTAACAGTTGGTGAACACACAGGCGAACCACTATAATTCTTTGTCTTGTGGATTGAATGCTTGCTTAATCTTTTATCTTATATCATTCAAAGCTGTGGAATGTATGTATGGTTGTGAATGTTGTAAATATTTACATTTCAAGCAAGTGTGGGGAATGTTGTAATAAGTTAGATTTAAATTTCAGCAATCTATTTCAATTCCTTGCTATTTATTTTTATTGAGTTCTTGATACAAAGGACGTTCTAGAAATAAGGTTGTCCTGCCATAAATCTTTGGTTTTTATGGTGTAAGGTTGTCCTTAGAACTGAATTGATATAAACCTCTCAATACTTGTTAAATGAGGTTGAGTTTATTTCAGCATTATGAATTGATTTATAATTGTAAGGCTATCTCTTTATTGTTCTGTAACATCCCGGATTTTTTTCAACCTGGAATTAGACGTCCTTAAGCAATAGGTCGATCTTAACACCTTATTAACCTATCAGAATTAAGTCCCAAAGTCTAAAGCTGCTTTTAAACTCATTTCCTTCACGAATCCCAGCCTTCACCACCTTATTCTTTCAATTATTCCAAGTACTTTCACCCTAGACACTATCTTAAACTAGCTAAGTATTATAGCTTGAATCACCTTATGTACAAACTACAAAGGCCTAGGTACCACCTCAGACAGAAGTCTTATAGGCATAATCTATTAGAAATTTGACAAAATAACTAAGTGTTAAACTAGATTAGGTACGAAATCCGTTTGATCCACTTTAAATACGATCTGCAAGACCTAAAACTTGTAGAACCGTTGACGCTACATTACCCTAAAATCTGGGATCAATCTCATTACCTGGCTGTTCTCGGGAGCATCTCAAAACTCTGTTTCAGATCTGGACTGCACGTCGGAAGTCTGATTAACACGAAGTTAAGGAATTAGGACCACCTCATTGGGCTTGACAACCATCTCGGAAATCAAATCCAGACAGTGTCCCACGGCTCGCTTGAGTCCGGAGCGAGGGGTGTGAAAACACTTGTTTTTCTTTACAAATAAATATCTCAAATAGTAATCTGAGACTTGTTACTTGCGGACATTTTGTAAGCAACTAGACCATCAGAATCTGACCCAAATACACCCTCGGATCAGGAAAAATTTCATAAACATATCCATGTACTTAGAATCTCCGATCGAGAGCCACTGACCTTCGAACTGAAATTGATCCGCCACGCGTGATCTGGGATTCCGACCGGAACGAAAACTTGACTAAACCTATATCCAGTGTTAGTGAGCTTAAGTCCGACCTTTGGCTCAAGGGGGGCCGCTAGAAGTCCTCCGTTGAGCTGAAACTAGCTCGCTTTGGTTATAACCTAAGTATACCTTGACCATAAGTCTATTTTAGAGAGGTTTTAGGCTATATAAGGACCTTAGAACCCTCTCTCTCATAGCCATATGAATTTGAGAAAACTCTAAGAGAGAGAGAGAGAGAGAAAAGAGAGAGAAAGTGTGGGAGATGTGAGAGATCCTTCCTGCCGCTCTACCCTGCCGCTCTACAGGCTTCATCACCGCTTTCTAATCGCTTCCCCGACGATTTCAGCTCCATTTCTAGGTAAGAAACCCTAAGCCTAATCTGTTTTGGAGTTATAAAGGTTGTAGGTTATGAAATAACTAACCTATTTCGTTCTATAGGTTGCCAAACTGCCATATTTGAAATCTTAGCAAATCCATCGACTCCGTTACGATTCTACGACAAAAGGTGAGGACTTTAGGTGTATAGGTTATGGTTTTCAATGCTTTCAATGTCAGATAATGATAGATTCATGATCTGCATGCAATTGCACATGTACAAAGTGCTTTCTGTTTTCCGTTTCGATTAAAGACGTAGAATATGGAATTTTACATATTCTAGGTATTCGTAGAAAATACCGTATATATATAAATTTTAAAAATGTGCTTGCAATGATTATTTGTTGTATGAATATAATATATATGGATAAAATACTTAGTTAACGAAAGGACTCGCCATAATACATGATTTGCTAATATACACTATGTATGTAGAAATAGTGTATTCTAGGAAATACCGAATACATATAAATTTTGAAAATGTGTTTACCATGACTATTTGTTGTATGAATATAATATATATGGATAAAATACTTAGTTGGTGAAAGGACTCTCCATAATACATGATTTGCTAATATACACTATGTATGTAGAAATAGTGTATTCTAGAAAGTACCGTATACGTATAAATTTTAGAGATGTGTTTGCCATGATTATTTGCCGTGTAAATATATTATATATGCGTAAAATACTTGCTTGGCGAAAGGACTCTCCCTAATACATGTTTTATTAATGTACACTATGTATGTTGTAATAGTGTATTCTAAGTGTTTGTGAAAATGCTTGTGAGAGTAAGTGTTTGGATGATAGTGTCTTAGGTAGGTGTTGAGATGGGATTCTCAACAACCTTAGAGACGTGTATGATTTCCTCCATGCGGTTGTTTACTTTAACCGCTTACTTATGAAATATAGGTGTTTGTATTCTTGTTTATATAGTGCTTTATGACATGCTTTATAACATGCTTTACAACATGCTTTATGACATGCTTGTTAACATGTTTGAATTACTTTGTTTATTATGCTTTACTTCACATGCTATGAATAAGGATTGATTGAGTTTGAGACTATGATCACAGTCCAGACAATCGGTACCAGACTTGAGGTCGTGGTTGAGATTCTTTTCACCACGTAGGATGTGTTTGACAAACCCGAGTTGTACTTTACTTGGCGACAGTGGTTAGGCCACGCGAAGTGCTTATGCACTTCATGTCGTTCAGTTGATTGTGCGCTCGAGCTAGTCGAGCTCGTCAAGCAACCTGATTTGTCTTATGTATGTTCACCATGTTTGGATGCTATTGCTTGAACCTAGGATACTAAACTTACCAGTGGAAATCCCGTTAACCATGGTACCTCGATCTGCTAAGACTCATGAGCCGGGCATGGTGGTATGGGACACCGTGGTCGAGTTGTCAGCCTACGCTGGGGCCACGTGCCTCCCCGTAGTGACCAGTGAGCAACCAGACTCGTGAGCCGAATACGGTGGTATGGGACACTGTATTCGAGCTGTTGACACCTACGGCGAGAGCCGAATACGGTGAGACCTGTATTCGTGCTGACGGGAGACGAGCCCTTCATAGTGTCTTCGAGTATACTCTACAGTCTATGATTGGCAATGAGCCCTTCGCAGCAACTAGAGCATGAGTTGAGTTGAGTACGGTGAGACCTGTATTCGAGCTAATGGCCAGCGATTGAGCCGAGTACGGTGAGACCTGTATTCGAGCTGACGGCCAGCAATTGAGCCACATATGGTAAGATCTGTATTCGTATTGATGGGTGATGAGCCCTTTGCGATACCTTCGCAGTGCCTCTCGAACCATAATATCGTATGAGATTATCTAGGTTTGACGACCTTAGAATGGATCATGTTTGGGAATGATACAAGGGAGGTACCTTAGGCTCCCAATACTGTTGTTTGAAATGGACTAATAACAACTCGGTAATCATGCTCATCATGCATTGCATGTGCCTGGAAGATGTGGAGCACTGAGGAATGCAAGCATGCCGTGAACGTAAGATGATGTCACACGAGGGAGTATGTGGTGAGGGCATCCATCATGACTGCATTCATACTTGCATTAATAAGAGTATTTAGATTTGTTGATTGTACTACTTTATCATTACTGCTTGATTGTTTTGATAACATGTTAACCTATGCTTTATTGTTCCATTGAGTTGATCACTCACTCCTACGTTACGGGATGGTGTTATACACACCAACCAGACTTGTTTGAGTTTCAAGTGATGGCGATGCTTATGAAGTAGAGTCGGATTATTATTATGATGTTGAGGAGGAGTTCTCCTATATGTAACTCTCTGACAGGTCTATGAAGACCTGGAATTGCATTGACGGGGCTATGGTATTCGAGATAGAAGACATTATACTTCCACAACTTGGTATATTATGAAATTATACTTGTAATTCATTAACCTGGTAATCTTATCACACTCCGGAGACTTACCATAGTTTATATATTTTATATATCTATCATAGTCTTCTGCTTGTAAATTTAACTGTCTCTGGAGTATGATATGTTGTTTGGCTTAATCTCACTCATATTCAATGCACTAATACAGACAACATTCAATCATCATTCATTTTGTTGCATAAGTGATGCGTTGGAACTCGGGAGGTGAGTTTATGCTCGACCCCCGATTTTCAGGGCATTACATGTTCATTCCGCTGTTTTAATTTTAATTTGGCATAGTCCTATTCACTCCCCCTCTAGGACATATAGCTTGGCCATTTCAAACTTAGATAAAGCCAGCACCCATTTACCAATTCGGTCATTTAATATCGGCTGATTCAACATATATTTTACCAAATCGGTCACTATTATTACATTAACTCTTTCAACCAGTAAGTAATGGCTCAACTTAGTGGCTGTAAAATATAACGACAAGCTTAGTTCTCCATAACGGAATACCGTCGCTTGGCATCGAGTAATGTTTGAATCAAATAGTAAATTGCCTGCTCCTTCCTCACATTGTCATCCTATGCTAGGAGAGCTTTGGTTGATTCTGCCAAAGCTGCGACATATAGCTTGAGTGGCTGACCCTGGACCAGTGGCATCAATACGGGCAACTTCATTAGATATTCTTTGATTCTATTAAAATCTAGCTAGTACTCTACTTCCCAAACAAATTTAGACCCCTACTTCAATTTTACCAGTGGTGAAAAGACATTAATCTTACCTGCACGATTAGAGATAAATCTCCTCAAAAAATTAACTTGGCCTAAAAACCTTTACAATTCCGATTTGTTTTTCAGTGGTTGAGCATTGAGTATGGCCCGAGCTTATTCTAGTCGACTTCGATCCCTCTTTAGTGTATGAAGAATATAAGAAAATTATCAAGACCCTCGAAAGCACATTTCAAGGGGTTCATTTTCAAAATGTGGAGCCGCATCCACTCAAAGGATTTATGCAGGTGGGCCAGATGCTCATCTGCATCGGTAGATTTAACTACCATATCATCCATATAAATTCCCATAAAATGACTAATCATGTAATAAAAGATGGCATTCATGGCTCTTTGGTATGTAGCTCTTGCATTTTTAAGTCCAAGGGACATGACTGCCCAATAGTAGGTTCCCAATACACGGGGCACCTGAATGCTGTTTTGGGCATATCGTTCGATGCAATGTAGATCTGATTGTACTCTAAATGTACATCCATAAAGGACACAATTTCATGTTCGACAACTCGGTCGATAAGCTGATGAGCCACCAGCATGGGATATTGATCCTTTGGTGTAGCCAAGTTTAAATTTCTGAAATCGATGAAGACCCTCAACTTACCATTATTTTTCATTACTAGGACGACATTCGACATCCATTCAACATACTTAATTAGCTGAATAAACTTGACTTTGAGAAGTCGCTTGATGAGGGTCAAATATTGCATATCAGACCCCAGTTAGTGCCTGATTTTATGTAAATGATCACGCCTAATGTCATAGTTTAATTGTGTTTTTGTTGCAGGAGTCACCAAAGATAAGGACGGACTCCAGAGGACCAATATTAAAGAATTTATACGCCAGAGATCTGAGGAAATTAAGCCATTCACGTTAAAAGAGGCCCGAAACTGGTGAAAAATGCAAGACCGCAGGGTTCCCACCATCCAATTGCCTCAAAACTTCATACATGGGATGAGGGCCATAAATTAACCGTAAATATTAAATTTCAGCCATTGGATCACTGAGGAAGTGGCCCAAAGGTCAGATCAGACCCTTAATTCATTAAGTGGGCCCACCTGATATCTAGAACTACCTCAAATTCAGTCTCAATGCCTTAAATGGGGTGATAAAATGAATGGATGGAGCAGATTTCATATACACATATCTATGGGACCCACACGGACAGCGAACATGCAACATACATAAGTGCACTGAACGTGCACCAAAAATCCTAAAGTCGGTCAACAAGTGCTGACCGACTTTCCTTCTTTCAGATTCAAAAACACTGCAGTAGCAGTTTTTGGTTTGAAACAGAGAGTATGGATTTGCAGTTGTGGGACCCATCCATTGTCCAAATGGACAATCTAAATCGTCCATATGATCCAAAGTGGTGCCAAAAACCATGCCTAGGTGACGGTATTTCAATTGAAAGCAGAGATCAGATCCAAACCATCCAAACGCAGGACTGACAGTAGAGGAAAAAAATAAGGTGGACCGCATCAAAAGCAATCCAAAAGAAGTCCTTCCCAACTGAAATTTCAAGGAGAATTCAATGGTCAGAGTGGATTTCTCAAATGCCATAGAAAGTGGGCCCCACCAACAGCCAACGCAAGAAGAGGAGGTTCTGTTTCGCAGTCCAGAAAAATCGGACGCAACTTGCCACCGTGGGACATTCCGGGATCATGATCACGGTCAGATTCGTGATCCAAACCGTTCACATGGTGGAAAAGGGGGTCTAGACCCATCCAAAAAGTCATATTGGAGGGAAGGACAGTCATCCACTCTGAAAACTGGATTTCACGCAGCTATTCTCTCTTTTCTTATGCACGTAATACCTTGCTGCGTAAAGATTTTTGCGGAAGTTTCTTTAAAAAAAATGTCCAGGCACCGACTGCAGGAACGACCTTTACACCCAGCCGACTACTCTCATGCTATAAAAGAAATAGAAGAAAGAGAGAGAGGAGGAGGAGATTCCAAGGAAGGAGCTGAGCAGCCGTGGAGTGCAAGAGGGTTTCAATTTACTATTTGGTTTTATTTTATTATTTTTCTATTATTTTTGAGAGATCTAGTCCCATCATGTTGGGCTAAACTCCTAGCTAGGGCTGAGATGAAGCCCCTAATTTGAATAATGCTTTGTATATGTTGATTTTATCTTAATTGGATTGATTTGTTTCTTTCTCTAGTGTGCTTTCCTGAGATTTCCGTACTTCTCCATTCTATGAGCTTAACCAAAGTCTAGATGTGGATGTTGTTTGGAATATTATTCTAGGTGCTTGTGTCTGACCATGAACAGGTTTCCTATAGAGGAAGAAATAGGAATCGACATCTCTCCATACCTGACCATGGATGGAAAGATGTGATCCATATGCTTTAAGGAATTATACATTTTATGTGCCCGACCAAGGACATAGAGTGCGCTTTATTTATTTTGATATCAATCTGAATTAGGGTGAATCAACAGGTAAAATAAGGTTTAGGACAATTAGGAGTGGATTCGAAAGACATAATCTTCTCTTTGATTGGATTTTCCTCATTGTTCTCGGTTATTTTCAATAGATTTGTGATAGTTTACTTAATAGTTTGCTAAACCATTCGTTGGATTAGTTAAGAAGAGTTTTAAATTTTGAATTGTGATAACCAATCCTCATGGGAACGATCTCATTATATGTACCGTATCTACATCTGATTCGTATACTTGTAAGTTTAAGATCATTTAAATCAGATTAGTTTAAATAAAACATCGAGTTTTTGGCGCCGTTGCCGGGGACTGTTTCGGTCCAATTAGATTTAGGATTCTCTCTTATCATAATTCATAGTTTTAGGATTTTACTAACTTTAGGTTAAAGTTTTTTTTTTTTTAGAAACTAACCTATTTCCTGTTTTGTAGGGTCCTGACATAAACTTCTAATGTGGTAATCCCTTTCTAAATTCTCTACTTTTTCTAATTTCTATTTTTAGAATTAGGGTTCTATTTTTTAGAAATTTTCTAATTCTAGGCTTTCTTTTTTTAGAAATTTTCTATTTTCTAATTTTAGATTTAGATTCTTCTTTCAAGTAACTTTCTATTTTCTAGTTTTAGAAATTTTTTCCCTTTTAGAAACTAACTTAACTTTTTATTTCTAAGATTAGAAACTTTCTTTTTTAAAAACTGACCGTTGCTTAGGATTTTTCTAGCATTATTTTAGGAAAATTAATTTGTTTTTATTTTTATTTTTTGTTTACATGAATTGAGGAAGGAAGCTGCAAAATAAAATTGTCTTCAAAAGGAGGAGCTCCCAAATCTTCAGACATCCACCATCTCCTTTTCTGGGTTCTTCCTTCCAATTCTTATTTACATAGCTTTCTCTTGTTTTTTAGGAATTCATAATTTTTAGTACTAGTTTTACTTCTTTAGGTTGCATCTTAGTTTAGTTTTCTTTCTTACATTGCAATAACATAGTTTATGCTAGGACGTAGATCTCTGAACATAGAACTAGCACCTTTTGATCCTGAAATAGAAAGAACCTTTCGTAGAAGATTTAGAAACATCTTATTTGAAATGGCAGACGAGAATGGAACTAAAGCTCTTAGAGATTATTCAGCTCCCGTCCAATTCAATGCGCCTTCATGCATAGTGTTGCCCGCCACCACGGTAGCACACTTTGAACTTAAACCTGGGGTCATACAATTGTTGCCCTTCTTCTACGGTTTAGATAAGGAGGATCCATATCATCATGTGAAAGAATTCCTAGACATTTGCTCTACCTTTGGGTTTCAAAACTTTTCAGATGATTCGATCCGTTTGCGCCTTTTTCTTTTTTCTTTGAAGGATAAGGCAAAAGCATGGTTAAATTCTCTAGGAGTTGGGTCTATCACTACATGGGACCAACTGTCTAAGAAGTTCTTAAACAAGTTCTTCCCCGTTCACAAAACTAACGCTCTCCGTAGAGAAATTACTAATTTCACACAAAAAGAGGGTGAGCACTTTCATGAATGTTGGGAATGATGGAAGGACTTGCTCTTTAAATGTCCACACCATGGTTTTGAAAAGTGGCAACAGGTTCAATACTTCTATGACGGTTTGACACCCCAAAACTGTCGCAAGGTTGATGCCACTAGTGGAGGGTCATTCATGACCAAAAGTGATGTCGAAGCGTGGAATTTCTTTGAAACCTTGTGTGAAAATTCCCAGCAATGGGACTACTCAAATAAAGGTGATAGAAGTCCCCAACCACAAAAGAGAGGTGGTATATATGAGGTAGGAGTCACGCCAAATCTTTATGCCAAAATTGATAGCCTGACAAAGAAAGTGGATGCTTTGATGATGAATAATGGACCTCCACAAACAACTCAAATCGAGTCATGTGCTATATGTTCCAGTCCTGCCCATCCTACACAGTCTTGTCCATCTAGTGCAGCATTTTCTAAATTTCTCTCTGAATAAGTGCATGCTATGAATACCTATTGGAGACCTGGGAATGATCCTTACATAGAAACTTACAACCTAAGGTGGGCTAAATATCTAAATTTTTCTTGGGCAAAAGGACAACAACAAGGAGGACCATCTGGAAACCCTCCAATGTAACCTTACCCACAAGTTGGCAGTCAACAACCTCAGCAGTTTCCGCAGTATCAACAAGTTCCTTCACAACCAAGGAAACCATCTCTTGAAGATACACTCAATCTTTTTATGCAGAGTTCTCTTCAATTTCAAAAAGACACCCAACAAACTCTACTAGCTAACCAGTAAAGCGTACATGCAAATGCGCAATCTATTGCCAAGCTAGAAGTACAGTTGGGTCAACTTGCTACCACATTGAGTGAGAGAGAGAAGGGCAAGTTCCCTAGCCAACCTGTGGCAAATCCAAAGGGACGGTATGAGATTAGCTCCAATTCAAACCAAGAATAATATCATGAGCAAGCCAAATCAATCATTACCCTTAGGTCTGGCAAACAAATCAAGAACAACATAGAGATCCCTAAGGAAGAATCAAATTCCAAATCGGAAGATCAGAATGAAGTAGATCGAGAAACAAGTGCATCTAAAGTCCAACAGCAATCTAACTCTCCAAGAACCACTCTTGCACCATCATATGTGCCTAAAGCACCTTTTCCTCAACGTCTGGCACCAGTTAAGAAAGGAAATAACTTTAATGAGATATTGGACATGTTTAAGCAAGTACAAATCAACATCCCATTGGTTGATGCTATCAAACAGGTCCCTGCTTACGCTAAGTTTCTTAAAGATTTATGCACTCAAAAGTGTAAGCTGAATGCTCACAAGAAGGTCTTCCTTGCGGAGCAACTCAGCTCCATGATTCAACATAACACCCCTCCTAAATTTAGGGATCCAGGAGCTCCCACCATTTCTTGTGTCATAGGAGAGCATAGGATTGAGAAGGCATTGCTTGATTTAGGGGCGAGCATCAATTTATTACTATATTCAGTGTATGAGCAGCTAGGACTTAGTGAGCTGAAATCAACCAAAATAACAGTCCAACTAGCTGATAGATCTGTCAAGGTGCCCCGTGGTGTTATTGAGGATGTGCTAATCCAGGTTGACAAGTTTTATTTTCCAGTGGATTTCATCGTTTTAGATACTCAGCCTGTCCAGAATCCCATTAGTCAAATCCCAGTTATCTTGGGACGTCCATTCTTAGCCACATCCAATGACATCATAAATTGTAGGAATGGAGTCCTGAAGCTGTCTTTTAGTAACATGAAGATTAAGCTTAATGTTTTTAATGCTAGACAACAACCGTCAAATTTGGATGATATATTTGAAGTGAACATGATTGAGAGTTTAGTGGATGACTCTTTCCTTAAATCTTCCGAAGACGCTCTTGATACTTGTCTAGCACATTTTGGTAGTGATTTTGACATAGAAAATTCCATCCAAGAAGTTAATGCATTGCTTGACTCCAATCCTATAATAGACAATACAAAATGGAAAGCTAAAGTAGAACTTCTTCTACCGTCTGAGTCTAAACGGGTCCCATCTATTGAGAAACCACCCGAACTTGACTTTAAACAATTACCTGAAACTCTCAAGTATACATTTTTAGGTCCTTCTGAGACCCTGCCTGTCATCATAGCTTCTGACCTTGATAAGGAATAGGAGGGTAAGTTGCCTAATGTTCTTAGAGAACATAAGGCAGTTATTGGGTGGACAATAGCGGACATAAAGGGAATAAGCCCCACTGTGTGTATGCATCGTATTCATCTCAAAGAAAATGCAAAAACGTCACGTGAAATGCAAAGGAGGCTTAAGCCTAACATGAAAGAGGTCGTTCAGGCAAAGGTGCTTAAATTGTTAGATGTTGGTATCATTTTCCCCATTTCAAATAGCACCTGGGTCAGCCCAATTCAAGTTGTTCCCAAAAAGTCTGGGATTACAGTAAAGAAAAATGATAATAATGAGTTAGTGCTAACCCGCATAACTACAGGTTGGCAAGTTTGTATTGATTACCGTAAACTGAACCTGGTCACAAGGAAGGATCACTTTCCTCTTCCTTTCATAGATCAGATGCTTGAGAGATTGGCGGGCATAGCTACAATTGTTTCCTGGATGGCTATTCCGGGTATAATCAGATTCCCATTGCTCCTGAGGATCAAGAGAAAACCACATTTACATGCCCTTTTGGTACATATGCCTATCAGCGTATGCCATTTGGATTATGTAATGCGCCTGCTACTTTTCAACGATGCATGATGAGCATTTTTTCAGACATGGTTGAGCGCTTCCTCGAGGTTTTCATGGATGATTTCTAAGTGTTTGGATCTTCATTCGATGAATGTTTATACCATCTATCTCTTGTCTTGGAAAGACGTACAAAAATGAATCTGGTATTAAATTGGGAAAAGTGCCATTTTATGGTTCAAAAAGGGATTGTACTCAGGCACGTCATTTCAAGTAAAGGCATTGAAGTTGATAAAGCCAAGATTGATTTAATTCATAATCTTCCTCCACCCAGAATGGTGAAGGAGATTAGATCGTTCTTAGGGCACGCGGGATTCTACAGGAGATTCATTAAGGATTTCAGCAAAATTTCTCGACCCTTATGCAATTTACTAGCTAAAGATGTTGCCTTTGTCCTTGATGATGACTGTCGAAAAGCTTTTGATGATTTAAAGCATTTATTAACTTCGGCTCCAATCATCCAACTACCTAATTGGATTTTACCTTTTGAGCTTATGTGTGATGCTTCTGATTATGCTGTTGGAGCCGTTTTAGGACAACGATTGAACAAAATGCCTCATGTTATTTATTATGCTAGTAGGAATCTAAATGATGCTCAGCTTAACTAATCTACCACTGAAAAAGAGTTGTTGGCAGTGGTATTTGCTCTAGACAAATTCAGGTCGTATCTCATAGGATCAAAGGTTATAGTGTTCTCAGATCATGTAGCATTGAAATATCTTCTTTCTAAAAAAGATGTTAAACCTCGATTGATTCACCGGATTCTCTTGCTACAAGAATTTGATATTGAAATTTGGGATAAAAAGGGTTCTGAAAATGTGGTAGCTGACCATTTGTTTAGACTTGTCGTAGAGCCCACAGTAGATCCTTTGCCAATGAACGAGTCTTTCCCTAATGAACAACTGTTAGCTATTTCTCAATTACCTTGGTATGCGGATATTGTAAACTATCTTGTTACAGGTCAACTTCCTTCTCATTGGACTAAACAGGATAAATCCAAATTTCTTGCTGAGGTTAAACATTTCTTTTGGGATGACCCGTACTTATTTAAAATTTATCCTGACCAGATTATTAGGAGATGTGTGCTTGAGAGTGAGTTTCATAGTATCATTTCCTTTTGTCATGACCATGCATGTGGTGGTCATTTTGGTTCAAAGAAAACGGCTGCAAAAGTTTTACAAAGCGGATTTTATTGGCCTACACTTTTTCACGACACCCATGCCTTTTGTTCTACATGTGATAGATGCCAACACACAGGTAATATTTCTCGCAAGAACATGATGCCACTTACCAACATTCTCATTATTGAGATCTTTGATGTTTGGGGTATTGACTTCATGGGTCCATTTCCCCCGTCATTCGGGTATATGTACATCCTTGTGGCCGTCGACTATGTCTCTAAGTGGGTGGAAGCAGTGCCGTGTAAAACAAATGACCACAAAGTTGTGGTCCATTTCTTGAAAGAAAAGATCATGTAGCATTGAAATATCTTCTTTCTAAAAAAGATGCTAAACCTCGATTGATTCGCTGGATTCGCTTGCTACAAGAATGTGATATTGAAATTCGGGATAAAAAGGGTTCCGAAAATGTGGTAGCCGACCATTTGTCTAGACTTGTCGTAGAGCTCACAGTAGATCCTTTACCAATGAACGAGTCTTTCCCTGATGAACAACTGTTAGCTAATTCTCAATTACCTTGGTATGCCGATATTGTAAACTATCTTGTTACAAGTCAACTTCCTTCTCATTGGACTAAACAGGATAAATCCAAATTTCTTGTTGAGGTTAAACATTTCTTTTGGGATGACCCGTACTTATTTAAAATTTGTCCTGACCAGATTATTAGGAAATGTGTGCCTGAGAGTGAGTTTCATAGATCATTTCCTTTTGTCATGACAATGCATGTGGTGGTCATTTTGGTTCAAAGAAAACGACTGTAAAAGTTTTACAAAGCGGATTTTATTGGCCTACACTTTTTCACGACACCCATGCCTTTTATTCTACATATGATAGATGCCAACGCACGGGTAATATTTCTCGTAGGAACATGATGCCACTTACCAACATTCTCATTGTTGAGATCTTTGATGTTTGGGGTATTGACTTCATGGGTCCATTTCCCCCGTCATTCGGGTATATGTACATCCTTGTGGCCGTCGACTATGCCTCTAAGTGGGCCGAAGTAGTGCCCTGTAAAATGAATGACCACAAAGTTATGGTCCGTTCCTTGAAAGAAAATATCTTTTCTCATTTCGGTACTCCTCGAGCAATTATTAGTGATGGGGGTAGCCATTTTTGCAATAAACCATTTGAATCTTTAATGAAGAAATACTCCATCACCCATAAAGTTGCAACGCCATACCATCCACAAACAAGTGGTCAAGTCGAGGTTTCAAATCGGGAGATTAAACAAATTTTAGAGAAAACAGTTCGCCCTAATCGGAACGATTGGTCGCAGCGCTTGAACGATGCTCTTTGGGCATATCGTACGGCTTTCAAAACCCCGATTGGGATGTCTCCCCACAGGCTTGTCTTTGGGAAAGCCTGTCACTTACCTGTGGAATTAGAACATCATGCTTATTGGGCCATCAAAACCTTCAATTTTGACTTAAACAAGGTCGGATCACACCGTAAACTTCAGCTCAATGAGTTAGAAGAAATTTGAAATGAAGCATATGAGAATGCAAAAATTTATAAAGAATGGACAAAAGTGTTTCATGACAAATCAATTCTTCACAAGACATTTGAACCGGACCAGAAAGTATTATTGTATAATTCCATGTTACGCCTCTTTCCTGGAAAATTACATTCGCGATGGTATGGTCCTTATCGAGTTGTAAAAGTATTTCCTCATGGAGCAGTTGAGATTCAAAATCTAAAGGATGGGAATGTTTTTAAAGTAAATGGTCAACGACTGAAACCGTATTTAGAAGATTTGGTTGATCATGATGTTGAAATAATTCATCTGGTGGACCCAAGTTATCAAGATTGATTAATTCATGGTCCATTCTTATCTGGCTGAAGACGTTAAACTTAGCGCTCCTGGGAGGCAACCCAGTTTTTCATTCTATTTTATTTTCCTAGTTAGTTAGTTCAATGTTTGTGGGTAACATTTCTGCAAACCCTCACGAGACTACAACTCGTCCACTAGGGGCAACCTAGGGGCTTAAAGGCTTGTTGCATAAGCTAAATACAATCGAGAGCACCTGCGAAAGTGGTATAGGTAGGATCTTTTATTTTATTTTATTTTTGTTATTTTGCTTTTGTTGATTTTTCTCTTGTGCTGACTCACTTTTACGTTGATATTTTTGAGAAAGCCTCTTGATTCTCCGTCTAGGTACTATCTTTCCATCACTCTTCTTTTATTTTCGTTGTCCCATATGCATTGTATGCTTATTTCTTTTACATTGAGGATAATGTAGATTTTAGGTTGGGGCTGGGAGATTAGGTTACCTAATCAATATTTTCTCAGTCATGAGCAAATTTTGTGAAATTTTTTAACTTTTTCTGGAATTTCTTGTGAATTTGAAGTGATTTTGAAGGATAATTGTGATTTTAACATTACAAGATGCAGAATGTTAATAATTTATGACTCATGGATTCAGCTATCTTTTATATTTCATGGTTAAGTTTGAATTGTTAACCCATGATTAGATGATTGAGTCATGATTTCACATATCACATCTCGCTTACTCATTAAGGTTTCAGTTCGATAATTGAATGATTAACTTGGTAATCACTAAGCATGAAAGGAACCAACTTGGGGAATTTGTACATCACGTTCAACAAGAAGAATGAATGAAAAAAAAAAAAGGAAACACCTAGCTACAAGAGAGCTGCCTGCGAAAAGGATTGGGCAATCGAATTTCACCATAGGTTTGCTCCCTATAGGTGTATATTCAATTCCCCATGGTTGACATTTAGAAAAAAAGTTAGGCGACAAGTTTTCACCATAGTTGTGCTCCCTATAGGTGAGGATTTGATTCCCCTCCTTGGCGTACTATTCATAAAGAAAATCAAAGGCTGGTAGAATGAAAGTAATCTGTAAGACAAAGTGTTGGTTTCAAGTTTGGTTGTCATGGATTTTGTTGTTAATTACCAATGATAACGTGAAATTGACAATTAGATCTCTTAAATGATTGTAAGCCGAGATTACATTATACACTCATGGAACTCAATGTTTAAAATGTTCTTATTGATGGATTAATACTTTGAACTTGATTATAAAGTTTACCATCAGATTGATTCCAGGAGAAAAATTCTACTCACCATTCATGAATCTCAGAATTCTCACATCTCAACTATTTGTTCACAAGTCACTTGGGTTCACAGGAATTGCCTTTTATTTCTGAAATTATTTTTTCGCATGTTTTGCTCGGGACTAGCAAAATGCTGGTTGGGGGTTGTGATGAGGGTCAAATATTGCATATCAGACCCCAGTTAGTGCTTGATTTTATGTAAATGATCACGCCTAATGTCATAGTTTAATTGTGTTTTTGTTGCAGGATTTAATAAAGAGCGTTGAATGAAAAAGAGTATTAAAAGCGTGTATTTAACGCTCCAAAGTCACCAAAGATAGGGATGGACTCCAGAGGACCAATATTGAAGAATTTATACGCCAGAGATTCGAGGAAATTAAGCGGTTCATGTTAAAAGAGGCCCGAAACTGGTGAAAAATGTAAGACCGCAGGGTTCCCACCATCCGATTGCCTCAAAACATCATACATGGGATGAGGGCCATAAATTAACCATAAATATTAAATTTCAGCCATTGGATCACTGAGGAAGTGGCCCAAAGGTCAGATCAGCCCCTTAATTCATTAAGTGGGCCGACCTGATATCTGGAACTACCTCAAATTCAGTCTCAATGCCTTAAATGGGGTGATAAAATGAATGGATAGAGCGAATTTCATATACACATATCCATGGGACCCACACGGACAGCGAACGTGCAACATACATAAGTGCACTGAACGTGCACCAAAAATCCTAATCCTTCTTTCAGATTCAAAAACACAGCAGTTGCCGTTTTTGGTTTGAAATAGAGAATATGGGTTCACAGTTGTGGGACCCATCCATTGTCCAAATGGACAATCTAACCGTCCATATGATCCAAAGTGGGGCCAAAAACCACACCTAGGTGACGGTATTTTAAATGAAAGCAGAGATCAAATCCAAACCGTCCAAACGCAGGACTGATGGTAGAGGAAAAAAATAAGGTGGACCGCATCAAAAGTAATCCAAAAGCAGTCCTTCCCAACTAAAATTTCAAGGAGAATTCAATGGTCGGAGTGGATTTCTCAAATGCCATAGAAAGTCGGCCCCACCGACAGCCAATGCAAGAAGAGGAGGTTCTGTTTCGCAGTCCAGAAAAATCGGATGCAACTTGCCACCGTGGGACATTCCGGGATCATGATCACGGTCGGATTCATGATCCAAACTGTTTACATGGTGGAAAAGGGGGTCTAGACCCGTCCAAGAAGTCGGATTGGAGGGAAGGAGGGTCAACCACTCTGAAAACTGGATTTCACGCAGTTGTTCTCTCTTTTCTTACGCACGTAATACCTTGCTACGTAAAGATTTTTGCGGAAGTTTCTTAAAAAAAACATCCAGGCACAGACTGCAGGAACGACCTTTACACCCAGCCGACTACTCTCATGCTATAAAAGAAATAGAAGAAAGAGAGAGAGGAGGAGGAGATTCCAAGGAAGGAGCTGAGCAGCCGTGGAGTGCAAGAGGGTTTCAATTTACTGTTTGGTTTTATTTTATTATTTTTCTATTATTTTTGAGAGATCTAGTCCCATCATGTTGGGCTAAACTCCTAGCTAGGGCTGAGATGAAGCCCCTAATTTGAATAATGCTTTGTATATGTTGATTTTATCTTAATTGGATTGATTTGTTTCTTTCTCTAGTGAGCTTTCCTGAGATTTCCGTACTTCTCCATTCTATGAGCTTAACCAAAGTCTAGATGTGGATGTTGTTTGGAATATTATTCTACGTGCTTGTGTCTGACCATGAACAAGTTTCCAATAGAGGAAGAAACAGGAATCGACATCTCTCCATGCCTGACCATGGATGGAAAGATGTGATCAATATGCTTTAAGGAATTATACATTCTATGTGCCCGACCAAGGACATAGAGTGCGCTTTATTTATTTTGATATCAATCTGAATTAGGGTGAATCAATAGGTAGAACAAGGTTTAGGATAATTAGGGGTGGATTCGAAAGTCCTAGTCTTCTCTTTGATTGGATTTTCCTCATTGTTCTTGGTTATTTTCCTTAGATTTGTGATAGTTTACTTAATAGTTTGCTAAACCATTCGTTGGATTAGTTAAGAAGAGTCTTAAATTTCGAATTGTGACAACCAGTCCTCGTGGGAACGATCTCGTTATACGTACTGTATCTACATCTGATTCGTATACTTGTGAGTTTAAAATCATCTAAATCAGATTGGTTTAAATAAAACATCATCGCTCTACTTCTTCTTTGATTTTGATGGTAACTTTGGCCTTCATCCTCCTAAGTGGCTGTTTGTACAGTCAATAACCTTCTTTAGTGGGTAATTTTGCTCAACCAAGCATTTCATGATAATCCCACGTGAAACAATTAGTGAATTCCCTAAGCAATTCACCAGTCACTCTCTCAGGCATATTTTACAATTCACTAATGAATGTTGGTTTTAGGTTGATCTTTGTTCCCAAATTGACCTCAACCAGTGGATCCTTAACTTGAGGTTGAGTGTAACATCCTGAATTTTCACGGCCAAAGTTTATACTCATGCCTGAGAAAACCAGGTATTAATAATGTATAAATTGGATACTTTAAATCTTACCTTTTTTTTCATTTAGATCACATCTAGATACATTCATGAAGGTAGCATTCACAATAATAAAATCGACTGTATTGATTATTTCGTCAGAGTAAAAGAATTCAGTAAATAATCAAATGCCCTCTCAATGGGAGCTTATTACATTTACCGAGTTCGCAGTGGAAGTATAAAACTAAATCATAAAACTATCTTCTTATTCTTTCAACATAACTTTCCATAGGGAGATGTGTCACGCCCCAGACCTGGTAACCGGACTCACAAGGAACCCGATGGCCGGTTCTGGATGCAACAGCCTCCGTAGTACCCCATTCTTAGCTCCTAAGGTAGGTTCCGATCCTGGGATCCTACATGAAGGATTTTCATAACAGTATAATCATTCCAATATGAGCATAACCTAGATCACAGCAAGTACATCTGGAAATAACAAAGGATACACATCACAAAATCCACTAAGAATTTGAACTTTTACAAGCTTACATCAAGTCCGAAAGGATATACATAAGATAATGGGAAAAGAGAGAAAAGAGTCAACAACACTGGAGTCCTCAAGCTCAACTCTACTCCACTCTCTGCTACTACGACGCCTGCCTAGGATCTCCTGCATGCATCAATCGTGCATAAGCTTATAGAGGCTTAGAGGGTGGTGTAAGTGTGTGATAATAGTGCACAGAAGAATAATAGGAGATACAGGAAGGAAACATGATCAAAGCCAACACCACCAGCCTTACCACCAGCCTTACCAAGGCTATCATGAATGCAAGAAGCTATACCAAGGTAGTACAATAATGCGAAAAACCATACCAAGGCTATATAATGTAATGAGTACTGTAATGCAATGAGTACTGGGCGTCATGCCTAGGCGATGCAATATGAGGCTTACACAGTTGATGCAAATACAATGCGAAGTAATGCCAATGCTCATATCCAATCCACGTATCAAGTACATTTCCATCATAAGGAAATCATCGGGGTCCATTACACTGTTGGATGACTGTCGCTCTACAGACCCCGCACAGTTAAACGAGCGTAAGAGACCTCACTACCCTACCTGCGGATAGTCAATCACCAGCAAGGCCTGAAGGTAGCAGACCCATTCATGAGCTGGTCAGACTCAGCCTAGCAATACCTCCTTACATTAGGCGAGTAAGGCCACACCCCTATCCAACCGACTACACGATAGTGGGAGTCACAGCCTAGCATTATAAGGCTCTCGTGCGATCATATATTCCACCCGGTCACAGCGTTGGAGCAGATCCTTGGTACCATGGAAGTTTTAAGAATTTCACCCATGGGCATCCTATGCATCCGATATGTTCAAGTAACATTTTCGGTGTCCAAACATGTCCATCCATGATGTATCTGTGGAGGCTACAACCCTGATAAAGCAAGGGCGATAATGCTCATATGTTATGTAATGCCAGATGCATGAATCACACAATCAACCATGTATCAATTCCAAGTATCCAACGTGCTCAAGAGGGAGTACTACATCCCTCAGAGAAGGTAACATGCAATGCCCAATGATACAATATGACAACACACACACAGTGTCAACCAAGCATACAATGATGTACATGGTTATGAGGATGAATTTAATCATACTATATGATGATATATAATGTATATTATATTCCTCCTATCCAAGAAGGAACCAAGACTAGGTACTTAGACAATATCCTTAAGGAAATCCAACTTCTAGTGGGGGCTCATTTACCTGGGGTAGCCCACGAGACTAAGTATACAAGCTATGGGTCTAAGTAATGTAGAAATGAGCCTAGCAAGAGTTTAAGATGAGTATCCAATCACTCTTAATTACAACCGGGCCTAGAGGGGACCATAATGGGGACATTTAACCACCATTCCCCAAAAAGGCATATCAACCATGAACTATATGGATAGATGGCCTAAGGCCTACATTTAAGATAAAAATAAAGGTAACCACATACATATATTCCTCATAATAGGCTATAAAAAGATATAATACCACTTATAATAACATGGGCCTCAAGAGGGAAATTAAGGCCCAAGGCTCAAGTCTCAATGGTCATAGAATCCATGCATTAAGTTGGACTTGGTGAGCAGCCTGCGTACACAATATACGGCCCAAAAATAAGTTTAAGCTTGGATGAAATGGGCCCCACTACATCAGCCCAATAACTAACAATTTAAGTGGGCAACCAAGGGCCCAATACTATCCTTATCTCAGCCCACAAGTCCATCAAAATAATGGAAGTCGACCCAATATATGGCTGGGCTAAGCTGGGACATCCCAACCCACTCTGGGCCCATGGGATGCCCCAAAAATCTGATCTAAGATGGGGTCCTCACGTGATCACTAAAGGTGATCCAAAAGAATGCATGATTAAGTTCAAAGATTATAAGAAAACACAAGCATGCAACACGTACACAAGTTCTCGATATGGTGGGTCCCATAGCCAAATAAAGTTCCAACCATAATAATGTACATTTAAGGCCCCTTGATAAACGTTCGACCCACTCAGCTTCCTGGGCCTGCTAAAGCCCAAAAATGAGTCAAATAAGTGGGAATGATCTCATGAAGGTCAACAATATTCACAGGGGGTTCCACCAGATGGAGGGTGTGTATACATCAAGAAAAGATCAAGTGGGTCTGCTATTGGATTGTGAATCCAACAGCAACCCAAGGCAGAGAGTGCCTCCATGATCAAGCGATCCAAAGCTTGAACGACTTGGACCAAACATGTGTTGAGGTAAGCTCCACATATATATACATTGAACCTTAAACAAATGACCTAGGGTCTATGGTGGCCCTTTAACCATCCATAGAGAAACCCATGGGCCTACCTTAGGATCACCCAGGAGGACATCCATCCTCAACTGGTTCCCAAGAGGTATCCTGCCACTACTTGAACATGAACTAAGGCCCAAGGCCTAAGGCAATCCATGGCCTAGTGGGCTTATAATCATAGCCCAACACATAGGCAATATGGTGGGCCCTCAAGCAAGGTTGGGCCCAACCATAAAGATCATGAGTCCATTCATTGTGGTGGGCCTAATGGGCAGCCCATTATTCCAACATATGGGTGATCCTTGTATTTAAAACAAGTAA
This sequence comes from Magnolia changhungtana, assembly GCA_030180095.1. Taxonomy (NCBI): domain Eukaryota; kingdom Viridiplantae; phylum Streptophyta; class Magnoliopsida; order Magnoliales; family Magnoliaceae; genus Magnolia; species Magnolia changhungtana. The sequence continues at coordinate 1,107,586 of JASAUF010000064.1, read as the reverse complement.
GCTGGGCCTCACATCTCAGCCCAAGTATGGTTTACTTTAATGGACAAGCAAGGGCCCAAGTACCTGAGTATTTTGGCCCATAAAACCCATCACAATAGTGTATTAAATATAGGCCCAAAGGTCAGGGGTCTATCAAGGAAGTTCAAGACATTGGGCCTAGGAAACCTAACAGCCAACTATGAATATTGTTCTAATAAAACCCATTTAAGGTGGGCCTTAAGAGTGTACTAATTAAGCCCAAAAATTCAATCAAGATAGGGCAAGATATGTGTAATAATGTCCCCAAATATGGTGGGCCATGCTGCCCCAAAACATACATTTGTGGGTAGCAACCTTGGGCCAAATGCTGAAATTCCAGCCCACCCACTATCTGGGCTTGCTGGAAATTCAATAAAATTTATTTATAGTATATTTATTTCTCTGATGGCCCACACACATCACTGTAGGCCCCACAGGATGAGAGGGGAAATATATAACACATATATTCAAGTGGGCTATGCCATTAGAATGCAAGCCCAGCAGCCCAAGGTAGGGGCGTCTCATGGTGGCTAGTCCTACGGGCCTTAGTATTTGGCCCAAAACTGACCCAATTTGTAGGCAGCACCACGATCAGCTCAAATGTTCGTTGGGTCTAAAATTTTATAAAAAGATACTTACATAAGTGGGTCACACTCCCACAAACTTTCTGGATTTTTGGACACCTAGAAATATTTTAATTAATTTAAATGAAACAGACTATCCAGAAAATCGGACTAACATGGACGTCCCAACGTGGTGGGCCAGTCCAGCCCTAGCCACGGTGTACACAGGTCTCCATTGGCTCCAAAATTTTGTAGATGGGTCCCAATATGGGTGGGACACCTCTCTGTAAAATTTCATAATTTTTGAATACTCAAAAGTATTTTAAGAAATTTCGGTGTTACAATTTGTCCAGGAAGAGATGTTGCTGGAAATAACTGTCATAAATTTGGGCCATCCAAATGGGTGGGTTCTGGACCTCCAAAATTCCTGAAATTTAGACCCAAGGTTCCTCATCAAGTTTAAAATAAGGTGGGACCCAGAAATATGGCCCACCTTCCGAGAAAATATTTTTAAAAATTTTATTTTTATGAAACTATGCTGCTGGACTGCACAACAGAAATTTCTGGCAGCCCAATATATTGGCACAACCTTTTGGATGCCCAAATGGGGTCCATTGGCACTAAAATTTTGTAGGTAGGTCCTATCATGGGTGGGACACCTCTCTGTAAAATTTTAGAATTTTTGTGATAGTAAAAGTATTTTATTTAACTCCTGCAATTTGTTAACAACAAGGTATTTAAAAAATAAAAAATAAAAAAAATCTGCTGCTGAAACAATGCTGCTGCCCCTGACTTGTGCACCCCATTAGAGTGAGCCCAGGTCTGTCAAAATTTTGGAAAATGCAAGGCAACCTTACTATACAAGTATACAACAAGGTGGGGTCCATAAAGGTGGGCCACTATTTCAAAATCATGCTGATATTTATGTTTTTCCAGCAAACAGTGTGGCTGGACAGTCCAGAAAAATCTGGACCATCCACCCTCCTTGGTCCACCCTTTTGGGTCATCAAATAGGGACAAATGAAGGTAAAACTTAACATGCTTCTAGGTGGGGTCTACACCTCCAGAAATAATCAATTAATGGAGGTAAAATATCCTCCAAATCAGTCCATAAACTATGTCAAAAACAACCTAAAAATAGTCTAGAAATTTTCTGGACAGCTAAGTATGTCTTAAAATAACTGATCATAACCACTGATTAAAGGGGGAAATACCCCACAAGATTAGTGTTGTGGTCCACCTCAGTGGGCCCCACAAACTTCTAGACAAAACCCCTTCACAAAAACCCATTGCATGCATCCAAATAAGAGCAAATAGGGTGTCAACGTCCAAGGAATGGACAACCATGGGCGTCCACCTTGCTTAGACGATCTAGATATTCCAGGGCCCCTAAGTGGGCCACACACATCAGAAATGAAGGATAGATTTAAGGGGAAAAAGAAAAAAATTTAGCTATAAGGGAAGGGCTCCACCACTATTGAGCCCTCTTAAGAAAATCCAACCACACATCGTACACCAATATACATCTACCCTATGAATCTCATACATGCATGACTAAAAATTAAAATGGACGGTGGGGATGTTATTCCCACCATGATCCTAAGGTCTAGATGACCTCATCATACAAGGAAATCCAAGGATCCACCATAATGGGGTCCATAAAGGAAAGCCCCATGCATGGGACATGCATGCATGAGGTGGGCCGTTTGGCCACACCTATGGGGACGTGTGGGGTCTCCACCATTGATTGGTGGGTCCTACACTCCCCTCATGAATTAAAAAGAAAAAAAAAAGATTTACACTATAGAAATCAGATTTACCACATAAGGAAGCACCCACCTAAGGATCTTCACCAAACTTAGATCACCAAGCTCCAAATGCTCCAAGGAACCAAGATAGATGGATGGGATGAGTTTTTAATGGGGTGATTGAGAGGAAAAAGGAGAAGAAGGGGCTGGAATGGAGGGAAGCTGGGCTGGAGAAATTGAGGGAAGTTGCTAGGGAAGAAGAGTAGAGAGAGAGAGAAATGAGAGGGAAAGAGAGAGAGACTTTTAAGACTTGTAATGATGAGCTCTCTCTCTCTCTCCTACGCAATGATGGTGGCCTATGGTGATATTAACAAGGCTTAGGGTAATAGCCTTTCTAGAAATCTTAGCCTAGGGTGAAATGATGGCATGGAAAAATGTGCAACCTATGGTGGGGTCTACCAATCATGCAATCAATGGCCCATATAGATCAATTTTCATAACTTGAGATGTACATATCGGATTAATGCACAGGACGCGACATTGGAATTGCGGCGATGAGGCGGACGCAATGGCATAGGTCTCAGGTCAATCCGAGTTGAGTCTACGTGACCGAACTTAAGGATGACTGCAAACATTACCCGAGGGTCACGGGTCACTGGAATTTGACCGGTAGGACTGCGGGACCAAAATCAACAGAATGCATACTTACACACACGCATGCACACATGTAAACTAGGGTCGGGTCTCACAAGATGATACTCTAGGTCTTCAATCTGTACATCACCTGCATCATCTATATAGTTAGAGAGGGTCAACGCCCTATTCATAGTGATGGTTATCCTTTAAGATTATCAATAATTGAAGAGATTCATAAAAGCATTGTAAGGGTTCTGATACGTCTCGTATTCCACTATTAAAAGGAGTATCAGTATGCAGAAATAACCTACATGAGATGCATGCCTATCAAATTTTGTGCGGCTCATCATACGTAGTGATCATCACAACATGGGATATAATTCATAGAAAACCCGGCTTGACCCACATCCCATAACTACAGATATTCGCCGGCATGGCAAACACTACCGTAGATTTACGTGAACACCTTGAGGTGCACAACACATGAGTTAGATGAATTGCATGACATGATTTATTCATGGAGTAACTATTTCCGACATCCAATCCCAGAGGTGATGTAACATGTATTGTGAATTACTTATATTGATTTGTGCACCACTACCTAAAAATCTATAGAATTACGCGTCGACCAAGAGGGTCCCTTCCTAGAGCGCATTACGTCTATAATAAAATATTCGAATCACTAGTCGTAATACCTCTTAACACACTACTTGCACTTATAGAGAATAAAAGCCGAATCATAGGGGTTCTAGATTATCAAGACACATACCCAAGCCTTAAAGGTAAATAGCATAAGGCTAGTAAAGTAAAGAAGAGAGTAGCAATGGCTAACTCAAAAAGAGGACAGTGACAATTGTTAACTAAATAAAAGGAGATTAGCAATGGCAAACTCAACAAATAGAAGAGTGGCAATGGCAACTCAATAACAAAGAGAGTGGCAATGCGCTACGCCAAAATTGCGGATTTACGACAGATTTCATCCGTCGCAAAATCGCTTGGTTTAATGACGGATTTAATCCGTCGCTAATGGAAAAGGTCCGTCGCCAATCCCGTCTTTCTCCAAAATCTATAATTCAAATGTTGCGGAATTTCGTGACGGACCAAAATCCATCACTAAAATCTGATTTACGATGGATTTACGACAGATTCAGGTCCGTCGTAAAGTGGCGACCGACTAAATCCGTCGCAAGTTTTGATTTTGCGATGAAATCTGATCAGTTGCAAATTCCCACCCAAAATACCAATTAACGACAATTTTCAGTTGCTTTTGCGACAGATACTGGTTCGTCGTAAAAGGACTTCTACCTTGAACATTAATTTTTTTTTTCATTTTCTTTAGAATATGGTGGAAATTTATATTTTTTTATAGTCTAAGAATTGTTTTTAATGGAATTTCAGTAGTTTAATTGTACATATTTGCATATAAGATTATTTTTTAACAATTGATTGAATGCAATATATATATATATGTATTTTATTTTTCTATAAAATGAGTGGAAATTATTATTATTATTTTAATTTAAAACTAATATTTAAATGATTTGTAATATCACATGAAAAAGAATATCGAGAAGTTTAAAAAATTTAACAATGTTTGAGAAAAATTTAGATTTTGAAAAAAAAAATTGCGATTTACTAAAAATCTATTTTGTGGGGAAAAAAAAAAGAATATTGAATAAAGTATATAATTTTGAAAAATAAATTTGATTTCGAGAAAAAAAATAATATCCTGAAAAAGAAAATTAAAAAGATTTAAAAAATGTGAAATTTTTAACAATGTTGAAAAATGAAAATATTTTGAAAAAGAAAATCAGAGTTTGTATTTTGAAAAATAAAATAAATTTGAAACAATAAAAATTGACTAGTTCGAAAAAAAAATGCTTTGAAAAAATAGAGAAGTTCGAAAGAATTGAAAATTTTAAAATAAAATGATATTAAAAAATTAATACTTTAACATAAAACAAATATTTTAAAACGAAAAATAAAGAAATTGAAAAAATTTGTGATATTGAAAAATGAAGCTTTTGAAGAAAAAAACAAAAATTGAAAAGGTGAAAACAAAATGAAGCTTTTGAAGAAAAAAAAAATTGGCATTTTAAAATTTTTGAGAAATAAAAATAAAAATTTGAGAAAATTTTTTTAATTTTGAAAAAAAAAATTCAAAATTTGTATTTTAATTTTTTTTAATATTTTATAATAAAAACGATATTTTGTGAAAAGTTTTCAAAGAAAAATTAAGAGTAAAAAAATATACATTTTGAAAAAATGTGATTTTTAAATGGAAATTGAAATTTATCTGTGAAAAAAAAAAATAATATATATATATATATATATATATATATATCTTTTACTAAATTATTAGGCACATCCACTAATTAAACCTTTAACCATTTTTGGACAATCTAATTAGTCCAAATTGAAGAGTAAATAACTTCAGATGTTTAAATTAAATTTCACTTAAATTGTTGATCAATCTTGTATGCCCAATATCTTTCTCATATGTAGCCAGATCGGGGCGAGTAACTAGTCAAATTGAGAGTATTGATCAGTAAAATAGAGTGAATGGACCAGACATGTAAAACGGGCCAAATATTTTGGTCAAAATTGTGACCTAACTTATTGACCTCGTGAGAACCTAAGAATTGATGTTAATAAGTTTTTTTAGGCCCCATCATGATGTGTGTCGAACATCAACACCGTGCATTTGATGTGTCTCCTTTAGGTTATGAGATATCTCAAAAATCATCTGTATACGAAACTCAGGTGGGCCATACCATCTAAAACTACATGAAGACATCCTAAAAAATATAAAAGCACTTGGTGGGGCCCACATGAGTTTTGGATATGGCTGAAACTTGGTCTGACCCCTTATCCAAGTGGGACACACATAATGAGTGGGTTGGATATGTGAATCACATTTAGGCAAGCCCAATATATGATTATGAATGTTTTAAGGAAACCCCTCTCCACTACATTTAGGTGAGTTAGTCCTTACCCTAAGCATGTTGAGTAAACTCTGTGGGGTCCACCGTTATTTATTATTTTATCCACTCCATTCATCCATGTTAATAGATAATTTGAGCTTGAATGAACAAAAAGGAAGCATATCCAAAGCTCAAGTGGACTACACCACAGGAAATAATGTGATTAAACCTCTACCGTTGAAAAATTCTTGGAGGCCATAAAAGTTTTGGATCAAGTTGATGTTTGTGTTTTCTCTTCATTCATATCTTTTTAATATTATGAATAGGTTGGATGGAAAATAAACATTACTATAGGCCCAAGGAAGGTATCAACGGTGGAAATCATTCTTCCACACTGTTTCGTGTGGCATGGTCCACTTGACATTTGGATTTACCAAAAATTTGGGATCAACCCACACCGTTCATCTATTTTTCGAGATCATTTTAGAGAATTATCTAAGAAATGAATCATATCCAAAGATTAAATGAACCACACCACAAATAATAGCAAGGGCGATGATTTTCTCTGTTAAAAAATTCATAGGGCCCACCATAACGTTTATTTTCCATCTAATCTGTTCATAAGGTCACAAAGACCTGGATGACGAGGAAAAACAAATTTCTTATTGATCCAAAACTTCTGTGACCCCAAAAGGGTTTTAATGGTAGACGTTCAATCCCCCACTGCTTTTAATCATGTGGTCCACTTGATAGTTAGATTTATCTTATTTTTCATCTCAAGCCTTATGACGAGCTCGCCATATGGATGAACTGTTTGGATATAACACATACCTCATGATGGGACCCACAGAACTTGCTGACATCACCCAGCCCATTCCCATCCACAATATCAACGGACCCGAATTAGCTACTGATAGGAGACTTGCTGTTAAAGTGACGTCACTAAGTTTTGTGGGCCCAACCATGATGTATGTTTTATTTCAACACCGTCCATCCACTTGGAGAGATCATATTAGGGGATGATCCAAAGAATGAGTCAGATTAAAATCCCCAGTGGACCTCACCACAGAAAATAATGGAGAGAGTGAAGCCCACCATTAAAAGGTTCTAAGGTCCACAAAAGTTTCAGATCAAGTTGATATTTGTGTTTTCCCTTCTTTCATGTCTTTGCTAACAGATGAACAGGTTGGATCTCAAAAAATATCATGATGGACCTTTGGAAGGTTTCAACGGTAGGCATCACCCTCCCCACTGTTTTCTGTGGTGGGGTCCACTCCAGCTTTGGATCGGCATCATTCTTTAGTCCATACCCTAAAATGATCTCTAAAAATGTATGAACGGTGTGGATACAAAACATACATCATGGTGGGGCCCACATAACTTGGTGACGTGACTTCAGTAGTGAGTCTCGCTACTCAACCTGTCAGTAGCTAATCCGCGTCCGATATCAACGACTGGTTAGGGCGCCGGCCCTAACCATTCCCTCCCCCTCCATCTCTCTCTCTCTCTCTCTCTCTCTCTCTCTCTCTCTCTCTCTCCCTCCCTCCCTCTACTCTCGAACCCTCCTCTCTCCCTCTCCGCTCGATCTACCGCTCCCTCACTCTCTCTATCTCTCTCTCTCTCTCCCTATTTTATTTTCTTGTTTTCTTTGGTTTAGCACATCAAGGAGCATTCTCGCAACATCAAGTATCTCTCTCTCTCTCTCTCTCTCTCTCTCTCTCTCTCTCTCTCTCCTTCTCTCCTTATCTATTCATATCATTTTGGGCTTTTTTTATAGCATTTTTAATCCTTAAAGTAACATTGTGCAATGATTCGTGTATTGGAAATTTTTTAGTGTCGAATCCCTAATTAGGGATTTGTAGTGTCGATTCCCTAATTGTGGATTATAGATTAAAAAACTGAAAATCCCTAATTAGGGATTCAAAATTCTTGGTGTTTGATGAAAATCTGCAATGGTCTCTTACGATTTTAATTGAGCATGAATATTGTGGGTTTCTACTTTGTTAAAAATGGGCTCCTTCCAAGTGTTTGATGAAAATCCTCAATGGTTTAATACCATGTTGATCGAGCATGCAATGTAGCAATTGTGTCTCTCTAGAAACTTGGTTGTTTACGCAAATTGATTGTTGAACCTAATGTGGCTGTTTATACAAAGAAGTCTATTAATTTCTGTTAAAAACATCTATTTGGACCATGAACATCAGTGGGGCTGAACCATGTGGTCATTTCCATGGCTAGTGAACAAATAATGGAAAGAAAAGAAATTTCATCATCTAGTCAAAATGATTCTCTAAAGACATGGACAATCTTAAGGTGGGACCCAAAGAATGTACTGTTTGGATTGATGGTTGCCCCCCTTTTTGTTAAAAAAATCAATACCATCCTTTTTATAGGCACTTTTAGCTTTCAACTTGCATGCATTTGCACATAAATGTCTGTGGATGAGTGAGTATTCTAATGCTTATTTTGTTGGTATGAAATTTAATCTGGCAGTGAAGCGGGCGCATCCGATGAGGAATTCGAAGAGGAGGGGGGTCGAAGTTGTTTGTGTTGGATACAATGATCTCACCTGAAGTGCAACCATCAAAGGATGAATCATGTGATCCATTCCTAAAGGGAAGCAGCTATCTTCAACAACTGTTGTTTTAGTCCAACAAAGCCATCTACATTTCTTATTCCAGTTGACTTAGCATGACTTGCTTTGGCTAATGCATTTGGTGGAATGCATGCTATTCTAGGTTAGCAGAGTGATGGCTTCATGCCATGATGGTGAGGATCTCTATTTTAGTCCTACCTTTGATCTAACAATGTAATTTCTTTTTGAAGTTTCAATTTTGTTAGTGTTGGGTTTCTTGCTTCCTCATGTTATTGTTATACCTTTTCTTCCTGCACTGGAATTCATGTACTTTCCTGATTGTATATGACTGTCGATTGCCATTATTTCATTGTAACTACACTCTGCGTTTTCTCTTTGTAGTCTTTCATAAGCCAGTAGTGGGTTGGGATGAGAATGGGACCATCGCATTCTCATCACAATCATGTTTTGGGGTAGAAAAAACACCAGAGAAATATATGGTGATGCAGTTTCAATTTCGCATTGCCAGAAGTACTATTTTTTTGTACCACCGTCAACCATGATTTGGTGGTAACACCACCCAAATGCATCCTAAACAAATGATAAACGGAGAATTGACAATGTTATTTTAGTTTGTGCTTTCGAAGGAGTAATAATAATAATAATAATAATAATAATAATAATAATAATAATAATAATAATAATGACTATTACATCACATTCATGTTTGAAAGCTGGGGCTATGGATTTCTATGTTATTTCTCTCTTCTTTTTCTTCTTCTTCTTCTTCTTCTTTTTCTAGCTGGGACACTAGAAATTTACCCAAATGGAAGGTGGTAGCCATTGAATTATTGGCATTCTCTATTGAATGTGGACTATGGCTAGCTCCTTGATTATAAGGATTATTATTTAATATTCCCTGCCCCCTATTGACGGGCAGTTCTTTAGGTTGGGTCCAATGACACTTCGTTTGGATCTGTCTACTCAGGATGATGCATTCATTTTTCTTTAATGCTTATTTGTTTATCATGGTTGCGAGTTGACAGTGGTTATTTGTGGATCTAAATTTTCATCTAGGGAGAACATTGAACTCTATTAAATCATCTAGGGTGAAATGTATCAACAGTACTTTCTGATACCGCCTGTTTGTATCGGAATGTAGTACTTACTTGCAAACAATACCTTTCGAAATGTAGCATATCGTGATATGGTAGCTTGTATTCTATATATTTCATTCAAGTGCAAGTATCTCACTTTTGGTATCACCTTTTCCAATTTGGCATCTATCTTAACTGTTGAGTAACTCCTATAGGGAAGAGGAAATACAATAATGACTTTAATCCGATATGTTTCCCTAATGTGTGGTATAAATCTGGAAAAATGCTAGAAATATCCTAGTTTATTAGGTGTTATCGAATGTCTTGGAAATATCTGGGGTCTTATTTATTTATTTATTTATTTTTTTGTGTTTACTACTTCTGACCAATAAATGCATGTTAAATCCAAAAACCCAGCTACACATGACCTTGATTCTGCTCACAGTCTCTAGTAAGAAATTTGCACGTATCATTTTCATTTATATGCGTGGATTCATTGATGGAGGCTAGGTGCAGGTCAGTGGCAGCTTGACAAGGTCTTGTTTCTGCTCCCCTTTTTTACTACAATTGGATGAAGTTAGAGGAAGCATTTTTTTTTTTAGCATTCTTGTATCAAAGGTTGTCTTTCCTTATTTAGGAATGCGTGCAAATGGAAAAAGGTGGCAATTATTATGAGTTTCAGTACAACACGAATGGTGAAGCCCACGATTCTTCACTTTCAAGTTAGTGGAATTTCTGAATATCAGGTAGGTCACAGGTAGTTCACTTATCGAGTATTCAGATGACGATCATGCATGTCAATGTAAAGTGCATGCTAGTGCTTGGGCACTTATGCACTTATTTTTTTTTTTTTTAATTTCATTTGTTGAAAAAATTTTCTTGCATAACCTTTAAAAAAACATTTTTTTCTTGCATCTTCTACCCCTATTGGTCTTGTACGTGGTGTTGTATGCTATGCATGTTTGTTTCTCTGTCTTAGTTAGGAATGTTGATTGTGAAAATTCTGTTTCAATTATTCATTTATTTGGGAACATTTTTTTGAATTATATTATTAGTTGTTCTGAAAAATGTTCGCCATTGGTATTTATTTTAAGTTTATTCAAGTGTTCAATTATCTTCTGTGAAGTATCTTTGATAGCCAATGAGGATGGTGATCTATGCTTCTAGTTTTCTTCTCTATTCAGGATAATAAACACAACATTCAAGAAATATAAACTACTTGTTACCGATCAGGAATGCAAATAATATAGGATAAGCCTTCATTGGGATCTCATTGTTGTTTGTATGTGTACAGGAAGAATTTCAGCTAGCTCTGTTAAGAATAGAAAGAAAGAGAACCTCTTCACTAATCAGGTATTCTGTTGTTACTGATTTTGTATCCTTATTATATAATAATGTCTTGTTTTGTTTATTTAATTTAAGGAACCATGTGGACGTACCAACTTCAACTTTATTCATGATACTAATGTCTTCGCACGTGTGTGTGTGTGTGTGTGTGGGGGGGGGGGTCATTGATTTTGGTGAATTTTTTCGAGCACTCAATGTTTTTCACCCAAATGCTCCTCAAGAGGAAAAGATTGATTGTAAGTTTATACTAATTTATTCTTTAAAAGAAGTTTATAGTAATTTATTTATTTACCTTCAACTTAAATAGTATCATGTTCTGAATTCGGTGACTCATCCACCCTATACATAGCATACATGTAGAACAATCCAAGGCCATACAAATCCTTAGGCCCGGGGATAGTGCAAAAAAACCACACTAGTTGGACAATGCTAGTTAGATGATTTCTTCCTATGAACATGGACTATTAACTAATTTATTTCTATCCAAATACTTGATACCCACCAAATGAATGGTTAGGATAGTTACTTACATCTGTGTAATTTTCATCCTATGCCCACCAAAATTTGGCCTCATTAATATGAATGGTCCAGATCAATGAATATGCATGTATGTATGCCATCTATGGGTCACCATTACTACAATTCTAAATAGATGTGTCGCCACCACTTCCACTTCAAATTTGCTAATTTTCTACCTTTGAGTTGCCCTTACCATGACTCTAAGGCTCTAACTACAATGTTATCCGACCCAGCCTCTCTCTCTCTCTCTCTCTCTCTCTCTCTATATATATATATATATATATATATATATATATATATATATAGCCTATGTAAATGTTAGGTAAGTACGCAGGTGAATGGAATTTGAATAAGGAAAACAGCTTCTAGGCACGATATGGAGTTAAGATGGTATTAGCCCCGACAATGGATTAATTCACAATTTGCAACTGGCTTATAGGCAGTCGGTCCCTAGGATACAATGAAACCCAGAAGTGTCTAACATCGATCTTCACTTGTGTTAGTTGGTCACCCCAAACACTTCTAGAAAGTGAAAATGATCAGGAAATAAATGATTGTTAACAGTTTCTGCAGTGATAGAAAAAACAGCCTAGAAAAGCCTAATTAAAAAGTTGAGGAAATTTAAGAGCAATTAGAGAGGCTTCTTAACTAGTACAATTTCAGGAAAAGTTGATTATCTGATTATGGAAAACCCTCCCTGGAAGCCTCATTTTATAGAGGTTTTGAAATCTACTGGAATGGTGTTGTATTAGAAATATTTTAAGTCTATTACTGGATATACTATTTAAAACTGAATGTTTACAATTCGATTCACATTTTTTCCTCAATTCAATTCACTTGTGAATTCAAATAAAACCTATATGTGCACACAATTTTAAGTGTTGATGTATCTATTCTATATCAAGTTTTGCTACATATGTGAGAATAACCGAGAATATGAAAGTAGCTCGCGATAGGAACCAAATTAAAGATGTTGGTTGCAAATGAAGCAGAAGTATCATAGATCATACATAATAATACAGACCCATTGCCATTGTCATCTTGGTGCACATGGAATAAAACCATTCAATGTCAAGCAGATTAAGATACTGAAATGTATTTCATATTCCAAACTGAAAATTCCATTCAAAATGCTGAAATAATATCATAACTGCATTTAGAAAGCCCATTTTGAAATGCTGAAATACATTTCATATTCCCACTCATCATATTTAGGGCAGTTATTTGATATTCAAATTGTGTACAACTCTTGAAACATAGGTACGTAGAAATTGTACACCTTGAACCTATTAACTCAAACTGAATCAATTAAATTGTGAAATGGTCGCTAAGCTACATTCTAAAAATCAAAATGGTTGAACAATCTTAACCTTTGATCCATGAAATTATAGAAATGAATTGTACATGACATTTAAACTTGTAATATACTTTGTGGACGGTTTCTTTTAGATTTTTTTTTTTTTTTTGAAAGATATAATGAGATTGATTTTTCAAAGGTTTTTCAATCAAAAGGAAATGCAAAACTATTCCTTTTATCAACAAATCTTAGGTATTTTATTTTTAAAAAGAAAATTTTAACTCCCCTTCTATGGAAAATCAAGAAAAAACATATGATTACACAGAAAACAACTAATATTTTTTAAAAAAAAGATATAATATGACAAATCTTTTTGTCAATTTCATGATATCTCTCAAAATCTGATTGTTTATGAATTATTTTTTTTTTACCACATTACAGAAATCAGAATATGAAAGCTCTCAAAATCTGATTGTTTATGAAATGGGTTTTTTTTTTTCACATTACAGAAATCAGAGCATGAAAACTCTCAAAATCTGATTGTTTATAAATTGGGTTTTTTTTTTTTTCAACATTATGGAAATCAGAATATGAAAACTCTCAAAATCTGCTTGTTTATGAATTGGGTTTTTTTTTCGCATTATAGAAATCAGAATATAATAACTTTGACTAGATTTGGCTTGTTGTTTTTGTTGTTGTGGTTAGCAATATCAATGCCATTTTGTTGTTGGGAGAATCCATATTCTGCTACCACTTCATGGAAACCATGTGCTGAGTGTCGAAACGGTGGAACTTCAGGTAAGCTGGAATTATATTCACCTGGTATTGTCCTCACCAATTTTCAAAGGTTTATAAGTAGCTTTATTTTGTTGTATGTATATATAGAGAGTTTTTATGCCCTTGTTTGCTAGACTTATTGAACATTTCAAGGTTTTGGGTTAAATGCATTTTCATTATTTTCAGCCAGTGAAGACATTTCATGGTTTTACTTGGTTAAAATCCCTCAATCCTCTATAAAATCATATTTCATACAACAACAGTCTGGCAACTAGGAGTTGCAGATACCAGAAGACCCTGTGGCTAGGCAATCTCACAGGTGGCCTATTAGGTTTGTCAAGACAGGATTTGTTCGTGGAAGGTTTGCATTTCCTTCTGCTGTCATTCCTTTCGAATTCCTTATTCTGAACTCGAGTTAATGGAAATGATTTTTGTATTCTTGTTTAAACATCTTAATATTGTACCATATGCATCTGTTGTATGTGGCTGCAGCACCAAGCCAGTGGCAAAAGCCTTCTGTGAGGCGGCATTACTTGCTCGGCTGAGAGGAGAGCAGTGGAGTGAGATGCAAGAGAAGGGGAGGTCTGAGATTTTTGTGCTAGTAAGGAATCTGAGGTTTGTTGCCTATCGGCTTACCCTTGCAACCATTGTAGTGGAACAACAGGTGGAAGACATGGAGTTACACGTAAGTTGCTGCATCTCTATTTATCCAAGTCCCTTTTTCATCTCCTAATTTAGAGAACATTCTTATACCATTTAGATGGGAAAAATAGCTTAAAATCATATGATGGGTTCGCATGATTGAGTAGTTTATGCAATTGAAGCATGTTACTATTGTGAGTTCTAAACATGCAACATTTCTAAAAAGATTAGTCAGCATATTTTCTCCATGAAGAAGAAAATGAAGGAACAGTTGACCGCATTAAAGAAAACAATGCACAAGAAAGTAGTTGTAAACTTCTAGTTCTTTGCAAGATAAAAAATAAAGTCATTCATACATTGTTTTTAAAAAAAGGGAACACTAGAAGTAGTTTATAAAAGAGTACTGACAGTCACTTGCACCTTACGAAAGAGATAAGCCTTCCCATGCTTACAATGAAAAGACTGATGGAAGAACACAGATAAATCTCAGTCAGAATGATTGAATCTTTACAATTCATGCTATCCTGATTTGTAGATGTTGGAAACACTGAGAACCCAACAAAATTCCAGCATAAATTAGAGCCTTTCAACTAGAGAAAAAAAGGAAAAAAAAAAAAAAAAACTACTTTTTGTGATTTATACCGTAGCTAGGAATGGGACCATGCCATGTGCTTATATAGATCATGAAACTTAAGCAACTTCTTTCATGTCAACTACGAATGAGACCATGCCATGTCCTGCCAAAATATTTTGAGCAAAACCATGTATGGTAATGTCTGTAAGAGTGCACTTCTTTTGTTGATATGGTGAATAGTTAAATGCTTATGTGTCATGTTTTACATGTCTGAATTTTCTTGTGACTTAAAAAGTTTTCATTCTTTCATTGAAGTAGCACATCATACATGTATAGTTAAGAAGGGCTATATGCATCTATCTAGCAACCAAAAGGCACATGCCTAATATCAATTGTCTTGCCTTCTAAACAAACAAACACCGTACATTCAAATTTAGCAACAGATGTTCTTGCTATAAAGGCCATTCAAAAACATTAATCCATGGTTGAATATTTGTTACATAGCTCCCATTTGTTATTGCTTGAGAGGTCATATGCAATTCACGAAGATTATTCTACTCTTCTATCAAGCAGAAGCTCTTGATTTGGAGAAAATTGTGCTTCAAACAAGAGCAGAAGTTCCAAAGGACTGGAGAATAGATGATATAAGCGGGCTCTTGGGTTGTCGTAATTTTAAAGCCAACATGCTTGACAGAAAAGTCTCACTTTTGAGTCGTGATGAGAAGGTATGTGAAATATCTTCTACCACGCTATTTTTGGTTTTGCCTATTTGGCTATATCAGGATATGTGGTTGTATGGAAAGTTGTATTACTATAAACATTTCTAGCATGGAAAATGGACATTCATCTGCATTTGTAGTCTGAAAGCATTAAATAGACCATTAGCTATTTTATTGGTATTGTGCTAATTATTGTCTTGATGAATGTTAAATGGGTGAACATGCACACACATGTTTAATCATTGACTGGTTATGATATTATTAAACAATCGTGTGAATTATTTTTTGAATGAATATCAGGTGTAAGATTCAAAATAAATACAAACAAATCTAACAATTTTTAAAAAAATTCGTAGTTATTTTAGCAAACCAAATCCATCGCTAATTTATCTGTCGCAGATTAAACGACCCAGTAAACAGCGACGGATGATATCCGTCGTTTATTTGGTTTTACAGTGTATTTGGTCCATCGTAAATCCATGATTTTGGCGTAGTGATGGCCAACTCAATAAAGAGAAGAGTAGCAAGTGCCAACTCAACAAATTGATAAAGGCAAGGGCAAGGCCTGTATCCATCGCTGCACATAAATTCATAAAGATCACTTGCAATTAACATCATATCATAATTCCCAAAAGGGTAGATAATGGTGGATGACAAATTAAATGATTGCAGAAAAGAATCATGAGAGCATGCAAAGGCAAGCTAATTCACATCAACGTAACTTAATGTCAATTTAAAGGAAAGACCTTCACATCAATTTTGTAAGGCCATGTATGAATATCCTCACAACTTAACCGTTATTCCAGTGTCATGAAAACTTGTAAATGATAGGATGATAATATCTCGAATTAAGTAATCTTATAGGATATAAAACCTCACCTTGATTGCCTGGATGTCTTCTAAGGTTTAACGTTTGGGTAGCTTTTTTTAAAAGAATATTGACTCACCAACTGACGAGTTTGGCCTGACCTGAATTGCGGCTGGCATCCAATGGAACTCGACATATGGGGAGAGCTTCTTTCTTTCTTTCTTTCTCCTTCTCTTTCTCTCTCTTTCTCTTTCTTTCTCTCTCTTTCTCTTCTCTTTTCCTTTCCTTTCCTTTCTTTTCTTTTCTTTTCCTTTCTTTTCTTTCTTCCTCTTTCTTTCTCTTTCTTTCTACTCCCTTTCTTCCCTGTTGGTGCATTTTTCAGCATTGGGGTGAAGTATTTATATGAATTTTTGGATTCCAGAACGTTCCTGTGTATAACAATATGCAGGACATGTTTTGTGCGACTGGCTACATTAGCAGAAGTGTGGAAGGGCTATTTGGACATATTGCTTCATCTTTCCTCCTTTTTTGGTGGCAAAGGTCAGTTTTGGACGGGCCTACTAGTGGACGGATGAGATTAGCATATGGAAGCCGAATAGTCTTCTTCGGTGTCATCTTCCTAATGAGGAAGATGGTGCACGTTATCAAGTTAGTCTCGCTAGATGGTTCGGATTACCTCACTGGCGTGTTCTAGGCCCCAAGATCGAAGGTCCGATCATTTTGGAATTGGATTGCTTCTGGTTTCTCTGCTGTTTGTGGAATAAACGGTTCCAGTTTCCCTGTTGTAGTTGGTGGGGACCACCATGATGATCTTTCAATGGATTGAGATCGTTTATTTGTTTTATAGGGTTGAGTTAGGCCATGAGTCCATATCTGAATTAGATCTGAGTTTTTGATGGACCACACCACTAATCCATGTAGTGTTGCATTCTCTGTCGCTGTGAGCTCATGTGCGTGCGTAGCTGCACATGGATAACACGGTTTTGGTCAAAATCCTCGTGCAGATACATTGCACGGCTAAGATCATCCATGCAGCTGATGGTGGTGGCCTAGCATCGTCACAGTGGATGACCATCTGCAAGAAAGGAACTAGTTTCCTTTCTTTCGTAAGATTCGTCGGAATGTGTTCACACGTGGAAGCCTGGAAAATGTGCGAGGAAACCTAAGGTCCAGTTGGTTTTTGCATGGCTTCAAGATGGACGATTTGGATTAGTCATCAAATTGTAGGTGGTGGGCCACAACAGCTCTCAAATGGACGTTGTTCGTTAGCGTAGTGATAGTAGGAAGAAATCCTTTTGTTTGTGGGATTTAATCGGGTCTACCTACTTTAACCGAGAATTCCGGTCCAATGCACTACGGCTGTGCATAGTTTGTGTACACTCAATCTAGGTGTGGGGTCCGCTATGATGCTTTTGAGAAATTCACTCTGTCCATCCATTTTTCCATCTAATTTAAGGGGTTGAGCCCAAAGTTGAACTATATCTTAAGATCAAGTGAATCATACCACATGAAACAACAGTTTTTATGGTTTCCACTGTTGAAACCTTTCTAGGCCCTATAGTGATGTTTATTTATCATTCAACCGGTTCATAAGATCATATAGACATAGATGAAGGGAAATATCCTATTACGACTACCCATGACCTTTGATGGATGCCAAAATCAATGGTTAAGGGGTTGATCTGTCAGTTGGATCACTTTTACAATGATCTAACGGCTGAAATTCGACGTGCATGGTTAGTTTATGATACATAGGCAAGATATAAAATTTAACATTAAACGGATTGTTGGAACCATGTGATCTAGGATTCAGGGGTCTAGATTAGTGGCATTTTCATAATTATTTTTTATCTAAGAGTTTTGTGAAATCTAATGGTTCTACATGGTTGTAGGCACATTTCTAAGTAATTCTGAAAAAAGAATTTATGTCTAAATCATTATGGATGAAGGGTTATTTGCCAATTTATTTAAGGGATGGTTCATGTGTCAAATCACTTGATGGATGGTCTTGTCTTAAAATCAACGGTCAGATGGCTTGATCTATTAAATGGAGATCAATCCTAATAGTTGAATTTGTGTCAGGAAGTAGATGTAAGGTTAGGATAGTTAGATTAGTATCGCACATACGTAAATATTATGTTAAATTTCATGGTAACACTCGAGACTTTCAATACTCGGGTATTGAAAAGTTCGGGGTGTTACATCAAGAATCTTCCATTTTTTTATGCTTCTTCAAATCTGATGTCATCTTCCTCGGCCACTTCCTCCATCTCGGCTAGATTCACAAAACAACCATCATCCATTTCTCTCAGGCTTTCTTCAAGCCTTCTTATTCTGGTCGTGAGGTCGGCCCGATTTACTTTCTTCCCTAGCATTCTGAAAATGAGATCTCTTCAATGGTGCAATGCAGGACCAACCGACATGGGAAAATGTCCCTCAACTGAGTGTCATTCACTCGGGTAATCTCTGGGATAGCTTGGTGTAACACCCCATACTTTTCAGTACTTGGGTGTTATTATTGTGAAAACCTAACTTGGTATGAACAGAGATCCACCCTACATAAACTTCCAACTTCATGCTAGCCTAACTCTAACCATTTGGGATTAAATGTCACCCATGGATCGAGCTATCTAACTATCTAATCATAAATAAAAAGTTAGATTCTCAACTACAAAGGCCTTAGGACACTTAAAGCAGGTGAGAAACATTTTTGGGACAATTTTGAGTTGAATCCCAAGATCCAATCCTTAAAATTGGCAACGGATCCTTGGATTTGAGATCAGTTAAAACCTCACATCATACAGTGAGGGGTTTGATCATCAAATTAGATATTAGATTTAGATGGAGACTTTAAAGGACTCTTGGATCATTGCGGATCTGTCCTGAAATGATTAAATCATCTAAATTCACAATCGTTAGTCCAATTGAGATGTAGGAAAAACCAACTATAAAAATATTCATGAAATAGACTATTGACATCTGTTACAGTTGATGATCAGATTTAATTGCAATTTAGCCATCGGATCTACGAGAATCTGTAATTGAATACGCATATCTAAAAATATGGCCCACAACCCCCAACCTACCGATCCATCATTTAATCATCACCATTGAATCATCTAATCATTGAAAGTACCATTAAATTTCACATGGGCAGACCCTGAGATCTTTTAACTAGAAATGGATTGAGATTATAAGGAAACCACAACATGATTAAAAATACATACAAAGGAATGGCACAGTTTATAATAGAATAAATAAAAAATAATTAATATTATTCAAATAGCAACCTATCATGACAATCTTAAATATACATATAACTAACCCGTAGGACCTATTGACCGTTAATTTTTAGATTAAAAGTAATCTGACCATTGGATCAGCTTAATCAACACTTCAGGACTGTAAATCAGTTGTTATGGGCCACCTTAGCTTCAGATCATTCTCATTCCAGGACTCATGGCCTAGAACATGTAGGCTAAGTGAATGGACGGAGTGGATTACACGAACCAGTCCAGTGGGCCCCATTTTAGGGCCATGTGTGTGCACAATACATGCAAAAAAAAAGAGGATCTCCTCATTTCCTGCTCGGAATGGTTCAAACGGACTGTTTCCGTTTTGAGTCGTTGTGGCCGACTAAGATCATCCACCCGGATAATTGGATCTGTTAATCTTGTAGAGGGCATGAATCTGACCATTCCCTGCTTGGTTTCAACCCATGGATCGAACACGTGTGACCACAACCGGCAGCATAAATTGAGTTGTGCGGATGGAATTTCCAAAAATGGAAACCATTTCGCCTTTTTACTGCTAAGCTGGCTAACTGCATGTGGGATTCCCTCAATCTCAACCCTTCATACGTAAACATCCCAGCCCTCCATTCTTTCCATTCCCTAGGGCTTTCTTTGTAACAAGAGAGTCACCGCATGTGGAAACCAAAACTCATTAACTAAGAAGCTAATGACAGCACATCTAGTGGGTCCCACAATGATCTAGTATTAAATCTAAACCGTCCACACGTTTCTGATCGTAAGAACAGCCACTCAAGGACGACCCACCATTAGTGGTTGAGTCATCCTCACCGTTGGATCAGAAAACCCATCAGCTGATGATGGGGCCTATTTGTTGATCCAGGACGTGGGATAGGTAGGCCAGAGGGCCAGAAACGTGTCTGTGAAATCCGATTGGGATCATGTAGTGGATCAGTGTAGGATCAGCTACTAACCTCAACCTAGTTACAGGATGCACGTGTGATTTAGATCGGAATGGTGTTACTAATCTTGGATTAGAGACGGAAGCCTCCAGAGGAGATTTAAGAGCTTATAAATGCTCGTTTCCCTTTTAGGGCAACAATTTTAAAAATAGGAAGTGAAAGAGGAAACGTCGCCACATTGAGTCGACTCGCCTAAGAGTTGAATCCATGTCAAGTCAATATTTCTCCCCTGTTCAGAGAGAGTAAAGAAAGTAAAAAAGAAGAAGAAAAAAAATAGAAGAGGGGAGGAGGGGTCTGGCATTACGAGGTCATTGTCGAGCCAGTGACCCAACCTTTGACTCAGGATGGGTCTGCGCTCGGCCAGACCATGGTGTTGGTCATTACTGACCCAGACTCGTTCCAGAGTTCTGGAAAAGAAAAAAGAAGGATGAAACAGAAAGGGAAGGAGGGAGAGAGAGAGAGAGAGAGGAAGGGAGAAAAAGAGAAAAAGAGAGAAAATTCAAGAGACAACACCCTCCACCACTGCATCGAGTTGAGTCATGACTCAATTGAGTCCTGTCCGAGTCTGGACCCTCTCCCATCTAGCTAAGGAAGTAAAGGAGAAAGGAAGAGGAGGAATCAAGAAGAAGAGCATGAATGATGAGAGAGAGTTAAGGTTGGAACCACTGTTGTTGTCCCACACCGAGTTTGGACCAGGTTCGGTCTAAGTTGAGGTGCAGATCTAGTTCAGGTCTAGACCGGGTATAAAGCCAGAGAGGGGGGGAAAGAAGAATAGCAGAAAAGATAAATGAAGAAGAAATAACATAGAAAGAAGAAGAGAGGGAGAGGGGAACTCGACCTTCGTCGGGTTGAGTTAGGAGCTTGACTTGCTACCTAGTCATGGGTCAAGTCTAGGCTTGGGTTTGGCCTTGTTATAGCTAGGATTCCAATAGGGCTAGAGAGAGCGAAAGAACAAAGAAGGAGAAGAGAGGAAAGATAGTAGGAGGAAGAAGAATGGGAGAAAGAGGAGAAGGGGTGCTGTCTCGAGTTGACTTTACTAAAACTAGCTGAGTCAAGTTGCACGAGTCAGTCTAGTCTTGTTGTGTCCACGAGCTTGTGGGACGTTGCTTGTTGAAAAAGAAAAAGGAAAGAATGGAAGAAGAAATGAGAGTCAAAGAGTCGGAGTGAAGATCACATGACTCACTTGAGTCGAGTCGCCGAGTCACCAAATGATTTTGGTGAGTTCTAATCTCATGATTTTTAGAATCTTGTTTCGAATTGAGAAGGCTGACCTAGATGTTTATTTGAAATATAACAAATTTTGATTCCCAAATGCCTCCTTTGATCATGAAATAGGTGCCGAGTTGGGCTGGGAACTAACTCATGTGAATCACCATGTTTAGGATGCAAAATAAGCAAAAAATATCTGACTTGAAAGGTGAGGATCACCCTTAAAGCTTTTCTACGCAATGATATTTAGCTTAGTTCATTGGGTTTATTGACTACTTAATGTAGTACAATGTGAAAATGAAGATGAATGTTAAGTTTGAGTAATCCTTTATAAATGTGACACATTTAAATTTAAATTCACATAATTTAACATGCTATGAATCACTAGTATCCTTACTCTGATGTGTATTTTATATGTGTATGTGCTAATGACATCGTATGTGACTCATTCTATCCCTTATGCTTACTTGATAGTGTTTTTAGGAAATCCTCGAACTAGTGGCCTTTTGCATAATGGATTAAATAAATTTACATTGTAAACTTACCACCTTGTGGATCAATTTTTCTTATATGGCCTTTTTGGGAATAATTCTTTTTTTTTTATCACACTGTTAGGTGGAATATTTGACCCTTGTGGCTTTTATGAAACAATTGCCCCATGAGGCTTTAATAAATTATTTTATATAAATTTGCAGTGGTAAGTTCCACTTGTTGGACTATAATTGGCCACTAGTTGAAGAGGTTTCCCTTAAAACATTATACTTGTTAGTCTCATGAGCCGAGGATGGTGGAATAGGACACTATGCCTGAGCAGTCGGCCTATGCTAGGTGACAAACTCCTCATAGTGACCTTTGAGCTTCCTTAAAATGATGGTTTGAAATTGGAATGATAATGGTTGGGCTAATCATGCATTTTCATCGCATATGATCTTTTCCGGGTGGTTAGTTCTCCTTGGACGTACCCTTGTGTACTTTTTCGAGTGACTAATTCTCCTTGGGCAATTTATATTATATGGTCTTTTCCGGTTAGCTAGTTCTCCATCTGCGTACCTTTTTGTATTTTTCTGGGTGGCTAGTTCTCCTTGGGCAACCTCGTTGCATAGTCTTTTCCAGGTGGCTAGTTCTCCTTAGGTGTACCTTTTAGTATTTTTTTTGGGTGGCTAGTTCTCCTTGGGAGACTTTTTACTAGTTGGATGTGCATCCCCAGGTCTATGAGCATGTGCATGCACCCATGCATTTAAGCAAGATTATCTTGTGTAATTTATTTAATGAATGTGTATCTGATGAACCTTATCTGATTTTCCATGATAATCATTGTGTAATATTTGTTATATACTATCTTTGTTAACTATGCTTAATTATCTTGATGATACGATAAATCTTACGGGTTATACCTCACTGCGATAGCCATTGACGCTATCAAACCATATCCAGTGTACAGGACACACGAAGGATGTGCATCCCGGTGATTATGTGGAATAAGAGGAGCCAGACGATCTTGCGACCTTCTATTCGTAATTTCATTTGTGTTTAAATTTATACTGTCATGTTTTGTAATAAGTTAAGACATTGGTTTATATAAGTTTTTGGGTAACCGCTTCAAATCTTGGTTATGTATATTTGGACTCCCTCTTATATTTAAATTGCTCATATGCCACTAGTTTATTAACTCTGATAAAAAGAAAAAAAATGTACGTGGCATTTGGGTGTTTTCAAAAGTTAACGCTCGGGTTTTTGGAACACGAGTAGTATACTCGGGTTTCGGGATCCGGGGTGTTACAAGATGGTATCAGAGCGAGTCTAGACAAACCTTGCCTTGGGGAAAGAAACTTATGCAAATCTCAAATGTCTTAAGTTAAAATGTTGAGATTAGAGACTTGAACTTAGGCGAATCTTACGTAGACTTAGGGAAAGTTTGAGAACATAGAAACCTAAACTTAAGTTCCCTTCAGACTTAGTAGGATAGCCATTCGAACTTATGAGAAATTCCCTTAGAATTAAGGACAATTGAGAACATAGAAACTTAAAACTTTAAGCCCTTTAAATAATTCAGTTTTAGTCATTTGAAACTAGAAACTAAACCTGTGTACCATGGGAGAACAAACCCCCACTATGATGCAATTAAGATCAAGCTTGAACATTCCTTAGACTTGACTCTCAAGGAACAATCTATAAAAATCTAGGATTGAGTTCCAAAATAATAATAATAATAATAATAATAAATAAATAAATTCAGTAGTTAGAAATAACCCAGTTACAAAATTCGACAAATGAAATGGACTTAGGCATGTTAGGGAATTATTTACCCACCACGTTATACATTAGATTGAACATAAATGATCCCTTTAGTTAGAGGCGATGATTCTCTCAAGTTTCAACAATTAAGTTAGCTAAAAGTAAAGTTCTAAAATTTTAGTAATTTTTCGGCCTTAGACCAAGCACATTAAGATTAGATTTGATAACTTGGATGAGTTTAGCATATTCCAAATTCAACTTCATAAATTCTAGTCCTAAAATTTCTAGGTGGCACAATAGGCGATCAAAGCGCATAGTGAAAATGTGTTCGTCATTTGGGACCGATTCACCTAGATTCCAAGCACTCTTATTATGAAAAAAATAAAAATAAAAAATTCAGTGTATTCCCAAACGACTAAAATAATCGGGACCACGAACTGATGGAATCATATTTTAAGCAAAACATATGCAGTTTCATCCAAATTTTATATCCTAAAAATTTCCAATGATCTCAATGCCTTGATCACGTAAAAGATAAAAAATTACTAGGATTATGAATTGATGTCAATAAATCCACTATTCTGCACAAGTAGAGGATTGATGTATCGGGCTCAAACCTACTACAACCATCTGTTTGTATTAGCCCGAACATTGAAAATAGAAAATTGCATTGTACTTTAGATGGTAGGAAACTATCGTTAAAAGTATTTTATTTTTATTTTAAAAAAAAAAGAGAGATATACTATTATTAGTAGTCGTCACCTAAAAGAACTTGTAATCCTAATAAATATCAGTAGAAATCGAGAGGGTGGTGAGCGTTGAAACAAATCTCTAACTTTTATGTACTACTGGGCATGTTTCTAACCTTTAGTGTTAGTTAATCTCTTAGACTAAAGACTCAAGAATTGTTACAAAAATAGATATAAATGCGTAGGAATTTAAGTCGCGATTACACAATACAAATAGATCCGAGATGAGATGCACCGTAAGATAATTCTACTACTTGTAATGGTGTTAATTACGATATACATTATTAAATCTCAAGAATGAGATTTTCTTTAAGGGGGTTATATTGTAATGACCCCAGTTCTGATAGATATTTATATGTATTTGTACACACAAACAACTTTTATAAGAAAACAATGGATGCTTAGAATCACCATAAATTATGTTGTCATTGTCCCTAATCATATTAGAAGCACGGAATTTCAAAGACGAAATTCCCTTTAAGGGGGGTAGATTGTAACACCCCGTACTTTTCAGTACTTGGGTGTTATTATTGGGAAAACCCAACTTGGTATGAACATAGATCCACCCTACGTAAACTTCCAACTTCATGCTAGCCTAACTCTAACCATTTGAGAGTAAATGTCACCCATGGATCGAGCTATCTAACTATCTAATCAAAAATAAAAAGTTAGATTCTCAACTACAGAGGCCTTAGGACGCCTGGAGTAGGTGAGAAACATTTTTGGGACAATTTTGAGTTTAATCCCAAGATCCAATTGTTAAAATTGGCAATGGATCATTGGATTTGAGATCAGTTAAAACCTCACATCATACAGTGAGGGGTCTAATCATCAGATCAGATATTAGATTCAGATGGAGACTTTAAAGGACTCTTGGATCATTGCGGATTTGTCCTGAAATGATTAAATCATCCAGATTCATAATTGTTAGTCCAATTGAGATGTAGGAAAAACCAACTATAAAAATATTCATGAAATAGACTATTGACATTTGTTATAGTTGATGATTAGATTTAATTGCAATTTAGCCATCGGATCTACAAGAATTCGTATTTGAATACACATATCTAAAAATATAGCCCACAACCCCCAACGTACCGATCCATCATTTAATCATCACCATTGAATCATCTAATCATTGAAATTACCATTGAATTCCACATGGGCAGACCCTGAGATCTTTTAACTAGAAACGGATTAAGATTATAATGAAACCACAACATGATTAAAAATACATACAAAGGAATGGCATAGTTTATAATAGAATAAATCAGAAATAAATAATATTATTCAAATAGCAACCTATCATGACAATCTTGAATATACATATAACTAACTAGTAGGACCTATTGACCGTTGATTTTCATATTAAAAGTAATCTGACCATCGGATCAACTTAATCAACACTTCAGGATTGTAAATCAGTTGTTATGGGCCACCATAGCTTTAGATCAATCTCATTCCAGGATTCATGGCCCAGAACAGGTAGGCTAAGTGAATGGACAGAGTGGATTACACGAACCAGTCTGGTGGGCCCCATTTTGGGGCCATGTGTGTACACTGTACACATACACCCACGGTGCACCTGACCGTTAGCTAGGGTTAAACCAATTTGACTCGAAACTTCAATTTCTCCTCAACTCCCACTCAAAACAGTTCAAATGGACTGTTTCCATTTTGGGTCGTTGTGGCCCACCGTGATCATCCACCTGGACAATTGGATCCGTTAATCTTGTAGAGGGCATGAATCTGACCATTCCCTGCCCGGTTTCACCCCATGGATCGAACACATGTGACCACAACCACCAGCACAAATCGAGTTGTGCTGCTGGAATTTCCAAAATTGGAAACCGTTCTGCCTTTTTGCTGTCAGGTTGGCTAACCACGTGCGAGATTCCCTCAATCTTAGCCCTTCGTGTGAAAACATCCCAGCCCTCCATTCTCTACATTCTCTAGGGCTTTCTTTTCAACAAGAAAGCCGCTGCATGTGGAAACCAAAACTCATTAACTAAAAAGCTAATGATAGCATATCTAGTGGTTCTCACAATGATCTAGTATTAAATCCAAACCATCCACGCGTTTCTAATCATAAGATCAGCCACTCAAGGACGACCCACCATTACCGACTGGGTCATCCTCTCCGTTGGATCGAAAAACCCATCAGCTGATGATGGGGCCCATTTACTGATCCAGGACGTGGGATAGGTGGGCCAGAGGGCCAGAAACGTGTCTGTGAAATCCGATTGGGATCATGTAGTAGATCAATGTAGGATCAGCTACTAACCTCAACCTAGTTACAGGATTCACGTGTGATTTAGATTAGAATGGTGTAACTAATCATGGATTAGAGACGGAAGCCTCTAGAGGAGATTTAGGAGCTTATAAATGCTCGTTTCCCTTTTAGGGCAGCGCTTCCAAAAATAGGAAGTGAAAGAGAAGACGCCGCCGCACTGAGTCGACTCGCCTAAGAGTCGAATCCGCGTCAAGTCGAGATTTCTCCCCTGTTCAGAGAGAGTGAAGAAAGGAAAAAAGAAGAAGAAAGAAAAAAGAAGAGGAGAGGAGGGGTCGTGCGTTACGAGGTCACTGCCGAGCTAGTGACCCAACCTTTAACTCAGGACGAGTCTATGCTCGGCCAGACCATGGTGTTGGTTGTCACTGACCCAGACTCGTTCTAGAGTTCTAGAAAAGAAAGAAGAAGGATGAAATAGAAAGGGAAGGAGAGAGAGAAGAATGAGAAAATGAGAAAAAGAGAGAGAATCTGAGAGAAAGAGAGGACATGCACCATCCTCCACCGCTGCATCGAGTCGAGTTGTGACTCGATTGAGTACTGTGCGAGTCTAGATCCTCTCCCATCTAGCTGAAGAAGTAGAGGAGAAAGGAAGAGGAGGAATCGAGAAGAAGAGCATGAATGATGAGAGAGAGTTGGGGCCGGAACCACTGTTGCTGTCCCGCACCAAGTCTGGACTGGGTTCGATCCGAGTTGGGGTATGGATCTAGTTCGGGTCCAGACTGGGTATGAAGCCAGAGAGAGGGGGAAAGAAGAATATAAGAAAAGATAAATGAAAAAGAAATAACATAGAAAGAAGAAGAGAGGGAAACGGGAACTTAACTTTCGTCGGGTTGAGTTCGGAGCTTGACTCGCTGCCCAGTCATAGGTCGAGTGTAGGCTTGGGTTTGGCCCTGTTATAGCTGGGATTCCAATAGGGCTAGAGAGAGAGAGAGTGAAAGAACAAAGAAGGAGAAGAGAGGAAAGATAGTAGGAGGAAGAAGAATGGGAGAAAGAGGAGAAGGGGTGTTGTCTCGAGTTGACTCGGCTAAAACTCGTTGAGTCGAGTTGCACAGGTTGGTCTAGTCTTGTTGTGTCCGCAAGCTTGCTGGACATTGCATGTTGAAAAAGAAAAAGGAAAGAATGGAAGAAGAAATGAGAGTCAAAGAGTCGGAGTGAAGATCACATGACTCACTTGAGTCGAGTCGCTGAGTCACCAAACGATTTTGGTGAGTTCTAATCTCATGAGTTTTAGAATTAAATCTTGTTTTGAATTGAGAAGGCTGACCTAGATGCTTATTTAAAATATAGCAAATTTTGATTCCCAAACGCCTCTTTTGATCATGAAATAGGTGCCGAGTTGGGCTGGGAACTAACTCATGTGAATCACCATGTTTAGGATGCAAAATAAGCAAAAAATATCTGACTTGAAAGGTGAGGATCACCCTTCAAGCTTTTCTACGTCATGATATTTAGCTTAGTTCATTGGGTTTATTGACTACTTAATGTAGTACAATGTGAAAATGATGATGAATGTTACGTTTGAGTAATCCTTTATAAATGTGACACATTTAGATTTAAATTCACGTAATTTAACTTGCTATGAATCACTAGTATCCTTACTCTGATGTGTATTTTATATGTGTGAGTGCTAATAACATTGTACATGACTCATTCTATCCCTTATGCTTACTTGATAGTGTTTTTAGGAAATCCTCTAACTAGTGGGCTTTTGCGTAATGGATTAAATAAATTTACATTGTAAACTTACCACCTTGTAGATCAATTGTGCTTATATGGCCTTTAGGGAATAATTCTTTTTTTTTTTTAAGCACACCATCAGGTGGAATATTTGGCCCTTACGGCTTTTATGGAACAATTGCCCCACGAGGCTTTAATGGATTATTTTATATAACTTTACAGTGGTAAGTTCCACTTGTTAGACTACGATCGGCCACTAGTTGAAGAGGTTTCCCTTAAAGCATTATACTTGTTAGCCTCATGAGCCAGAGATGGTAGAATGGGACACTATGATTGAGTTGTTGGTCTATGCTGAGTGACAAACCCCCCATAGTGACCTTTGAGCTTCCTTAAAATGATGATTGAAATTGGAATGACAGTGGTTGGGCTAATCATGCATTTTCATGGCATATGGTCTTTTCCGGGTGGTTAGTTCTCCTTGGACGTACCTTTGTGTACTTTTTCGGGTGACTAATTCTCATTAGGCGATCTATATTATTTGGTCTTT
Organism: Magnolia changhungtana; assembly: GCA_030180095.1. Lineage (NCBI taxonomy): Eukaryota > Viridiplantae > Streptophyta > Magnoliopsida > Magnoliales > Magnoliaceae > Magnolia > Magnolia changhungtana. The sequence goes on along the minus strand of JASAUF010000064.1, from coordinate 1,078,422 downwards.
TTCGGGTGGTTAGTTTTCCTTGGGCATGCCTTTGTGTACTTTTTCAAGTGATTTATTCTCCTTGGGCGATCTATATTATATGGTCTTTTTCGAGTAGCTAGTTCTCCTTGGGCGTACCTTTATATATTTTTCCGGGTGGCTAGTTCTCCTTGGGCGACCTCTTGCATAGTCTTTTCCAAGTGGCTAGTTCTCCTTGGACGTACCTTTGAGTGTTTTTCCGGGTGGCTAGTTCTCCTTTGGTGACTTTTTACCAGCTGGATGTGCATCCCCAGGTCTATGAGCATGTGCATGCATTTATGCAAATAAGTAAGATTATCTTGTGTGATTTATTTAATGAATGCGTATTTGATAAACTTTATCTGATTTTTCATGATAATCATTGTGTAATATTTGTTATATACTGTCTTTGTTAATTATGCTTAATTATCTTGATGATACGATAAATCTTGAAGGTTATACCTCACTACGATAGCCATTGACGCTATCAAACCGTATCCAGTATGCAGGACATGCAGAGGATGCACATGCCAGTGATTATATGGAATAGGAGGAGCCAAACGATCTTGTGAACTTCTATTCCTAATTTCATTTGTGTTTAAATTTAGACTGTCATGTTTTGTAATAAGTTAAGACATTGGTTTATATAAGTTTTTGGGTAACCACTTGAAATCTTGGTTATATATATTTGGACTCCCTCTTATATTTGAATTGCTCATATTCTGCTAGTTTATTAACTCAGATAAAAAGAAAAAAATGTAAGTAGAATGTGGGTGTTTTCAAAGGTTAACGCTCAGGTTTTTGGAACATGAGTAGTGTACTCGGGTTTCAGAAACCGGGGTGTTACACCTGGACAATACTATCCGGGTTCTTTTTTACTGTAATTTCATCAAGGTGGCCAATATTATTTCTTACGGTGAATTTGATAGGTCTCACTTCCTCACCATAGTAGTAAGCCTCATTGCCATTCAAAGTGGCTAAGAAGGGCTTATTGTCGGCCAGTACTAGCTCAATTTTGTTTTGGTTCCAAAAATTACGAACTGGTGTAGAGAGGATGGGATGTATGCAAATGAGTGTATCCAATCTTTCCCTAATAGCGCATTATAGTTGGACGAGGTGTCCACAACAAAAAATGATGCCAAGATTGTTTTGGTGCCTAAGGTGAGATCGACCAACAAGAGCACATGTGTGTTTGTGACGTGGCTGGCAAAATTGCTAACAGTCACTTCTAATGGAATCAGATCGGCCATGGTTTTTCCTAGCTTGGCCATATTCTCCATGGCAACAGGTTCATTGTAGCCCCATTATCAACCAAGATCCCGGTAACAAGGCATCCGTATAGATGAGCCGATATGTACAACGGCTTGAGGTATTGTATCATGTCATGGGTGGGCTTGTCGATAATCACCCTTTCAGATATATCCTCAGCTGCTATGATAACCATGTTGACATTTGGTGCTTTGTCACCATTAGACTCATTTCACACTCTTTCTTCAAACGGGAAAGAAGTGTGTTGTATGATCACCGAAGGAGTATATTCTTCCACGTCACCAGCCATCCTGTTTAGCTGAGTAGGTTTAGCTTGAAAGCTAAACGGTAATGTAAAGACCATATTGTAATGAAATACATCACTGGTGGCAATGTCCCGAACACAATTTCATTACTTGAACATTGCTCCCCCAAGTGTTTCGATTTCATCTTCTCAATCTGATTAGAGTATTCATCAGCCCCAAGCTCGGCCGACAAATCAAAAAGCGAATTAATTTTTAATGCATCAACGGTCGATGACAATTTGTTGGCTAACCATTCATCCGTTGGGAAGCATTCCTCACTGAGATAATTTCACAAATTACCACAACAGTCTTCCTCTTTGAGGTTCATTAATCGATCCGTATCGTCAAGAGCATATGAATCTTCCTATACTGTAGTAGGTACCACCACTTCAACCGTGTTTACTACCAATTGTTCATCAAGAACATGAATCCTCCAAAAAAGTTGGGGCACAATTGTTTCTGGTTGAGGAAGTATCGTCTTTTCTTCTCTCCTCGCGGCAGCCCACTATCTTTACCATTGGCGCTTCTGAGTCCTCGTTAATGACTACGGTATTGTTGGAAACTTTCAGTGACTCGTTTTCATACCCCTTCACGTGTGGTAGGGGGTTTAACCATCATTGAAAAAGGTGGACCCCATCGTGAACGGCGATTAAAGGTCAGCTACAATGACTGAGGACGGTGGGGGCCATTATTTAGCTGGATCGCTGCATGGCGATGCTCCCCTCCTTGCTTAGGAGAATCTTTTAATCGAGATACAGTCTCTCAAGTGCATCTGTTGCAAAGTCGAGGGGCTTGACGGGCTCCTTTAACAATATTCGACTGATCATTTTTAGGACAGGGCACCCATCGACATTTCTTTGTGGGTTAACCGGGCATCTTTGTTGACCACTTGGACTAATACCGATCTTTGGTCGTGGTTGATTCCTTCAATTGGTTGTGACCATGTTTACTTCAATATTAGACGGGAATAGGTTAGTGTCAATCAACATTACCTCCTTGCCTTTTTTCAGGAATTTCAATAGCCCGTTGTCAATGTGGTCTTGAATGACATTCCTGAACATAATGCACTTGTTAGTTGAGTCGGACCAAGTTCCATGCCACTTACAGTACTTGATCTTTTGCAATTCATCGGTTGAAGGTATTTCATGATTCATAAGAATTTTGATAAAATTTTCGACCAACAAACTATCAAATATTTCTTCGGCTTGGATGATATCAAAGGTGTAAACCTTCAAAGCCTTTTATGTGGTTGAAGTAGTCGACTCCTCTTTAACCAATGCTGAACATACTAATGGCTTCTTAGCCACTACTTTAACAATTGCAATCTCATAATTGAGGTCGTTGTAATACGTCCCTAATGACAAATTTTATTGCCTAGCTCCTTATAGGAGTTCTTCATAACGAGAGACCTTTTTAGTTAGGTTATACAAATCAACAAACTCCATACCTATAAATTTCTTACGGAGCTTATATTCAAGGCCATTTTATGTGAGTTACACAAATTCAGCCTCGGTCATGACAACTTTACATGGGCTCTTCACTTCTTAAACCGCATAATATAACTCTCGCATGATTCCCAAGGCAACTGTCAGAATTGTACAAGAATAGCCATAGTAATCTCTCTGTTCTTGGAGAAGAATTGGGCATGGAATTTCTCTTCCGCTTTCTGCCAAGAATGTATCGAGTCTGACAGCAAATTTGAGTACCATGTGAAGGTTGATGCAGTCAACGAGTGATCGAATAACTGTAACTTATAATAATCGTTCTTGGTTAATTCCCCACACTGCATCATGAATCAGCCAATATGCTCAATGGTCGATTGTCCAGGCTCACCCGAGTACAAAGAAAAATTCGGTCGATAATTTCTCGATAATGTATGTTGCTGATCTATCCACTCGAGGTAGGGCTTATGATACGTTAAGATAGTGTTACGGTCAAGCACTTAGGTAGCAACTTCTTTGACAATTTGTATTATCTAATCACGATCCATCCATTGAGGTTCTAAAGCTGGCAGGTGTTCAGACCAAACCAATTGAGATTATCTTGGAATTGAGGGAACTGTTGTGGATTGAATCCTCCCGACAGTCTTTGATTCTTATTCTTAAGTATGAAATTTCTAGCCTCTCGCTCCAGTTGCCTAACTTCCATAGGAGTTAGTATATTTCTTACCTCCACAGTAGGAACCTGGGGGTTACGTTACAAGTGGCAATGGAGCCACATTGCTCAGTTTGCCTAGCCATGTACCAGTTGGTGCTCTTAGCTTGAATGCGGAATTGTTCCCCTTAGGCTCTTCCATATTCTTACACAATCTGAATGCTCATCTGAACATCCCGGAGCACAACAACTACCTCGTCCAGAGCACAATTTGGGGCATGGATGGCCCCCCTGGATCTCCAACAATTGTTATCGAGATATTATTCAGATTCAATGCCTCAGGGGCTATAAGAACCGGCACGTCCTTGACTGAAGGTGGTGCGGTTGGTGTAGAGGGTTCAACCATGAAAATACGGGTGCTCCTTCTATGAATTATTAGTATTATTACACCAGTATTTTATAGATAGTGTCCCACTGGGTGTGCTAGAAAATTATTCGCTATTGTTTTTTGCACTGTATACGGGCATGCCATAATTAGAATTGCGGCTCCAATTCAAACCAAACAACAATGACCCAAGTGCCAATATAGGTAGACACAGTGTATGACCAAGATCCAAAGAGATCGATCTCCTATTCAACCACTCGCTCAATGTGTAAATAAGATCAGGCGATAGTCAAAGGGTGGGGTTCGTCCTCTGATGATGGGTTACACCTTTGCCTTCTATGCAAAAGGACTTTTCAATACAGATAAAATGATATGGGAAAGAAATCCTTATAGTCGGTCACAAAGAACAACTAAAGAACGCCCTTCTGATAGGTGAACTGAATCCAGCGTGCGAGTGTAGATTCGAATTATAACTAAAGATTATTAGGTACTTGGTTAAGGCTACGGATTACACTAATGAATGTAAATTAATAAGCTTAGAAAGTAATGATTATATTAATGAATGTAATTTACTTAACAAGAAAAGTAAATGATTAAACTATGGAATGTGAATCGACAGGATAATTTGAAGGATAAATTTGGTTTGTTTGGGTTGGTGTGAGACCCGTTCTTTGTTGAATTCTTTTTTATTTATAACTTTAATCCAGCTATTTTGGATTCTTCCCACAATCTGACGGTTGATATAACCATTTTTATTACTGCCTTCTGGATGCTTACCACATCTTGATTCCTTTGCTTCTCCTCTTGCCACCTATTGTAACCGTTTGGGCACGATCGTTTTCCCATCAATCGCTCAGGTGGTACACAGTGTTTGTACCCTATCTGATCAATTCCTATTTTCGGCTATTTAGGATCGAACACGTGTGAGCTACATGTGCGTGTGTTCAAGTGTCGCATGATTTTATGTAGATATGTACGGTCACATTTCAGAAAATAAAGCCATAACATATCGATTGCATTAAAGTGGTTGAGGAAAGTGCGAGCGAGTCTGGGTGGCTAAATAACAAGCAACCAATAATTAGGTTCACACGATCACTGGATAAGTGTCTGAAGACTATAGAAAGCAAGAATGTGGGAAGTATCTGTAAGTAAAATGAGGGAAGAAACTGTTACAACAACCGTCAGAAAGTGGGAATCATCTAGAGTAATGAAGCAATATTATAAATAGAAGATCAAGCTAGTTTAAAAAGTCATCTCACACTAACCCAATCAAATCAACAAATCAAATTATCTTTCAATTATCTCCCCAGATTTACGTTTCATAGTGTAATCGTCTTTCCTCATCAAGTAAATTCTTTTCCTTAGCATAATTATTTACTTTTTAAATTTGCTATTTACATTTCTTAGCTTAATTCGTAGTGTAAGTACAGTAGTTGATAACTGTAGCTATAATTAGAGCACTCTTTAGCAGTCGATAGTGGTCGATTCTAAATTTTCATTCTTACTTCATTTTATCTACATTGATAAAGTCCTTTCATACGAAAGGCAAAAAATAACCCATCATCAGAGGAAGAACCCCACCCTTTGATTATCGCCTGATCCATTTACACTTTGAAAGAGTTGCTAAATAAGCAACCAATCTCCTCAGATTTTGGTCATACTCAGTGTCTTCCTACTTTGGCGTTTGGGGTTATTGTTGTTCGGTTTGAATTGGAACCACAATCCCAATTCTGACATGCCCACATGCCACCTATACTGGAGAAAGGATTGCGAAAAACTGTGGCGAACAATTTTCTGGCACACCCGGTGGGACATTGCTTGTTAGGTTACTAGTTTAGCAATTGCCAAAAATGCAGAGAAGAAGCGGTAGAATTGCTGAAGGCGAACTTGCAACACTAACCTCACCACCCCCAAGGGATGATGTACAGGTTGAAGCACCTCTGAGTGATGTCTAATCTGGTGATGGATAGGAAACCCTTTGATTAATCCTCCTTCACTCAAAAGACGTAGAGTGTTATCATGTACCCACTTGGTCATGAAACACTCCAATCCCTCTAGTTCTAAACAACTAAACTAAGAACTAATCAGAAAAGGAAGATTATATAGACTAAGAAATCTGAAAAGAAAGAAGTTTGGAAAGAAGTTACAAGATTGGAATTTCTATGTCAGTTACTACAAAACATAAAACTAGTTTCTAAAAATAAATTTAGAAAATATAATCTAAGAAAAACACAACAAAAGTTAGTCTTAATTCTAAACTAATTCCAAAACTAGAATAATTCATAAAATATAGTGCAGTTGCCGGTAATGGCGCCAAAAACTGTTCGCTTGTACGACTACGTTAAAAAAAAAAGAAGATGAATTTTGAGACGGTTATGGACCGTCTGCAAATTTCCTTGGTTTAAAGACGGTTTAGAGATGGCCGTAAACCGTCTCTAAAATTTCAGACGGCTCTTGACCATCCTTAATACGAAGGAAAATTGTCTTTTCATTTAAGACAGTCAGAATCCATCGTTAACTGCGGAGAAAAGATGGCTATCGACCGTCTGGAATAGAAGATGGTCTTTAACTGTCTTGTATGCAGTCATCTGAGACGGTTAAAGACCGTCCACATTAGAGACGGCCATTAGCAGTCTTATAGCGGTCATTTGAGACTGTCAATGACCGTCTGCATTAGATACGGTCCTTAGCTGTCTTATAGGTAGTCATCCGAGACAGTCAAAGACCGTTTACATTAGAGACGGTCATTGGCTATCTTTTACTGGTAATCTGAGACTGTCAAAGACCGTCTACATTAGAGACGATCCTTACCTGTCTTTTGAGACTGTTAAAGACCGTCTATATTAGAGACGGTCCTTAGCTGTCTCCTAGCCGTCATTTGAGACTGTCAAAGACCGCCTACAATAGAGACGGTCCTAAACCGTCTTACCCTTCCATTACCATCACCCATTGGAGCATGCTATAATGTGGGGTTACTGTGGAGGCCACCTTCATGTATGTATTATGTATTCAGGTCAAAAATTGAGAAGTTCAAAAAAATTATGAATTTCGAAAAAAAAAATTAGTTGAGAAGCTTAGAAAAATAATTAACAATGTTTTAAAAAATTTTAGATTTCGGAAAAAAAAAAAACCATGATTTTATAAAAATCTAGATTTTGAAGAAAAAAATTAAGAACTTTAAATTATGTTGATAATTTTGAAAAAAAAAAAGATTTTGATAAAAAAAATGATATTTTGAAAAAGAAAATTTAAAAAATTAAACAAAATTATGAAAAAATTGGTAAATTTGAAAAAAAAAATACATATGTTAAAAAAGAAAACTAGATTTTGTATTTTGACAAGAAAAATTGAAAAGTTAAATAACAAAAGTGAGATTTTAATGATGTGTTATATATCCTTGCCGCCCATATGTTTCTCCAACCCATTTTTGGGCCGGGTATAAAAAATTGTGTAGATTTAAATCTTAAGTGGACCACACCACTGGAAAGAATAATAATATAGTACCTTGCCATTAAAAATTATAAAGAGCCCATCATAAGGTTTTAGTAATGTTTATTTGCAATCCAACTTGTTAATAATGTAAAGAAGATTTAGATGAAGGTAAACTATAAAGATCAAATTGATCTAAAACTTTTGTGGCCTTCAAAAGGTTTTTAATGGTTATTCATCATTGTTTTGATTGGTATGGCCCACCTGAGATTATTGAGTTCTTATGATTTGAAATCGCATCCTAAAATATATCAAGGTGGACTCTACACAATTAGAGTAACACCCATGACGGAGTTACCTAAATAGTGAAATGGTACTATAAGGTCACCTCATGGGAACTAATTCCAATGAGGTTAATCTGTGTGGGTCCCACCATGATGTGTGTAGAACATGAACACCATGCATTTGATGTGTCCCCTTTAAGTCCAAAAATCAGTCATATACGAAACTCAGGTGGGCCATAGCATCTAAAACTATGTGAAGACATCCCTAAAACATATAAAAGCATTTGGTAGGGCCCACTTGAGTTTTGGATGTGTATGAAACTTGGTCTGACTCCTCATCCAAGTGAGAAACACATAATGAATGGGCTAGATCTATGAACCACATCTAGGTGGGCCCAATAAATGATTATGAATGTTTTAATGGGAGGGTAACCCTCTCAACTATAGTATGTGGTGTAGCCCACCCAAGTCATGGATTGACTTTATTTTTAAGGTCGTGGCCCACCTGGAATGGTGCATTTAACTAACGGGGCAAATCCAAAGTTCAAGTGGACCCACCATAGAAAAGAGTGGGATAGTGACACCCACTATTGAAACCTTCTTAGGGCCCGCCACAATGTTTATTTGAGATCTAACCTGTTTATAAGTTAATACAAACATGGAATAAGGGAAAACATATATATTAGCTTGGTTGAAAACTTCTACCGCCCAAAGTAAGGTTTTAATGGTAGGCATTCAATCCCCACTGTTTTTTGTGATGGGGTCCACTCGAACTTTGAATCTGCCTCATACTTTGGCTCAATCACAAGAAGTTTTTAATGTTGGATATTCAATCAACACCATTTCATGTGGTGTGGTCCAAATACTTGGATGAATAGGAAAAACAAATTTCATATTGATCCGAAACTTTTGTGACCCCCGAAAGGGTTTCAATGCACATTGCATCCTACCCTGCTGTATCCAATTAGCAATGACACAGTGAATGTATTTAGTTTATCCACATTGTCAATCCATTTTTCCAGATCATTTTAGTGGTTGAGCCCAAAATTAAAGCATATCCAAAGCTCAAGCGGACCATACCACAGGAAACAGTGGGAATAATGATTTCCACCGTTGAAATCTTCCTATGGCCTACAGTGATTTTTATTTGTCATCCAACCTGTTCAATAGATCACAAATACATGGATGAAGGGAAAAATAAAATATCAACTTGATCCAAAACTTCAATGGCCTCCCAAAATTTTTCAATAGTAGACGTTCAGTTTATACTATTTCCTATGATGTGGTCCACTTTAGATTTTTATAGGCTTTATTTTTGAGCTTATGTAATAAAATTATATGTTAAAATGGATGGATGGAGTGGATAAATTGAATAAATCATGGTAGGCCCCACAAGATTTACTCAGTACGCTTGGGAACGGATTGGCTACTCCCCCTGACACCAATAAATGGCTGGTGATCGGTGCTCTGTGGCCCTCACCATGATGTATGTGTTTCATCCATGCCGTCCATATATTTTTATAGACAATTTTACAATATGAGACCAAAAATGAGATATATCCAAATCTCAAGTGGACCACATTACAGGAAACAGTGTTGAATGAGTGTCGACCATTAAAAACATTTTGGTAGCCATAAAAGTTTTGGATCAAGCTGATTTTTGTTTTTTCCCTTCATTTAGTCTTGTATGACCAAATCAACAAATTGGATGTCAAATAAACAGTACAGTGGGCCTTAGGAGGATTTTAATGGTGGATATCCAATCGCTATTGTTCTCATGTGGTGTGGACCACCTGAGATTTATATCCCTCTAATTTTTGGCATAAAGCTCTAAAATGATCTTTAAAAATGGATGAATAGAATGGATGAAACACATACATCATGGTAGGCCCCACAGAGCACTGTCCATGGTCCCGAACAAAATTGGGCGCGCGCTCAAAATAAAGTCATGCCCAATCCCTCCCCTCTCTCTCTCTCTCTCTCTCTCTCTCTCTCTCTCTCTCTCTCTCTCTCTCTCTCTCTCCGTCCCTGGTCCCAAACACCCCTAGCCCTGGAGGCGTGCGTCGCCCCTCCTTCCGACGACCACGGCCCGACCTCCTCTCTCTCTCACCCTCTCCTCTCTCTCTGTCTCTCTCTTCCCAGGGTGTAAATTTCGCCCTAAATCCCCAACCCTATCTCCCTCTCACTCTCTCAATCTCCCTCTCCCTCCCCTCTAAGCGCGCCCAAATCCCCCAAAACCCTAATCTCTGTCTCCCTCTATCTCTCTCGATCTCCCTATCCCTCTCAATCTACCTCCATCTCCATTTCCATCTCTCTCTCTCTACCTCTCCCTCTCCCTCTCTATCTCTCTCTCGATCTACCTCTCCCTCTCAATGCATCGTCTACAGCAACGACTCATCGTCTCCAGCATCATCTTCAGATCCGGCGATCAAGCTCTTCGAGAAGACGATCGCATTGTAGGATGGTCAGATTCCGAAAGAGAAATCTAATCTCGCCTTGACGTCGGATGTCGCCGATGAGAAAAAGTTGGCTTTCTTCGAGCTTTTCTCTCCCTTTTTTGTAATTTCATATCTGTTTTTAGGGCTTTTTCCTAATGAGGATTTGAAATGGTTTTTGCAGATTCAACTCCCTTTCTAGGTTTTGTGTATGATGGGTATTAGCAAAGATTATATGCATGATAGGTGTTTGTTTTTCGTCTAATGAAATGCTCTTTTATTGTCTAGTATGATTCTTTCTGATTTTATGGTTGGTTTGTGCTAGTATGGTGAAATGTTTGTGTGGAATTGGCCTTCAAGAGCTAGAAAATAGGGGACGTGAATTTCTTACTACCTCTGTTATAGGGAGTCTATGTAACTGAATTCTACATGCTTTCCACCTTGATGTTTGGCTAAAATTTGCTCTGTACATCTCTTATACAAGTTCGTATTAGGATTTGAGCTTGAAAGTCATGTGGCTTTGAAGTTAAGTGGGCCATACTATAACCAATAGTGGGGATTAAATGATCACCATTGAAACTTTATTAGGGATTGAATGATGGGTGCTTCTATCCTAATGTGAACTGGTTAAACTGATGGATGGGTTGGATATCACATGGATATTGTTGTTGGCTCCATGAGTTTTTGGTTACATGAGCTCTTGTAGTAAGAAATTCATGTTTGAAAATAGGGCCTGGAATTTTGCCACAAGAACATTCTTGCAAGTAGGCTTAAATAGGTTTCTCCTTTTTCTTTGTGCAAGAATGAAATGAAGTCTTGTTTTAGATCTTGACTGTTGTATCAAGTTATGCTCATATTTAGGTCCATTGTTTGGTTGGATGCTTGTATTGGTGCCTTGATGTGGATGGGAACATGTCTGTTAGTTAGTTGGTATGATAATTCCCTCCAATCTCGGTCCTTTGATTTGGTCAGCCCCATTAGATGTAGGGCTGAAATTTGTTTGATAAGTCATTCTATGTTATTGAATTGTGGGCCTACTTGTAAAAATTGAAAATTTGACTATTCTATATTATTAAATTGTTGCCTTACTATCCTTCATGAAAAAAAAATGTTGTCTTGTAAAAATTCAAAATTTGAATATTTTATATTTGGAATTGTGTCCCTACATGGAAAAATTGAAAATTTGACTATGTTGTGCATTTTTTGTTGAATGTCATTTTATCTCTTTCATTAGATTGGTTTTTCTTTGATCTTTGCAATCATTCTCTACTTGTAAATGATTTAGTAACAAAGCCCCCTTCGAATTTACCAGCAAAAAGTTGAGTTTTCATTTACTAGTAAATGAGGAGAGGGCTATGGCTTTATTTTTTTGAATGAAAGCCTATGAAGTAGATTTCTTTTTTTTTTTTTTAATACCAATTGCAGGCTATTCAAACATTGTAAATGATATACTATTAAATCATTTACCACCATCCAAATAACCCCTAAAATAGGAGAGGCATTCAATTTATGTTGACAATATGTTTACACTTGCTTGGGAAGTGGATGATGTTGTGGCAAACTGTTTGCCTTTGCATTTCCCTCGATAAGGGAGTACCCTCTATTTTATTTTTTTTCAAAAGCTCAAATGAAGGAAACGAGTTTGTTTTTTATGTGATGTTTTCAATGACAATTTTGGAGGAAAAATGTTTTATTTTGTGAGATTGCAATCCAAACAGTTTCAAATACAAAGGGAAAGCATTTTCTAAGACTTAAATTTTGCAAAACAAACAAGTGCAAAGGGTTTGGCTGATGTAGTTTACCTCTTACCTATGTTGCATGTTTGTTTTGCTTTGCTTCCTTGATTTGCACTAACTGAACAAGACCTAAATGGAAATGCATTTTTTTGTTGTTTGTTTGCACCTATCTAATAAGCAAAGATTAGGACCGATTTATGTACATTTTCTGCTTAAATATTTGGTTTTCATGTTTTGACAGGATCAAGTTGACCCAAGTCTATTTTTTTAGGTTTATGCATAATGGAAATCAATGAATTTAATTCCCACACTAGTTTCTACTAAAATCAGTGGGAATTCTCTTTTCACGCTGGAAAGCCAAAAGCAGTTTAATATAAATGACTATAGAAAGAATTCATTTATAGAACCAAGCTCAAACCATATGATTATGGGCTCAAACAAATGTGAACTCAAATGAGTTCCTTCTTGGTTTGTTTTTTTTTTTTTTTTTTAAAGGTTATGGCGAATCTGACTGGGATAACAGGTGCATCCATATCTCTAAAACCTGTGGTGACTCTCAAAATTGTGTAATGCCATCATAAATGCTGCTGAACTAGCGACTTATGATCAAGTGAAGCAGGTAAAAGTTACAATAGTGAATCTCATTAATGCACTCCTCTTGTTGTATGTCCTTTATTTCAATCTCTAAAATCTACCTGTTTAATTGACACGTATATTTTATTTCTTCCAATATAGACAATCTTGAAAATTCTTTGGTTCTCGGACAATGTTTTTACCCACCTGTTGGCCGGTTTGGGGGCAGGTTTTGAAATGGCCAAGCTATATGTCCTAGCGGGGGGTGAATAGGACTATGCCAAATTAAAATTAAAATAGCGGGATAAATAATAAAGAGATAGCCTTACAAAAATAAATCAATTCACAATGCTGAAATAAACTTAACCTCAATTAACAAGTATTGAGAGGTTCATATGAATCCAGTTCTAAGGACAACCTTACACCATAACAACCAAAGGTTTATGGCAGGACAACCTTATTTCTAGAACGTCCTTTGTATCAAAAACTCAATAAAAATAAATAGTAAGGTATTGAAATAAATTGCTGAAATTTAAATCTAACTTATTACAACATTCCCCACACTTGCTTGAAATGTATATAATTACAACATTCACAACCTCACATACATTCCACAGCTTTGAATGATAAAAGGTAAAAGATTAAGCAAGCATTCAATCCACAAGATAAAGAATTATAGTGGTTCGCCTGTGTGTTCACCAATTGTTAAACAACAGCCACACAGAATGCTAGACCACTCCTAATATCCTCACACAGGGAATATTAGCATTCATTATCAAAATAGGTTTCATAGGTTCACCTAACACCTTCACAATTGTGTCTTTTTAACTTGGACTTACACAATCCAAAAACCCCTCTTTCTGAGTTTTCTGGCTCCCCTCAGATAACTACACAAATGGAATTTTTCTGGCAAATCCCAAACAAAAACCAAAGGAAAGGAAATTTTACAGAATTGTAAAATACCTGGATTTCTCCTCTTGTAGCAGCCCGGAAGAACCAATCGGAGTAGAAGTTCAAATATGGAAGCTCAATGTCCAATACTCACTTTAAAATGGTTCTAAGTTCTAATTGATTTTAAGTTTAATCAACTTAGGGTTAGCTGTATTTAATTTTGATTCCAAGAAGAAGGAATTAAGAAATTTTCCCTTTTTTTCTAATCAGATTGGAATGCAAATCAAAATCAAATAACAATAAGCTAGCAATAGGAAATAGAATTATGCACAATATAGATTAAAAAAAACATAAACTTATCTTAGAGTGGAGCCTTGAATTCACTTAATTTTTAATGAAAAACTCTGAAATTCGTGTGCTATTTATAACTGCAGAAATTTGTCTTTGACTGGTCCTAGGGTCACCACGACTAGTTGAAGGAGAAACAAATTTTCAAATTTTTTAACACGATCGGATCAAACCGTTGTACAACCAGTCGTAGGCAGTCCACGACCGGTCGAGACCTCTCTACGACTGGTCGTGTGACACTTGATTTAGTAGCTGGAGTTTGAGTCGTAGCTTTACGACTGGTCGAAGGTCGAGTCGAGACATCCCACGATCGGTCGAGCAGACTCCAGGACTGGTCGTAGCCGAACTAGAAAATTCAATAAATTGCAACAATTCTAGGACTGGTCCTGGAACTTCTTAGACTGGTCGAACCAGTCTAGGACTGGTCGAACAAGGTCTAGGACTAGTTTTAGAATAGACCAAATTCAAGTATTAATATCAAAATGGATTGTGTAGCCAAAGTGACCTACCCTAAGGTCAATCTAAGGTTTATATTACCTGGGACATGAAGTATGGACATTGAAAACTTCATTTGCTTAAACTTTAAACATTATGAAGCTTGAGTTCTTCTTGATGAAGCTTGACTACTTCACAAGCTTTGAAATCAATGTCATTTTGAGTTGCACTTGAGTCCCAAACTATGCTTGAATCTTGACCTTGAATACACGTGAACTTGAGCTTGAGTCTTGCATGTGAACTTGAACTTGAATCTTGAGCTTGAACTCTTCTTTAATATCTTCTATATTGTAGCTTGAACTAGCTTGAGGAATTCATCTTCTTGACATGGTGTCTCGAATAAATTTATCAAGGTATAAACACAAGACACATATAGAGGTTTTGACACATAAAATTTGACAACCAAAGAGGAATCAAATCATAGCACTTACAGGTTTTTCTACAATATGCATTGGTTCACCTGTTGATGTGGTAAGCTTTCTGAAGCTGTTACTTTTTATTTCAAATTGGCTCCTTTTTGCTATCTCATTATGAGTTATTTTTAATTGTATTGGTGTGTAAAAGGCATGGACATAGGGACATAACTTCATGCTTCTAGGCTTGGGATTCTAATTTAATTTCTAAGATTAGTTTCTCATTCTAGAGAATTTCACACTTTTAAACTGTTTAAGGGCCACGAAAGTTTTAGATCAAGCTGATATTTATGTCATTTCTGAAGGTCCATGGAAGAAAAAGAACCTGCCAGAATTTGGTATTGTCACTCAATGCATTGTGCCTCAAAGAGTCAATGACCAATGCCTGACGAATGTTCTTTTGAAGATAAACGCCAAGGTGAGCTATCACTGAAATATCATGTCCCTTCCCTATGGACTTTCAGGTGTGATCTCTCTGTCTAGCTGACAACCTCCTTTCCTTTGTTTTCAATAGCTTGGTGGAATGAATTCCTCACTTGCAGTTGAACGCTCACTTTCTATTCCCCTGATTTCCGGAGTTCTCATAATCATCCTGGGGATGGATGTATCACATGGTTCCCTAGGCCAGTTCAATGTGCTGTCAATTGTGGCGGTAAGATAAGATGCATGATTTTCCTTTTCAACTATTAATCATAGAGTGACAGTACTTGTTTCAATTTTCTTAGATGGATGATGAATGTATTTGCGAATATAAATGAAAATAAAGAACTTATAATATATATATATATATGTTATCAATGGAGGATACCTTGTTTAGGGGGACATGAAATTCTTGTAGCTTATGGTATGGTGCCCCAAGATTGGTTGTATGTTACTAGTATGTAGTAGATAATACTAGAGAATACCTAAACCCGATCCGAACTCGAAACCGAACCTGATTCCCTAAACCTAAACTTAAACCTATAACCTAAACCTAAACCTAAACCTATAACCTAAACCTAAACCTATGACCTAAACCTATAACTTAAACTTAAACCTATGACCTAAACCTATAACCTATAGCCTAAACCTAAACCTAAACCTATAACCTAGACCTAAACCTATAGCCTAAACCTAAACCTATGACCTAAATTTATAACCTAAACCTAAACCTAAACCTATGACCTGAATCTATAACTTAAACCTAAACCTATGACCTATAACCTAAACCTAAAACCTAAACCTAAACCTAAAACCTAAATGTATTCTCAAATCCCTAAACCTATAACCTATAACCTAAACCTAAACCTAAACCTATAACCATAACCTAAACCTATAACCTAAACCTAAACCTAAACTTATAACCTATAACCTAAACCCAAACCTAAACCCGATCCCGAACCTAAACCTGATTTCTTAAACCTAAACCTTAACCTATTCTCAATTGCCTAAAGCTATAACCCATAACCTAAACCTAAACCTATAACCTTAACCTAAAACCTAAGGGCCTGTTTGGCCAGGCAGACTAAATGGGATTAGATTGTATTGGAATCGATTGGAAGGAGCAATCTCGAGATTGGTCGGGCATGCTAAACAGGCATGTTGAACTTCTGCCTGGATTGGAGCAATCCTATAGGATTGCCAGCAATCCACTGACATCACCATCATTACCTTGAAATCCACCCAATCCCTCCTAATCCCATCTATTTTGCCTGGGACATGTTTGGGTGGACAGATTGGAAGGGATTGGCCAGGCGTAATCCTGGGATTGGCCAGGTGGGCCAAACATAATCGGTGGTAGATTCCCGGGATATAGCAATCCCATAGGATTGCCAGCAATCCACTGACGCAGCCATCATTACCTGTCATCCACCCTAATACAATCTAATCCCATGGAATGGGCCCGTCGAAACATGCCCTAAATGTATTCTCAAATCCCTAAACCTATAACCTATAACCTAAATCCAAACCTAAACCTATAACCTTAACCTAAACTTATAATCTAAACCTAAACCTAAACCTAAACCTAAACCTTAACCTATAACTTAAACCTATAACCTATAACCTAAAATATAAACCTGATCCCGAACCCGAACCCAATTTTCTAAACCTAAACCTTAACCTATTCTCAAATCCCCAAAGTTATAACCTATAACCTAAAACCTAAACCTAAACCTAAACCTATAACCTTAACCTAAACCATAAACCTAAAACCTAAATGTATTCTCAAATCAGTAAACCTAAACCTACACCTAATCCTAATCTCAACTCCTTAACCTAAACCTAAACCTAAACTTGAAAACCCAAACCTAAACCCAAACCCGAACACGATTTCCAAAACCTAAAACTTAACCTATTCTCAATTTCCTAAACCTTAACCTATAACCTAACCTAAACCTAAACCTATAACTTACACTTATAACCTAAACCTAAACCTTAACCTATAACCTATTACCTAAACTTATAACCTAAAACCTAAAATCTAAACCTAAAACCTAAATGTATTCTCAAATCCCTAAACCTAAACCTACACCTAATCCTTATCTCAACTCCCTAACTTAAACCTAAACCTAAACTTGAAAACCCAAACCTAAACCCGATCCCGAACCCGAACCCGATTTCCTAAACCTAAACCTTAACCTATTCTCAATTCCCTAAAGCTATAACCTATAACCTATAACCTTTAACCTAAACCTAAACCTATAACCTAAACCTATAACCTTAACCTAAACCTAAAACCTAAACCTAAACCTAAAACATAAATGTATTCTCAAATACTTAAACCTAAACCTACACTTAATCTTAATCTCAACTCCTTAAAATAAACCTAAACCTAAACTTGAAAACCCAAACCTAAACCTAAACCCGATTTCCTAAACCTAAACCTTAACCTACTATCAATTCCGTAAAGCTATAACCTATTCCCAATTCCATAAAGCTATAACCTAAAACCTAAACCTAAACCTATAACCTAAACCTAAAACCTAAACCTAAACCTATAACCTAAATGTATTCTCAAATCCCTAAACCTAAAACCTAAACCTAAACCTATAACCTAAATGTATTCTCAAATCCCTAAACCTACACCTAATCCTAATCTCAACTCCCTAACCTAAACCTAAACCGAAAAACCCAAACCTAAACTCCGAACTCGATTTCCTAAACCTAAAACTCAACCTATTCTCAATTCTCAAACCTATAACCTAAACCTAAAGCTAAACCTAAAACTCAACCTATTCTCAATTCCTAAAACCTATAACCTAAACCTAAACCTAAACCTAAACCTATAACCTACACTTATAACCGAAACCTCACCGTAACCTATAACCTAAACCTAAACCTATAACGTACACTTATAACCTAAACCTAAACCTATAACCTAAACCTAAACTATAACCTAAACCTAAACCTAAAACCTAAATGTATTCTCAAATCCCTAAACCTAAACCTACACCTAATCCTAATCCCAACTCCTTAACCTAAACCTAAACCTAAACTTGAAGACCCAAACCTAAACCCGAACCCGATTTCCAAAACCTAAACCTTAACTTATTATCAATTCCGTAAAGCTATAACCTATAACTTATTCTCAATTCCCTAAAGCTATAACCTATAACCTAAACCTATAACCTTAACCTAAACCTATAACCTAAACCTAACCCTATAACCTAAATGTATCCTCAAATCCCTAAACCTACACCTAATCCTAATCTCAACTCCTTAACCTAAACCTAAACTTGAAAACCCAAACCTAAACTCGAGCCCGAACCCAAACCCGATTTCCTAAACCTAAAACTCAACCTATTCTCAATTCCCAAAACCTATAACCTAAACCCGAAGCTAAACCTAAACCTATAACCTACACTTATAACCTAAACCAAGAACCTATAACGTAAACCTATAACCTAACCTAAACCTAAACCTATAACCTAACCTATAACCTAAACCTATAACCTAAACCTAAACCTAAACCTAAAACCTAAATGTATTCTCAAATCCCTAAACCTAAACCTACACATAATCCTAATCTCAACTCCTTAACCTAAACCTAAACCTAAACTTGAAAACCCAAACTTAAACCCGATCCCAAACCTGAACCCGATTTCCTAAACCTAAACCTTAACTTATTATCAACTCCGTAAAGTTATAACCTATAACCTATTCTCAATTCCGTAAAGCTATGACCTATAACCAAAACCTAAACCTATAACCTTAACCTAAACCTAAAACTAAACCTAAACCTATAACTTAAATGTATTCTCAAATCCCTAAACCTACACCTAATCCTAATCTCAACTCCTTAACTTAAACCTAAAAACCGAACCCAATTTCCTAAACCTAAAACTCAACCTATTCTCAATTCCTAAAACCTATAACCTAAACTCGAACCTATAACCTACACTTATAACCTAAACTCAGTAACCTATAACCTAAACCTATAACCCAACCTAAACTTAAACCTATAACCTACACTTATAACCTAAACCTAAACCTATAACCTAAGCCTATAACCTAAACCTAAACCTAAAACCTAAATGTATTCTTAAATCCCTAAACCTAAACCTACACCTAATCCTAATCTCAACTCCTTAACCTAAACCTAAACCTAAACTTAAAACCCAAGCTAAACCCAAACCCGAACTCGATTTCCTAAACCTAAACCTACACCTACTCTCAATTCCTAAACCTTAACCTATAACCTAACCTAAACCTAAACCTATAACCTACACTTATAACCTAAACCTATAACCTTAACCTAAACTTAAAACCTAACCTAAACCTTAACCTTTAACCTTTAACCTAAACCTAAACCTAAACCTAAACTTATAACCTTAACCTAAACCTATTCTCAAATCTCAAAACCTATACTTATAACCTTAACCTATAACCTAAACCTATACTAATAACCTTAACCTATAACCTAAACTTATACTTATAACCTAAACCTATACTCAACCTTAACCTAAACTTCAACCTTAACCTAAACCTATTCTCAAATCCCAAAACCTATAACCTAACCTAAAACTTAACCTATAACCTATAACCTATAACCTATACCTATAACATATAACTTAAACTCAATTCTCTAAACCTTAACTTATAACATATAACCTAAAATCAATTCCCTAAACCTTAACCTATAACCTATAACCTAAACGCAATTCCCTAAACCTTAACCTATAACCTATAACCTAAACGCAATTCCCTAAACCTTAACCCATAACCTAACCTAATCCTAAACCTATAACCTACAATTATAACCTAACTATAATCTAAACTAAAAACCCAAGCCTTAAACCCGATCCTCGAACCCGAACCCGATTTCCTAAACCTAAACCTTAAGGTATTCTCAAAACCCTAAACCTAAACCTACACCTAATCCTAATCTCAACTCCTAACCTAAACCTAAACCTAAACTTGAAAACCCAAACCTAAACCCAAACTTGAACCCGAACCGATTTCCTAAACCTAAACCTTAACCTATTTTCAATTCCTTAAAGCTATAACCTATAACCTATAACCTAAACCTATAACCTTAACCTAAACCTATAACCTAAATCTAAACCTAAAATCTAAATGTATTCTCAAATCCTTAAACCTAAACCTACACCTAACCCTAATCTCAACTCCTTAACCTAAACCTAAACTTGAAAACCAAAACCTAAACCCGATCCAGAACCCGAACCCGATTTCTTAAACCTAAACCTTAACCTATTCTCAATTCCCTAAATCTATAACCTAAACCTAAACCTAAACCTTAATCTAAACCTAAACCTAAACCTATAATCTAAACCTAAACCTTAACCTACAACTTAAACCTATAACCTATAACCTACACCTATAACCTATAACCTATAACTTATAACCTAAACCTATAACCTATAACCTAAACCCAAACCTAAACCTTAACCTATAACCTAAACCTAAAATCTAAATGTATTCTCAAATCCTTAAACCTAAACCTACACCTAATCCTAATCTCAACTCCTTAACCTAAACCTAAACTTGAAAACCCAAACCTAAAACCGATCCAGAACCCGAACCCAATTTCTTCAACCTAAACCTTAACCTATTCCTAATTCCCTAAATCTAAAACTAAACCTTAACCTAAACCTATAACCTAAACCTATAACCTATAACCTATAACCTAAACTTAAACCTAAAACCTAAACGAAGATTCTCTAATCCTAAACTTAAACCTACACCTAATCCTAATCTCAAATCCCTAAACCTGTAAACTTACACCTAATCCTAATCTCAACTCCCTAACCTAAACCTAAACCCGATCCCAAACCCGAATCAATCCCTAAACCCTTATCCTAAACCTAAACTTAATTCACTTAACTTAAACCTACACCTTAACCCAAACATATAACCCGAACCCGAACACAGAACCGGAATTCCTAAACCTAAACCTAAACCTAAACCTATAACATATAACCTTAAACTAAACCTATAACCTATAACCTAACCTAAACCTAAACTTATTCTCAAATCCCTAAACCTATAACCTAAACCTAAACCTAGACCTATAACCTAAACCTATTCTCAAATCCCTAAACCTATAACCTAAACCTAAACCTTTAACCTATAACCTAAACCTATAACCTAAACCTATAACTTTAACCTAAACCTAAACCTTAACCTTAACCTATAACCTAAACCTATAACCTAAAACCTATAACCTAAACCCGATCCCGAACCCGAACCCGATTTCCTAAACCTAAACCTTAAACTATTCTCACTTCCTAAACCCTAAACCCTAAAGCCTAAACCCTATAACTTAAACCTAAACCCTAAACCCTTAAACCTAAACCCTAAAACCTAAACCCTAAACCCTAAACCCTAACCCTAAACCCTATAACTTAAACCTAAACCTAAACCTAAACCTATAACCTTAACCTAAACCTAAAACCTAAATGTATTCTCAAATCCTTAAACCTAAACCTACACCTAATCTTAATCACAACTCCTTAACCTAAACCTAAACTTGAAAACCCAAACCTAAACCCGAACTCGAACCCGAGCACTGCTTTCCTAAACCTAAACCTTAACCTATTCTCAATTCTCTAAACCTAAACCTATAACCTAAACGTAAAACCTAAACCTAAACCTATAACCTAAATATATTCTCAAATCCCTAAACCTAAACCTAAACCTATAACCTAAACCTATAACTAACAACATTAACATAAACTTATAACCTAAACCTATAACCTACAACATTAACTTAAACCTATTCTTAAATCTCAAAACCTATAACCTAAACCTAAACCTTAAACTAAACCTAAATCTATAACCTAAACCGATAACTCATAACTTAAACTCAATTCCCTCAACCTTAACTTATAACCTAACCTAAAACTACACCTATAACCTACTGTAATGCCCTAAAAATCGGGGGTCGAGTAGTAACTCAACTCCCGAGTTCCAGAACATCACTTATGCAACAAAATGAGTGATGATTGAATGTTGACTGTATTCGTGCATTGAACATGAGTAAGATTAAACCAAAACAGCATATCATACTCCAGAGACAGTTAAATTGCAAGCGGAAGACTGTGATAGACATATAAAATATAAAAATTATGGTGAGTCTCCAGAGTGTGATAATGTTACCAGGTTAAATAATAACAAGTATAATTCTAAAATTTACCAAATGTGAGGAAGTGTAGTGTCTTCTATCCCGAGTACCATAGCCCCGTCAATACATTACCAGGTCTTCATAGACCTGTCAGAGAGTTATATGTAGGAGAACTCCTCCTCAACATCATAGTAGTAGTCCGACTCTGCTTCATAAGCATCGCCATCACCTGAAACTCAACAAATCTGGTTGGTGTTGCAAACACCGTCCCGTAACGTGGGAGTAAGTGATCAACTCAGTGGAACAGTAAAGCATAGGTTAACATGTTATCAATTCAGTCTAGCAGTAATGATAAAGCAGTAAAATTAAACACTCCTAACTACTCTTATTAATGCAAGTATGAATGCAGTCATGATGTAGCCCTCACCACACCCTCCCTCGTGCGATACCATCTTACGTTCGCGGCATGCTTTCATCCCTCAGTGCTCCACATCTTCCACGCACATGCAATGCATGATGAGTATGATTACTGAGTATTTATTAGTCCATTTCAAATAGCAGGATTGGGAAACTAAGGTACCTCCCTTGTATCATTCCCAAACATGATCCATTCTAAGGTCGTCAGTCCTAGTTAATCTCAGACGATGGTGTGTTTTCTAGGTCACTGCAAAGGCTGCCAAGGCTGTTACGCACAAAGGTTACACCTCTCCCCCATCACATCTTTAACGATTCATCACTATACAGAAACAGGCCTAGTTCATACTTTATACACCGCGGCAAAACTCTAAGGCTCACCGCAATTTCAGAGTATGCTCAAGGTCACTACAAAGGACTGTCAGGGCTATTACGCACAAAGGTTACACCGCTCCCTCATCACCTTATCAATGTAGGCCGACAACACGAATATAGTGTCCCATACCACCATAATCGGCTCACGAGTCTAGTTGCTCACTGGTCACTATGGGGAGGCACGTGGCCCCAGCGTAGGCCGACAGCTCGACCACGGTGTCCCATACCACCATGCCCGGCTCATGAGTCTTAGCGGATCGAGGTACCATGGTTAACGGGATTCCACTAGTAAGTTTGGTACCCTAGGTTCAAGTAGTAGCGACCAAACATGGTGAACATACATTAGACATATCGAGTTACTTGACGAGCCTGACTAGCTCGAGCGCACAATCAATTGGACGACATGAAGTGCATAAGCACTTCACGTTGCCTAACCACTGTCGCCAACTGACGTACGACTCGGGTTCGTCAAACACATCTTACGTGGCGACATGAATCTCAGCCACAATCTCAAATCTAGTACCGATTATCTGGACTATAGACATAGTCCCAAACTCAATCAAACCTTATTCATAGCATGTGGAGTAAAGCATGGTAAACAAAGTAATTCAAGTATGTTAGTAAGCATTTCATAAAGCATGTTATAAAGCACTACATAAATAGAAATACAAATACATATATTGCAAAGTAAGCGGTTTAAGTAAACAACCTCATGGAGGTAATCATACATGTCTCTACGGTAGTTGAGGATCCCATCTCAACACCCTCCTAAGGCATCAACATCCAAACACTTGCTCACACAAGCATTTTCACAAACACTTAACATACACTATTTCAACATACTTAGTGTATGTTAGCAAACATGTATTAGGGCGAGTCCATTCGCCAAGCAAGTATTCTGTGCATATATAATATATTTATCAATAAATAATCATGGCAAACACATCTCTAAAATATATATGTATACTGTACTTTCCATAATACAGTATTTCTACATACATAGTGTATATAAGGAAAACATGCATTAGGGCGAATCCTTTCGCCAAATAAGTATTTTATCCATATATCGTACATTCATATAACAAATAATCATGTCAAACACATTTTCAAAAAAGATACGTATACGGTATTTTCTACGAATACCTAAAATATGTAAAATTCCGTAATCTACATCTTTAATCGAAACAGAAAATGGAAAGCACTTTGTACATGTGCAGTTGCATGCAGATCATGAATCTATCATTATCTGACATTGAAAGCATTGAAAACCGTAACCTATACACCTAAAGTCCTCACCTTTTTCCATAGAATCGTAACGAATACGATAGGTTTGCTAAGCTTCCGTATACGGCAGTTTGGCAACCTATAGAATGAAATAGGTTAGCTATTTCATAACCTACAACTATCAACACCCCAAATCAGATTAGGGTTAGGGTTTCTTACCTAGAAACGGAGCTGGAATCGCCAGAAAAGCTATTAGAACGGAGTGGTGAAGCTCGTAGAGTGGCAGGGAAGCATGGCAGGGAGATCCTCCCACATCTCCCACACTTCTCTCTCTTTTCTCTCTTCTCTCTCTAGGGTTTCTCTCAAATTCGTATGGCTGCAATGAGAGAGGGTTTAAGGTCCTTATATAGTCTAAAAAGTCTCCAAATTAGACTCCAGGTCAAGGTATACTTGGGTTATAGCCAAAGTGGGCTGGTTTCAGCTCAACGGAGGACTTCTGGCGGGCCTCCTTGAGCCAAAGGTCGGACTTAAGCTCACTAACACTGGATCTATGTTTAGTTAAGTTTTCATTTCAGTCGGATTTCCAAATCATGCGTGGTGGACCAGTTTCAGTTCGACGGTCAGTGGGTCTCGATCGGAGATTCCGAGTACATGTAAATGTTTATGAAATTTTTCCTGATCCGAGGGTGTAATTTGATCGGTCTCGACGGTGCAGGTTGCTATCTTGATCCGCATAGCGACGAGTCTCAGATTACTATTCAAGATATTTATTTTGTAAAGAAACAAGTGTTCTCACACTCTCTCACTCCGGACTCAAGCGAACAGCCGTGGGACACTGTCTGGATTTGATTTCCAAGATAGTTGTCAAGCCCAACGAGGCTGTCCTAAGTCCTTAACCTCGTATTATTCGAACTCCCGATGTGCGGTCTAGAACTAATACGGAGTTTCGAGATGCTCCCAAGAGCAGCCGGGTAATGAGATTGATCCTAGATTTTAGGGTAACCTAGCGTCAATGATTCTACAAGTTTTGGGTCTTGCAGATCGTATTTAAAGTAGATCAAACGGATTTCGTAGCTAATCTAGTTTAGCACTTGGTTAACTTTGTCAAATTTCTAAAGGGTTTAATCCTAAGTGATTTCTAGTCGAGATGGTACTCAGTCCTTTGTAGTAATGTTTAGTTTAAGTATTGTTCTTCATCACCTAAACTTTAAGATGGTGTCTAATATGAAAGTACTTAGAAGGATTTAAAGGACGAGGTGGTGAAGGGTGGGATTTGTGAAGGAAGTGGGTTCAACAGCAGTTTTAGACTTTGAGATTGAGTCCTGACAGGTTAATAGGGTGTTAGGAGTGACCCATTGCCTAAGGACATCTAATTCTAGGTTGACAAAAATCTGGGCTGTTACACCTACACTTATAACCTAAACCTATAACCTAAACCTAAACCTAAACCTACAACCTAAACCTATAACCTTAACCTAAACCTAAACCTAAAACCTAAACCTAAACCTAAAACTAAAATGTATTCTCAAATCCCTAAACCTAAACCTACACCTAATCCTAATCTCAACTCCTTAACCTAAACTTAAACTTAAACTTGAAAACCCAAACCTAAACTCGATCCTGAACCCGAACCCGATTTCCTAAACCTAAACCTTAACCTATTCTCAATTCCCAAAAGCTATAACCTATAACCTAAACCTAAACCTTAACCTAAACATATAACCTAAACATAAACCTTAACCTAAACCTATAACCTAAACATAAACCTTAACCTAAACCTAAACCTATAACCTTAACCTAAACCAAAACTTATAACCTAAACCTTTAACCTATAACCTATAACCTAAACTTATAACCTATAACCTAAACCTAAAACCTAAACCTAAACCTAACCTTAACCTATTGTTGTTTCTATATTTTTTTAAACTCTCTTTTAATTCATTGCTTAGATTCAATAAGATTGTACATAATCTGTTGCAATAGAAAAGAAAAAGGGCTTAGTTTTTGAGTTCTTTTAAGCTTCCTTATCATCCATGCATAGCACTGCAAACCTTTACTAAACTGTAACTCTAATCAGAACTTTATGTGCAATCTGATCAAGTGCATTAACATCTAATACTATCCTATTCCTTTATAGGATAACATTGCCGTATTTATGGGCCCTTGTGCTGCGATTCTTGTTCTCATCATCATTGGACTCTCATGCATAGGAATCAAGGATGTATCCCTTTAACACAT
This sequence comes from Magnolia changhungtana, assembly GCA_030180095.1. Lineage (NCBI taxonomy): Eukaryota > Viridiplantae > Streptophyta > Magnoliopsida > Magnoliales > Magnoliaceae > Magnolia > Magnolia changhungtana. The sequence continues at coordinate 1,051,974 of JASAUF010000064.1, read as the reverse complement.
GCCATTTTTTACAAAGCTTTAATTTTTGTTGTTGTTTCTATTAACTTGAATTGAAATACTTTTTTGGATTATTTGCTTGCATTAATTTTATTTTAATGATCAATTTTATTTTAAAAAAGTGTGCCCACTTTTTTGGGGAAAAAAAAATGAATGAAGTTTCTGCAATTCTTCATAATTCTAAATTATAATGTTTTGTTGGTTGAATATTTTTTATTAGATGAAAGACACAAAAAGAAAATTATTGCTGATTTTTTTTTAATGCAAGAAATTTCCTGACGGCTTTAGGCCATCCATATTTTTCTAAATATTCAAATCTGAGACAGCCCATAACCGTCCTTTAAAGGTTCATCAGAGACGGCTCATAACAGTCCTTTTTAAGGATGGTCCATGACCATCCTTTTAAGGTTCATCAGAGACTGCTCATAACAGTCCTTTTTAAGGACGGTCCATGACCGTCCTTCGTAATAGACGGTCGATAGTAGTCATTTTAACGTCTATATTTATTAACGATCGATGACCGTCCTTCCGTCCTTTAAAGGTTCATCAGAGATGGCTCATAATAGTCCTTTTTAAGGATGGTTCATGACCGTCCTTTTAAGGTTCATCAGAGACTGCTCATAATAGTCCTTTATAAGGACGTTCCATGACCGACTTTCGTAATAGACGGTCGATAGCAGTCGTTTTAATGTCTATATTTATTGACGATCCATGACCGTCCTTCTTTACAGACGGTCCATAACCGTCCTTTAAATGTCCTTCAACAATGACGGTGGTCACGCCCCAGACTCAGTAACTGGAATCACAAGGAACCCGATGGCCGGTTCTGGCCATAACAGCCTCTATAGTACCCCATTCTCGGTTCCTGAGGCAGGTTCTGATCCTGAGATCCTACAAGGAGGATTTTTCATAACAATATAATCATTACCAATACGAGCATAGCCAAGATCACAACAAGAACATCTGAGAATAACAAAGGCACACATCGCAAAATCCACTATAAATTTGAACTTTTACAATCATCCATAAGGTCCAAAAGAACATACATGAGATAAAAAAGGAAATGAGAGAAAGGTTGGCAACACTGGAGTCCTCAAATACTCAGCTCTACTCCACGCTCTACTGCTAGGACGCCTACCTAGAATCTCCTGCATGCATCAATCATGCATAAGCTTATAGAAGCTTAGAGGGCGGTGTAGGTGTGTGATAATGGTCCACAGAAGAGTAATAGGAGATACAAGGAGAGAAGCATGATCAATGAGGATATCACTAGCCTTACCCAGGCTTATCATGAATAAGATGCAATGAGTACTGGGTGCCATACTAAGGCAATGTATGAAGGGGCTTGTACAGCTAATGCTAATGCGATGCAAGCAATGCCAGTGCTCATATCTAAACCACAAGTCAAGTACATTTCCAATCATAAGGAAATCACCAGGGTCTATTACACCGCTGAATAACTGCCGCTCTACGGACCCCGCACAGTTAAATGAGCGTAAGAGACCTCACTATCCACCTGTGGACAGCCAATCACCAGCAAGGCTTGATAGTAGCGGACCCATTTACAAGCTGGTCAGACTCAGCCTAGTAATGCCCCCTACACACCAGGCAAGTAAGGTCACACCCCTATCCAACCAACTACACGACAGTGGGAGTCAAGGCCTAACAGTATAAGGCCCTCGTGCGCTCATGTATTCCACCTGGCCATGGCGATGGAGCAGATCCTTGGTACCATGGAAGTTTTAGAAATTTCATCCATGAGCATCCTATGCACCCGGTATGCTCAACTAATATTTTCGGTGTCCACACATATGGCCATCCACGATTACCCCTATGGAGGTAAGGCTCTGATGAAGTAAGGGCGGATATCCATAAGCTATGCAATGCCAGATGCATGAATCACACAATCACCCATGCATCAATCCCAAACATCCATCTCTTGGGGAGATACCAACATGTCCTACACAATGGCACAACCATGACCAATCATACCTTGACCAAGCATGCATATGATGCGTATGAGAGTGGGCCATGAATATGAATAGGGGTGCCAATGAGGTGAAGATGAACTCTCTACCTAGCCATGAAGGGTTTAGGTACTTAACCAATTCCTCATAAGGAATACAACCTCTAGTGGAGGCTCATTTACCTGGGGTAGCCCACGAGACTAAGCATACAAGCTACGGGCCTAAATAATATAGAGATGGGCCTAGCAAGAGATTAAGGTGGGCATTCAACCACACTCAGAGGGGTTCATAATGGGGACATTTAACCACCATTTTTCCAAGACATAACCAACCATAATCCATATAGCTATAAGGCCAAAGGCCCACATCCAAACCACATACATAATCCCCGCATAAAGCATGAGAAAAAGAGTCCAATACTACCTTCAACAACATGGGCCCAAGGAGGGGAATCATGGCCCAAGGCCCAAGTCCCAATGGCCATAGGACTCATACATTCAGTTGAACTTAATGGGCAGCTCATGAGCACAAAAAAATATAGCTTAAAAATAAGTTTAAGTTGGGTGAAATGGGCCCCACTACATCAGCCCAACAACTAGCAATCTAAGTGGGCAACCAACGGTCCAATACCACCCTTATCTCAGCCCATAAGTCCATCAAAATGGTGGAAGTCAGCCTAACATATTGCTAGGCCAAGCTGGGACATTCCAGCCCAATCTGAGCCCACTAGAAAGTTCCAAAATCTAGTTTATATTTGGGTCCCACAAATGATCATCAAGGGAGACCCAAAAAGGCATAGATTAAGCCCAAGAGCATTCTAAAATATAAGGGAGTAATAAATGCCTAATTTTTTCAATATAGTGGGCCTCACAATCATGGCCCCAATGGGCCCTAGAACATCAAGGATGGGTCCCCAACTAATCATACACAAAGCCCAATGGGCTGGGGCCTAAAAGTTCTGAAATAACAAAGGGGACAATAATGTACAGGAAATTTTTGCAATGCATGTTGCTGTCCTAAATTTGGGCACTCCATTAGAGTGGGTCCAGGGATTCTAAAACTCTGGGAATTGAGGGCCAAGGTCCCTCATCATGCATATAATAAGATAAAACCCAAAAATGTGGCCCACCATCAGAGGAAACATTTTTGAATTATGATTTTTATCAAGGCATATTGTTGTACTGCACAGTAAAAAAATCTGGCAGTCCAACCATCTTGGCCCATTCTTTTGGATGCCCAAATGGCATCAGTTGGGGATAAAATTATACAGAGTGACACTTCTATAGGTGTGTCACACTCTCACAAAATTTTAGAATTTTTGGATATTCCTAAGTATTTTAATTAATTTAAACAAAATAGTCTATCTAAAAAATTGGACAGACCTGGACGTCCCAACATGGTGGGCCAGTCCGGCCCTTGCCACGGTGTGCAAAGGGGTCCATTGGCCCTAAAATTTGGTAGGTAGGCCTTACCATGAGTGAAACACACCCATACAAAATTTCAAAATTTTTGGACATCTATAAATATTTTAATTCATCTAAATAAATCAATCTGTCATGAAAATCTGACTAATCTGGACACCATATTATAGTGGGCCGGTCCAGCCACCACCATGGTGTGTACAGGATTCCATTGGCCCCAAAATTTTGTAGGTGGGTCCTAACATGAGTGGTCAACCTCCCTATAAATTTTCATAATTTTTAAACACCTAAAAGTATTCTAATAAATTTCGAAATTCTAACCTGTCCAGGGTAGAATATTGCTGGAACAGTGCAGAAAATCCAAACTATCCACCTCACTTGGACCACACCTTTGGGACCCAATGAAGGTCAGACGGGGCTGAAATTTGGTATGATTATAAGTGAGGTCCACACCTTCAAGAAACATATATTACATGGGACCAAACACCCCTCCAAATGCCCAAAAATCTGGCCTTAAAATGACCCAAAAATATGTCCAGATAGTTCTGGACAGCAACATATGACTGAAAATAAATAAATATAAACACTATTTAAATGGGGATTTAATCCAAGAAAATCATGGTATAGACCACCCCAGTAGGTCCCACAAACATCCAGACCCTTTCCATTACAAAATACCCCTTGCATGTGCCCCAAAAAGGTAGATAAGGGGGCTCCAACGTCCAAGGGTGGACTGTCATGGACGTCCACCCTCCTTGGATGGTCTGGATATATTTTTTTTTTGGTCCACAAGGTGGGCCACACACTCATGATCAGCAGGTTATCAACAAAGGAAAATAAGGATTCGGCCACAAGGGATGGGTCTCTGCCACATTGAGGCCCTTCCCCTCATCACTCATGCACACACATTCCACTATCACAAGATATACAAGATATACATGATCATAGGATTTCTACTTGAGATCTATGGTGGAGATGCAATCTTTACCAAGGATCAAGGGTCTAGATGACCCAAAGATCCCTGATCAAGGAAGGAGGTCCATGAAGAATGGCCCCTTGCATGGAACATGCATGCAAGTAAGATGGGCTATGAACCTCATGCATGAAATCTTGGGGGCCACCACCATCATTTGATGGGCCCCACAAGCTTCAACATAAAAAAGAAAGGAAGAACAAGTAAGAAATGGAAGAAATTTGAATTTTTGCAATTACATGCACACCCACCTTAAGATCTCTATCAAAACTCCACTCCAAGCTTCTAACTGTCCAAGGAAGCAAGATGAAGGGTTGAGATAGGTTTTCAATGGAGGAATTGAGGGGGGAAAGGAGAAGGGGCTGAAAAAGAGGGAAAATGGAGCTAAATTTTTTTTTCCAAGAGAGAAAGAAGGAGAGAAGAGAGTAGAGAGAAATGAGAGGGAGAGTATGGAAATTTGCTAGAAAAGAGAGAGAGAGAGAGAGAGAGAGAGAGAGAGAGAGAGAGAGAGAGAGAGAGAGAGGTAGAGTAATTATGAGCTCTCTCACCTTGGATAGGGAAACCTATCATGAAAATTAGGGTGATATAAACAAAGTTCATAGACTTATAGGTTTGGGGTAGGGATGAGTAGTGTGTGGGTAGTGAGTGGTGTAGAGGATGGGGTTTAGGTAGTGTGTGGGTGGTGTGTGTTGGAAATAGTTTCAAGAGATGGGACTTACCTAGAAATCTGTGCACACCACCCCTAGGTGGGCCACATGATCATGATCAAGGGGCTTAGAAAATGAAATGCACACAACCTATGATCTACAGGCGGGATGGATGCACAAGACACGGCGTCGAAACCGCAACGACGAAGCGGTCGCAATGGCATAGGTCTCAACTTAATCTGAGTCGGGTCTTCATGACGGGACTCACAGATGATCGCAAACACTATCCAAGGGTCACAGGTCATCGGAATTCTACCGGTAGGACCACGGGACTAAGGTGGACGGAATGCATACTTACACACACACACACAACGATTCATGACTGTCCTTTAAGTAATACGACGCCACAAAATAGGACGGCCCATGCGACGGTTCAAAACCGTCCTTTATTGTGATTTGAGACAGTTTTCAACCGTTCTTTTTTCACTGTTTTGGCGTAATGTACCCCAAGTGCAAGGTTACAAAGTAGTAATAATCTCGGTGAGACCGAGGTTGAACCCACAGGGACTGAATGTATTGTGATTTTCTTAACTACTTTAGAATTAGAACTAGCAGTAAACTAAATCTAAAATTTAAGAAGAATATTGTAGTGAAGTAAAACTATTAATGTAATAAAAAACTAGAGTGCCAAGGATCCACTTGTAGTCATATTAATGTCATCTTACATGATTCAATTAATACTTCAACTGGAATCGAAGTCCTAATCTATCTAGTCAGATGATAGAGCGATGAAAACATCATAAACTTATGCAAAACATATTATGAATATTCATAGTAATAGTTTCACATATAACAATCTCATTATATTGATTGTAGAGAGTTCAAAGCATCTACCATGCCCTTAGTCAATAGTAGATCAAGAAATTCTATAGATCAAACAGTTATAAAATAGAGAAGAAAGTATTCAGGAAGTTCCCAAGCATCCACCATGCCTAGAGTCAACGATAAATCAAAGTCAATTCAAAAATACCTCTTTATTAAAATCGTAAACTATGAAATATCCAACATGAAGATCATAAACTTAAATCAAAGTAAGAAAGACATTAAAATAAACTCACCTCTTAGCTCTAGCTAAGAGATTAGTTAACCCAAGACATGGTTGAACTAAAACTCTTAAAGAAAAACATGAAAAAGTAATTAGAAGAAGATCATCGAAGGAGAAGGAGAACTCATTAAAGCACCACAACTCCTTACTCTACTCTTCTTACTCTAATTCATGCTTAGAAGAACTTAGAGCATCCCTTATATAAGCTTTGTTGAGACTGACTTTGAAATCGCCTCAAATTTACGCAGTTTACACAGCTTTGATGGGACTTTGATGTGATCGAAGTCCAATCAACAAGTTTGATTCGAGTTTCGAAACTGTTAACAACTTTCTGCGTAAATCCTTTGATGAGATCGCCCAACCTTCGATGGCATCGAACTGGCTTCGATGTCATCGAACATGTTCTCAATGGGATCGAAAAATGTCCAAAACTGTCTAGCGAGTAAATTGATTTTTCTCTGATTTATCTGATGTCATCGAACTGGCTTCGATGGGATAGATGAGGTCCTCGATGGCATCGAGAATTACACCCATATGCCCAACAACCAAACTTGATTTTTCTAAGTTTTTGAGATGGGATCAAGTTTCCTCCAATGGCATCAAAAACTTTCATCGATGGCATCGAAGCTGTGTTCAATGGTATCAAATCATCAAGTTCAACTGTTCTAGATTTTTATACTTTGCAATCTCGAATTTTTTCATTCTTCACTTGGTTTTCTTGGATCTTGGACTCTTGAAATCTTTAATCTTAACCTCCAAGGATCCACTCCTCACTTTCGTAATTCTTAAGTATCAAATTGTTCACAACTCCAAGTGCAGGGTCACAATGTAGTAATAACTCGGTGAGACCGAGGTCGAATCCACAGGGACTAAACTTGTACGCATCCTGAAAGTAACTAGAGTAGAACTAGAATAGGAAACTAATCTAAAATTTGGAATAGTGGGAGTAATTGTGAATGATGTTAACTTAAATTATTAATTAAAAGGAAGGAACTAGGGTGCCAAGGATCCACTTGTAGCTATCAAGATGTTACCTTACTTGATTCAAGTAACACAACTGGAATTGGAGTCCTATCTTATCCAGTGGATGATAAACTATTCAATCACAATATGAACTTTCATTGAGATAATTCACACATGAAGACCCATTGCATTGATTGGAAGGGATTCCATCATCCTACCATGCCTAGAAGACAATGGTGAACAACAGGATTTACCACTCTCCAAAACTCCAAATAGATTAAGAAGATATCAAAAGCCTTTACAAAATCTACTATAACTGAAGTCACAATAAATCATAGAAAACTAGAAATATTTCTCAAATCAAACTAGAACTCAATGATTGTTCAACATAAATAAGAATCAAAGCAAGATAATCGTCCCAACATGCTACAAGCTTCACCTCTTAGTCCTAGTAAGAGGTTTAGTTCACAATAGACATGATTGAAAGTAAATCTCTCAAATAAAACATGAAAAATAAACTAGGAAAGAAGAAAAACTCTTGACAGGTTGCTCCACCCTTTGGCTCTGCTCCTTATAACTTAATTCATGTTTAGAACTCTTTGAAAACTGCCTCAAATTTACGGAGCAGAATTACGCTTCAGTTGGACAGAAGTCGAGTTCAAGTTGTGATCGGATTTTATTTTAGCAGTTGCCTGATTTCGGTCATACCGAACTTGGGTTCAGTCGGACTGAACTTAAGTTTCGATCGGACTGAATTATCTTTCGATCGGACTGAATTAACTCCTTTCAACGTTGGCTCTTTTGTGCACTTTCGGTCGCACCGAATCCTTCATTCGGTTGGACCAAACTTGGTTTTGATTGGACCGAATTACCCTTCGGTCGAACCGAATAAGTCCTGAATTTCGTTGTTGGTTGCTGGACTATTTTGTGCCATTTTGGTCGGACCAAACTGGTTGTTTTTGTGCTACAAGCTTTGTAATCTTCTGCAGTCTTTTCTTCATCCTTTGTACTTAGTTTCTTTGAATCTTGAGGTCTTGAAATCTTCAATATTGGTCTCCTAAGATCCACTCCTTGCTATAGTGATTCTTGAGCATCAAATCCATGCTTTTGACATTCTTTTCAATCTAAGCTCTCAGATTCACCTTACAATACAAAACATGTATAAAATATACCAATTAAGCATTATCATGTTTATAAAACTAAGATATAATCAAGGGGGAAATATGCAATATTTGACACTCAACACACCCCCCGACTAGCATTTTGCTATTCCCGAGTAAAACATGTGTAACATAATCTTCAATTCTCGAATTGCGATTCCTCTTTTAGAAAACAATCTTTTGTGTAAACAAGTATGAATGAGCATAATCCAAAGAAGCGAGAGTGAAAATTTGAAAACCTAGAGTCGAATCACACGAGCAATCAATCAAATAGGTTCTTTATCAATTACTTAGGAGCATAATTTCATATATCAAGTTTTTCTAATGTGCTTAGGGGTTGTTTGATTTTTAATTTCCCCTGGTAAATACACAGAATTACCTGATTATTACGTACTACAGCTGTTTAAAAGTCGCATGAATTACGTTTCGAAAATCGGTCCATACAAATGTTTTTTTACTGATTTAAATATGTGGGCCCCACCGTGATATATATGAGTTATCAACACCATCCATCCTTTAAAAAAAATACATTTTAAGGCATGAGCCCAAAAATGAGGAAAATAAAAAGCTCAGGTGGACCACACCTTAGGAAACATGGATTATTAAAACGTCAATGGTTGAAAGTTGTTTTCTCCCTAGGGCCCACAGTGATGTTTATTTGTCATCCAACCCGTTAATAAGGTCACACAGTCATGGATAAAGTGGAAATAAAAATATCAGTTTGATCGAAAACTTCCAGGGTCTTCAAGAAGCTTTCAATGGTAGGAGTTCAATTCCCATTATTTCCAGTAGTGTGGTCTACTTGATTTTTGGATCTGCATCTTTTTTTGGTTCATGCCCTAAAATGAGTTGGCTAAAGGGATGGACGGTGTGGATAATACAAAAACATCAAGGTGGGCCCCACAATTTAACTTTTTTTTCATCGGGTGACGTGAGGAGTGCTATAAATAAAAGGTGGCGGTCAAATCACCTTGGAAATTCAACCGAAAACACAGAGGTAAATAATTATTACCCATTTACCTGGAATTACCTCTGTTATTAGAAAATCAAATAGGCCCTTAGTGAATTCCAACTTACCTTCCATAAAAATACTATTATTTCATAATGTTAACCATGCTCATCACCTCAAAATTAATCGAACAATTAAGTACTGATTCTGAACTTATACCATTTTTCTTCTTTTTCTAGTTTTTGATTTTATATCGACGGTCTCCTTTATTTATTCATTTTTTTTCAGTATTTTCATATTCATTATTTTCAAACTTTTCATTCTTTTCCAATCTTTTCATCATACATGACCTTTTTGTCAATCTCACTGTTTTTTAACTGGTTCCTTTCGTCTTTTCAAGGTGGATACAATTCTCTAAACTCAATTCTCAATATCTATCAATGATACACATACTAACAATCAGAAATTCTAGCATTATTCTTGGGATGCAAATTGAAAGTGTCTTTAGATTAACATGATATTCAAACTTCCTCTTAATCTATTAAATGAAAGAACTTAAGTGATAGTGTACTCAGTTAATCAAACTCCAACAATTCAAACTTCAATTTCCATTTTATCACCATACTCAAATCATTCTGAAGTACACAAATTATCGCTTTCCAAATGGGTTTTTAATTTAAAATTTTGAAATTTTCCAAAAATTTTACTCAAAGACTAAGAAAATGGCTTGAGAATTTCCATTTTGCTAATCCACACCCCCAACCTAGAACTTACATTGTCCTCAATGCATAAGATATAAGCATGTAATGGATATAAGACAACAAAAATAGAGGGAAAGTGATAAAAAGGTAGTATCTGAAGATGGAGAATTAAAGCATTTCTAAGCTTCTCTAAATGTAGATAGGTTAGCATAAAGACTAAACATACTGAAAAATAAACTGAATAAATAAACTATCCCAAGCCTAAATCTTATGAAAGCAATAAACCTAACTACACCTCCATCAGCGTAGGAGGTCAACCCTGATACACAGGATCAGTTAGAGGCATGGACATATCATCTGAATCAAACTTCTCAACAAATGGCTTGAGATGATGTTCGTTTACTTTGAAAACATTGTCATTCGTTAGATTCTTTATCTCAACGGCCCCATGTGTCACACCTCAAACTCAGAAACTGGGCTCACAAAATTCTCAATCACTGAATCCGACGCCGATAGCCTCCGTAGTACCCCATTCTTAGCTCCCAGCACCCATATACTAAGTTTCGATCCTGGGATCCTATAAGGAGGATTTTCAATATAAATTTGTTCCATAATAAGCATAACCCCCGAACAATAACAAGAATGTCATCACAAAATCCACTATGATAAAAATTTTAAGTACAATGTGTGTAAAGGGAAATATAATAATAATAACAACAAAACTCCAGAAGCTCTACGACATGCTCCAAATCTCAATGTTGTTGCGGCATCCTGATGTCACCTACATGCATCAATCATGCATAGGCTTATAAAAAGCTTAAAGGGTGGTGAAAGTGTGTGCGCGAGGTAGCTATGCAAGTATGTAATATCAGTGTAATGCGAAAACATGCGAGTGAGTCCATGAATGCTAACAATTGTACCAAGGCTATGAGATGTAAGGCATGAATGCTATCGGCCACACCAAGGTTATGAGATGCGAGGCATGAATGTTATCGGCCACACCAAGGCCATGCGAAGCAAGGCCTATATAGTCAATGTCATGTGTAAGATGCAGCTTAATCATACCAATCCACATATTAATCCAGCTCATCTCTAAAGCATCATATATCAGTATAGTTCTCTTTGGATAATCACCGAGGTCTAGTACACTATACACCAGATTGCCGCCCCACACTGGACGTACAGCCATGCAAGCGAAAGAGACCTCACTACCCACCTGACCAGCAGTCTGCCAATATCTATCTAGCACATTGGTAGCGGACCCATTTACGAGCTGGTCATACTCAGCCTGGCAATTGTTCCTTACTCTCGGGCAGACAAGGCCACACTCCCTTCCAACCGACCATGACACAGTGAGAGACGCGGCCTCCTAGTATTCAGTCCTCATGCGCTCACACATCCACTCGGTCTAGGCATTGAAGTATCTTCCATAGTACCATAAGGGTTTGGGGACTTTTAGCTTGGGACATCTATAGCGCCTTAGTGCTTAAACAGTATTTTCGGTATCCAATCCTACCATCTACGCTATATCTGCAGAGGCTACAGCCCTGATGTCGCTAGGGTGTACAGTCATCATAATCACACAATGTAAGATGCATGAGTCATGTAGTACAATCATGCATCAATCCTGCGCATACCATGCGCTCATGTGGGACAACTCCGCCTATCAGGGAGTTTCATAAATAACCTGCCCAATGACATATGTAATGGTCAACCACATCTCATAACAAGCATACAGATTATGCGTATAGGCATTGTAAGTGCTATAGTTAATAGCCTCACTATATTGTCAAATTTGTGATGCCAAAGACACTGTATGTATCTTATTACCAAGCTTGCATATGGGAAGAACAAAGCTCTACTCATGATATGCCAAGTCAAGACAAAAGTCTCACAAGATCAGCTTCAATAGACAAACAATGTTCACAAGTCAGGACTCGAGAATGTGAGAATGTTCGACTTAATTCAAGACAAGTATAATTCAAGATCGCAAGAAGCTTTCAAGTTCAAGCTACACCAAGATCTCAAGCTTTCATTATGCTCAAGGCCACTCGTCTAAATTTCAATGTCCTTACTTCACTATTAAGGTATATTTGACCTTAGGTTGACCTTTAGAGTAGGTAATTTCGGATACATAATTCATATGTTTTATATAAGTGAGTTTAGTCTATTCTAAGACTAATCCTAGACTTTGTTTGACTAGTCCTAGCACTGCTTCGACCTATCTAAGAATTGCCTGGACCAGTCGTAAGTTTGTTGTAAAAATTCAAAATTTTCTATTAAGCTTCGACCAGTCCTAAGGTCTGTTCGACTAGTCGTATAAACAATGTCGACTGCTTCTTCGACCGTAGACCTACAACTCAAACTACAATGTTGAAATTTGACTTGCTTCGACTAGTCGTGAGCAACCTTCGACCAGTCGAAGGTGTCCTTCAACCAGTCGTAGACTACCTTCGACCAGTCGTGAAACTGCCTTATCTTATCGCGCTTGAATTTTTAAATTTTCGTTGGTCCTACGACCAATCGTAGCGACTTATGAATTAGTTGAAGACATGATTTTCTCACCTATAAATAAAGCACGAATCTCAGAATATAAGAAGCAATTTAAGCTAATTTAATTCAGCCTTCTGAAAAATAAGTCTATGCTCCATTTAAGCTAAGTGTGCATATTTAATATTTTCTTTCTTTAGCTTTTTAAATTAATTTTGTTTCTTATATTCCAATCTGATCTGAAAAGAGGAAGTATTGTTTTCCTTTTTCTGGAATCAAAATCAATTAAAGCTAGCCCATTTGGATTAATTTGAAATCAATTAGAACCTAGAACCATTGTAAAGTGAGTATTGGATATTGAACTTAGACATTCGAATCGCTACTCTGATTTGGTTCTTCCGGGTTACTAAAATAAAGAAGAAATTTAAGTATTTTACATTTTGTGTAATTTACTTTATTTAGTTTTCTTTTAAGATTTGCCAGAAAAATCTCATTATATTGGTTATCTGAGGAGAGCCAGGAAAACTCAGAAGTGGGGTTTTTTAAACTGTGTAAGCCCACAGAGAAAGACACAATTGTGAAGGTTTTAGGTGAACCTGGAAACCTATCTTTGATAGTGAACGTTGATATCCCTTGTGTGAGGTTATTAGGAGTGGAGTAGCTGTGTGGCTATGGTTGAACAGTTGGTGTACACACAAGTGAACCACTATAACTCTTTGTGTTGTGTGGATGTATGCTTTATTTTCCTATCCTTGATTATTCATTTGTGGGATGTATATGTGGATGTGAATGTTATAATAGTTTAGAATTTATTTCTTGTTATTCCTCTATTGTTTTAAGATTCAGTTTCTTTATTTGTTATAGTAAGGTTGCCCTACCATTTTTATAGTGCATGGTTATCCTTAGAACAACTAGTATTTGAGGTTGCATTTTATTCTCCATTGTGGTTTGAGATCATTTATTTATTCCTCTTCAGTTTGAGTTCTTGATATAAAGACTTTTCTAGAAATAAGGTTGTCCTACCATAAACCATTGGTTTTTGGTGTAAGGTTATCTGTAGAACAGCATTTGTATCAACCTCTCATGACTTTAATTTTGAGAGTGCCTTTCATTTCAGCATTGCGAATTGTATTTCTTTATTTGGCTATCTATTTCATTTAATTCCGCTGTATTAAACTTAAAATTTAGCATAGTCCTATCACCCCTCCCCCCCCCCTCCTCGAGGACATATAGCTTGGCCATTTCAAGTGGTATCAAAGCTTAATAGCTCGTTTTTAATTATTTATTCTTGGATTTATTTCCTGAGCTAATGATCTAAGCTATATTTAAGATGTCAAATTTTGATAGCCTATCAGTCACTAGACCTCCACCCTTTGATGGCTCCAATTATGCTTATTGGAAAGCCAGGATGAGAATCTTCTTAAAATCTATAGATGAAAGTGTGTGGCTGGCCATAGTGAATGAATGGATCCCTCCTACCACTGAAGTAACCGGGCTTGATGGTTCAAAATCTATGGGAGTTACACCATATTTCTCTTGGACCATACTTCAGAAAAATGAGAGTAGTGTGAATGCTAAAGCATTAAATGCAATTACTTGTGCACTATCACCGGATGAATTCAAAAGAATTATATCATGTGATTCTGCAAAACAAGCTTGGGATATTTTGGAAATGACACACGAGGGTACTTTAATTGTCAAGAAATCTAAGATACAAATCCTCACAACTAAATTTGAGGAAATTCGTATGGAAGAAAATGAATTGTCCATGGACTTCTATACCAGATTGAATGACATTGCAAAACTCTATGTGGGGTCTAGGTGATAAAATCCTTGAAAGTAAGATATGTGCTAAAATACTATGCTCATTTCCTGAACAGTTCAATTCTAAAGTAACCACAATCTAGGAACTTCGTGATACGGACAATATGAAGGTTGAAGAATTAGTTGGCTCATTACCGACTTATGAGTTAACCTTTAAAGCTCCAAAAGGTAAATCTATTACCTTAAAAACTTCTAAAAATGGTTTTCAAGAAAATGATTTAAACTCTGATTTAGAAAACTCTGAAAACTCTGAAAAAGTTTTATAAGATTTTTAAAAGTAAAAAGAGGGTTGATCTTCAAAAGGCATATGATAAAAAGAAACCTAAACCTAAATCAAGAAAATCGTTAAAAGACGGTCAATGTTACAACTGCCATGAGTATGGTCATTTGGCTAACAAATGTCCTAATAAGGGCAAGTCGAAAAGAAAAGTATGATGGCTACTTGGGACGAGTCTTCTGATTCTGAAGCCTCCTCTGAATCAGAAAATTCTGAAACCGAGTCGGGTTGTGATGTTAAGACCCTTATAACTCTAGCCAAATTCACTTTTTCAGATAATGATGACTCAACTAGTGAAGAAAATCTGAATAGTGAATGTGAACATGAATATGATCTTCAAGATGCTTACAATGCCCTATACAAGGAAAGTTGTAAAATTGCTGTGAAATTGAAACTTCAAAAAGAGAAATTTTCTAAACTCAAAGAAATTTATGAATCTCTTGTTTTAGAAAAGTCCCACATTTCAGACTGTTTTGAAAAAACAAAATGCAATTTGGATTGTAAAACCTCCCAGGTTGAAAATCTTAAATTTGAAAACGAACATCTAAAACAGGAAGTCTCTTCACTCTTGAGTTTAAAGGAAACCTGAAAATATGCCCAAGGTGATCCTAAACTAGAAAAACTCTTATCAGGATTAAGAAAATGTGGCGATCGATCTGGTCTGGGCTATTATAAGAGTGTTCCTCCTAAAACGAAGAACACTCCTCCTAAGTTCATAAAGGGAAAGACCTTAAACTCAAAAGGGAAAGATCAAATATTTTCTAAAAATCCTAAATCTTTTCAAAAACCTAGAAACCATATCAACTATAAAATGCAAAACCAAATTCCTTTGGCTGAAAAGATAGTTGATTTACTTAAGGAGCTTCTAAAGTCTAACTCACTAGGTCATACTTATAACTCTTACAAACGAAAGAAGTCCAACTATCCACCTAAACCCAAAACGGTTATGAAATGAGTTCCAAAGGGTACCTGCTTGGCTGCCCACACAGCTTTCAAAGCTACAAGCCATTCAAAGTGGTACTTAGACAGTGGATGCTCAAGACATATGATTAGTGACAACGGTTTATTCACCGATCTCAAAGACATGACTGATGGTTCAGTCACTTTTGGCGATGGGAGTGTAAGACCTGTGTCCTAGTCCATACCGTTCTGTAGGCTTCTGCAATTCTACCGGTCAAATTCCGGCAATCCTCGACCCATATCCGACGTTTGCGCACGATCCTAAGTCAGGTCCGGCATACCGAAGTCGGCTCGAACCAAAACCTATACCTTGGCGGTCGTGCCATCGCCCTGGTTCTAACGCCGCGACTCGCATATCAAACCAATACCTAGGCTGGAAAATGTTGGTCTACGTTCATTCCGAAGAAACGCCACGGGTTACGAACTTGAGGGAATCTCTACAAGATGTCCCATCAAATCATGTCAAGTACACACCATGCCATGAGTACAACAACCTATCCCTCCCTTTTCAAAAGTCAACTTCTCTCTCTCCTCTCACCATCCCTCCTTTATAAATTTTCAAACCTAACCATGCCTCTTTAATTACAAACACCACTCCACCCATCCCTTTAACCCATTACTTCCCTCTCTCTCTTTCATTCCATCTCCTCATTCTCAAGCAACTAAGAAACCCCAAAACTTCATACGTTCAAACATTCTCTCCCAAGCCAAGTGTGGCCCACATTTTCTACTCTCTCATCTCTCATCCCACCATAGAAACTCCATCATCCACCGTTAAAATCTAAACATAGGAGCTAAGGAGGCTAAGGAAGCAAGGAGGAGTGCAAGAGGTGGGTGATCCACCATTGATTCTTATTTAGGGCCCACTTATTCGTGGGACCCATTTTGATGTATGTGATTTAACCAAGAGGGGCCCATAGTGGCGGGGTCCCTCTATCCCACCGGTTTTCTCTCTCTATCTCTCTCTTTCTTTGGTGTGATGTCTTGTGGCCACCATGTGCAAGATGATCTTAACTGTCTGATCATGAGGCCCACCTTGCAATGGGTCAGTTGGACAGCAAAGATGAAGGGAAAACACAAATATCCTATTGATCCAAAAGGTGGGCCACATTCATGTGGGACCCACCTTAATGTGTGGGCCACGTACATGTGTTTATCCACGCCGTCCAGCGTCACGGGCCTGACGGACGTGACTTGTCAGTTAGCTAACATGGAGATGTGTACTGGCATGGGCGTATACTGGCAAGCTTTAAATATATATATATATATATATATATATATATATATATATATATATGCTTTTGGGGTGGGTCACTCATGTAGGCCCCACCTTGGCGTATGTATATAATCCGAGCCATCCATTATGTTTCCCATCTCATTTTAGCCGCCGAACTGAGAAATGAAGCTGATCCCATTCTCTGGCGGGCCATACCATAGGAAATAGTGGTGTTTGCCATTAAAATACACCTTGATCTCTTTTTTCGCTAGATCATACCGCATATTGGACTCTTTTGGCTTGTCTTGAGCCATTGGAGTGAGTGGTTGGGTCGGATTTGTCCAAGGCGGGCCCCACCTACCAAAAATCGCGAAAGGTAGCAAAATAAAAATAAAAACGATAACGATTCTTGCTACTATCGAGCGTACTGTGATTGCGCCGCCTGTGCCGACAAAGTGACGGACGGTTAGCCCTCACGGCTCCAGCTATGGGCCCTCACCATGATGCGTTTCGATCATCAACATCGTGCATTGGGTGGGCCCTTAGGACAGTGGCCCCCCTGCCAAAAATTAGTCGTATACGAAACTTAGGTGGGCCATACCATCTAAAATCATGTGAAGACATGCCTAAAACATATAAAATCACATGGTGGGACCTACTTGAAATTTAGATGCGGCTGAAACTTGGTCTGAACCCTCAGCCAAGTGGGACGCACATAATGGATGGGCTGGATTTGTGAACCACCTTCCAGTGGGCCGCAGGTCAAAGTGACCTTATAAACAGTTGGATGGAAAATAAATATTACCGTGGGCCCCAGTCCCCTCCCAGGTCCGTGTGACCTTATAAATAGGTTGTTTGGCAGATAAGCATCACGGCGGGCCCCCTGACTGTGACCCTATCAACGGGTTGGATGGCAATAAACATCACTGTGGGCCCTGGTCCACGTGACCTTATGAACAGGTTGTGTGGAAAATAAACATTTTAGTGGGCCCTAGGTCCTTGTGACCTCATCAGCAGTTTGGATGGAAAATAAACATCATGTTGGTCCCAGTTTGGATGGAAAATAAACATCATGTTGGGCCCCAATTTGGATGGAAAATAAACATGTTGTTGGGCCCTAGGTTGGGTGGAAAATAAACATTATGGTGGGTCCTACTTAGGACACACTTATGTATGTATTGTGTCTGCACCTTTCATCAGTGTGGACCTCCACCATGAAGTATGTGATTTATCTATGCCTTCAATCCCTATGGGACCTACCATGATGCATAAGTTTCATCCAAACCGTCCAACCATTTTGGAGATTATTTCAAGGCCATGTGACGGAGCCCATCTTGGTGTATTTGTGGGCCGTCCATTGAGGCCCACCTTGATTTGTATAAGGCCAATTGTTGAGGCCCATCTTGATGTATCTTTGGCCCATTGTCGAGGCCCACTTTGACACATATAAGGCCCCTGTGATTAGGCCCCTCTAGATGTATTTGTGGGCCATTGTCCAGGCCCACTTTGACATATATGGGGCCCATATGACTTGACCCATTTGAATCGGCCCACCTGATTGGCCCATTGGATCGGCCCATTTAACATATACGGGGCCCATTCCTAGGCGATATCCTGCCATGATTTATATTATGATATTCAAGGTAAGTCATACCTTGAGAGCAATGATGGTTTGATGTCCACATTGAAAGGATGATGCTGGTTCAAAGTCTGCATTGTCACTCTCCCTAAGGCCCACTGATAGGCCCATATTTGTAGTCTGTAGGCCGTTTAGGCCCATCTTCGTTTTGAGCAGAGCCCATTATAATATCATAAGTTTTGTGTCGCTCCATCATTCATGATCATACGCATCATATGTATACTTGAGATGAGGAGTGACTGATCATAGCATATGCCTTTGGGCAGACTGTTTACGGGCTCCCTGATAGGCGGAGTTGCCTATATGAGCGCGTGCCTCATGCAGGATGGTTGCATGACTGATAGTGTGATACATGCACTTGCATTTTTGTGATTGTGATATGCCTTAGCGACATCAGGGCCATGGCCTCCACAGACACACCGTGGGTGGCTGGTTGGATACCGGAAACCTAGTTCTAAGCAATTGCGGCGCCATAGATGTCCTTGGGTGAAAGTTTCTGAACCCGATGGTACCAGAGGATGACTCCAACATCGAGACCGAGTGGATATATGAGCGCACGAGGGCCGAATACTAGGAGGTTGCGTCTCCTATTTTGTCGTAGTCGGTTGGAAAGGGGTGTGGCCTTACTCGCCTGAGAGAAGGGGACAACATTAGGATGAGTTTGACCAGCTCGTGAATGGGTCCGTTATTAACGTGCCGGATAGGTATTGGCAGACTATTGGCTAAGCGGATAGTGAGGTTTCTTACGCCTACTTGGACTGTGCTGCTAGGAGAGCGGCAGTGCCAGTTGGAGTGTACTAAACCCAGTGATTATCTAGAATGAGAACCGTACTGATTTGATGCTCTAGTGAGGGGCTACATTGATATGTGGAGGTGGATTGGCATGCTTGACTTGCATTATGCATCGCATGGCCTTGACATGGCTGACAGTATTCATACCTTGCACCGTATAGCCTTGGTACGGCTGACTGCATTCATGTACTCATCAGCATGTTTTCACATTACTCTGACCTTGCATTCTAAGCACGCTCATATTGCGCACACACTTACACCACCCTCTAAGCTTTCTATAAGCTTATGCACGATTGATGCGTGCAGGTGACGACAGGACGCAGTCGTAGTCTCGCCACAGTTGGAGCATGCAGCCGAGCTTCTGGAGTTTTTGTTATTATCACTATCTTGTATTTCCCTTCATACGCCTTGTACTCAAAGTTTTTTATCATAGTGAATTTTGTGATGGTGCTCTTGTGGTTATTGTTCGTGGGTTATGTTTTTAGTTATGCTTATTACAAATCGAATCATGTTTGAAATCCTCCTTATACCATCCCAGGATCGGAACCTGGTATATGGGTGCCGTGAGCCGAGAATGGGGTACTACGGAGGCTGTCGGCGTCGGATTCGGCGATCGAGAATTTTGCGAGCCTGGTTTCCGAGTTTGGGGCGTGATAGGGAGCAACTGCAAGATTATGAGCCAAGGTACAGTTCAACTTCATAACCTTCCTTTGTTCAAGAATGTTTTATATGTAGAAGATTTAAAACATAACTTGTTTAGCATATCTCAAATATGCGACAACAACCACGGTGTAAAGTTTTCCAATCAAAGTTGTGAGATTCTAAATAACAAGGGTTCAATAATACTAACTGGACGAAGAACATCTGAAAATTGTTATATTGTTAGCGAATCCAGCTCCTCTATTCAATCATGTTACATGGTCCATACAGACGAGACTGATTTGTGGCACAAACGTCTTGGACATGTACACTACCGAAATCTATATAGATTGAGCAAACAGGAACTTATAAGAGGTCTACCCAATCTACAAAAATTAGATAAAATATGTGGTGAATGCCAAATTGGCAAATAAACAAGGAACTCAACTCCAATGCCACATCAAGACCACTCGAGCTTCTCCATATGGATCTGACATGACCTACCAGGATAGAGAGTCGAGGTGGCAAAAGATATATCCTAGTAATTGTAGATGATTTTACTAGATATACTTGGGTATCTTCTTAAGGGACAAATTTGAAACCCTTGAAGAAGTAAGAAAAGTTCTCGAAAGGATTCAAACTGAAAAAGGTTCTCAAATCAGAAAGATTCGTAGTGATCATGGATCTGAATTTGAGAATAGCGGTTTTGAGAGGTTCTGTAGTGACCAGGGAATATTACATGAATTCTCAGTGCCCAAAACTCCACAACAAAATGGTATAGTTGAAAGGAAAAATAGAGTGCTTCAATAAATGGTAATGTCATGTTGAATAGCATGAAGCTCTCTAAGAATGTTTAAGCTGAAGCAGTTAATACAGTTTGCTATATCATTAACCGAGTTTACACTAGTAAAGGTAATAATAAAACGGCTTATGAAATGTGGTTCAATAAAAAGCCTACTGTCAAATACTTTCGAGTTTTTGGCAGCAAGTGCTATATTTTACGAGATCGTGAAAATCTGGGAAAGTTTGATACGAAGAATGATAAAGGAATCTTTTTAGGATATTCTTTAAATAGTCGAGCTTATAGGGTTCTGAACAAAAGGAACGGTGTGATTCAAGAGTCCATTAATGTGGTCATTGATGATCGCTTAAACACACCAGTCTCAAGTTCAAATAATGATAAAGTTCTTGTAATTGATAAACCTGATACTTCATCTAATCAGACTAATTCTGAATTGAGGACTGTTAAAGATCATCCAACCACATAGATTCTTAAAAACCCTCTCACTGGTGTTCGTACCCGTAAACAACTTAAGGATATATGTAATTATGTATGTTTTACATCCCAGACAGAACCATCTAACGTAAAAGAAGTACTTGCTGATGAAAACTAGATTGTTGCGATGCAAGAAGAACTTAACCAATTTGTAAGCCTAGACCTAAAGATAAACACATCATTGGAACCAAATGGATATTCAAAAATAAGTCTGACAAGCTTGGCAATATAATAAGAAACAAGACTAGGCTAGTGGTACAAGGTTACACTCATATTGAAGGTATTGATTATGGTGAAACCTTCGCACCAATAACACGTCTTGAATCAATTAGACTGTTTTATCCATTGCGTGTTTTAGAAAATTTAAGATTTACCGAATGGATGTGAAAAGTGCATTTTTAAATGGTGATCTGCATGAAGAAGTCTATGTTGAAATATCAAGGGTTTTGAAGACCCCAAAAATACTGATCATGTGTATCGCCTTAAAAAGGTACTCTACGGTTTAAAACAGGCTCCTAGGGCATGGTACGAGAAACTAACAAAGTTTCTATTATGCCATAATTTTCAAATGGGATGTGTTGATAAAACTCTGTCTATTAAAAGACATAATGATCACATTTTATTAGTATAGATTTATGTTGATGATATCATTTATGGATCTACCTGTACTGACATGACTATTGAGTTTGCAGATTTGATGAAATCTCAGTTTGAAATGAGCATGGTTGGGGAATTGAATTATTTCCTCAGGTTGCAAGTAAAACAACAACCTAATGGAATGTTCATTTCTCAATCCAAATATACTATGAATTTGATTAAGAGATTTGGATTTGAGAATGGTAAGAATTTTAATACTCCTATGAATACAACTTTGAAACTCTCAAAAGACTCTGCAGGTAAAAATATGGATCCGAAATTATATCGGAGTATGATTGGTAGTTTACTGTATTTAACTACTAGTAGACCCGATATCACTATAAGTGTAAGTATTTGTGCTAGATATCAATCTGATCCTAAAGAATCACACTTAATTGATGTCAAGCGGATTATAAGATATGTCGCAAGTACTGTTAATCTCAGTCTCTGGTATCCACATGAGACTAGTGTTCAAATAGCTGGGAACTCGGATGCTGACTGGGCTAGTAATCTTGATGATAAAAAATCAACCAGTGGTGGTTGTTTTTATATCAAAAACTGTTTAGTTTCTTGGTTTAGCAAGAAATAAAGTTCCATATCAC
This sequence comes from Magnolia changhungtana, assembly GCA_030180095.1. Lineage (NCBI taxonomy): Eukaryota > Viridiplantae > Streptophyta > Magnoliopsida > Magnoliales > Magnoliaceae > Magnolia > Magnolia changhungtana. Next base: position 1,029,740 of record JASAUF010000064.1, on the reverse strand, counting down.
TCTCTACTACTGAAGCTGAATATATCGTAGCTGGTAATGCGTGTATGTAGCTTGTTTGGATGAAATGTATGCTAAGTGATTATGGAATTAAACAGGATTCTATGTTATTATATTGTGATAATTCCAATGCTATAAATATTTTGAAAAATTCAATTCAGCATTCTCGTACTAAGCACATTGACATTAGATTTCATTATATTCATGAATTAGTAGAAGAAAAAGTTATATCTTTGGAATATATCCCTACCGAGAATCAACGTGCTGACATTTTCACTAAACCGCTCGACAAAAGCAGGTTTAACAAAATGAAATTTAATTTTGGCACGTGCATTCTAAAATGATTATTTATTCCTATTTGTATCATATTGTACATATTTGCTTGTTTAGATTTCATTCTTTGAGAAATATGCAAGAAATTTGATTTTTGGTGGTACTCGACTAGTCGAGGATTTCCTCGACCTGTCATGGCACGACCAGTCGAAGAATACCCATGACCAGTCATAGATCGCGGTGATTGACTCCTCATTTCTTCTTCTCTCTTCGATGAACCGTCGCCCGACCAGTCGAACCCATCTTTTAAAATCTTCAAGGTTAGTGCTCCATTTACATTTTTCTTGTAGATTTGTATCTAAATTACTTTTATTTCTCTCTTGAAGTTATCTATTTCAAATTTTGCTGAGATTTGGAGTTTTTCTACACCTTAATCTGATTTGAGAAAACCCACTTCTTAATCCTTTGCAACTCTTTGTTTCCTTAAAATTCGTGTTGTAAATGGCATCTAGAGGTAGAAAGACAACGTCTCGTGGTCCATCTTCTTCCAAATCTACTCCTCTTACCAAGCATCATCTTCGATTCTACAAAGAAGATCCATCTTATGTACGAGACATTCGATTGAGGAATGTTATTGTAGAGCGTCCTGTTTCTTTTGATCATGTTGCTCCATATGATATCCTTCCTATTCTTCAAACTGTAGGTTGGGATAACTTATTGCATTGGGGTGGGCCAGCATACTGGTCCATTGCCCAGCCCATGTTTGCATGCATAAGTGCTTTTTCATTGGAAAATTTAACTTTTAAGATAGCCACAAGAGAAGGACCATTTGACGTTGATCGTCATTTGATATCAGCTCTTATAGAAAGTCCTATGAATGATGAGGGCATTTCTATCCATAACTTTTTTGAAAAACCCTCAGTAACTGAAAAACGTATGCTCACTAGAGATCTATGTAATTTGGATGTTCAATGGACACATAAAGGGAATGCGCTTCCCTCAAGGTTTTTGTTACCCAAATACTGAGTTCTTCACAAGATCTTTGTGTCTAACTTATATCCTCGATCTAATAATAAATCCGAATTGACTTCCTTTATGGTTCGTGTTCTTCATAATATTGCCAGAGGTGCCCATATTTGTTTACCATCCTTGATTTGTCACTCCATTATTCAATTTCGACTCTATCCAGGTCATGATGACATCCCTTTTGCTTATTTGATGACTATGTTGGCTACACATATTGTAGTCGACATGCCCGTTGGAGAAGCCCCTATCCATCACTGATATTTAACAATTCTAACCTTAATAAGATGAAGCTGGATATATTTCCTAGTCAAGGTGATGGTAATGGTGGTGCCGAAGTTGGACATGAGGAAGAAGCTGATAATCTTCCTCCTGATGATATTAACATGGATGATATTTTTGAAGAACTTGAATCTAATTCAACAAATGATCCTGATTATGAACCATCTGAATTTGATGTGCGTTTGCATGGATTGGAGGAGAAGGTTAAAAATATGAATGTTAAGATAGATAACATGAATGTTGCCCATGATTTACAGTTTAAATATATGCGCAAAAATCTTAGGCGCTTGAACAAGGGCATGTATCAACTTAATACTTCCATCCCTGCTCCTTCATCTGGCTCAGATTAGTTCATTTTATTTTACTGGATTGTAATAACTTTATTTCTCTACTCTCTCTCTCTCTCTCTCTCTCTCTCTCTCTGTTTGTGAGATTGTTGCTACTTTTGACTTATCTCTGTTTATGGATTATATATATTGTTTATCCTATTTTCTCATATATCCTATCTTTTTCACTCTCTCATTTTAACTCCTGAGCTATTTGTTCATTGCTTCCTTTGTCCTATTATGACAAAAGGGGGAGAATGGATGTCTAATGGGAATAAGTAATTTTTTTTTTGGAATTATGTGATGTATGTTACTCAGGGGGAATATGTGCAGAGGTGAAATATATGTTGAATTGATTTGCAGGTTCATGCTATTATGAATGTGTGCCGGTTGATATTAACTGGTGCATGACTCTTTAACCAGATATTCTGATTTATGGAATATATCTTGTGAGTGTGTTTTGTCACTAATTTGACAAAGGGGGAGATCGTAAGTGCTATCATTGATAGCCTCACTATATTGTCAAATTTGTGGTGCCAAAGACACTGTATGTATCTTGTTATGAAGCTTACATATGGGAAAAACAAAGCGATACTCATGATATGCCAAGTCAAGGCAAAAGTCTCACAAGATCAGCTTCGATAGACAAGCAATGTTCACAAGTCAAGACTCGAGAATGTGAGAATGTTCGACTTAGTTCAAGACAAGTATATTTCAAGATCTCAAGAAGCTTTCAAGTTCAAGCTACACCAAGATCTCAAGCTTCATTATGCTCAAGGTCACTCGTCTAAATTTCAATGTCCTTACTTCACTATTAAGGTATGTTTGACCTTAGGTTGACCTTTAGAGTAGGTCATTTTGGATACATAATTCATATGTTTTATATAAGTGAGTTTGGTCTATTCTAAGACTAGTCCTGGACTTTGCTTGACTAGTCCTAACACTGCTTCGACCTGTTTAAGAATTGCCTGGACCAGTCGTAAGTTTGTTGCAAAAATTCAAAATTTTCTGTTAAGCTTTGACCAGTCCTGAGGTCTATTTGACTAGTCGTATGAATAGTGTCGACTGCTTCTTTGACTTATCGTAGACCTACGACTCAAACTACAGCGTTGAAATTCGACTTGCTACGACTAGTCGTGATCAACATTCGACAAGTCGAAGGTGTCCTTCTACCAGTCGTAGACTACTTTCGACCAGCCGTGAAATTGCCTTATCTTATCGCGCTCGACCAGTCGTAGTGACTTATGGATCAGTCGAAGACGTGATTTGCTCACCTATAAATAGAGCACGAATCTCAGAATATAAGAAGCAATTCAAACTAATTTAATTCGGCCTTCTGAGAAATAAGTCTGTGCTCCATTTAAGCTAAGTGTGCATATTTAATATTTTCTTTCTTTAGCTTTTTAAATTGATTTTGTTTCTTGTATTTCAATCTGAACTGAAAAGAGGAAGTGTTGTTTTCCTTTTTCTGGAATCAAAATCAATTAAAGCTAGCCCATTTGGTTTAATTTAAAATCAATTAGAATCTAGAACCATTGTAAAGTGAGTATTGGATATTGAACTTGGACATTCGAATCTCTACTCTGATTTGGTTCTTCCGAGCTGCTACAACAAAGAAGAAATTCAGGTATTTTACATTTTTTGTAATTTACTTTATTTGGTTTTCTTTTGAGATTTGCCAGAAAAAATCTCATTGTATTATCTGAGGAGAGCCAGGAAAACTCAGAAGTGAGATTTTTTTTTAAAAATTGTGTAAGCCCACAGAGAAAGACACAGTTGTGAAGGTTTTAGGTGAACCTGGGAAACCTATCTTTAATAGTGAACGCTGATATCCCCTATGTGAGGTTATTATGAGTGGAGTAGTTGTGTGGCTGTTGTTGACCAGTTGGTGTAGACACAGGCGAACCACTATAACTCTTTGTGTTGTGTGGATGTATACTTTATTTTCCTATCCTTGATTATTCATTTGTGGGATGTATATGTGGATGTGAATGTTGTAATAGTTTAGAATTTATTTCTTGTTATTCCTCTATTGTTTTGAGATTCAGTTTCTTTATTTGTTCTAGTAAGGTTGCCTTGCCATTTTTATGGTGCATGGTTGTCCTTAGAACAACTAGTATTTGAGGTTGCATTTTATTCTCCATTGTGCTTTGAGATCATTTATTTATTCCTCTTCAGTTTAAGTTCTTGATATAAATACTTTTCTAGAAATAAGGTTGTCCTACCATAAACCCTTGGTTTTCGGTGTAAGGTTGTCCTTAGAACAACATTTGTATCAATCTCTTAAGATTTGAATTTTGAGGGCGCCTTTCATTTCAGCATTGCAAATTGTATTTCTTTATTTGGCTATCTATTTCATTTAATTCCGCTGTATTGAACTTAAAATTTGGCATAGTCCTATTCACCCCCCTTTTAGGACATATAGCTGGGCCATTTCAGGCATGTATCATGATGCTATGCTATCACATACTCATAATCAGCATCGATAATCAGCTATATACAAGGCGGGGTCCATAAATGGACAGCAAATCCATGAAGGCCAGTCCTCAACTGTGGATATACCAAATCTGATAGCATGGATCCCTCAATCTACGATGAAGATGAACTCTCCTTATATCAAGGTTGGGCCTAGGTGGCCTACTTGTAATCCTAAGGATCCAGAACGGGCTTCCTTCACCATACAATCATATAGCCCGCTAGATGTCCTAGGGGGCCCAAATAAGTCTTAGATGGACTCTAAGATTAAAAAGAAATAATCCTACAAGCAACTAATGGGGGCCCAACATTATGGGTTAGCCCAATATGAATAGATGGATTATACAAATATCAATGGGGCCCAATGATTAGGTTCAACCCACTTGGAGAAGGATGAGAATGATCTTAAAAAGGCCTAAGGGAAGGTCACAATGTGGACATTTAACCATCATTGTCTATCAATGTGGACATTTAACCAACATTGCTCCTAAGGAGTGGCCTAGAGCCTAACATATAGTGGGCCCATGGCCTTACACAAGGGCCTCATACACAACATAATGGTCTTCACACAAGGGCCTTATATACTTCACAATGGGCCTCACCAAATGGGCCTTATATACAATGGGCCTCACCAAATGGGCCACATATACATCACAATGGGCCTCACTCATAGGCCACATATACATCATAATGGGCCTCATCACATGGGCCATATATACATTACAATGGGCTTCACTCATGGGCTACATATACATCATAATGGGCCTCATCACATGGGCCACATATACATCACAATGGGCCTTACTCATGGGCCACATATATATGATAATGGACCTCATCAAATGGGCCATAAATACATCACATTAAGGTGGGCCCTACACATTCCAAATGGGCCCCACCAGATGAATGAGGCAACCTAGAATACTATATGCCGCGGATGTAATGCAATATGTGATGCGAATGAAATGACCAAGCTAGAGCGTGAAGTCGGGATGATAGTACGTAGTATCGCAGGCTACGAGGTCCATCACAAGGGACTTCTATTCAAACCAGTCCCATACCTAAATTTGGATAGGTAGAATCCATGTGGTAAACTCTTGATCTCAGGTTAGTCACGTGCCCCAATCGAAGTCCTGGCCATTGAGAAGGTACACATCAATTAGTTGCGCACCACCAACCCAAGTGGATAGTGAATGAATGAATGAATAAGTAAAATGTCGAGTATACAACTCCTGCTCAATAAGTCCACATATCAATACTGGGATCATCAACAGGGTCTAGTATACTCTACATACGATCACCGCCCACTGGACGTGTGACCATGCAAGTGGAGGAGACCTCACTATCCGCCTAGCCAGTAATCAGCCAATATATACCCGGCACATCGATAGCGGACCCATTTACGAGTTGGTCAAACTCAGCCTAGCTATGACCCTACCTCAAGCTGGTAAGGCCACACCCCTTTCCAACCGACCACGACATAATGGGAGACGAAACCTACTGGTATTTGATACTCGGGCGCTTGTGTATCCACTCGGTCTAGAGGTTGGAGCATCTCCTAGCCACAGAGGTTTAGGAACTTTCACCTAGGGACATCTATGACACCCCATGTAGAAAAAGATTTTCGGTGTCCCATCTGGCCATCCACGATATATCTGTGGAGACAACAGCCCTGATGTCACTAGGGCTTACAGTAGTCACAACACACATTACAAGATGCATGACTCATACAATCCAGTCATGCATCATCCTGGGCATACCATGCGCTCATGTGATACAATCCCCTCATATCAGGGAGTCTCATAACAAGCTACCCAATGGCATATGCAATGGTCAACCACATCTCATATCAAGCATACAGATGATGCGTATGGGCATGTGTCATTGTCACGCCCCAAATCCGGAAATCTGATTTACTGGAATCCCGATCATCGAATCCTGTGCTGACAGCCTCCGTAGTACCCCATTCTCGGCTCCTAGCGTCCATACGCCAGATTCCGATCCTGGGATCTCACAAGGAGGATTTTTCAATGTACATTTAACTCATAATAAGCATAACCTCAAGATTACCCAATTCACAAAGGCAACATCATCATCACATATCCACTAATACAATCATTTGAGTACAATGCTGAAAGGGAAATACATAAATCCAAAATCAAGCTCCAGAAGACCGCTGCATGCTCCAAGCTCAACACTGCTGCAACCTAACATCACCTGCACGCATCTATCGTGCATAAGCTTATAGAAAGCTTAGAGGGTGGTGTAAGTGTGTGCACAAGGTAAGTGCAAAGTAAGCAATATCAAAATAATCAGAGTAAGCAGAAATACTGGCAGTCCATGAGTCATACAATGTCAGGGTATGCAATGCAATTCAGCTATACAAATGAGGAGTTAAAGAAAGTCAAATGTTAAATGCCAAGGATGCAATACCATAAATCATACAATATCGAAATAAGCGAAAATATACTGATAAGTTTATGAGTGTCTTCGGTCGTACAAAGGCTATGCGATGCAAGACATGAATGCTAACGGTCATATCAATACAAAAACATGGCAACCCGAATCTTGGCATCATGGGATGCAATGTAATATGCGGTGCGGATGAAATGACCATGCTGGAGTGAAGTCGGGATGATAGTACATAGTATCGTAGGCTATGGGGTCCATCACAAGGGACTTCTATCCAAACCAGTCTCATACCTAAATTTGGATAGTCAGACTCAATGTGGTAAACTCCTGATCTCAGGTTAGTCGCGCGCCTAACTGAAATCTTGGCCATGCGAAAGTACACATCAATTAATTGCGTACCACCAGCCCGAGTGAATGGTGAATGAAATGAATGCATGAGTATGTAACTCCTACTCACTAAGTCCACATATCAGTACGGTTCCTCTGGGATCATTACCGAGGTTTAGTACACTACAAATGGCACTGCCGCTCTCCCAGCCGCATAGTCCAAGTGAGCGTAAGAAACCTCACTATCCGCCTGGCCAATAGTCAGTCAATACCTATTCGGCACGTCGATAGCGGACCCATTCCTCGAGCTGGTCAGACTCAGCCTAGCAATGCCCCATACGCTCGGGCGGGTAAGGCCACACCCTCTCCCAACCGACCATCGCACAGTGGGAGACGCGGCCTCCTGGTATTCGGCACTCGGGCGCTCATGTGTATCCACTCGGTCTCGACGTTGGAGCGTCCTCCGGTACCAAGAGGGTTTTAGGGATTTTCACACAGGGCCATCTATGGCAGCCCGATGCTAAAACAAATTTCTGGTGTCCCGTCCGGCCATCCATAATATGCTTGTGGAGGCTACAGCCCTAATGTCCCTAGGGCGTACAGTAATCATAATGCAAGATGCATGAGTTATACAATCCAGTCATACATCAATCCTGCGCATGTCGTGCGCTCATGTAAGATAACCTCCGCTTATCAGGGAGTCTCATAACAACATGCTCAATGACACATGCAATGATCCACCACATCTCATAACAAACATGCAGATGATGCGTATGGGCATGTATCATGATGCTATGCAGTCACATACTCATAATCGGTATCAATAACTGGTATCAACAATCGACCTCGACAATGTGGACATTTAACCAACATTGTCCCCAAGGAATGGCTCACACAAAGCCAAACATATAATGGGCCCACGACCTCACACAAAGGCCTAATATACAACACAATGGGCCTTACTTAAGGGCCATATATACACAATGGGTGGGCCCGGCTCATGGGCTTTAAATACATGACATGTGGACCCTACACATGGGTCTCGAATACATCAAATGGGTTATGCATCATGGGTCTAATACATATCACAATGGGCCTTGCCCATAGGATACGAATACATCACAGTGGGCCCCAACTACGGGTCGCATATACATCATATAGGTCGTGACAATTGGCCTCGGCCTCAACAATCGAATTAACACTCGGAATCGGCCTCGATACGCGGCCTCGACAATCAGAATCAGCCTCGATACTTGGTTTCGACAATCGGAATCGACCTAGATACTCGGTCTTCGACAGATTAGAATCGGCCTCAATACTTAGCCTCAACAATCAGAATCGACATATACAATCGGCCTCGACAAATCGAAATCATCAGAATTGGCCTTGATACTCGAAATTGGTCGATAATCGGAATCGGCCAATCGGTCACGTCAATCGGAATCAGCAAGCGGTCAAGATAATAAGAATCAGTAAATCGGTCATGACATTAGCACCGATCGATAGTCGAAATCGGCATATCGGTCACGTCAATCGGAATCGGCAATCGGCCAAGGCAATCAGAATCGATCGATAATCAACATCGACAAATTAGTCACGTTAATCGGAATCGACAATCGGTCAAGGTAATCAGAATTAGTAAATCGGTAATGACAATCGCACTGATCGATAGTCGGAATCGATAAATTGGTCACGTTAATCGAATCGTGTCCCTGCAATCGATAAATCGATCAAGGTAATCGAATCAAGAATCGGTCACGACGATCGCACCGATCGATAGTCAGAATCGGTAAATCAGTCACGTCAATCAAAATCGACAATCGGTCAAGGTAATCAGAATTAGCAAATCGGTCACGACAATCGCACCGATCGATAATCGGAATCGATAAATTGGTCACGTTAATCGAAATCGGCAATCGGTCAAGGTAATCAGAATCAGCAAATCGGTCACGACGATCACACCGATCGATAATCGAATCGGTAAATCAGTCATGTCAATCAAAATCGACAATCGGTCAAGGTAATCAGAATTAGCAAATCGGTCACGACAATCGCACCGATCGATAGTCGGAATCGATAAATTGGTCACGTTAATCGAAATCGGTAATCGGTCAAGGTAATCAGAATCAGCAAATCGGTCACGACGATTGCACCGATCGATAGTCGGAATCGGTAAATCAGTCACGTCAATCAAAATCGGCAATCGGTCAAGGCAATCAGAATCGATCGATAATCAGAATCGATAAATCGGTCACGTCAATCGAAGTCGGTAATCGGTCACGACAATTGGAATCGATCGATAATCAGAATCGGCAGTCGGTCACATATCTGGGTCTCGAATACATCAAATGGGCCACGCATCATGGGCCTAATACACGTCGCAATGGGCTGCACGATAAGGGCCTAATACACATCATAGTGGGCCTTGTGTACATCAAGTCAGGCTGCATCAATGGGTCGCACTAATGGGCCTCATACACATCAAGTGGGCTGCATTAATTGGCCGCACTAATGGGCCTCATACACATTAAGTGGGCTGCATTAATGGGCCTCGTACACATTAAGTGGTCTTAATGGATGGGTCACAAAATACATCAAGGTAGGCCTCACAGATGGGAGCTTGGTTTACATCTAAAATCATTCAATAGTTGCAGGTGCAACATGTATATCACTGTACACATCATTCTATGGGGCACATGGCACCCTAATGATGATCATCACCGCCCAAACATTGTTCAAACATTGGACAACGAATCAGTACCGTCCAAACATTGTCCAGCACCGGCCAGCACAATCTAGGTGGTGCGGATGAAATAAATATATCACGGTGGATCCATGGTCTGGATGGGACCCACAGAACTTAGTGACATCGATGCAGCAACTGCTGTTGCTGCCTATTAGCCCGCCGTCGAGACAGTGGACGACGAGGATTAAAACACATTTCATGGCGGGCCTCTGTACAACACCGTCCAGCAATGGACGGTGCGGATAATACATCCATCACAGAGAGGTCAGTACAGCACCGTCCAGATGGACGGTGCAGATGACACATACATTACGGAGGGGTCCCACTTGGCAGGTGGTCCACACGTGCGGGACCCACCAGCAGAATGGATGGACCAGCGTGGATAAAACGGATGGACAGCGTTGATACAACGCATGCATCTCGTGGATTCCACACACACGTGGGTCCCACGGCTGCTGTTGCAGCAGGGTAAAAACACATATATCACGGTTGACTCCACCCGTCCAGATGATGAATGGACGGCGTGGATACAAACATACATCATGGTGGGTCCCACGTACGTGGCCCACCTTACATGCATATATATAATATAATATATCATATCATATTATAATATAATATAATATATATAAACTGCAGAGAGCCACCGTCCAAACTCCTGCATGTTCTGGACGGTGCAGATCTCACACATATTACATGGTGGGTCCACATGTGTGGCCCACCTCATATCATAATATATATATATATATATATATATATATATATATATATATATATATATATATATATATATATATAACATATATTATAAAATACCTGTCCAGCGTCCAGACGTTGGACGTTTGGATGGACAGTTTGATAAAACGCTGATGGACGGTGTGGATCACACCCACACAACACGTGGGGTCCTCAGCACATCTAAAGTTTTGTCAAGCACCGTCCAGACTTTCTGGACGGTGTGGATGAATTACATACAACACGGTGGGGCCCACAACACATGCATCAGGGTGGGGTGCTACGTCCATTTGGACGGACGACGTTGATGAGATCCATACATTGAGGAAAGGGCACCACCGTCCAGAAGTTGGACGGTGGAGATGAAGTAAATCAGGTGGGTCCACATGGGCCACCACATACATACATGTAGTATAATATAATATTGTATTGTTATTATTTTACTTTATTTGAAAGCAAACTTCCAGCGCGTCCAGACATTGGACGCTGGACTGATGGCGTGTATACAGCATATGCATCATGCATCCTCAGGGGTCCCACCGTCCTGGGCAAATGGACGGTGAGGATACATAATAGATATATCAAGGTGGGTCCCACCCACACGTGCCACTCGTGTGGGATGGGCCGCACCCATATCTGATGGACGGTTGGGATAAAACCCACATATATTCAGGGTGAGGTCCGTCGTCAGGACAGTTGGACAATGGATGGTTGAATACAATGCATACGTCAGAGGTGGGTGGGCGGTTGGGATACAACAAGTACCACATGATCAGGGCCCACCACCGCTGATGAGATGCAATGGGACAGGGTGAATAAGATCACGGTGGACCACACATCAAAAGGGAGAGGTAGAGAGAGAGAGAGAGAGAGAGAGAGAGAGATAAATGGAGAAAAAGATAGAGGAATGGAATGGTGCTGGAGGGACCCCACCACTATGGGCCCTCCATTCTTACAACACAAACATCAAGATGGGTCCCATTACAAGTGGGCCCTTAAATCACAAAAGTAAACAATAAAATCACCCACCTTTGATCGCCTTTTTCTTCTTCCTCCTATAGCCTCTAGAGCTCCAATGGAACGATCCCAACGATTGAGGTGAACTTTGGATGGTAGGGATGGGAAGTAGGAAGGTGGGCCACACATGGTTTCTCTCTTAGAGAGCTTGGACGTCCATGGCTAGCAATGGGAATGAAGGAGAAGAGAGAGAGAGAGAGAGGGATGGGATGGAGTGATGGATGGGAGAGTGATGGATGGGTAAGAGCTTTGTTGACTTTTTAGGAAATTTGTGTAAGAAGGGTATGGGTTGTGTAAGGGTTTGTTGACTTATGGGGTTGCTTAGGAAAGAGTATGAAGTGATGTGTACTTGACATGATGGGATTGATTGATGGATGATTGATGTGACATCCCGTAGAGATACTCTTGGGATTCGTAACGCGCGGGCGTTTTCCTCACACCGAACGCTGGCCTACATCTCCTGGCCAGAGTATCGCCTCGGCGTGCGAGTCGCGGCATCGGAACCGCGGACACGGCGCGGTCGCAATGGTACAAGTCTTGGGTTGATTCGAATCAGATTAACGACATGTGAATCAAGGTCGCGCGCAATGCCGGTTAAGGGTCGAAGGTTGCTAGAATTCGACCGGAAAGACCGCGGGAACCTACGAAACGGTACGGTCTAGGATACGGGTCTTACAGTCATGATGTTATACTATCACGTACTCACAATCAGTATCGATAATCGGCTTAACAAAAAGGCCTAAGGGAGGTTACAATGTGGATATTTAACCATCATTGCCCATCAATGTAGACATTTAACCAACATCGCTCCTAAGGAGTGACCCTCATAGGACCAAACATGTAGCGGCCCCATGGCCTCCTATAAGGGCATAATATACATTACCATGGGCCTCACTCAAGGGCCTAATACATATCACTATGGGCCTCAGCACATGGACCATAAATAGAGGTGGGCATCGAGCCGAGTCGAGTCGATGTGGGCTAAGCTTGGCTTGGCTTGTCCATGATGTACTCGAGTTCGAGCTCGAGCTCGAGCTTGGCCTCGAGCTCAACATTGAAGCTTGGCTTATTTGCCAAAGCTATCGAGTCGAGTTCGAGTCGAGCTAGTGGTTCGAATCGATGTGGGCTAAGCTTGGCTTGGCTTGTCCATGATGTACTTGAGTTCGAGCTCGAGCTCGAGCTTGGCCTCGAGCTCAACATTGAAGCTTGGCTTATTTACCAAAGCTATCGAGTCGAGTTCGAGTCGAGCTAGTGGTTCGAGTCGAGTTGAGTTTACCTCGAGTCGAGCTCGAGCTTGTTGGGTGAGAGAGTAATGGATTCTGTTCTTGATCCTCCTCCATTGATGAAAAATTCAAAAATCTTAAGAGAATCAAAGCAAAACCTGATGAAAAAACCAAATAAAGCTTTGAATCGGATGAGGAAACATGTAAGAACCGATCTATTCTTGAACTTCTTCCACTAGCAGAAATCTAAGTACTAGAAAAGAAACAAAGCAGAACACGGATCAGAAATCCAAGTAAAGAGCTCTAGCCAATCAGATGATTGATTTCCTTGAAGCTCTAACAAATTTGAGAAGAACCCATCTCGAATTTCTTGGGTTTCTCACTTAAGAAGTAGATCTCAAGAGATTAAAATTATACTATTGTGGAGCTGAAATGAAAACTGGTGGTGGTGGTCGGGGTGGGCGCGCGGCTGGCAGTGGGCAGAGAAAGAGAAGAAAGGGAAAGGGAAGAGGGTGCGTGCGGTCAGGTAGAGACTTTAGGGTTTGTTTTTTTATTTTTTTATTTTTTATTTTTAATTTTAAACTTAAAACTTATATATATATATAATATTTAATATATTTATTAATCGAGCCGAGTCGAGCTCGAGTTCGAGCTTCGAGTCGAATCGAGTTGAAATGCCCCCTGGTTGAACTTGGCTTGAACTCAACTCGAGCTTCAACAAATTAGCTTGGCTCGGCTCGAATTGGCCATTCAAGCCGAGTCAATCCGAGCTGACTCGAGCCGAGTCAAGCGAAATTTTCGAGCTAACTTGACTCGTGAACAGCCCTAGCCATAAATACATCACATCGAGCCTCACTCAAGGGCTGCATATACATCACAATGGGCCTCGGCATATGTGCCATAAATACATCACATCGAGCCTCACTCAAGGGCTGCATATACATCACAATGGGCCTCAGCATATGTGTCATAAACACATCACATCAGGCCTCACTCAAGGGCTCCAAATGCATCATATTGGGCCTTGCCAAATAAGTCACAAATACATCACCTAGGCATCATCAAATTGGCCTCATATACATCAAGTGGGCCACATCAACAAGCCACATCAATGGGCCTCATAAATGTCAAGTGGGCCACATCAATGAGCCGCACCAATGGGCCTCATAAACATCAAATGGGCCACATCAACGGGTCGCACCAATGGACCTCATAAACATCAAGTGGGCTGCATCAATGGGTCGTAGCAATGGGCCTCATAAACATCAAGTGGGCCGCATCAACAGGTCACGCCAATGGGCCTCGTATACATCAAGTGGGCCGCACTAATGGGCCACATATACATCAAGTGGGCCACATCAATGGACCGCACCAATGGGCCTCATATACAACAAGTAGGCCACATTAATGGGCCATACCAATGGGCTTCATATACAACAAGTAGGCTGTATCAATGGGCCGCATATACATCAAGATGGGCCGTAATACATGGGCCGCACCAACAATAGCAGTGGTTATAAGGATCAAAAGATCATCTAGACCATACCACAAATAGCAATGGTGATAGTGATCTCCTCCGTTAAACAGTTCACTGGGCCGGGGCCCACCATAACGTTTACTTCCATCCAATCTATGCATATGGTCACAAAGACCTGAATTAAGTGGAAAGACAAATATCATATTGATCCAAAGCTTCTGTGCAACCCAAAGGGTTTCAAGGGTAGCCATTCAATCCCCTCATTGTTTTTGCAGGGTGGTCGACTTGATAGCTGGTTAAGATATAACACATACATCATACGGTGGGCCCCACACATGGACGGTGTGGATCAACGGACACATCATGGAGGGACCCACTGATCTGCTGCATCACAACAGCTATTTGCTGCTGGTGCTGGTACTCCAGCCAATCTATGTCCACGGTCCAGGGATTGGCCCGTGTGGATGTACCACATCATCATAAGGTGGGCCCCACATGCTGCCATGGTGGGGTCCATGGAGTTTGCTAATGTCCAACAAGCTGCTGGTGTGAGACACACCATCCAATCCACTTCATCAGGTGGTCCCACATGGGGCCCACCACATACAAATATATAATATAATATTATTTTATTTATTTATTATTATTATTAGATCCAGTCCAGCATCCAGACCCTGTACGTTTGGATGGATGGTATAGATATAACATATGCATTATGGTGGGGTTTACATACGTGGCCCACAAAAAAAAAGGATGGATGGTTGGGCTATAACACATACCTCATGAATATACCCACAGAACTACTGACGTCAAACTAGCAGCCATATAGGTGGGATCCCATAGATGGACAGTCTGGATGATCAGACCACACCTACTGACATCCTTAACAGCAATTATATAACTGTGAGATGTACACTAGCCCATCCGTTCCACATCAGGTGGGTCCCACGTGGGGCCCACCATAATACCTGTCAACTTTATATTATAACATAATATAATATATATTATATTTATGAAGAGGCTCCAACGTCCAGCGTCTAATCTGGACAGATGGTCTGGATGATGGAATACATACATCAATGTGGGCCATCTCCACACGTGCAGCACGTGTGGATTGAGTCCCACGCACCTACAAAATGGACGGGCGATGTTGTATGTAATACATACCTTATGATCAGACCTATGGTACTGTTGACGTCAGTATAGAAGCCATATGGCTGGGCCGCTGGCCCTAGCGAATGGGTGGACGGTTGGGGTGAAACACATGTATCACGGTGCGCCCCATCTCACTGTCCAGATGGCGGACGACCTGGATATACAATGCATGCAAGGTGGGGTCCACGGAAGCATGGCCCACCTACCTAGCATCAATCCAATATTTTTATTTTATTTAATTAATTAATTTATTTATTTTTCATCCAGATCTGTCTAAACAGACGGGCAGCAAGATGGGTCCAACAATCGAACAGTCTGGACCATCATGCATGTATCATCAGGTGGGCCACACATCACAGAGAGAGAGAGAGAGAGAGAGAGAGAGAGGTGCCCGCCACTATGGGCCCCTCTAACACATGCATCAATACATATATCAATATGGGTCCCAAATCATGTGGGCCCTAAATCAAAATTACTATCTAGTGCTATGCACACCCACCGATTCTGCTTTATCTAGGCTCCTTGGACTCCTTAGTTCCTAAGCTTCGATTTTGATGGAAGATGATGATGATTGAAGAGCTAGGATGAAAGATTTTGGGGTAGAAAGTCGGCCACACTTAGCACTTTTCTCTCCTTGAGAATAGCTTGGATGGTCACCTCCTTGAGTTGCTTGGGAATGAAGAGAGAGAGAGAGAGAGAGAGAGAGAGAGAGAGAGAGAGGAGCGATGTAAGGGAGAGGGATGGGTGTGATGGGTGAGTGATGGGTGTACTTGACTTGAGGAGTATGGGCTGTTTGACTTTGGAGAAAAGAGAGGTATGGGTGAGTGATGGGTGTACTTGACTTGATTGATGTGAATGATTTGACATTTGTTAGAGATTCTCTTGCGCGGCATTTTCCTTAAAATAGACGTGAGCCCACAACTCCTGACTTGGGTATCGCATCGGCATGCGAGACGCAGCATTGGAACCACAACGATGGCGCGGTCGCAAGGGTACAAGTCTAGGGTTGAGCTGACTCAGATCGATAGGATGCGACTCGGGGTTACAAGCAAATGCTATTTACACGTTGCAGGTCGCTAGAATTCGACCGGGAGGATCAGAGAGTCTAAGGAACGGTACGGTATAGGATATGGGCCTGACATTCGGGATCGAATTTAGGTTTAGGTTTTCACGTTTAGGTTTAGGTTTAGTTTATGGGTTTAGGTTTAGGGATTTGAGAATAGGTTTGGGTTTAAGTTTAGGCTTAGAGTTTAGGGATTCGGATTCAGGTTCAGGATCGGGTTTAGGTTTAGGTTAGGGATTTGAGGTTAGGATTAGGTGTAGGTTTAGGTTTAGGAATTCGGGTTTGGGTTCGGGTTCGAGATCGGGTTTAGGTTTAGGTTTTCGAGTTTAGGTTTAGGTTTAGGTTAGGGTTATAGGTTTAGGTTTAGGTGTAGGTTTAGGTTTAGGGATTCGAGCTTCGGTTTAGGTTTAGGTTTAGGAATTCGGGCTCGGGATCGGGTTTAGGTTTAAGTTTTTAAGTTTAGGTTTAGGTTAGGGATCTGTTTGACCTTATTAACATGTTTGATGCCAAATAAACATTATAGTGGGCCCGATGAAGTTTTTAACGCCGGCATTCAATCACCATTATTTTCCTGTGGTGTGATCCACACTTGATCTTTGGATGTGCCTCAATTTGGGGCATCCTCTAAAATGAGTTGCTGCAAATGCAGATGGACGACGTAGATGTACAACACATAGATCGAGTTGGGTCCCACAGTCAAGGCCTAACCCACTAAGCTAGTTGCGCCTGAAATCGAATTGCGTCCTAAGTTACTCAGTACACTCAGTTGGGCCCACTATAAATATATATAGTTTATCTACACCGTCCATCTGCTTTTCTAGATCATTTAAGGGGTTGAAACCAAAATTGAATCATATCCAAAACTCAGGTGGACCGTACCACAAGAAACAGTGGGTATAATGATTTCCATCATTGAAAACTTTCTAGGGCCTGAAGTGATGTTTATTTATTATCCAACCGGTTCATAAGATCACACAAACATTGATGAAGGGAAAAAATAAATATCAGCAGTTCCCACCTTCTAAGGATCCCCGCTCAACATCCAGATAGATCTGACGAACATCTGAGTCTGCTCCATCAATTTCGAGCTAATACATAAACACGAGCCTGTCCAAATGGCCATGCCACCCATATTGTTGTCCATAGGAAATAGACAGCTTTATCATGGTCATAACAGCGGTTCCCACCTTCCATGGACCACCGCTCAACATCCGGATAGCTCCGACGCACATCTGGGTATCCTCCATCAGGTGGGTCATGCTCTTTTAAAACTCAGGTAAGCTAAAGCATATAGAACAAATGGATGGATAGAAAGCATCCATTTGATTATCAGTTCACTTCGCATATTGTGGCCCACCGAGGAGTAAAACTGCTTGACTTTTAAGAAAAAAACTGCCTCATAAGTCACAACTATAAACTAACAAGTCACAATAATAATTTAAGAAAAAAAATGTAATACATATTAAGCTAACTATATACAATGCACAATAATGAGAAAAGCAAAGAAGCAATGTAATAGAATTAGTTAATTATACAATTGTTGGGATTTGGATGTCTAATTTATGGGCTTGGGGTTGGCTTCTTCATGGATTTTGAATTGTTTGAACTAGGCCTAATGGGCCAGTCCTATTGAAAATTTTGATTTTGGCAGGCTTAAACACGGCCCATTGACAGTAATTTTATCCCTAAAGCATTTGTCAAATAGATTATTGGGAGATGCTACAATACTTTTAGATCACTATAAGTTTCAGTGCTCTAAGTTGCAATGATACACTTCAACAGTCTATCTGTCTAGATTTTGAAGTAGGTCCAACACACATTTTAGGTACTTAGAAATTGCATTGGCTACATATAAGTAGTTCAAATCAAAAAGTCTAGTTTAGATGGATCATTCTATCTAGGGAATTTTTGTTTAATACTGAGAAATTACTTACAAATTGCATATACAACATACAAGTAGTTCAAATCAAACAATCTAGTTTAGATGGATCATTCTATCTAGGGAATTAGTGTTTAATACTGAAAAATTACTATGAACTTGCATATGCAGCATACAAGTAGTTCAAATCAAATAGTGCAGTTTAGATAGATCGTTCTATCTAGGGAATTGATGTTTATGCACACTCTCATTGATTTACATACACCCATTTTAAATTTATAGATTGTTACATCCGACGCAACAAAAAAAAGAGTGCATGCAAATGGATGGCATTAATTCCTATACCGAGCCTCATCACCTAAGTCATCATGAGGTTTAATATCATCTTCATTATTAACCTCATCCATACATGCATCTAACTCATTGGGTTAAAAACGACCGAAAGCATCATTCACCAAATCGACCATTCTAGGTAACACATCTTTGTTACGATTATCGATAGATGTACTCACACCTGTTTCAGGACGTTGTTCCCTATGGAGAAACTATGTCGTGTATATTTGATCTATGCCATTACAAACCAAGTATTCGGAAATGGTTTCTAAAGGCATCTTCCCACGTATATTACAACACTTGACACAAGGACAGCTGTGCTAGTCATCCACATTTGAATTTTGTTTCACGTACTCTAGAAATGTTGCAACACCCTCCATGTATTCAACAGATAACCTTCCTGCCCTCATCCAATTCTTGCATGATGTCATGGAAGCCATCTCTGGTAACATGTACATGATGTGTTTAAGTTAGATAACCTCTATTTTTTGTGGTATGGTACACTACCTAAGATGTGGATCTGCTTAAGCTTTGGGACCATGACCTAAAATGATCTGTCAAAATGGATGGACGAATTCAGGTTGTTTTGTGCACCCCATCATGGCTCATACCCTATAATGAGATGGTAAAGTGGATGGAAGGTGTACAACACATACATACATCATTGTATGACCCACAAATTAACTAAAACAGTGGGCCTCAACAAACAGTGGACATCGACGGTGGACCCCATAAGCAGTGAACGTCGCCGGGCCCCACACGCAGTGGACAGCGACAGTGGGCCTCACAATTAGTGATTTTAATTGAAAATCTGAAATTAGGGAATTTAATTTCAAAAAATTGGAAACCCTTAATTAGGGATTTACAAAAAAAATGGGCCCTACCAAACAATAGACAACAATGGGGGGCCCCACAAGCAGTGTACATTAATGGTGAGCCCCACAATTAGGGATTTTAGGAATTTTAATTGAAAATTCCAAATTATGGATTTTAATTTCTAAGAATTTGAAACCCCTAATTAGGGATTTACAAAATAGTGGGCCCCACCAAATAGTGGACAGCGATGGTGGGCCCCACAGGTAGCGGACAGCGACGGTGGGCCCCACAATTAAGTATTTTAGCCCTTTAAATTGAAAATCCTAAATTAGAGATTTCAAAATTAAAATCCCTAATTAAGGATTTTAATTTTGAAATCCCTAATTAGTGATTCACTAAATCAGTGGGCCGCACCAAACAGTGGACAGCTACGGCGGGCCCCACTAGCACTATATATTGACAATGGGCCCCACAAGCATTGGACATCGAGGGTAGGCCCCACAAGCAATGGACAGTGATGGTGGGATACACAGGTAATGGATTTCAGTGGTGGGCCCCACAAGCAATGGACAACGAGAGACAGAGAAAGAATAGAGGGAGAAGGAAGAGAGAGAGAGAGAGAGAGAGAGAGAGAGAGAGAGAAAGGGGGGTTACCGGAGGTGATGATGGCCGGACGTGCAGCGTGCGGCGTAAGGTAGTGACGGCTGAACTTGACTTAGGTGGCGGCCGGATAGCGTAAGATAGTGATGGCTGGACGGCGGTGACGACAGGAGAGAGAGAGAGAGAGAGAGAGAGAGAGAGAGAGAGATGGATGAGGGCTGGAGTCGTTTCGACTTAAAACATAATATTATTACCGACGAAAATTTTCATCGGTGATAGTTTTAACAACTCGTCAGTAAAAAGATTCAAAAATATTTGGGCCCACTCATGCTTTACCAGCCCCATCCATTCCGTACATATGTTTTTAAATATACTTATTAGCTACACCAAAAACAAAAATTACAAATCAAAATCCATGACCACACAAAGTGAAATAATATGTCCACCGTTCGTTTTGTTCAAACGATGTATTTATTTTGTCGGTAAAAAGTTTCTTTACCAACGATTTTTTAGTCGGCAAAATACTTTTTACCAACAATATTGTATAACGTTGGTAAAAATAGCCTCTTTATCATCGCAAAGGACACTAAGGGACCTTTTGCCGACGAACTATTTGGTTCGTCGGGAAAAATTAAATTTACCGACGAAATAATCGTCGAGAAAATAGTTTTCACCAACGATACATAATATCACTAGGAAAAGTTTCCAGGCTGACGTTGTAAATGGTGGCGGGAACATATTTGGTCATGGCGGGAAGATCTGTATCTTTTGTCGACGAAATATTTATTAAATCGGGGAAAGTCATGTTTACCGACGAAATTAATTTCATCGAAAATAAGTTCGTCAGTAAAAGGCCAATTTCTTGTAGGGTAAGAACGATCGCATAGAAATAAGATCAATTTTAGCCTTGTCTACCTCAATTCCCTTGGATGAAATTATATGTCCAAGAACTATTCTCTTAGAAACCATGAAATGACAATTCTCCCAATTCAAAATCAAATTCTTTTCTTCACATCGCTTCAGTACATTTTTCAGATTTTTCGGACACTCACTGAAGGATGGACCAAAAATAGAGAAGTCATCCATGAAAACGTATAAACATTGCCTCACCATGTCAGAAAATATACTCAACATGCATCGCTGAAAGGTGGCAGGAGCATTACATAGTCCAAATGGTATCCTTCGGAAAGTAAAGGTGTCAAAGAGACCTGTGAATGTTGTCTTTTCTTTATCTTCAAGGGAGATCTCTATTTGATTGTAGCCCGAATATCCATTAAGGAAACAGTAGTAAGAGTGACCAGCTAGCCTTTCCAAAATTTGATCAATGAAGGGCAAAGAAAAGTGGTCCTTTCTTGTGACGGTATTCAATTTTTCGTAGTCAATGCACATTCTCCAACCGGTAGTAACTCTAGTTGGCATGAGTTCATTGTCGGCATTAGCTACAATGGTGATTCCGGACTTCTTAGGAACCACCTGAGTTGGACCTATCCATTGACTATCGGATATAGAGTATATGATACCCACATCTAACAACTTAAGGACCTCTCCTTTAATCACTTCTTTCATATTTGGATTTAACCGACATTGTGGTTGTCGGGAGGTTTTCACATTATCCTCAAGATGAATGCAGTGTGTACAAATCAAAGGGTCAATTCCCTTGAGGTCCACAATCGACCATCCAATGGCTCCTTTATGCTCAATGAGAGTAGAAATAAGCATACTCTCTTGTTCTTTATTAAGGTGGAAAGAAATCACCACCAGGTATGTCTTATCTTGACCTAAGTAGACATATTTAAGATTAGCGAGCAAAGGTTTTAAGTCAAGCTTCGGTGCTTTGAGGCTAGATGGTAGAGGCACTACATCGATTTGGAGCAAAGTTTCAAATTTTGGCTTCCACCAATTAACTTTAAGTACGGCGTAGGATTAAGTAAGGCATTCATCTCCCAAATCATGTCATCATCTAAATCAGGGGAGTGGGCCAAGCACATCTCAGCGTGGCTGGTCCACAGATGGACGGGTTGGATGCGTCATGCATCAAGGTGGGGTCCACGTCACCGTGGCCCACCCGATGAATCAAGTTGATATTTGTGTTTCCCCATCATTCAGACCTTCCAAAAGGGACAGCAAGGTGGCTACAACGTGGGCCCCGGTTGGGTCCACTTGGTGCTTAATATGGATGAAATACATACCTCATAAGTGGGATATAAAATTAAGGAGAGAGAGAGAGAGAGAAACGCGTGTCATGCCTCAAACTTGGAAACCGAGCTCACAGAATTCCTAATCGCTGAATCTGGCTCCGACAGCATCCGTAGTACCCTGTTCTCGGCTTCCAGCACCCATATATCAGATTCCAATCCTAGGATCCTACAAGGAGGATTTTCAATAAAAAAAATTTGTAGTAGGGCATAACCAAGTCACAAAACAACATCACCACATATCCACTATATCAAAAACTTTAAGTATAATGCGGAAAGAAAAATATAAGATGATAAAAAGAACTCCAAAATAATTTGCTACGTGCTCCTACCTTAGCGCTACTGCGATCCAACGTCACCTGCACGCAACGGTTGTGCATAGGCTTACAAAAAGTTTAGAGGGTGGTGTAAGTATGTGCGCAAGGCAAGTGTCAAGTATGAAATATCAGAGTAATGCGGAAATATGCTGGTAAGTCCATGAATACTATCAGCCGTACCAAGGCTATGCGATGCAAGACATGAATGCTATCGGCCATACCAAGGCCATGCGATGCAAGACATGAATGTTGTCGGCCATACCGAGGCCATGCAATGCGAGGCCTATGTAGCCAAATGTTATATGCGAGATGTAACGCAAGCATGCCATTTCTCATCTGAATCCACATAGCAATACAGCTCATCTCTAGAATATCACCAAGGTCTAGTACACTCCACGCTGACTGCCACCTCCCCAGCTGCACAGTCCAGCGAGTGGAAAAGACCACACTATCCGCCTGACTAGTAGTCTGCCATTATCTACCAGGCTCGTCAATTGCGAACCCATTTGTGAGTTAGTTAAACTCAGCCTAACTTACAGCCCCCTCACTCGGGCGGATAAGGCCACACCCCCTTCTAATTAACCATTACACAGTGGGAGACGTGGCCTACTGCTATTTGGCACTTGTGCGCTTGTGTATCCACTCAGTCTAGACGTTTGATCATCTCTTGGTACCAAAAAGGTTCTGAGACTTTCACCCAAGGACATCCTATGTGCCCACAGTGCTAGAGCCAATATTTCGATATCTAGTCCGGCCATCTACGATGTGCTTGTGGAGGCTATGGCCTTGATGTCGCTAGGGCGTACAATGATCATGTCATACAAATGCGAGATGCATGAATCATACCATCCAGTCATGCATCAGTCCCGCGCGTTCCACGTGATCATGTGGGGCACTCTGTCTCATAAGGAGTCCTGTAAATGTCTCAGCCAAACGACATATGCTATGATCAAACACTCCTCATATCAAGCATAAATATAATGCATATGGGCATAAATCATGGAGTTATACTAAGCATGTTATATGGTGATGAACTATCTTCATAACGAAGACGGGCCTAAACGGCCTACACACATCAAGTATGGGCCTAATAATGGCCCTTAGGGAGAGTTACAATGTGAACATTTAACCATCATTGCTCTTACAATGTGGATGTCAAACCATCATTGCTCCCAAGGCTCCCAAGGCATGGCCTGCCATAAACATCATTATATACATCATGATGGAATCTGACATCGCAATGGGCCTCATATACATCACATTCGGCCTCACATAAAGGCCTCACATACGTCTCATTGGGCCTCATTCATTGTCCTTATATACATCACATTGGGCCTTAAATACATCGCAATGGGCCTCATATACATCAAGTAGGCCGCATCCACGGGCCACGCCAATGGGCCTCATATACATTAAGTGGGTCGCATCAATGGGCTGCAACAATGGGCCTCATATACATCAAGTGGGCCACATCCATGGGCTACACCAATGGGCCTCATATACATCAAGTTGGCCTCATACACATCGGCCTCGTGCATTCCCAAAAAAAAAATGAATCATATCGAAGGATCATCTGGCCCAAGCTACAACTAGCAATGGAGATAATGATTTTCATTGTTAAACTTCATTGGGCCCACCATCACGTTTAACTTCCATCCAATCTGCTCATATGGTCACAAAGACCTAAATTAAGAGGAAAAACAATTTCATATTGATCTAGAACTTCCGTGACCCCAAATGGTTTCAATGGTGGACGTTCAATCTCCACTGATTTTTGCAGTGTGGTCCACCTATTAGACGGTTGGATATAACATATACATCACGGTGGATTCCCACCGTCCAGGCAATGGACGGTGAGGATAAAACCCATATATCATGGTGGGTACCATGCCCTAGGACTGTGCAGGTACGACACATCATCACGGTGCCCCCCCCCCCCCCACATGTCCCACTTCTGGATGGTGTGGATAACACACACACACACATCGTTGTGGGACCCATGTCCATGCATCTGGACAGTTGGATGTAACACATACCTGACGGTGGGCCCCACAAAAGTTACAAATGTCAGTACAACAGCTATTAGCTGGTGTGACCCAGATAGATGGACGGTTGGATGAAACACATCCATCTGGTGGGTCCACATGTGTGGCCCACCAGCTTGTACCAAGCTGATATCTGTGTTTTCATTTCATCCAGGCTAGCAGATGAATGGCCTGGATGATACACGGCTGTTAGGTGGGTCCCATCCAGATGGGCGTACGGCGTGGATTAAGCACATGCATCAGTGTGTGGCCCACCATCCCTTACATGGATGGTGTGGATGTAACAGATACATCGTGAGAGGGCCCCACGTACAGCACAGTCCGGTCCTCAGGACTTGCTAATGCTGTTGTGTACACACCAGCCAATCCTCAGCCAGAAAGGGTGGTCCCACGTAGGGGACATCCTATATATATATATATATATATATATATATATATATATAAAACATGCCAGCGTCCTTACTAATATCAGTCCAGCAGGCGCTAGCTATTGGCCCACCATATGGATGGTCTGGATATACATAGACCTCATGATCATGGCCCACCGTATGGACGGTCTGGATATACACAGACCTCATGATCATGGCCCACCTGCTGATGTCCTATAACAACTATATAGCTAGTGTGCACCAGCCAACCACGTCCAGGCAGGTGGGTCCCATCATTTGGATGAGCGGTGTGGATAATAATACATACATGAATGTGGGGTCCACATCCCTAGACAGTGGCGTGGATATAACATATATATCAGGTGAGTCCCACACTTGTGGACGGTGGATGAAACACTTACATTAAGTGGTCCCACATGTGGACAACATGGATAAAATACATACATTCATCAAGTGGGCCATCAAACAGGGGATAGAGAGAGATATTGAGAATCGTGTGATGGAGGGGCCTCGCCACTATGAGTCCCTCAATACACGATACAAAGCATACATCAAGATGGGTCTTAACAGAATCCATACCATCAATCGGTAGGCCTCACTTGGTCCATCATCAAAAACAAAATCCAATCTATAAATCTCCCACCTACAGTCCTCTTCTTTAGCTCCTTGGAATGCTAAGCTCCTAAGCTCACCTTTTAAGGGTGGATGATGAAGTTTGAAGGGTTGGATGAGGAGGTTTTGGGTAGGAAGTGGACTACACACTTATCTTATTTCCTCTCCTTAGGATTTTTCTCTCATGGTTACTTGGGAAATGGTAGAGAATTGTGTGAAATGAGAGAGGAGTGGGGTTGTGTAAGAAGGATGAATGAGAGGAATGGGTAGTGTAAGAGAGGGGATGGGTGTGTGTAAGAGAGAGTTGACTTATGGGGGGTGAGGTGGCATGGGGTATGGGTTGCTTGTCTTTGTTGGTAAGAAAGGGATAGGAGATGCATGGGTTGTGTACTTGACTTGTGATTGATTGATTGATGTGATGTGTTGTAGAGATTCTCTCGGAATTCGCAACACGCGATGTTTCTTTGGAATATACGAGGGCCCATAACTCCTGGCTTGGGTATCGCATCAGTGCCCAAGTCACAGGTTGCCAGAATTCGATAGAGAGGATCATGGGAGCCTACAGAACAGTACGAGCTAGGATAGAAGCCTTACAGCTCTCCCCTCCTAATAAAAATTTCGTCCTTGAAATTTACACTCTCATCGCAACAAACATAACTCATAAAAGGAGAGAAATCATGGCATCATATATAATCAGAGACAATACAAAATACAATCAATCATCAAAGAGATGGAGATAATGCTTACAAATCTCATCCTCACACTCGTAAGATGCCTTGTATACACTATGATGACCCCACTGCACATTCACCAAGGGAATGACCTAGGTTCGGAGGACCTGATCCTTCCGATCAAAGATACGAACTGGCTACTCAATGTAAGAAGCGTCCTTACGAACCTCCAACGATTATCAATCAATAACAGGAATGATGTGTGACCCATTGATGTAGAGAGGGTCATGGACAGTTTCATGGCCAAGATCGATCAGAAAAGGCCCAGTTGACGACAGAAGTGATCTGGACCGTCGGACCTTAAATCGGGTGTATCTCGTAATCCGAAATGAGTTAGCTGACGTAAAATATATGATTTTGGGGTAGAAGGAGCTACCTTAGCCAACCAACCCCGCTATGCTGGGTTGCGCAACCCGAATTTGCTAAAAACCCTGGATCGACGGTCGTTTCCCTATTTTAATTTTGTTTTTACTATAAATAATAAGTTTTAGTTTGATTATAACTCTTCATCCGTCGGGCTTTAGGAGTTGCACCCAATGTGAAAAGAGCTTAGAATAATTAGGAGAACGGTTTGGTGAAGCCAAATAGGACACTATTTTTGGCCGAAAACCTTTCACACTAGTAGACATCACGATCGTCTATAAATAGTAAGTTTACTATTTATAATAAGTCACGAATTCTAGGAGTTTTAGTTATAGTTTGATTCTGATTTCTTTCCCATTGCTTGGTACCCCTATTTAAAGGGTTTTGAACTCGTTTTTAATGATCAATTAATCAATTTCAAATTTCTTAGAATTTATTTCTATTTTCTACTTTCTTTCCTCGTGGATTCGAGAAGTCTCTGTGAGGAGTCCAGAGAAGCTCTGTGGATTCGGAATAGTTATCCTTATCACGTTCATCCCTGCATCAATTGGTATCAAAGCGAGAATTCCCCTCGGGCCGATGGCAAACAATGAAGGTATGAATCAAAATCCTGTGGATGGTAATCAAGGGATTTGTTATCTTTCGGAAAGAATGAAATCTTTCCACCGGGAGAGTCAGTTGACCATGCAAGGGCTGCAGACAACCCTCGACCATCTTGCGGATGCGCTACCTCTGCCCCGAGTCCTAGGCGGTGCTCTACCACCTATGGTTGCTCCACCACCCATGGTTGCTGTACGACGTAACCCCGATTTCCGTAGAGCACTACCAGTGGCAAACCGTAGGGCTACACCAGATGATTCAACTTCTAGCGACAAGGACCTTAATGAGGGTTTTGCCCGACGACCAATCCATGGAGGTGATCATCTAGATCGTACTGAAAGAGACTATCGAGGAAAGGCTGAACTTTCTAGTTTTAACGGTTTATTATGTATAGAAGATTTTCTCAATTGGCTAGCCGAAGTTGAGAGATTTTAATTATATGGACGTGCCAGATCATAAAAGGGTAAAATTGGTAGCGCTTAAATTAAAATCTGGTGCTTCTGCATGGTGGGAACAATTATAATTCTTACAAACCTGCCAGAACAAGGCTCCCATCTCATCATGGCCACGGATGAGACGTCTTCTTCGATCATGATTTGTGAGACCCGACCCGGGTTCGCATGTGTGCATATGTGTGTGAGTATGCATCTCGTTTATTTTGGTCCCGCGGTCCTACCGATCAGATTTCGGCGACCCGCGACCCTCCGATAGTGTTTGCGATCATCCTTGAGTTCGTCAGGTAGACACGACTAGGATCGACCAGAGACATATGCCATTGCGACCGCATCGTCGTTGCAGTTTCATCGACGCATCTTGTGCATTCATCCGACTTATAGATCAAAAGTTGTGAGCATTTCATCATGTGGCTCACTTTTTGTATAAAAGCATATAGACCACTCTCATGGCACAAGTTCCCATGCACACCACCCACACATACTACAATTCTCATGGAATAAATACTACCCACCCTAAACACTACCTACACCTAACCTACCCTAGCAAACATTGTTTATATCACCATAGGTTATGATTACTTTCCTTAAAAATCTTTTTCTCCCTCTTTCCCTCTCATTTTTCTCTTCCATTTGTAAAATTCTAGCAACCTTCTCCTCATCTTCCCTCCATTTTCCATCCACTTTCTTCCTTAATCCCCCATCATCTAGCCCTTAGAACATGATCTCAACCATAGATCTATAACCCTTGGAGCTTAAGAAGCTTGGAGATAGGAGAATCTTGAAGATTCAAGGTGGGTGACTATTCTTTTGTTGAATTCTTTTCTTTTCCTTAATCTCATTATTTTTTCATGGATAGATCACATGGGACCCACCAATCCATGGTGGGGATCCCATTTGATCCCATGGATGTACCCTTTGGCCCATCCTACATGCATGTCATGATCCATGATGGGGCCATTCTCCATGGACCCCATCATAATGTATGTAATGATCCACTTCATCTCAAGGTCATTTAGACCTTAAGGATCATATTGGGATGACATTCCAACCATCCATAGCAATTATAGATCATGCATGTAGTGATTTTATGTTGCATGTACAATCAATGTACTTATATGGGTATGATTCATTCTTGGGATGGCCCATTAGTGGCGAGGCCCTACCCCATGGCTAGATTATGTTTCTTCTCCATATTTCTTTCCCATCTTTATAGTAAATTTGATGTATGTGGGGCCCACTTGATGTGCCATGCAACTAGGCCCAAGTGGTTAACATCCAGGCCCACCTTGTTGCCCCATATTGTTGGCATGTTTTGGACAACCTTTGGGCTTGATTTTATGGATGATCTTGGAAGGGGCTTGGGTCTGAGAGTTGTGTGACCCATCTAGGTGGACCCACCTTGAGGAAATGCTGATTTATTTCCCTTCTAATTATCTTTTGGGGTGGTTTGGACAGCAACATGTTGTTGTCCAAATTTGCCTGGACAGATTTTTGGGCTACCTTGGGGCCTGACTTCTGGATCTTTTTTGGGAATAATGAAACAAAATAATATGTGATTCTTGTAGCCTTATGACCCACCTACAACCATACCAAATTTCAACCTCATCTGACCTTCATTGGGGTCTCAAAGGTGTGGTTCAAGTGAGGTGGACAGTCTGGATTTTCTGTACTGTTCTAGCAACATTCCACCCTGGACAGGTTGGAATTCCGAAATTTATTAAAATACTTTTAGATGTTTAAAAATTATAAAAATTTACAGGGAGTTTTACCACTCATTTTATGACCCACCTACAAAATTTTAGGGCCAATGGACACCTGTACACACCATAGTGGTGGTTGGACCGGCCCACTATAATATGGTGTTCAGATCAGTCTGATTTTCATGACAGCTTGACTTATTTAAATGAATTAAAATATTTATAGATGTCAAAAATTTTTAAAAATTTTTATATGTGTGTTCCACTCATGGTAGGACCTACCTACCAAATTTCAGGGCCAATGGACCCCTGTGCACGCTGTGGCGAGGGCCGGACTGGCCCACTACGTTTGATCGTCCAGGTTTGTCCGATTTTTTGGACATACTGTGTTGTTTAAATTAATTAAAATACTTAAGAATATTTAAAAATTATAAAATTTTGTAGGGGTGTGGTCCACCTATGAAAGTATCACTCTATAAAATTTTAGCCCCAAATGACCCCATTTGGCCATCCAAAAGAATGGGCCAAGATGGTTGGACTGCCAGATTTTTCCGCTGTGCGGTCCAGCAATATGCCTTGGTAAAAGCCATAATTCAAAAATGTTTCCTCTGATGGTGGGCTACCTTTTTGAGTTTCCTCTTATTTTATGCATGATGAGGGACCTTGGCCCTCAATTCTCAGAGTTTTAGAGGCCCTGGACCCACTCTAATGGAGTGCCCAAATTTAGGACAACAACATGCATTGTAGAAATTTCCTTTACATTATTGTCCCCTTTGTTATTTCAGAACTTTTGGGCCCCAACCCATTGGGCTTTGTGTATGATTAGTTGAGGACTCATCCCTGATGTTCTAGGGCCCATTGGGGCCATAATTTTGGGGCCTACCATATTGAGAAAATTTGACATTTATTGCTCCCTTATATTTTAGAATACTATTGAGCTTAATCAATGCCTTTTTGGGTCTCCATTGATGATCATTTATGGGACCCGAATATAAACCAGATTTTGGGACTTCCTAGTGGGCCCAGATTGGGCTGGTACGTCCCAGCTTGGCCTAGCCATATGTTGGGCTGACTTTCACCATTTTGATGGACTTATGGGCTGAGATAAGGGTGGTATTGGGTCTCGGTTGCCCACTTGGATTGCTAGTGGTTGGGCTGATGTAGTGAGGCCCATTTCACCCAACTTAAACTTATTTTTAAGCCATGTTTTTTTGTGCTCATGGGCTGCCCATTAAGTTCAACTGAATGTATGAGTCTCATGACCATTGAGACTTGGGCCTTGAGCCTTGATTCCCCTGACGCTTGGGCCTATATTTAATACACTATTGTGACGGGTTTTATGGGCCAAAATACTCAGGTAGTTAGGCCCTTGGTTGCCCATTAAAATAAACCATACTTGGACCGAGATGTGAGGCCCAACTTGTTTTAAATATAAGGATCAGCCATATGTTGGAATAATGGGCTGCCCATTAGGCCCACCACAATGAGTGGACTCAGGATCTTTATGGTTGGGCCCAACCTTGCTTGAGGGCCCACCATATTGCCTATGTGTTGGGCTTTGAGCATAAGCCTATTAGGCCATGGATTGCCTTAGGCCTTGGGCCTTAGATCATGTTTTAGTAGTGGCAGGCTACTTCTTGGAAACCAGTTGAGGTTGGATGTCCTCCTAGGTGGTCCTAAGGTAGGCCTATGAGTTCTTCTGTGGATGGTTAAAGGCCCACCATAGGCCCTAGGCCATTTGTTTAAGGCTCAATGTGAATATATGTGGAACCTACCTTAACGCATGTTTGGTCCACGTCATCCAAGCCTTGGATCGCCTGATCATGGAGGCACTCTCTGCCTTGGATTGTTACTGGATTCACAATCCAGTAGCAGGCCCACTTGATCTTTTCTTGATGTATATACACCCTCCATCTGGTGGGGCCCCGTGTGAATATTGTTGGCCTTTATGAGATCATTTCCACTTATTTGACTAATTTCTGGACTTTAGTAAGCCCAGGAAACTGAGCGGGCAGAATGTTTATAAGGAGCCTTAAATGTACATTGTTATGGTTGAAACTTTATTGGACATGGGACCCACCATATTGAGAACTTGTGTGCGTGTTGCATGCTTATATTTTTTAATTCTTGGGCATAATTAGTGCATTCTTTTGGGTCACCTTTAGTGATCACATGAGGACCCCATCTTAGATTAGATTTTTGGGGCATCCCATAGGCCTAGAGTGGGTTGGGACGTCCCAGCTTGGCCCAACCATATATTGAGCCAACTTCCACCATTTTGATGAACTTGTGGGCTAAGATAAGGATAGTATTGGGCCATTGGTTGCCCACTTAAATTGCTAGTTATTGGGCTGATATAGTTGGGGCTATTTCGTCATCCACCAAGTCCAACTTAATGTATGAATTCTATGTCCATTGGGAATTGAGCCTTGGGCCTTAATTTCCCTCTTGGCGCCCATGTTGTTATAAGTGGTATTATATCTTTTTATGGCCTATTGTGAGAAATATATGCATGTGGTTACATTTATTTGTATCTTAAATATAGGCCTTGGACCTTCTATCCATATAGTTCATGGTTGATATGCCTTTTTGGGGAATGATGGTTAAATGTCCCCATTATGGACCCCTCTAGGCCCAGTTGTATTTAAGAGTAATTGGATACTCATCTTAGACTCTTGTTAGGCTCATTTCTATATTACTTAGACCCGTAGCTTGTATACTTAGTCTCGTGGGCTGCCCCAGGTAAATGAGCCCCCACTAAAAGTTGGATTTCCTTAAGGATATTGTCTAAGTACCTAGTCTTGGTTTCTTCTTGGGAGGAATGTAATATACATTGTATATCGCCATATAGTATGATTAAATTCATCCTCATGACCCAGGTACATCATTGTATGCTTGGTTGACACTGTGTGTGTGGTCATATTATGCCATTGGGCATTGCATGTTACCTTCTCCGAGGGACGTAGTGTGATTCATGCATCTGGCATTGCATAGCATTTGGACAATTATTGCCCTCGCTTCATCAGGGCTGTAGCCTCCATAGTTGCATCGTGGATGGCCATGATTGGACATCAGAAATGTTACTTGAGCGTACCGGGTGCATAGGATGCCCATGGGTGAAATTTTCAAAACTTCCTTGGTACCAAGGATTTGCTCCAACGCCGTGATCGAGTGGAAATATGAGCGCAGGAGGGCCTTATACCATTAGGCCGCGACTCCCACTGTCGTGTAGTCGGTTGGATAGGGGTGTGGCCTTACTCGCCTGATGTAAGAGGCCATTGCTAGGTTGAATCTGACCTGCTCGTGAATGGGTCCGCTACCTTTAGGCCTTGCTGGTGATTGGTTGTCCGCAGGCAGGGTATTGAGGTCTCTTACGCTCGTTTGACTGTGCGGGGTCTGTAGAGCGGCGGTCATCCAGCAGTGTAATGGACCCCGGTGATCTCCTTATGATAGAAATGTACTTGATATGTGGATTGGATATGAGCATTGACATTACTTCGCATTGCATTTGCATCGACTGTGTAAGCCTCATATTGCATTACAGTACTCATTGCATTATAGTACTCATTGCATTACAGTACTCATTGCATTATATAGCCTTGGTATGACTCCCTGTATTATCGTACTGCCTTGCTATAGTTTCTTACATTCATGATAGCTTTGGTAAGGCTAGTGGTATTGGTATTGATCATGACTCCCTTCTGCATTCTCTCTATCTTCTTCTGAGCACCATTGTCATACACTTTCACCACCCTCTAAGCTTTCTATAAGCTTATGCACGATTGATGCGTGCAGGAGATCCTAAGCAGGCGTCGCAGTGACAGAGTTTGGATTAGATCTGAGCTTGAAGACCTAGTATTGTAGACTTTCTTTCTTTCTTCTATTATCTTATATATGTCCATTTGGACCTTATATAAGCTTGCAAAAGTTTAAATTCTTAGTGAATTTTGTGATGTGTGCCTTTGTTATTCTTAGATTTACTTGCTGCGATCTTGGGTATGCTCGTATTGGTAATGATTATACTGTTATGAAAATCCTCCTTGTGATCCCAGGATTGGAACCTGCCTCAGGAGCCGAGAATGGGGTATTACGGAGGCTGTTGCGGCCAGAACCGGCCATCGGGTTCCTTGTGAGTCCGGTTACAGAGTCTGGGGCGTAACACAATTTCCCCCGGTGATTATAAGCAGATACTATTCCAGCAATATCAAAATTGTCGATAAGGAAATCGAATCATCACAGATTACACTGAAGAATTCCAACGGTTGGCTACACGAAACGATCTGTCAGTATAGTCATAGAAGGTGGTATGATTTATAGGTGGGTTGCGGCCGACAATTCAAGACCGAGTTCAGATGTACCCAGTCGGGACCGTGGATGAAGTAGTTCAATTGGCGGTTAGGGCAAAAATATAACTTACAAGAGTTCTTGCTCGTCCATATCCTTCAACTCGACCCCCCATGACGGGTCCCACCCAAGCAGGATCCAATGTTGGCACGAGAAAAATATCTAGTAGGAGAACGTCTTCAACCTCTTACAACTGCAAACCGTGATATGGGGAGTAACTCATCCAAACCTCAACGTGTAGAACCCACAACAGCGGGTCCGAGTAGGATTCCAAATCCTTATGCTCGGCCAAGGTCAAACAATTGTTACCACTGTGGCCAGCCAGACCACTTATCAAACACTTGTCCTCAACGTCCCGCAGCACACTTGATTATAAACGAAGGGGCACTGAAGATGAGGCCGTAGAAGAAGACCATGACTTTAATGAACATGAACAAACCACTGAAGAAACAACAGGTGGCGATGAAGTGATGGGCAAGGATCGTAACGAATTTCTAGCTGTGAGACGATTACTATATACCCTACGAAAGGAATTACATCCACAACGACATAATATATTTTGTACTTGGTGCATTGTCAACGGAAAGGTCTGTGATTTGATCATAAACAGTGGTAGTAGCGTGAACATTATCTCAAGAGTGATGGTGGATAAGTTGTAGCTACTGACAACGAAACATCCTTCCCCGTACTCAATTGGCTGGATAAAAATGTGAATGAGACCAATATAACTAAATAATGCACTATCTCGTTTACAATTGACAAAAATTATAGGGATCAAATACTTTATGGCGTGGTTGACATGGAAGCTTGTCATATGCTACTTGGTCGACCCTAGCAGTCGGACCGTGATGCGACCCATCGGGGACGGGATAATGTCTACATATTCGTCAAGGATAGTCGAAAAATAATCCTTACCCCTATGGCACTAGAGAACCACCCTGGAGCCTCTAAAGTGGAGGGGAGTTTCCTCTTGACCATTCCAGATTTCATGGAGGAATTTAAGGAAACCGGCGAGGTATATGCCGTAGTGGTGAAGGGCAAGGAAGAGAAATCCTCAAACATCCCTCCAAGTTTAAGACTGTTGCTAAATGAATTTAAAGAAGTCCGTCCTAAGGATTTACTTGATGGATTGCCCCCCATGAGGGACATCCAACATCACATAGACCTCGTCCTTGGGGCTAGCCTGCCCAACCGCCCTCATTATCAGATGAGTCCGAAGGAGTACGAGATACTTCAGGGGCAAGTGGAGGAATTGATCCGTAAGGGTCTCTTAAGAGAGAGTATGAGCCCATGTGTCGTACCAGCATTATTAACACCAAGAAAAGATGGAAGCTGGTGCATGTGTGTCGACAACCGGGCAATCAATAAAATTACCATAAAATATCGGTTCCCAATACTATGGTTCGACGACATGCTCGAAATGCTAGAATGGGCTAAGATGTTATCTAAACTAGATCTAAGGAGCGGGTACCATTAGATTCGTATCTGACCCTGTAATGAGTGGAAAATGACATTCAAGACCAAGGAAGGGTTGTATGAGTGGCTGGTCATGCCTTTCGGCCTATCGAATGCACCAAGTACTTTTATGCGTTTGATGAATCAATTTCTAAAACCGTTCACTGGCCAATTTGTGGTAGTATATTTTGATGACATATTGATATATAGCCAGGATGAGGCGGAGCATAGGAAACATCTTAGGCAGGTGCTGCAGGTCCCACAAATTAATAAGTTATACATTAACTTGAAGAAGTGTAGTTTTTTAACTGACAGCCTGTTGTTTTTAGGATTTGTTGTAACGTCCACAGGCATTCATGTGGACGATGAAAATGTGCGACCTATTAGGGAATGGTCGATCCTGATAAACATTCATAAGGTGAGGAGTTTTCACAGGTTAACGACTTTCTATCGTCGATTTGTCAGAGATTTTAGCACCATAGTCGCGCTTATAACAGATTACATGAAAAAAGGACCGTTCCAGTGGACCGATAAAGTTAACAAGAGCTTTCATGATATCAACCATCGTTTGTCTACAACACCGGTCTCGGTGCTTCCTAATTTCGATAAATTATTTGAGGTTGAGTGTGACGCTTCATACGTCAGAATTGGGGGAGTATTATCACAGAAGGCAGGTCGGTAGCCTTCTACAATGAGAAGCTAAGCGAAGCCTGAAAGAAGTTGGTCGACTTATGAGCTTGAGTTGTACGCAGTTATTCACGCGCTACGACATTGACGGCATTATCTGATTCAAAGAGAGTTTGTTCTGTACACCGACCATCAAGCATTAAAGTTTATTAATAGTCAGACTAACGTGAATCGTGTGCATGCTAGATGGGTTACGTTTTTACAGGAATTCACGTTCATTCTGAAGCACAAGTCAGGGTAGCAGAACAAGGTGGCTGATGCACTTAGCCGTCGTGCATCACTACTTGTTACGATGAGCAACAAGGTGGTCAGTTTCGACTGTCTCAAGGAGCTGTATGATGAGGATGAGGACTTTAAAAATTCTTGGGCGAAGTGCCAAGAAGGTCATCCCAGTGACCTTCATATACAGGACAATATTCTCTTCAAAGGAAATCGATTGTGCATCCCCCAAAGTTCTCTAAGGGAGCAGATTATTCAAGAGCTACATGCAGGTGGCCTCGGTGGACACCTTGGACGAGACAAGACTCGAGCTCTTGTGGAAGAACGGTATTACTGGCCGCAATTAGTATGTGAGGTGGGAAAAGCCGTACAACGTTATCATGTTTGTCAGACCTCCAAGGGGCAATCTCAGAATATGGGCGTCTACACCCCGTTACCAGTGCTAGACGGTCCTTGGGAGGATTTATCAATGGACTTCGTGCTTGGTCTCCCACGAACACAAAGCGGTATGGATTCTGTGTTCGTGGTGGTAGATTATTTTTCAAAGATGGCACACTTTATCCCATGCAAGAAGACCCTCGATGCAACACACGTGGCGAATCTATTCTCCAGGGAGGTCGTACGGCTACACGGAGTCCCCAAGACCATTACTTTTGATCGTGACATGAAGTTCATTAGCCACTTTTGGCGGACTTTGTGGACTCGATTCGATATACGACTTCAATTCAGCAGTGCTTACCACCCACAGACTGATGGACAGACCGAAGTTGTGAATCGCATGTTGGGAAACCTTCTTCGCTGTATTTCAGGAGAAAAATCAAAGCAATGAGATTTGGTCTTGTCTCAAGTAGAGTTTGCATTCAACAACATGGTGAACGGCTCGACAGAGAAATCACGGTTCCAGATTATCTATGGACGAGTGCCTTGCTACACTCTTGACTTGGTCCCTCTGCCCAAGCATCTAGGCACGAGCATTGCAGCAGAACATATTGCAGACAAGATCATGGGCATCCATGCGGAAGTGCAGACCATGCTAAATGCCTTGAACGAGAAGTACAAGGAACAAGCGGACAAGCACCGGCGACAAAAAGTGTTTGAGGTGGGCGACTGCTTTATGGTCCATCTGCGCAAAGAGAGATTTTCGACCGGGGCGTACAACAAGTTGAAAAATAAGAAGATTGAACCCATCTCAATCATTCGAAAGATCAATCACAATGCTTATGTTGTTGATCTTCTAGATGATATGGCGATCTCACGGACTTTTAACGTTGCAGACCTGACCGAGTATCATGAACCAGCGCAGGATGAGAACTCGAGGACGAGTTCTTTTGAAGTGGAGGGGACTGATGTAGAGAGGGTCGCGGATAGTTTCATGGCCAAGATGGATCAGAAAAGGCCCGGTCGACGACAGAAGTGATCCGGACCGTCGGACCTTTAATCGGGCGTATCTCGCAATCCGGAATGAGTTAGCTGACGTAAAATATATGATTTTGGGGTAGAACGAGCTACTTTAGCCAACCAACCCTTCTATGCTGGGTTATGTAGCTCGGATTTGCGAAAAATCCCTAGATCGACGGTCGTTTCCCTGTTTTAATTTCATTTTTACTATAAATAGTAAGTTTTAGTTTGATTATAACTCTTCATCCGTCGGGCTTTAGGAGTTGCGCCCAATGTGAAAAGAGCTTAGAATAATTAGGAGAATGGTTTGGTGAAGCCAAATAGGACACTATTTTTGGCCGAAAACCTTTCACACAGTAGACATCACGACCGTCTATAAATAGTAAGTTTACTATTCAGAGTAAGTTGCGAATTCTAGGAGTTTTAGTTATAGTTTGATTCTGATTTCTTTCTCATTGCGTGGTACCCCTATTTAAAGGGTTGTGAACTTGTTTTTAACGATCAATTAATCAATTTCGAATTTCTTAGAATTTATTTCTATTTCCTGCTTTCTTTCCTCATGGATTCGAGAAGTCTCTGTGAGGAGTCTAGAGAAGCTCCGTGGATTCAGAGTAGTTATCCTCATCATGTTCATCCCTGTGTCACCCATACTTCCTCAACATAAAGACATGGAAAACGTTGTGGACTCCAAAAAATTGAGATGACAAGGCAAGCCAATAGGCCATGACGCCAACATGCCCAGTGATCTCGAAAGGTCTAATGAATCTCGGGGCAAGCTTGCCCTTCGTTCCAATACGAACCATGCCCTTCAAGGGTGATACCTTGAGATACACGTGGTCCCTAATGGCAAACTCCAAGGGATGACACCAACGATCAGTAAAACTCTTCTGCCAGCTCTGAGCTGTGCGCATCCTCTGCCTAATGATGTCGATAACCTCTGATGTCTACTGCACAAGATCGGGACCTACGAGACGCCGCTCTCCAACCTCGGTCCAACAACTCGGAGATTTGTATGGTCTGCCATATAATGCCTTAAAAAGAGCCATGCTAATGGTCGCCTAATAGCTGTTGCTGTACGCGAACTCAGCGACTCGCAAGTGCTCGTCCCAGCTACCTGAGAAGTCAATCACGTAAGCACGAAAAATATCCTCAAGGATCTGGTTGACCCTCTCGGTATGCGGATGATATGCAGTGCTAAGCTACAAATCAGACCTCATCTCCAACTAGAAGCTCCTCAAAAACTGAGACGTGAACCTCAGGTCTCGGTCAGAAACGATCTAAACTAGAGCGCCGTGCAGTCTCACAATCTCATCGACGAATAACCTCGCAAGCTGGTCCAAAGTCCAGGTTGCACGAATCGTAAGAAAATGCGCCGACTTCATCAGACGATCGACGACAAACCAGATAGTGTCGTGACTACGTTGAGTCCTCGGTAAACCTATGATAAAATCGGTGGATATGTGCTCCCACTTCCATAATGGGACGCTCAACGGCTGCAAGAGGCCAGGGGGTCTCTGATGATCGGCCTTGACACGCTGGCATGTGTCGCACTCGGCCACAAAACTAATTATCTGGCGCTTCATCCTTGACCAAAAGTACTAACGCCTTATATCGCGATACATCTTCATCGAGCCATGGTGGATAGAAAACCGCAATCGATGTGCCTCGAGCATAAGATCTCTGCGCAACTCAGGAATATCCCGGACACATAATCAGCCTCTGAAGCGAAGTCCACCATCAGAACCAATCTGTCAATCTGACTAACTCTCAGATACTGCCTCTACCTGATAACTCTGTAATGACTCATTTGTCTGCTGAGCCTCGATCACCCTTGCAACAAGAGAGGGTTGAATCGACAGGCTCGATAACTGCACAATAGAAGACTATAAGTCGATCTCAAAGTTGAATGATGACACATCCTCAAGCATCTTCCACTCTTAAATCATCATGTGTGCTACCAGGCCTCATGGCTGATGGTTGAGGGCATCTTCCACCACATTTGATTTGCCCGGGTGGTACTGAAGATCAAAATTATAGTCCTTTAGGAGCTTCATCCAACGCTTCTGCCTCATGTTCAGCTCGGACTGAGAGAATAGATACTCGAAGCTCTTGTGGTCTGAAAAGAGCTCGAACCTTAACTCATAGAGATAGTGTCTCCACACCTTCAGTGCGAACACGACTACTGTCAGCTCTAATTCATGCGTGGGGTAATTCAGCTCATGTACCTTGATATAGCAAGACATATAAGCCACCGGCTTCCCTTGCTGTATCAGGACAACACCCAAGCCAAGCCAAGGACTGCCTCACGTCCGCTCCTGTCCTCACTCTTCTCTCTAAGAGTGATGGATTTGTTGTATTTACCGATGCCTTGCTAGTTGGCTTGGGTGTTGTCCTGATGTAGCATGGGAAGTCGGTGGCTTATGTGTCTCGCCAGCTCAAGGTCCATGAGCTGAATTACCCCATGCACGATTTGGAGATAGTAGCTCGCCAAACCAAGGAAACTGCAAATCTCGAATGCGTTCGTGGGCTGGCTCCACTGACGCACAACATCAATCTTCGAGGGATCCACTGCGACGCCCTGCCTCATCACCACATGACCGAGGAACTTCACTTCCTCCTACCAGAACTTGTACTTCTCCAGCTTCATGTAAAGCCGGTGTGCACGGAGGGTCTGCAAAGTAATCTCCAGATGCCGCTCATGCTCCTCACAGGTCCTCGAATATATCAGAATGTCATCGATGAACACTACAACAAACTGATCGAGATACAGACGGAAGACCTCGTTCATCAACTGCATGAATACCACGGGCGCATTGGTCAGTTCAAAGGACATGACCTGGAAATCAAAATGACCATAATGCATCTTGAATGTTGTCTTCGGGATATCTTCCTCACGGACCCGAATCTAATGATAACCGGAATGCAGATTAATCTTCGAAAAGAACTGTACACCCTACAGCTGATCAAACAAATCATCAATCCTCGGGAGCGGATACCTGTTCTTAATCGTGACCTTGTTGAGCTCGCGGTAATTCACGCAAAGCCTCTATAAGCCATCCTTCTTCTTCATGAAGAGTACAGACGCTCTCCACGGTGAACTGATCGTACGGATAAAGCCTAATTTGCGTAACTCGTCCAACTGCTTCTGCAGTTCCCACAACTCCAATGGTGCCATACGATATGGGGTCTTCAAAATAAGCACGGTACCGGGCACGAGATCAGTCTGGAACTCGATGTGCTAACGAGGTGGTAACCTCGAAATCTACTAGAACACATTCGAAAAACCACAAACTACCGGCAGCTGGTTGATACTCAAAGCAACTGACTCCTTAACGGCACACGACAATAGGCAGGAAAGCTGCTATCCTCTGGGCTCGGCAACAAACTAGAACTGCAGCATGGCGGGTATAAAAAACGTGACTGTCGTGGAGTAGTCCAATATGGCATGATACTCGGTAGGCCAATCCATACCCAGGATGACATCAAACTCGGACATCGGCAGTGCAAACAAATCGGCAGGCAAAAAAATATCCCCAACCAGAACGGGGCAAGATGAGCAAAATCGGCCCAACACTACAGTCTTCCCTAAGGGAGTCGATACTGACAAACCCTCACGAGCAGACTCCAATAGCAAACCGGTCGATCAGCAGAAATCCTCAGCCATAAAGGAATGTGATGCATGAGAATCAAACAATACATGTGTTATGCATGCAGAAAAGAGAGGGTACCCTCGATGACCCCTCCTGATGACTGAGGGTCTTACTAGGTGGCATAAAATCTGCCTTGTGCCTGTAGGGGAGGTGCATGTCCCCTCTGAGGTCTCGTCTTCTGCTGCTGCCAATGTGGCAGCCTAATCTGCTGCCTTTGTTGCTGCGAGGGAGGTCTTGGAGGTTGGTGCTGCGGTCGCAGTTGCCGCTGTGTAGTTTGCTGTGGAGACTAATGTAGAGCCCTCAGCTGCTACTGCTGCTGCTACTGTGGATGGGGACACTCGTGCGTACGATATCCTGTCCTACCACATCCAAAGCAAGCACCTGGGAACAGTCCCGAAGGTAGTGTGGGAGGTGCCACTAGTGCTGAGAATGCTAAGCGGATCGTGCGTCGCTGCTGTGAACAATGCTACTACTGTTGGGAGCTATCAGAGGGCGCCCTCTTCTGATCTCTTATTTGGTCACGGGCCCTCTGAAAACTGGTCCAGTCTGCCTCGTAGACCTGGGTCCTCTGCACATCTGTTCAAACGTCGGAAGCATGTGTCCGACCACACGGATCCTGAGGGCAGGACACAGGCCGTTCTTGAAACGGCGGGCTTTCAGCCCCTCATCATCGACAAGATACGTCGCGAACCTTGATAGCTTGATGAAATGTGCCTCATACTAGGACACTGTCATGTATCCCTGGACCAAAGTCTCAAACTCTAATACGCTCTGTTGTCGAACATGCTCGGGAAAGAACTTCCAGTCGAACTGGTCAACAAAATCCTCTCACGTTCACTCAAAATCGGCCTATGCCGCTTGGGCGACTGATGCCCACCAGTGCTGAGCCTCACCCTGGAGAAGAAATACAACTAATGAGACCCGCTGCTAGGTCGTACATCCTATAGTATTGAATATCTTCTCCACCTCGGATCACCATATCTCTGGTGCAGTAGGGTTTGGCTCGCCCCGGAAGCATGGGGGATCGTGCCATCGGAAGTCTCTGAGAATGGCGCTCGCGAGCTCCTGCTCTGCCTAGGTTGGCGTAACAGCGGGCCACCTGCCCTGCTCCTGAAGGATAGTGGTCATCGCATGCAGTATCTGCTAAAAGTGATCTGCAGTCACAAGTGTTGTTGGGGTTGCGCTGGTCTGAGACGGGGGAGCAGGAGTCGCTCGGGTCGCTCTCCTAGACGGCATGTGCTACAGGAAGGAACAAGGGACCTATCAGTCTTGAGAACTCTCGAAGGTAAAGACGTTAAGGCTCTATATCTGAAAATCTCTAGGTTATTCAGACTCGGAACCTATCACTAGAAGTTCATAGTAGATATGTGATGTGATCCTCAGGTATTCCCAAGTTATGATCTGATATCAACTGCTGTCATACCCCAAACTTGGAAACTGAGC
Source organism: Magnolia changhungtana (assembly GCA_030180095.1). Taxonomy (NCBI): domain Eukaryota; kingdom Viridiplantae; phylum Streptophyta; class Magnoliopsida; order Magnoliales; family Magnoliaceae; genus Magnolia; species Magnolia changhungtana. The sequence continues at coordinate 986,981 of JASAUF010000064.1, read as the reverse complement.
TCACAGAATTTCTGATCACTGAATCCGGCGCCGACAGCCTCCGTAGTACCCCATTCTTGGCTTCCGACACTCATATGCCAGATTCTAACCTTGGAATCCTACAAGGAGGATTTTTAATAAAAAAAATTTGTAGGGGAGCATAACCACAAGCACAACCAAGTCACAAAATAACATCACCACATATCTTCTATATCAAAAACTTTGAGTATAATGTGGAAAGGAAAATACAAGATGATTAAAAGAACTCTAAAATAATCTGCTACGCGCTCCTGCCTCAGCGCTGCTGCAATCTAACGTCACCTGCACGCAACGGTCTTGCATAAGCTTACGAAAAGCTTAGAGGGTGGTGTAAGTGTGTGCGTAAGGCAAGTGTCAAATATGTAATATCATAGTAATGTGAAAATATGTTGGTAAGTCCATGAATATCATCAGCCATACCAAGGCTATGCGATGTAAGGCATGAATGCATTGACCATACCAAGGTCATGCGATGCAAGGCATGAATGTTGTCGGCCATACTGAGGCCATCATTGCCAAATGTCATATGCGAGATGCAATGCAAGCATGCTGGTCTTAATCTGAATCCACATAGCAATACAGTTCATCTCTGGATTATCACCGGGGTTTAGTACACTCTACACTGATTGCTGCCTCCCTAGCCACACAGCCTAACAAGTGGAAGAGACCACACTATCCGCCTGACCAGTAGTCTGTTAATATCAACCCGGCTTGTCGATAGCAGATCCATTTGTAAGCTGGTCAAACTCGACCTAGCTTACAGCCCCCTCACTCAGGCAGATAAGGCCACACCCCCTTCCGACAGACCACGACATAGTGGGAGACGCGACCTACTAGTATTCGGCACTCTTGCCCTCATGTATCCAATCGGTCTAAATGTTGGTGCATCTCTTATTACCAAAAAGGTTCTGAGACTTTCACCTAAGGACATCCTATGTGCCCACAGTAATAGAGCCAATATTTTGGGTATCTAATCCGGCCATCCATGATGTGCCTGTCGAGGCCACGACCTTGATGTCGATAGGGCGTTAGTCATCATGTCATACAAACGCGAGATGCATGAGTCATACCATCCAGTCATGCGTGTACCGCGCGATCATGTGGGGTACTCCGTCTCATAAGGAGTCTCATAAATGTCTCAGCCCAACGACATATGCTATGATCAAACACTCCTCATATTGTGCATACATATGATGCGTATGGGCATGAATCATGAGTTATACTAAGCATGTTATATAGTGATGAACTATCTTCATAATGAAGATGGGCCTAAATGACCTACACGCAACAAGTATGGGCCTAACAATGGGCCCTAGGGAGAGTTACGATGTAGACATTTAACCATTATTGCTCTTACAATGTGGATGTCAAACTATCATTGCTCTCAAGGCATGGCCCGCTATAAACATCATTACATACATCATGGTGGAATCTGATATCGCAATGGGCCTCATATATATCACATTCGGCCCCACACAAAGGCCTCACATACGTCTCATTGGGCCTCACTCATTGTCCTTATATACATCACATTGGGCCTCAACCCATGAGCCTCAAATACATCGTAATGGGCCTCATATACATCAAGTGGGCCACGACACATGGGTCGCACCAATGGGCCTCATATACATCAAGTGGGCTGCATCCACAGGCCGCGCCAATGGGCCTCATATACATCAAGTGGGTCGCATCAATGAGCTGCACCAATGGGCCTCATATACATCAAGTGGGCCGCATTAATGAGCCGCACTAATGGGCCTCATATACATCAAGTTGGCCGCATCTACGAGCCGCACCATGGGCCTCATATACATCAAGTGGGCCTTATATACATGGGCCTCATATACATCAAGTGGGCCTCATATACATGGGCCTCATGCATTCCAAAAAAAATAAAAAAATGAATCATATCGGAGGATCATCTGGACCAAGCTACAATTAGCAGTGGAGATAATGATTTTCACTGTTAAACTTCATTGGGCCCATCATCACGTTTATTTTCCATCCAATCTGCTCATACGATTACAAAGACATGAATTAAGAGGTAAAACAATTTCATATTGATCCAGAACTTCCGTGACCCCAAATAGTTTCAATGGTGGACGTTCAATCTCCACTGATTTTTACAATGTGGTATGTCTGTTAGACGGTTGGATATAACATATACATCACGGTGGATTCCCACTGTCCAGGCAATGGACGGTGAGGATAAAACCCATATATCATGATGGGTACCATGCCCCAGGACGGTGTAGGTACGACACATCATCACGGTGGCCCCCCACACGTCCCGCTTCTGGATAGTGTGGATAACACACACATCGTTGTGGGACCCACGTCCATGCATCTGGATGGTTGGATGTAACACATACCTGACGGTGGGGCCTACAGAACTTACAAATGTTAGTACAACAGTTATGTAGCTAGTGTGACCCAACAGATGGACGGTTGGATGAAACACATCCATCTGGTGGGTCCACACATGTGGCCCACCAGCTTGTACCAAGATAATATCTGTGTTTTCATTTCATCTAAGCTAGCAGACAGACGACCTAGATGATACATGGCTGTCAGGTGGGTCCCATCTAGATGGGCGTACGGCATGATTAAGCACATGCATCAGCGTGTGGCCCACCATCCCTCAGATGGATGGTGTGGATACAACAGATACATCATGAGAGGGCCCCATGTACAAAGACACGGTCCCGATCCTTAGGACTTCTGCGACGCCGTCACAGTGTACACACCAGCCAATCCTCGGCCAGAATGGGTGGGTCCTACGTAGGGCCCATCCCATATATATATATATATATATATATATATATGCATGCTCACCTACGCACCTATGCACATGTGCACCTTTGCACACGTGTCATGGGTGTCTAATCCGAACGGTCCATAAGATGCAGAATCCCATAAAACCTTAGGGGGTGAATTTTCACCCTGATCTAAGATTCTGGTGGGCCATAGCAAAGAGAAATTCAAATCAAGGAAGAAATCTGTTTACATTTTCATGGCCCACCAAAGTTTTGGATCAAAGTAAAATTTCGTACTGGGGGTTTTATGAGGTTACCGCTTCATGTGGACCGTTAAAATTTTCGAGACTCATCGGATAGGATGAGTTCTCAAAAAGTTCGTATGTAGTACGTACGAACGGATTCATGCAGTGAGCGTTTCCGTGTGTGTGTGTGTGTATATATATATATATATATATATATATATATATATATATATATATATATATATATAATGCCGCGTCACTTACGATATCGCCCACCGGCGCTATTGTTGGCCCACCGTATGGACAATCTGGATATACACTGACCTCATGATCATGGCCCACCTGCTAACGTCCTATAACAACTATATAGCTGGTGTGCACTAGCCAACCACGTCCAGGCAAGTGGGTCCCATCGCTTGGATGAGCAGTGTGGATAATAATACATACATGAACGTGGGGTCCACGTCCTTGGACAGTGGCATGGATATAAAATATATATCAGGTAGGTCCCACACGTGTGGACGGTGGATGAAACACTTATATAAAGTGGTCCCATGTGTGGACAGCATGGATAAAATACATACATTCATCGGGTGGGCCATCAAACAAGGGATAGAGAGAGAGATAGAGAGAGATATTGAGAATCGTGTGATGGAGGGGCCCCGCCACTATAGGTCCCTCAATACATGATACAAAGCATACATCAAGATGGGTCCCAATAAGATCCATACCATCAATCGGTAGGCCCCACTTGGTCCATCATCAAAAACAAAATCTAACCTACAAATCACTCACCTAAGGTCCTCTTGTTTAGCTCCTTGGAATGCTAAGCTCCTAAGCTCACCCTTTAAGGGTGGATGATGAAGTTTGAAGGGTTGGATTGGGAGGTTTTGTGTAAGACCCGTGTCCTGGTCCGTACTGTTCTGTCAACTACCGCGATCCTTTCCGTCGAAGTCCGACAATTCGTGACTGATAACCGACGTTGCGCACGACCGTATGTCATTTTCTTTAAATTCAATTCGATTTGTCAGAGACTGTATCGTTGCGGCGCACTGCGTCGCCGCGGTTCTAAACGCCGCTCACATCTTCTAGCCGGGGTATCGGATCGGTGCTCTAGTCGCGGCGTTAGAACCGCTAAGGACGGTGCGGTTCTGCAACGATACAGTCTCGGATTAAATCGACTTGAATTTAAAGAAAATGACATACGGTCGTGCGTTAACGCCTCGATTATCGATCACGAATTGTCGGACTTTACGGAAAGGATCGCGTAGTTGATGACAGCATTGACGGACTTAACACGGGTCTTACAGCTCTCCCCACCTAATAAAAATTTCGTCCTCGAAATTTGCACTACCATCGCAGCTAACCGTAACTCATAAGAAAATAGGAAACATAACGTCATATATAATCAAAACGCAGCATATCGTCATAATAAAACATCTAAGGGATAGGGATAATGCCCACAAATATCAAGCTCTAACTCACAAGGCGCATCATTCATAAGCAATCTAACGAGACGGTGTAGGGGCCAAGTCACATGAATCGTCGACGATTGCTCCTGATGACTGAGGATCTCCGCAAGGCGGCATAAAATCGCCCGGGCCTCGCTGGGAGGTGTAGGTCCCTCGAGGTCTCTCGCTTTGCGGGGAGGTCTGGAGGTCCGGTGTCTTTGCCGATCCATCGGCTGCAGCCGCCGTGGGGTTGTCGTGGAGGCTCATATGGTGCCATCGGCTGCTGATGCTTTGTGGTGGGCTGCGCGGATGTGGATGTGGTGCCCTCATACTTCCGTTTGTTGCGGATGGGGACACTCGTGCACATGATGTCCCGTCCTACCGCACCCAAAGCAAGTACCGGTGAATGGTCCCGAAAGTGGTGCTTGGGTTACTGCTGGTGCTCGGAATCTGGGCGAGTCATACGTCGCTGCTGTGAACGATGTTGCTGCGGCTGCGAACTATCAGAGGGCGCCTTCCTCTTCTGATCTCCCCTCTGATCACGGGCTCTCTGCACACTAGCCCAATCTGTTTCGTAGATCAAGGCTCTCTCTACAATCTGCTCAAACGTCGGAAGCATGTGTCCGATCACACGACTCCTGAGGGCAGGACGCAAACCGTTCCCAAAACGGCGGGCCTTTCGCCCGTCATCATCAACAAGATATGTCGCGAATCTCGATAATGCGACGAAACGAGCCTCGTACTGGGACACAGTCATGTCTCCCTGGATCAGAGTCTCGAACTCTAGTCTTGTCGTCTTGTCGCACATGCTCGGAATGAACTTCCTCAAACCGGCCTCGCAAAGTCCTCCCGGTCCACTCAAAATCGGCCAAGCTGCGATCGGGCTACAGATGCCCACCAATGCTGAGCCTCACCCTGGAGAAGGAATACAGCTAATGGAACTCGCTGCTGGGGCGTGCATCTCATGGTGTCGAATATCTTCTCCACCTCAGAGCACCATATCTCGGCTGCAGTGGGGTCTGGCTCACCCCTGAAACGTGGAGGATCGTGCCGACGAAAGTCCTTGAGAAGGGCGCTCGCACGCTCCTGCTCGGCCTCGGCCGGTGTAACAGTGGGACGCCTGCTCTGCCCCTGAAGAATGGCAGTCATCGCCTGAAGCATCTGCTGCAACTGGGTGGCACTGATAGGTACGGTCGGATCCGCACCGGTCTCAGGTAAAGGAGTGGCATCTACAGGCTGAAAATCAGGAATATCTGGTGGGGAAACGGGAGTCACAGGTGGTAGAGCAGGAGTAGCAGGTGGTGGAACAGGATTCGCTCGGGTCGGTCTTCTAGCCATTACGTCCTACAGGAAGCAACAAGGGCCTATCAGCCTTGAGAATTCTCGAAGGCATAAACGTCAAGGGTCTATGTTGGAAAATTGCTAAATTATCAAGACTCGAAACCTATTCATTCTAGGTTCATAACAGATATGTGCTGTGATCTCAGGTATTCCCAAGTTATGCTCTGATACCAACTTCTGTCACGCCCCAAACTGGGAAACCGGGCTCACAAAATTCCCAATCGCCGAATCCGGCGCCGACAGCCTCCGTAGTACCCCATTCTCGGCTCCCAGCGCCCATACGCCAGATTCCGATCCTGGGATCCTACAAGGAGGATTTTCAGCATAAAATTTTTTGTAATGGAGCATAACCACAAGCATAACTAAGTCACAAAACAACAACACCACATATCCACTATATCAAAAACTTTTAAGTACAATGCGGGAAGGAAATACAATATAATGATATGAAAGAAAACTCCAAAAGCTCCGAAGACTGCCGCACGCTCCGAGCTCAACGCCGCTGCAACCTAACGCCACCCGCACGCATCTATCGTGCATAAGCTTACAAAAGCTTAGAGGGTGGTGAAAGTGTGTGTAAGGCGAGTGCCAAGTGTACAATATCAGAGTAATGCGGAAGTATGCGGTAAGTCCATGAATGCTATCAGCTATACTAAAGCTATGTAATGCAAGGCATGAATGCTGTCGGTCATACCAAGACCATGCGATGCGAGGCCTATGTAGCCAAATGTCATATGCGAGATGCATGGCAAGCGTGCCAGTACTCATCAAGTACACATATCAATACAGTCCTCTCTGGATATCACCGGGTCTAATACACATCACACCGATCGCCTCCTCCCTAGTCGCACGGTCAAGCAAGTGGAAGAGACCACACTATCCGCCCGACCGCAGTACTGCCAATACCTACCCTACTGGCTCGTCGATGGGCGACACATTTGTGAGTGGTCAAACTCACCTAGCTTATAGCCCCTCACTCACTCGGATAAGGCCACACCCCTTCCAACCGACCACGACACAGTGGGAGACGCGGCCTACTGGTATTCGGCACTCGGGTGCTCATGTATCCACTCGGTCTAGACGTTGGAGCATCTCCTGGTACCAAAAAGGTTCTGGGATTTTCACCCAAGGACATCCTAAGTGCCCACAATGCTAGAGCCAATATTTCCGGTATCCGATACGGCCATCCACGATGTGCCTGTGGAGGCTACGGCCCTGATGTCGCTAGGGCGTGCAGTGATCAAGTCACACATATGCAAGATGCATGAGTCACACCGTACAATCATGCAGCAATCTCACGCGTACCACGCGATCATGTGGGGCACTCCGTCTCATAAGGAGTCCCGTAAATGTCTCAGCCCAACGGCTTATGCTATGATCAAACATTCCTCATATCAAGCATACAAATGATGCGTATGGGTATGAATCATGGAGTTACACTAAGCATGCTATAAGATAATGAACTATCCTTACAATGCATATGAGCCTAGATGGCCTACACACAACAAGTATGAGCCTACCAGTGGGCCTAGGGAGAGTCGTAATGCGGACATTTAACCAACATTACTCGTACAATGTGGACGTCAAACCAACATTGTCCCCAAGGCATAACCTGTCATCAAACATCATTACACATACTATGGAGGAATCTCTCATTGCAATGGACCCTAAGGACATCCTATTGGGCCTCGACCCATGGGCCTTACATTCATCAAATGGGCCGCATCATATGGGCCTTTTATAAATCAAGTGGGCCACATCAAAGGGGCCTTATGTACATTGCAATGGGCCATATCCCCACGGGCCTTTGAATACATCACAATGGGCCTTGTAACATGGGCCTCAAATACATTGAATGGGCCCCCTCACATGGGCCTTATAAATATTAAGGTGGGCCTCAACAACAGGCCACAAATACGTCAATGTGGGCCTCAACAAACGGGCCACAAATATCTCCAGATGGGCCTAATCACATGGGCCTTACATGTATACCGAGGTGGGCTACACCAAAATACAAGTGGTGATGATGATTTCCACCATTAAAATCCTTAGGGCCCACCATAACATTTATTTCTCGTACGATCTGTTCATAGGGTCACCAAGAACTTGGTGGCCCAAGGGTCTAATGGTGGACGTTCAATCGTCACTGTACATGGGTGGTCCACATGATAAATAGATCTATCTTATATTTGGCTCCAAGCCTTAATACAAGCTTGCCAAATGGTGGAATGTTTGGATGCAACACAAGTATCATGGTGGGGTCCACATGGGGGCCCACCATAATAATATAACATATAATTTATATATAATGTATATATATATATACCGTATCATATATGATAATATATATATATATATATATATATATATATATATATATATATATATATACACACACACATACATATACACATGCACCCACATACACTCACACACACACACGCATGCACCCACCCACACACCCGCACACTCACACACATGCACACACATGTGACAGGGGCCCCACCGTCCGTCTGGACGGTGGGATAGAGCACAAACATCACAGTGGGCTTCCACCGTCCGCTAGACGGTGGAAATAAGACACATACTTCACTGTGGGCTCCATGTGGGGCCCACTGTAATTTTTACTTACCATCCAACCCGTTCATGAGGTCACATAGACCTGGAAATGAAGGAAAAAAATAAATTTCAGATTGATCCAAAACTTCAGTGGGCCCAGGGAAGGTTCCAATGGTGGAATTCAATCACCGCTGTTTCTTGTGGTGTGGGCTACCCGAGCCATGGATCGGCCCGATTTTCGGAGGGGACCCACCTTAGGGGTGGTCCACCTCATGGACAAAGTGTGGATACAACATATACATCATAGTGGGGCCACGGCCGGGAGCCGTGGGACCTGCTTGTTTCACGCCACATCGCGACGCAGCGCCGCCAGCTTCTCGACAACGACAAAGAAGAATGCTGTTATATATATATATATATATATATATATATATATATAATATATATATTGAAAAATGGGTTTTGTTGTGGTTTTTCAGGTGTGGGGCCTGCATCAGTAAAATCCGACCCCGCCATCGATCGCTACGGCTCAAGACAAGCCAAACGAGCCCAATGTTCAATGTATTTTGATGTACAGAGACGTCAGTGTCATTTTCAATGGTAGCAACCTCGTTTGCTATGCTATGGCCCATCTGAAGATCGGATTGACCCAATGCTTCGGCCCAACGCCTAAAATGATACAGGGAAAAGGATGGACGGCGTGGATTGAAGACATACATCAAGGTAGGGCCTACATGAATGACCCACCCAAGTAGCCATAAACCAAAAATAAAGGTGTTTTCACCTTCACGTCCAGAGACAGACTCTGGACTCTTTTTCTTTTCTTCTCCTTTTTTTTTTTTTTTTTTGGGCGTATGGAAATCTTAAGGTGGGCCCTTCCTAGGTGGGCCACCACATGGTGAGGTGGTGTGGTTACAATACATATGTAAAGTGGGCCCCACCTTTAGATGGTTTGGATCCAATACATGCTCCATAGAGGGGTCCATCGAAGTGGGCCATACAAACATAACATCACAAGAAAGAAAAAGAAAGAGAGAGAGGAAGAGAGAGAGTGGGACACACGTGTGATGGAGGGACCCCGACACTATGGGCCCTCCCTTGCATTCCATCATACATAAAAAGGTAATCAAAGTGGGCCATTAGCCACATCATAGGGTCCCAAGTGAGATCCATACCATTGATCGGTAGGCCTCACTTGGCCCATCTAAGAAAGCATGAAAACTACCCTATCAAAACACCCACCACTTGATCTTCTTGGTCCGTTGGGAAGCCTATCTCCTTGTGCTCCTCTTTGATGGTGGAGATGAGAAATGGATGGCTAGGATGGGAGATCTTGGGATGAGGAAAGTGAGCCACACAAACTCTCTCTTCTCTCACTTGGGAGCTTGGACGTGGGAGTGCTCTTGCTTGGCTTGGAATGTGTTGGGAAATGAGAGGGGGAGAGAGAGTTGTAAGGAGATGTAAGTGAGTGATGTGAGGTGAGTGATGGAGTGATGTGTACTTGACTAGGTATGGGTGTGTAAGAGAGAGGGTGAGAGAGAGTTGACTTGGTGGTTGCTTGGGGATGGAGTGAAAGGTGATGTGTACTTGACATTTGATTGATTGATGTGATTGATTGATTGATGGGATTGATTTGATTGATTGGATTGATTTGACATGTTGTAGAGATTCTATCGGGATAGTAAAAGCGCGGCGTTTCTTCGAAATAAACGCCAGCTCACATCTTCTAGTCAGGGTATCGGATCGGTTGTAAGGCCCACCCCTACAGCACATGATATTGTCCGCTTTGCCGAAGCTCACGGCTTTAAAACGCGTCATGTCTGTTAAGGGAGAAACCCAACATATAACCACCACAACTCCAGACAACTCTTTCGATGTGGGACAAGTTACGCCATACCAATCGCAGCAACAGCAGGCTCGCCCAAAGACAAGAGTCTGCCCGCCACCACACTTGGGGGCCCGCCCACGTGTGCCCGCCCACATGAAGCAGTGACCGGGGCGTCACATTATCTCCCACCGAGGGCAGAGCCGTCCTCAGCTCTAATACCATTTGTAAGGCCCACCCCTATAGCACATGATATTGTCCACTTTGCCGAAGCTCACGGCTTTAAAACGCATCATTTGGAGAAGGATACTGGTAGCTCGCACAACCACTGGTAGCTCGCCCAGACCCAGTGCTCCTGTGGTCCTGCCCACAACAGGGTCCGCCCACTCAGCACCTACCCAAACAATATTGTCCGCTCCGCCCCTCAGGGCTCACGGGTTTGTTTCTGCACAGCGGAAGCTCAGGACCAATCACCCACAGAACGCGTCATGTTTATTAAGGGAGGAACCTAACATATAACCACCACAACTCCAGACAACTCTTCCGATGTGGGACAAGTTACGCTACAGTCAACTGCAACAGTAGCTCGCCCAGCACAGTAGCCTGTCAACCACACAGTAGCCTGCCAGCCACACCCAGGGGCCCGCCCACATATGTGCCCGCCCACGTGTGCCCGCCCACATAAAGCAGTGACCAGGGCGTCACATTATCCCCCACCGAGGGCAGAGCCATAACTCATAAGAAAATAGGAAACATAACGTCATATATAATCAAAACGCAGCATATCGTCATAATAAAACATCTAAGGGATAGGGATAATGCCCACAAATATCAAGCTCTAACTCACAAGGCGCATCATTCATAAGCAATCTAACGAGACGGTGTAGGGGCCAAGTCACATGAATCGTCGACGACTGCTCCTGATGACTGAGGATCCTGCTGGGCGGCATAAAATCTGCCCTGGGCCTGCTGGGGAGGTGTAGGTCCCCTCTGAGGTCTCTCGCCGCCGCGGGGAGGTCCCGAGGCCGGTGCCGCGGTGTCGCCGCACCGCCGTGGGGTTGTCGTGGAGGCTCATATGGTGCCATCGGCTGCTGATGCTGTGGTGGCTGTCGCGGATGTGGATGCGGTGCCCTCGGCTGTTGCTGTTGCGGATGGGGACACTCGTGCACACGATGTCCCGTCCTACCGCACCCAAAGCAAGTACCGGTGAATGGTCCCGAAAGTGGTGCTTGGGGTACTGCTGGTGCTCGGAATGCTGGGCGAGTCATACGTCGCTGCTGTGAACGATGTTGCTGCGGCTGCGAACTATCAGAGGGCGCCTTCCTCTTCTGATCTCCCCTCTGATCACGGGCTCTCTGCACACTAGCCCAATCTGTTTTGTAGATCAAGGCTCTCTCTACAATCTGCTCAAACGTCGGAAGCATGTGTCCGATCACACGACTCCTGAGGGCAGGACGCAAACCGTTCTCAAAACGGCGGGCCTTTCGCCCCTCATCATCAACAAGATACGTCGCGAATCTCGATAATGCGACGAAACGAGCCTCGTACTGGGACACAGTCATGTCTCCCTGGATCAGAGTCTCGAACTCTAGTGCTTGTATTTCCGCCGCACATGCTCGTGAAAGAACTTCCACCAAACCGGTCGCAAAGTCCTCCCGTGTCCACTCAAAATTGGTCAAGCTACGATCGGGCTACAGATGCCCACCAATGCTGAGCCTCACCCTGGAGAAGGAATACAGCTAATGGAACTCGCTGCTGGGTCGTGCATCTCATGGTGTCGAATATCTTCTCCACCTCGGAGCACCATATCTCGGCTACTGTGTGGCTGGCAGGCTACTGTGCTGGGCGAGCTACTGTTGCAGTTGATTGTAGCGTAACTTGTCCCACATCGGAAGAGTTGTCTGAAGTTGTGGTTGTTATATGTTGGGTTTCTCCCTTAATAGACATGACGCGTTTTAAAACCGTGAGCTTCGGCAAAGCAGATAATATCATGTGCTGTGGGGGTAGGCCTTACATTTTGGGGTAGGAAGTGAGCCACATACTTAGCTTATTTCCTTTCCTTAGGATTTTTCTCTCATGGTTACTTGGGAAATGGTAGAGAATGGTGTGAAATGAGAGAGGAATGAGGTTGTGTAAGAAGGTTGAGATGAGAGGAATGAGTAGTGTAAGAGAGAGGATGGGTGTGTGTAAGAGAGAGTTGACTTATGGGGGTGAGGTGATATGGGGTATGGGTTGCTTGTCTTTATTAGTAAGAAAGGGATGAGAGAGACATGGGTTGTGCTTGACTTGTGATTGATTGATTGATTGATGTGATGGGTTGTAGAGATTCTCTCGAAATTTGCAATACACAATATTTCTTTAGAATATATGCGGGCCCACAACTCCTGGCCTGGGTATCGCATCGGTGCGCAAGATAGGGCGTTGGAACCGTAGCGACGGTACGGTCACAATGGTACAAGTTTCGAGTCGAGCCGACTTAGAATCACAGGATGTGACTCAAGGTCACGCGCAAATATTGATTACAAGTCGCGGGTTGCCGGAATTCGATAGGGAGGATTGTAGGAGTCTATGGAATGGTATGGACTAGAATATAAGCCTTACAATGCATGTGATGGAGGGACCCCAACACTATGGTCCCTTCCTTCCATGCGTTACAAAACATACATCAAGTAGGTCCCATTATATGTGGGCCCACCAATCAAAATCAACGGTGGAGATCCCTTCTCCACCAAAATGCAAGGTCTAGATGACCCCTTTCAAACTAGGAAAGTAAAATCATGATGGGGTCCATAGAGAATGGCCCCATCATGGGATAAATATATGAATCATAGTCGGTCATCGGCCACACCTAGGGTATAAAGTGAGATCCGCACCATCAATCGGTAGGCCCCACTTGGCCCATCATAAAAAATAAAATCTAAACCTATAAGAACACCCACCGTTCGATCTACTTGGTCCGATGGAAGCCAAACTCCTTAAATCTCTCTTTAATGGAAGATGATGAAGGTTGAAGGGGTAGGATGAGGGATTTTGGGATAGGAAGTGGGCCATACACTTAGTTTATTTTCTCTCCTTAGGATTCTTCTCTCATGGTTGTTTATGAAATGGTAGAGAATGGAATGAAATGAGAGAGGAGTGTGGTTGTGTAAGAAGGATGGGATGAGAGGAATGGGTAGTTTAAGAGAGGGATGGGTGTGTGTAAGAGAGAGTTGATTTATGGAGGGTGAGATGGCATGGGGTATGGGTTGCTTGTCTTTGTTGGTAAGAAAAGGATGAGAGAGGCATGGGTTGTATACTTGATTAGTACTTGATTAATTGATATGATGAGTTGTAGAGATTCTCTACGAATTTGCAAAGTGCGGTGTTTCTTTGAAATATATGCGGGCATACAACTCCTGGCCTGGGTATCGCATCGGTGTGCAAGATGCGGCGTTGGAACCGTGGTGACAATGTGGTTGCGATAGTACAAGTTTTAAGTCGAGCCGACTTAAAATTAAAGGATGCGACTTAAAGTCATGCGCAAACGCCGATTACAGGTCGCAGGTTGCTGGAATTCGATAAGAAGGATCGCGGGAGTTTATGGAACAGTACGGATTAGGATATGGGCCTTACATATTATCTTTCCCAACATGTGGTCTCCTTGGTAGTGGTTTAAGGAATTTATGACCCCCTAGCTGGCTTCTGACCTCTCGGTAACCAGGCTAGACTTTTAATATAAGGCCTTCTTGAAACCTTAAAAATTTCTGAAAAAATCCTAAACGTTGTAAAGTAGAAACCGCGCGTAAGAGAGGATAGTTGAGGGTGCCTAACCCCTTCTCTCACTATCACCGAGGTCCTTACCTAGAATTTTTTATTGTAGATCTTATCCATGAGTCATCTTGAATTGAGAAGTCTTTTATTTTTTAACTTCGACGATTATACGGGTTTAGCTAACCATAAATTGCAGTCCTTTCTTGTATAGTGGCAACTCCAAGTATTTCAAACATACTATTCTGAGTGCACATTGTATCCATCCAAAAGCTAACCTATAACATCACAAGATGCATTGGAGCATGTGCACGTGCTCACGGGATGGTGTCCACAAAATGGCCAGTGTGCACTCGAATACAAGGGCAAGCGATAAGGTAAATGGACCAGTGTGCACTGAAATGTAGGATGTAAGTGAGAAAGTAAATGGACTAGTGTGCACTGGAATACAGAATGCAAGTAAGAAAGTAAATGAACTAGTGTGCACTAGAATACAGGATGCAATGAGAAAGTAAATGGATTAGTGTGCTCTTGAAGGTTAGCAGGTTAGTAGGTTAGTAAAGGATTAACCAGTGTTCACAGAGTACAAGAGTGTGAATTCGGGAAAGTAAATGAACCAGTATTTTACTAGAGTAAGGAATAAATAAATGAAACATTCTATGTTTCAAGTCAAGCCTAATAGGTAACACATCTCCTTAGTGGAATCACCAGTTCCGTGAACACTGTGGGAAGCACGCACGCAATATCTCATTTCATGTCATATTGTTTGGTTAGATTAATGGGGTGTGATATTGCCTTAAATGTTAAGTGAGTTTAAACTGGAGTTGTCACTAGCTAAGTAAAATCATAAAATCAACGACCGGCTAAAAATCATAAAATCACTCATTGATTAGAGAGTCACAAGTTTGTCCTTCCACATGACTCATATGGTTGATTTGTACCATAGATTCTAGGTAAGTACCTCAGTTACAGGAAAGGAAGACACTCTTTTTCACCCATATGATGTGCAATTTTTAGCTTTATAATTTATTTATTTTTAGTTTTTTTAATTAACGAAACTTCAATGTTACTACATTAAGCCATACTTGGTAAGGTGTTATAATCCCTAGTAGAAAAAATAAAAACAGAACAACTGAAGTATAGAAAACCGAGGAAAGTGTGTGTGAGCTTTATGAGTGTCTTAGGATATATAGAGTAAAACGCAGATTAATATGAGATGTGAGAAAGAAAAAAGGGAAAGCCAATACTCTTTTTTTTAGCAAAAAGGGATCCCCAATTCCAAACGTGCTCTTTTTTACTTCAATCAATTATTCTAATTCGATGGAGCAAACATTTCAATTGGAAAGGTGAACAATGTCGTCAAGATTTTTGGATTAAAGCAAAAAATACCATGTGTAAGCAGCCTTGGTAGTTGCATGCTTACGGTTTAAATAAACTTTCCACATGTGCCTTACGCATGGCTGAAGACCCATGCCCATGCTTTTTGCGCCTTTGGCAGGCTCTCGTGATGAGGCTATTATTAGTGCGGGTGAGTTACGTTGCATCTCATGGTTCGTACGTCAGGTACCTACTGTAGAATTTTATTATTATTTTTTTTATCATATGGCTATTGTATTTGGAGTTTCCGACGGTTCATCTGTCACCAAACTTAAATGTCTCGTCTTCCGAAGGTGCCGAGGACACTTTCGCCCCGAGTTTCATAAATTTTCAATATCATTGGCATCTAGGAAATGTACTTTGATCGTCATTGTACGTCCTTAAAAGGTCCAATCGTCTTGAGAGATCGGTTGTTATCTGATTTGGATGGGCAACAAGCTTGTCAATCAGACCATTAATCATCTTTCTAGCTGGATCATAAGTGCCTCTTTGATGCCTTTTGAGCCACCCAGAGATGGATCTATGTTATGCATTTTCAAGTTTCCAAAGGACCTTGATGACTTGGCCGAAACACATCATTCTAGGGTTTATTTTTTATTATAATATGACCTGCATCATACAAGTTGGCCTATGGCCCAGAGTAGACAAGTACTGGGCCCAAGGCGCATAACTACATTTCCTGCAACGTACATAGGGGCCTATAGGCCAAAACCAGATAAATACTAGGCCCCAGGCCCATAACTACATTTCTTACGACCTATAGGTCGTTAATCCACTTCAAACGATATTATTGTTTATTAGAAACCACGCAATTCAAAGCATAATTACATGAGTGGTGATCGACAATGTGATTAAGGAAAAACTTCGATTACAGATTGTATCGCTGGAATGGGCTTTATAGTGTATTCACGGAATCCGGCACTGGTGATAACGTTCTTCCATTCAGCTTCAGTCCTCTCCTTCCCATTGGTATGGGCCAACAGAACTACGTCCATCATTAATCTTGCATCCCTGAGGCCTCCCTCTTCGATGTCTTCTGTGAGCACGGCCTCTACTATGATCACCTTGCCTTTGTCCACAGGAATGGCCTCTTTGCATTTCTTCAAGATCTTGATGCAATCCTCGTCGCCCCAGTCATGTAGGACCCACTGTGATATGGACAGTAAAGAAATTAGTGGACGGTCATGATCGATGATTGTGCATTCGGCATGCAAGAATTGAGAATATAGGGTAGTAGGTAGCTAAATGTTCTCAACATGCACTAATGTGGCATGTATTACGGGAACATCACATGGGGCACTTCTCGGGACATTATATGGCCCAAAACTCTGGATGGTCGGGTCATTGGGTGGGCCATATTGTGTTGAATGTGAACTATTGGTAGTGACAAGTCCAGTCGCCCTGCATGTCAACAACTCCAACCCCAGCTTCTGAGGCGGGTTGGTTCAGACTATAAAATGTGGTCGATTTAAGTAAATGGGTTGGGCTTGGGTTGAACCTTACCCGATACCACCATTACCTGATGCACCTCACACGACCACATCAATTAAAAAAAAAAAAAAAAAAGAATAGTAGTACAGATACCATGATGAAAGAATCGGCAACTTAACCTAACTCATTCTTAGCTGAGTCGACTCATGGCTCACCCAAGTCTGGGCTGAATCAGCTGAGTCAGTGTGACTCTTGGTTGGATCTGACCAAGTTCGGATTGACTTAGACAAGTCGTGATAGACTCATGCAAGTCTATATGTATGTGATGTATGCATGTATGTATGTGTGTAAATGCTAATTGGGTCGTGCTTACGCACATAGTAGGTGTAGTAGGTGTGTAACTTTGGTGACCCAATCCCAATCCGACCTCAAGAGGACCCAACCGGACCTTCATTCCAACGCAAGGCCCCTAACCCAAACCTAATCAGCCAACCCAAATTTCATTGTGCTTTACCCTAAACCGACTCAACCCAATCCACATACATGTGATTCTTCCCAACCCGACCTAACTAAGGGTCAGTTTGGGCAGTGGGATTAGAAGGGATTAGGTGGGAATGGGATTCATCTGGTCCTGTGCCAGTTCCACTCCATGTTTGGGAAGAATGGAAATGCTTGGAATTACATTAAATGAAATTGCATTGGGTCCTGTGCCAATTTCACTCAATGTTTGGAAAGTTGTGTAGGTCCCAGCATAAAGTGTGGACTATATCCACACCATCCACCTATTTATTGAGATTATTTTCAAGCATGGGCCAAAAAATCAGGTAAATCTAATGCTCAAGTGGACCCCACCGTAGAAAGCAACAGGGATTGAATACTTACCATTGAAAACTTCTTTGGTGCTACATAAGTTTTGGATCTATCTCATTTTTAGGTCCATGCCATAAAATGAGGTTGCGAAACAAATCAAAAGTTTAGATATAACACATGCTTGTTATTCCCAATAATTTCAAATGATGGTGAGTATATTCATTCAATGTACTACTGTATTATCAACAAAGCATGGCATTAATTTTATCCCATGGTATATAGGGACAACCCCTGCCATGAGCAATAATTATGTTTTTTTGAATCCCATCCCACTTAATCCCTTCTAATCCCACCGCCCAAACTGACCCTAAACCTAAATTTGCTCAAACTGAACCTAACCCGATTTCAAATCTTGTTGGATTGTTCCCACCATATCCCAACCTAACAGTCGGTTTCAGGTTTACCTAAGCCCTTGCAGCCATACCACGTGATCTCAATATTCCCTTTTTAAACGTGAGTTGGATCGCGTCTAGTCAAGTCAGGTTGGTCGAGTGTGGTTCAGTACAATTGAATGGGTGGTCAGAATCAGATTGGGCTTGATGAATTTTAAGTAGGTCACGTCGCACCACAAGATGTGGGTGGCCGGATGGGCTGAGTCGTGACCAAAATTCTTGACCCATTGAGTAAACAAGCTGACCCAACTCGGCCCAAAACTCACCCATTGTCTCCCTTGGCGTTGGCCAAATATTTATAGCGGCATGTTTTTATGCACGTGTGGCCCCTCCTGATGCTAGACCAGCCTTATCTTTGGGGCTTGTTAAATGAACGGTGGAGTTCACACATGTGTCACACGTTGGCATGTGTGGTGAGAGTAGAATTCATATGCTGTGCCTTCTATATTATACATATGTTCAAAGTCTTCTATATTAACATTATTTTCTTAAATATTATTATTTAAGGCGATATTTTCACAAATTTCTGGGTTGAGAAATTGCCCAACGAGATTTATGACTGTGGTTAGATAAGTTATCGTCCACCCCCAGCCGATAATTTCCAACCTATCACGTGCGCATGACATCCAACCCGTCCAATAAGTTGGGCCCACCACGAGGGATCATCTTGCGTAAAAGTTAACCCTATCTACTCATCAAGCTGACCACACTTGTATTTTGTAATAATCAGAAACTATACCTTCTATCATGTAGATGTCTCATCCACATCCACGTGATTGATTGTAATTCATCCACCGAACCATTTAATTATTAACAAAAAAAAAAAAAAAAAAAAAAAAAAAAAAAACCTTAATTTAGAGTATTTCAATTCATTTTTTTTTACTGATCTTCACCATAAAATCCCTACAAAACTAAAACTTACCGGATAATGTCTCAATGAGGTGCTTTTTGGGAAAGTTAAATAATAATAATAATAATAAAATTCACTCATCTAATTAAAAATTTTTTTAGTGAAACTGGAAAATTGTAAAGCTCACATGGTATGTGTATAACATCCAAACCATCAAACATATGCACCCCACCATAGTGATCACATGAACCAAAAATTAGGCCAATCAAACATCACATGGCCTACACTTGAATTTGGATGTTTTGAGTGGTGTATATTATTTTTTTTAATGTATTAACCCACCTTATAATTGAATCCCAGATATTTTTGGTGGAAATCATGTTGGTATGCACCATGTGGGCCCAGCAATTATAGATTCTCTGCTTCGTAAATAAAATAAATAAATAAATAAAATATTGCAGAGGTATAATTTTTCCTTCGAAAAAGCACTACACCGAGGATATGAGCTCCTTTAGCAGGGTCTGTACTCATGGGTTGGTGATGAACCATGAGTTTTAACATCGAGGTCATGGGTTTGAGTGCTCATTATGGCACTTGTGTGTGGGAGTAGGCCAAGCTAGGGTTGCACAAGGCCATTGACTGTAGGGTGGTCCACCCTCAGTAGAGAAAGTAAGATACCTTGATGAAGACAACATCAGCTTTAGGTATAGCAGCGAACATATCACCTCCAACGTGCGCAACACCATTGTACTCAGGTGCACCGCCTACAACCTGTGGAAGGTCGAAATTGATGGCCTTGATCCAAGGACATGCCTTCACTAACGTGCGCATTGCTGTCCCATTACCCCCTCCCACATCCACCACCGTACTCACCCCTTCAAACAACCCAGGACACCCGCCCACAATGGCAGGCACCACTGTCTGAGCATTACAAGCCATCGCATTATTAAGGAGCTCCCTTTGAACGGGGTGTTTATCCATATAACTCCACAAGTGCTCTCCAAAGACAATCTCAAAGGGCGACCGTTGATCGCCCTGAATATGGGCACTGAACGAGTGCATTGGAAGAAGCATGTCTGAGCCGTTCTCCAAGAGCACGAGAGCCACCTTGCTACCGTCAACACGCTTCAGTAGGCGACGCGAGATTGGCGTTAGGACGTAGCTGGGCTGGCCAGCCTCGTCACGTTTCTCTCCAAAGACGCGGCGTTGCACCAACAACCTCATTATGCGGTGGAGGGGGGATGGTTGCAAACCGAGCGCGTCTGATAGCTGGGCGAGCGTCATTGGATGCCCGTTAGCATCAATCGTGTCAGCTATGCCTAACTCAATGGCGCACTTCACAGCGGCCAAGTCAGAGAAGCCATAAACATACCTCCAGATCTCAAGCTCAGCTTTTGCTTCTTCGTCGCTCATTTTTATTTCTCTCTCTGTGTTCATCGAGTTGCTAGATGGAGCTACAACTCAAGTGCTACACACAGAATTGGAATGGGATATGTTGGGACTTTAGCCGTTGGAACGGATCCTTTATAATGATCCAAACGGTTCCTATAATGGCCCACTCCTAGAAAAGGGACAAATAGATAAATAAATAAATATTTTAGAGCTAAATAATTCACATCATGTTACCAAAATGTTGAAATATTCTATTTTTTTTAAAATTTATTTTTTAATACTGAAATCAACTTACCTTTCAATTATTTAAAAAGGGTCACCTAGCTGTAAAAAAAGTTGGACACCATAAAAACACATCATGAGTTCAAATATTTCATCACTTTGATTTCTACAAGAGAACTTTGCTAATAGCTAATGCACATGCCACTGTATGTTCTGATATCTGAGACATCCATCAGATGGGTACCACTGTAAATTCCCTATCAGAAGAATCACGTTAGTTAGGCTCTCAAGAGTTTCAACGCCAGGTCAAGGGTTTGTGTATCCATAGGTGGTGAAATCCCACTGCGGCGAGTGTGTGGGTTTGTGTGCGCGCGTGTTTAAAAAAAAAAAAGAAAAAGAAAAAGTGAGCCAGATTGAACTAAACATACGTGCAATTGTGAAAAAATCATGGTGCTCTGTAGGCCCGACCATGATGTATGTATTAGAACCCTTCTTTGTACACGTGGCACATTTACGTAGAATACGGTTTAACGTGAGTTGGATACTCGCACCGTTGGCTACTTAGATGGTGCTCTGTAAGCCCGACCATGATGTATGTATTAGAACCCTTGTTTATACACGTGGCACATTTATGTAGAACAAAGGTTGCATACTGACACGGCTAGCTAGGGGCTCACCATGATGTATGTATTAGAACCCTTTTTTTTTACACGTGGCACATTATGTAGAACAAAGGTCGCATACTGACAGGGCTAGCTAGGGGCTCACCATGATGTGTATATTAAAGCCCATTCTTTATACACGTGGCACGTTTATGTAGAACGATGGTTGCATAATGACATCTAATGGATGGTGCTCTGTGAAGCCCACCATGATGTGTATATTAAAGCCCATTTTTTATACACGTGGCACGTTTATGTAGAACGATGGTTGCATAATGACATCTAATGATGGTGCTCTGTGAGCCCACTACAAAAAAGAGGGTTTTTAGCGACGAAACTTTTAGCGACGAAACACATTTTCGTCGCCAAAAGTCACTTTTAGCGACGAAATAAATTTTCGTCGTTAAAAGTGGAATTTTAGCGACGATTAGCGACGAAAGTTTTCGTAGCTAAAACTAGTGCATTGGACTTTTAGCGACGAAAATTTTCGCTGTTAAATGCGCCACACATTTTACTTCACTATGGAATAAATTTCTTTTAGTTGCGAAAATTTTCGCAGCTAAAAATACTGTATAATACTTTTAGCGACGAAACTTTTCGCGGCTAAAAGTCTTGTATTGTACAAGACTTTTAGCGGCGAAAATTTTCGCTGCTAAAAGTCTTATACTTTACAAGACTTTTAGCAGCGATAACTTTCGCTGGTAAAACTAAACTAACATATCTTTTAGCAACGAAAAGTTTCGTCGCCAAAAGTTTCTTTTTAAAAATAATTATTCCAGTTCAAAATATGTACAAAATTCCTGATATACTCTCGCATTAACAATATATTCCATCATATTCATCCCGATATACACATTTCATCATATTCACATTCACATTAATCTAAACCCAAACAACATAAACTTATAGCTAAAATGTTCGCTCACTAAAAATACTATAAAAGACTTTTAGCAAATAAAATTTTCGCTAAAAAATATTTTCCAAAAGATTTTAGTAGCGAAAATATTTATGCAAAAAATAAATTTTCCAAGACTATTAGTTCTGAAAATTTTCATTGCTAAAAATTCTTAAGACTTTTAGCAATAAAATTTTCACACTTTAAAAATTTCCAATCGTTCCACTTTTAGCAACGAAATTTTCGTCGCTAAAAGTCTTTTTTTTAAAAAAAATATATACAGTTCAAAATTCCGCACAAAATTCCTGATATACACCTGTTAACAATATATTTCATCATATTCATCCTAATATACACCTGTTATATAATATATTTCATCATATTGACATTCACATCCAGCTAAACCCAAACCCAAACATAAACTACATTCATCCAAACACAAACAATATTATCTGCATCACATTCATTCAGGCATAAATACATATAATTTTAACATAAACAAAAAATCACAAAGATGAAGGTGGAGGTGGTGGGGCATCGGTAGGTAAGCTGTAGCGAAAGCCTGAAACATCTTCGTCATTCGTCGCTCATGCTCCACCCGCATCTCCTACATTCTCCTCTCATGCTCCTCCTTCTGTCTCACCAACTCCTCCATCCTCCTCTGCCTCGCGAGCTGATCCTATCCTCCTCTCCTGCTCCTCCCTCTGCCTCGTCAGCTCCTACAGGTTTACGTTTAGGTTCAGGTTATAAGTATAGGTTTTGGGATTTGAGAATAGGTTTAGGGTTTAAGAAATCGGGTTTAGGTTTGGGTTTCAAGTTTAAGCTTAGGTTAAGGTTAGGGAGTTGAGATTAGGATTAGGTGTAGGTTTAGGTTTAGGGATTTGAGAATACATTTAGGTTTTAGGTTTAGGTTTAGGTTTAGGTTTTAGGTTTTAGGTTTAGGTTTAGGTTTAGGTTTAGGTTTTAGGTTATAGGTAAAGGTTTAAGGTTTAGGTTTAGGTTACTGTTAGGTTATAGGTTATAAGTTTAGGTTATAGGTTATAGGTTTAGGTTATAGGTTATAAGTTTAGGTTACAGGTTTAGGTTTTAGTTTTAGGTTTAGGTTAAGATTATAGGTTTAGGTTCGATTTAGGTTTAAGTTATGGGTTATAGCTTTGGGAATTGAGAATAGGTTAAGGTTTAGGTTTAGAAAACTGGGTTCGGTTCGTGGATCAGCCGAGGTTTAGGTTTTCAAGTTTAGGTTTAGGTTTAGATTAGATTTGGTGTAGGTTTAGGTTGAGGGATTTGAGAATACATTTAGGTTATAGGTTTTAAGTTTAGGTTTTAGCTTATAGGTTTAGGTTACGGTGTTTGGTTTTGGTTTTGGTTTTGGGTTTAGGTTATAGGTTAAGGTTAGGTTTAGGTTTAGGTTATAGGTTATAGCTTTGGGAATTGAGAATAGGTTATGGTTTAGGCTTAGAAACCGGGTTTGGGTTCCTGGGATCGGGTTTAGGTTTGGGTTTTTAAGTTCAGTTTAGGTTTAGGTTATGGAGTTGAGATTAGGATTTGGTGTAGGTTTAGGTTTAGGGATTTGAAAATAGGTAAAGGTTTAAGTTTAGGAAATCAGTGTTCGAGTTCGGATCGGGTTTAGGCTTGGGTTTTCATGTTTAAGCTTTAGGTTTAGGTTAAGGAGTTGAGATTGGGATTTGGTGTAGGTTTAGGTTTAGGGATTCGAGAATAGGTTAAGGTTAAGGTTTAGGTTTAGAAAATCGGGTTCGGGTTCTGGGATCGGGTTTATGCTTGGGTTTTCAAGTTTAGGTTTAGGTTTAGGTTAGGGAGTTGAGATTGGGATTAGGTGTAGGTTTAGGTTTTGGGATTTGAGAATAGGTTAAGATTTAGGTATAGGTTAAGGTTTAGGTTTAGGTTTTAAAGCATATAGGTTTAGGTTTTGGTTTTAGGTTTGCTAAGGTTATAAGTTTAGGTTATAGGTTAAGGTTTAGGTTATAGGTTTTTGCTTAGGCCGAGGTTATAGGTTTTGGTTTAGGTTATAGGTTTAGGTTTAGTGTTTTGTTTATAGGCCATTAGGCCGAGGTTATAGGTTTTGGTTTAGGTTACAGTTTAGGTTTAGGTTTTAGTTTATAGGTTTAGGTTCTCGGTTTTAGGTTTAGGTTAAGGTAATAAGTTTAGGTTAAGGTTTAGGTTACGTGCCTTGGTTTAGGTTAAGGTTATAGGCTTTGGTTTAGGTTAAGGTTTAGGTTTTGGGTTTAGGTTAAGGTTATAGGTTTAGGTTTAGGTTATAGGTTATAGCTTTGGGAATTGAGAATAAGTTAAGGTTTGGCTTAGAAACCGGGTTCTGGTTCGGGATCGGGTTTAGGTTTGGGTTTTCCGATTAGGTTTAAGTTTAGGTTAGGGAGTTGTGATTAGGATTTGGTGTAGGTTTAGGTTTAGGGATTTGAGAATACATTTAGGTTTTAGGTTTTAGGTTTAGGTTTTAGGTTATAGGTTTAGGTTATAGGTTTTGGTTTGGTTTTAGTGTTTAGTTATAGGTTAAGGTTATAGGTTATACTTTGGGAATCGAGAATAGGTTAAGGTTTAGGCTTAGAAACCGGGTTCTGCCAGTTCGGGTTTTCAAGTTTAGGTTTAGGTTTAGGTTAGGGAGTCGAGATTAGATTTGGTGTAGGTTTAGGTTGAGGGATTTGAAAATAGGTAAAGGTTTAGGTTTAGAAATCGGTTCGGGTTATGGATCGGGTTTAGCTTGGGTTTTCATGTTTAGGTTTAGGTTTAGGTTAGGAGTCGAGATTGGGATTTGGTGTAGGTTTAGCTTAGGATTCGAGAATAGGTTAAGGTTAAGATTTAGGTTTAGAAATCGGGTTCCTGGGTTCTGGATTGGGTTTAGCTTGGGTTTTCATGTTTAGGTTTAGGTTTAGGTTAGGGAGTTGAGATTGAGATTAAGTGTAGGTTTAGGTTTAGGGATTTTGAGAATAGGTTAAGGCTTAGTATAGGTTTAGGTTTAGGTTTTACCATATAGGTTTAGTTTTGGTGTTAGGTTTAGGTTAAGGTTATAAGTTTAGTTATAGGTTATAGGTTAAGGTTTAGGTTATAGGTTTTGTTTAGGTTAAGGTTATAGGTTTTAGTTTAGTGTATAGGTTTAGGTTTAGGTTTAGGTTTAGGTTTTAGTTTATAGGTTTAGTTATAGGTTTAGGTTTTGGTTTTAAGTTTAGGTTACAGTGTTTTGGTTTAGGTTAAGGTTATAGGTTTTGGCCGAGGTTAAGGTTTAGGTTTTGGGTTTATGTTAAGGTTATAGGTTTAGGTTAGGTTTAGGTTTAGGTTTAGGTTATAGGTTATAGCTTCAGAATTGAGAATAGGTTAAGGTTTAGGCTTAGAAATCGAGTTTGGGTTCTGGATTGGGTTTAGCTTGGCTTTCATGCTTAGGTTTAGGTTTAGGTTAGGGGTGTTGAGATGGGGATTTGGTGTAGGTTTAGGTTAAGGTTTAGGTTTAGTTTTAGGTTCAGTTTAGTTTAGGTTATAAGGTATAGGTTTAGGGAATTGAGAATCGGTTTGGGTCTGTGTTTATGGAATCGTGTTCTGTGTTCTGGGTTCAGGATCTGGATTTAGGTTTGGGTTTTCAAGTTTAAGCTTAGGTTTAGGTTAGGGAGTTGAGATTAGGATTAGGTGTAGGTTTAGGTTTATGGATTTGAAAATACATTTAGGTTTTAGGTTTAGGTCTTAGGTTATAGGTTAAGGTTTAGGATTTAGGTTTAGGTGAATGGTAGGTAATAAAGTTATAAGTTTAGGTTATAGGTAATAGGTTAAGGTTTTAGGTCATAGGTTTTGATTTAGGTTAAGGTTAAGGTTTAGGTTAAGGTTTAGGTTTAGGTTATAAGATTTAGGTTTAGGTTATAAGGTATAGGTTTAGGGAATCGAGAATTGGTTTGGGTTTAGGTTTGTGAATCTGCCTTGGGTTCTGGATCGGGTTTAGGTTTGGGTTTTCAAGGTTAAGCTTAGGTTTAGGTTAGGGAGTTGAGATTAGATTAGGTGTAGGTTTATGTTTAGGGATTTGAGAATACATTTAGGTTTTAGGTTTAGTCTTAGGTTATAGGTTAAGGTTTAGGATTTAGGTTTAGGTGAATGGTAGGTAATAGGTTATAAGTTTAGGTTTTAGGTAATAGGTTAAGGTTTTAGGTCATAGGTTTTGGTTTAGGTTAAGGTTATAGGTTTAGGTTAAGGTTTATGTTTAGTTTTAGTGTAACACCCCGGATTTTCACTGTTTTGGAGTTCCAAAAATCATTGATTCTTTTTTTTTTAATTAATTAACTTATAATATCACTTAATGACCATTAGCACTCAATGTTTTCCCATACACGTGTGATACCAGTAAAGAACCGCACAAGTTCGATTAATCATGAAACATCTTGTCCGATCAACACAGTGTCCTGGGCCCACGTAGATTCTCTCACAGGCCGTTCGGTTAAACCTCTTGTGGTGGGGTACATGAGTTAATTAACCTAGATTAGCCTATTAGAGTAGACTAGACAGACCGTGATAAGGCCTAGTGCGGCCGCTAAGCCGATGACTATTTACACTTAAAGATGGCCCACGTGGGCCACCCAAATGACCGTGAAGGGTCGAAAAATCTAAAACTTTAGAAAATCATAGATCTCATCAAGGGCTTGTGGTCCATCGCGATCGCGGGACCCAGTGGACACCCGTAAGTACCATCTCGGCGCTTGCCCAATGCGCCCACCAATGCCGATTATTAAAATCGCACCGACAAAAGAAATCGAGACTCGGCCTTCCAGCCCGTTGATTTCTTCCAAATTTATGGTGAAGGTTTAATGTATTTTTCAACGCCGCCCACCAAATTGGGGCCCCGATCGTGGCACGATGACCGTTGATCGCGAATCGGACCCGCACGACCAAACCCCCGCATCCGTTCGTTCCTGGGGCCCAAATTTTGTAAGGCCCCTCATCGGGCCATGACCACTTATCCTATAAATTTCATGGCCGAGGGCCATCGTAAATGCTCCAATCACCAAAATGAGCCCCACAGACCACTTAAAGGTCGAAACTCTTTCTCGGATCATATATCCGTTCATCCGTTCGTCCTTAATTTTCGCATGGGCCCTAATCGGGCCATAAGGCACCTACACGCCGAATTTGGTGGCCAGAGGGGTGATAGGGCCTTAGATCCTAGAAATACCCTCCCATAAGTCTAATATAGTAAAAACCTAGCCCTTGGGGCCATTTGCACCAAATCTGGAATTATAAAAAGGTGTTTCTTTTGGGCACCCCTCTCCCATACGATTTTGCCCTAAGAGAAAAGGGGGAAAGAGAGAAGAGAGAAGAGAGAAAAGGGAGAAGAGAAAGAGGAGAAAGGAGGAGGAAGAGAGAGTGAAGAAGGAGGAGTGTGGACCCTAGATCGAGGTGGGGCCCAAGGAAGCCAATCTTGCATCTTCCCACCTCTTCTCCAAGAAGAAACCTCACCCCACAACCGCTATTTCGCCCGTTGAGCAACTAGGTAAGCTCCATTCCCTATTTTCTTTGAAACCCTTGTGATGAGGGAGATTTACTTGGGAATCTAACAAGCAAGTGGTCACCTTTAGGGATTCCTACCGATCTACCCCGAAATCCACCCTCCTAGGCGTTCCCAAGCCTTCAACGAATCCGAAGGTGCGGACTATTGTTCTTAGGTGGCCTAGCACCAATTTTAATATGTGTTTAATGATTTTGGTTGCTTGAATGTTATGTTTGGAGAATCTAGAGAGACCCTAGGACTTGTATGTTTGTTAGATTTGTATGTTGGGCTTCCACATGATGTTGTTCTTACCTTCCACATGATGTTGTTCTTACCTTCCACATGATGTTGTTCTTGTCTTCCACATGATTTGGTGTATGGACGATTAGATGCTCATACCTTGTTGATCTTCTCATATGATGTGCCTCATAAAACGTACGATTCCTAAATTTTTGTGTATTTTGATCCGAAGGGATGTAGGAAGGTCTTAACTTCCTCACCAACTCACACCACACACACACTTCTTGTTTATAATATTAGTAGCTTTACATGTTGGTGGAAAATTTAGAATTGTTTGTTGAGAAGCATGAGAACATGATGTCGTTTATGTTAGATGATGCATTGATACTTGGTATGTTATGGATCCCCTTCACATCTTTGGGTTGGTCAGGAACATGATGAGAGACTAGTCCCACCGGTAGGGACTATGTTAGGGCTATATCCATGGGTTTGGGCGGGTGTGTTCGAGTGGTCGTAGTTCGACTACATGGGTCCCTTGTGCCCGAGGTCACTGCCTCATGCTCGCCCGACCCGTGCGGTCTAACCCACCGTCCGACCAACCTTGTTTGTCAACCCCGTTTGTTCACTCATGTATGGAACCCGAACCACCCCGCAACCGTTGTAGCCCAACGATAACCCACTGAAATTGGTCCACGCCTCGTGAGCCGGCATGGTGGAATGGGACACTATGTCCGAGCCGCCGGCCTACGCCGGGGTACCGCGCCTCCCGTAGTGACCGCGAGCGATCCCTTCCTTTCGGCACTCCTCATGTGCTTGGAGTCTGGATGAGGAACCCGACGGATCACGGACCGCGGGCCTCGCCTCACACATTGATGGGGTCTTGGCCTCGCAACCGCTTTTAGGGCATTGATACGTAGGGTGAATCGTAATCCCCAACCCGCCGGATGAATGGACTTAACTAATAACTCGGCTAACACGATCGCATTGCACGCATTAGTTAGGGTGGCGACTCTAAGTCGAGGTCGCTCGAGGGAGTGTTGTCATATGCGATCGTTAGATGGAGTCGCTGAGGGAGTGTTGTGGCGAGGGCATGCATTATATCATCCCGCATGCATGCATTTTAAATAAGAGTTATTAGGTGTTGATGAATGTTTGCTTTTCATTAAGTTCATATTACAATTGGTGCTTGTTGTAACTTGAGATCAATAGTTCACACTGAGTTGATCACTCACTCCCACTCTCCGGGACTGTGTTTAAAACACCAACTGCACCCATTCATGATGCAGGTGACTCAGGGCATGAGGAGCCTGGCGAGGCGAGCTTGGACGAGGAGGACGGACTCTCCTACTTCAGCACTGGGCGGCTCTCCATCGGCTTGATCGGGCCGAATTTGGATTTGTTTGAGCCACCTGCTCAACTTTACTATTTTTAGACATAGCATTCTTTTTGTTGTTCTCATAAGTAACGCCTTAGCGACCCTTTATTATTTTTTTTTTTTTTTGACCCGTATATATGTGTTATAACCTTCATTTCAAAGAGAATGGTGCGATTGTGCTTCATGCTCGTGAAATTCCAAATTGTGCAATTAAACTTGACTAATCGTAAAAACCATAAATGCATGATAAGTGACACTCGGGAACTCGGGAGTTGTGTCTATGCACGACCCCTGATTTTTCGGGGCGTTACATTTAGGTTTAAGTTATAAGGTATAGGTTTAGGTAATTGAGAATTGGTTTGGGTTTAGGTTTAGGTTATAAGTATAGGTTTTGGGATTTGAGAATAGGTTTAGGTTATAAGTATAGGTTTTGGGATTTGAGAATAGGTTTAGGTTATAAGCATATAGGTTTAGGTTGGGTTATGTTAAGGCTTTAGGGATTTGAGTTTAGGTTAAGGTTTAGGTTTAGGTTATAAGTATAGGTTTTGGGATTTGAGAATAGGTTTAGGTTATAAGTATAGGTTTAGGTTGGGTTATAGGTTAAGGTTTAGGGATTTGAGTTTAGGTTAAGGTTTAGGTTTAGGTTATAAGTATAGATTTTGGGATTTGAGAATAGGTTTAGGTTATAAGTATAGGTTTAGGTTGGGTTATAGGTTAAGGTTTAGGATTTGAGTTTAGGTTAAGGTTTAGGTTTAGGTTATAAGTATAGGTTTTGGGATTTGAGAATAGGTTTAGGTTATAAGTATAGGTTTAGGTTGGGTTATAGGTTAAGGTTTAGGATTTGAGTTTAGTTAAGGTTATAAGTATAGGTTTTGGGATTTGAGAATAGGTTTAGGTTATGGTTATAAGTTTAGGTTAAGGTTATAAGTATAAGTTTAGGTTATAGGTATAGGTTTAGGTTTAGGTTATAGGTATAGGTTTAAGTTATAGGCTTAGGTTTGAGTTAAAGTTTAGGGATTCGGT
The DNA here is from genome assembly GCA_030180095.1 of Magnolia changhungtana. Classification (NCBI taxonomy): domain Eukaryota; kingdom Viridiplantae; phylum Streptophyta; class Magnoliopsida; order Magnoliales; family Magnoliaceae; genus Magnolia; species Magnolia changhungtana. The sequence continues at coordinate 956,816 of JASAUF010000064.1, read as the reverse complement.
TCGGGTTCGGGTTTGGGTTCGGGTCTAGGTTATAGGTTAAGGTTTAGGATTTGAGAAAAGATTTAGGTTATAAGTATAGGTTTAGGTTGGGTTATAGGTTAAGGTTTAGGGATTTGAGTTTTGCATCTAGGTTTAGGTTTAGGTTTAGGTTATAAGTATAGGTTTTGGGATTTGAGAATAGGTTTAGGTTATAAGTATAGGTTTAGATTGAGTTATAGGTTAAGATTTAGGGATTTGAGTTTAAGTTAAGGTTTAGGTTTAGGTTATAAGTAAAGGTTTTGGGATTTAAGAATAGGTTTAGGTTTAGGTTATAGGTTAAGGTTAAGGTCTAGTTTTAGGTTATAAGTTTTGGGATATGAGAATAGGTTTAAGTTAAGGTTGTAGGTTTAGGTTAAGGTTGTAAGTATAGGTTATAGGTTTAGGTTATAGGTTATAGGTATAAGTATAGGTTTAGGTTTTAGGTTATAGCTTTAGGGAATTGAGAATAGGGTAGGGTTGAGGTTTTAGAAATCGGGTTCGGGTTTGGGATCGGGTGTAGGTTTGGGTTTTCAAGTTTAGGTTTAGGGTTAGGTTACGGGTTGAGATTAGGATTAGGTGTAGGTTTAGGTTATAGGTTAAGGTTTAGGGATTTGAGTTTAGGTTAAGGTTATAAGTTTAGGTTAAGATTATAAGTATATGTTATAGGTTAAGGTTAAGGTTTAGGTTATAGGTTTTGGTTTAGAGTTAGGGTTAGGTTATAGGTTATAGGTTATAGATTTAGGGAATTGAGAATCGGTTTAGGTTATAGGTTTGGGGTTATAGGTTTAGGTTAAGGGTGTGGTACCCGCAAATACAAATATAAACACGGCTGTTCAAATGGCTGTGCCACTCAATGTTGTCCATAGGAAATGGACACTTCATCATGGTCATAACAACAGTTCCCACCTTCCAGGGACCCCCGCTCTTCCGGATAGCTCCGACGCACATCCGGGTCTGCTCCATTAATCTCGAGCAAATACAGATATAAACACGGCCTGTCTAAATGGCTAGGCCCCTCCAATGCTATCCATAGGAAATGGGCAGCTTCATCATGTTCATAACAGCGGTTCCCACCTTCCAGGGACCCCCGCTCTTCCGGATAGCTCCGACGCACATCCGGGTCTGCTCCATTAATATCGAGCAAATACAGATATAAACACGGCCTGTCCAAATGGCCAGGTCCCTCCAATACTGTCCATAGAAAATGGACAGCTTCATCATGGTCATAACAGCGGTTCCCACCTTCCAGGGACCCCTGCTCATCCGGATAGCTCCGACGCACATCCGGGTCTGCTTTATTAATTTCGAGTAAATAAATAAACACAGCCTATCCAATAACTTGAGTTTCTGGCTAGATCTACACTGGTTCACACGTGATACACAGATAACATTTGCCAGGTTGGCATGTGGAGCCCCAAATTGAGGTGCATGTGGACCAGTGGAGGATACATGAGGAGTTAGAAAACCTCCAGTCTTAGGTATGCTGATGGAAATTGATTTCTTCATGCATTGAGGACATAATGTTCTTGCATGATTACTTGTTGATGACAGGAGATTCAACTTGGCATATAAAGATGTTTATATACAAACATTGTCTGTCTCCTTGAAAAGCCCTCTTATTTGTACTCCCCTAGGTGTGGATTTTGATAAGGATTGCGTACATATGTTACTTCATAGATCATATTCCGAAATAAAAGGTGTCAATTATATAAAAAATTATAATTCAAAAACAGACAATAAATAGCACAAATTCTTATTATAAAGGTGATATTTAAAGTTAAGCTTACCGTCATTGTCATGTTGAAACCATTCCTTGAATACGGGGACGTCCCTCAATTGATCTAAAACAGTCAAAGAGAAGTACAATTAAAAGAAAGAAAGAAAGAAAGAAGAAAAGAAAAGAAGGTATGGGTTATAGGTTATAGAAATGAGAATAATAATAGAAATGGGTTATAGGTTATAAGAATGCCCATTCCACCGTATTCATATGATATCAATCAAAAACCATAAATTAAGAAGAATCAAGTTCTTATGCTCAATCGATTGCTTCAAAGTCAACAAAAGAATCCTCATTCTTAGAAGTCAACAAATATAAAAGAAAATCCACACTATTTTACCATCACACATTCAACCAAAAGGAAAAAACAAAAAAAAAAAAAAAAAAAAAAAAAAAAAATCCAAATATAGCTCAAAGACAAAAGATTGAACAACTTTGTTTGAGTTTCAAGTTTTTACTAGTGGAGCCCATGGTTCACCAATTCAAATAGCTTAGGATTAGAATAACACAAGTGTTGCCATTTATCGTAAGGCACACCACAACATGCCTCATTCCAAAACCAGACGTAATTGAGTAAGCCGACGCCACACATGCCGCACACTCATGAGTTTTAATTGTAGACTTTTCCCAACCGCCCATTTTTGTCATTACCTTTGTGGTTAGTACATGGCATGTATTCAAATGAACCTTACCTGATGAATGGCCCAAACCTCTGACATGTGCCATACATCCAAAGCAAACATGTGTTAGGCTCACTAGCGTGAAGGACTGCTCATTCAATTGCGACCTAAATAATTTGCTTTCACTAGTATTAATGATGATCCTTTATGCTTTCACTTCACCTAAAAGCATATAGCTATTAAAGGTTATGTAACATGCATGGGACCCAAGTAATAAACACCTATCAAAACACAAGACACTTAACCAAACCAACAATACCAACTAATAAGTAAAAGACACCAAAACAAATATGAACAGAAATACAAATAATTGTCTTGGGTCCAACTAGATGTCTAGTGTTTTCGAACTATGGGTCCAACCAGATGTCTAGTGTTTTCAACTATGGGTCCAACTAGGTCAATTTGGTTGAGTGGTTAGGTTCAGTCACAATGGACAAATGTAGTACAAATTGGTTGGGTGGAGGCAATTGGAAATGATGTCCAATCCTCTGCAAGTTTTGTAGAATAAGCTTACTGTACAACTGTTGCATTTGAGGCTAAGCATGTTGTTTTCATCATATTCTATCTGCTTTCATTGTATCCATAAAAGTTTTGGATCAAGCTGATATTTGTTTTCACCCTTCATCTGGGTCTGTGTGACCTAATCAACAGATTGGATGTCAAATAAACAGTACAGTGGGCCTTAGGAAGATTTAAATTATAGATATCCAATCAATATCGTTTTCCTGTGGTGTGGTCCACCTGAGATTTATATTCCTCTCATTTTTGTGGTCAAGCCCTAAAATGATCTTTAAAAATGGATGAACGGAATGGAGAAAGCACATACATCATGGTGGGCCCACAGAGCACTGACCACCAGCCACGGGGTTGGTGGCTGGGGGAATAGCCAATTTGTTCCCCTTTTAAGCTTAGTTTTTAAGTCTTGTGGGGCCTACCGTGATGTATGTTATTTATCCACTCCGTCTATTCATTTTAACAGTTGATCCAAAAAAGGAGTCGGATCAAAACTATAAGTGGACTACATAACATATTAACAATAGAAATTTATTTTTTATTATTTCTCATCGTGTGGTCCACTTAGACCTTTGATCTACATAATTTTTTGGCTCATCCACTGAAATTATATATCAGAATTGATGGGCGTTTTAGATCAAACACATATATTCCAATGGACCCCATATAGCCCCTCAAGGTGGGCCATACCACATCTTGTAATCCCAAAAAATGATTATAGGTATTTTAATGGATTTGTGAACCACATCTCTTTCTTGGTGCACATTGAGCGATTGTCTGAGATTACTATTTCGTAAGACCCTCTATCTGCATTATATTGGTCGACCTGGCATCAACATCTCTAAATCGAAATTTGAAAAAAATGTTATTTTTAAATGGAAATCGAAATTTATCTGTGAAAAATAAAATTACTAAATTATTAGGGACATCCACTACTTGAACCTTTAATCAACTCTTTTTTAACAATTTAATCACTTCAGATTGAAGAGTAAATAACTTTAGATGTTTAAATCATATTCACCAATTTCTCCCAAATTGGATCACCTACCCTCAAATTTTAAAATCGAAGGTTCAAATCCTTGATTTTGCTGGAAAAACATGAAGAATTAAGCATTTCTCACCTATTGGCACTAATTTGGTACGATTTAAACAAAAAAAAGAAGTAAAATGCAAAAATACTTGCCTAATCAAAACCGACGCCAAATAACATTAGTAAAAGTATATTTTGAAAGTATTTATTTGATCTGTTGCCAAAGTATTAGTATTATCATCCATACAAATACCCATTGTAAACATGACATTAGTGTTCCTCGATCAGAACCATCTAGGTAGTAGGGCCCATTATGTGTTTTTCACCACTAAGAAATCATTCTAAATGATTTATCCCACATTCTGTCCTTGTGGCCATCAAAACTAAGAAATCACTTCATGTGTTTGAAGGCTCTATCCTCAGGAGGATTTTAGGAGGATTTTAAAATACTTGGATGAATAGGAAAAACAAATTTCATAATGATCCGAAACTTTTGTGACCCCCGAGAGGGTTTCAATGCACATTGCATCCTACCTTGCCGTATCCAGTTAGCAATGACACAGTGAATGTATTTGGTTTATCCACACTATCAATCCATTTTTCTAGATCATTTTAGTGGTTGAGCCCAAAATGAAAGCATATCCAAAGCTCAAGTGGACCATACCACAGGAAATGGTGGGAATAATGATTTCCACCGTTGAAATCTTCCTATGGCAAATTGACAAACTTACTGGTTATGTAAAGAGCTAGGAATGAAGCTTGAATACAACAGTCAAGACAAATATAAAACTGGCATAATAGAAAAGAATTCATAGTGTTTATAGTGAACTAGTCTTGTTTCCTCCTAAAAACACATTTGTAAAAGGCTCAAAGCTTCAATTGCTTTGGATCCTTCATGAGGCATTAGTGACAAATCTTTTTTGGTCTTTAGTGGAGAATGAATGCATTGGTATTTCAACAGATCGTGCATCAGCTCTAATTAATGGAGCATTAGCAGGTTTCGAATGGGTAACTGAAGAAGAGATAATGAATGCATTGAGCATCTCTGCAGCTCTCATGTCAATTCTAATCAATGGAAGGCCTAGAGGGTCACTTCTTGATGCCCGGCAGTCTTTGTTGGGTTGATCATTTCTCTCCATCCCTTTCCATTCTATTGGTAGAGGCAATGTGGTTTTTTGAGATGCTCCATTAAAGGATTTTCAAGGGGCTTTTGTCAAACAAGGCAGTTATGAGGGATACACCCCCCTTGCATATGTTACTGAATCATGTTTGCTGAATGATGATCATCATTTTCTATCGAATCATGATCATCATTTTCTATCTTCTTTCTTTCTGAAGCCGATGAATCCATCCTATGACTATAACTTATAGATGACAATATTCGAGATACCTACTTTGTGACAGAGGTGCCATAGCAGTAAAAAGCAATTACAACATCTTACGTGACAGAACACCCCACCTATGGGCAATATCAAATAAAAAAGTATTGATAGTTTATGTCAGGGCGTGTTTGGTTATGATTTAATTTCATGGTATTTCATGATTAATCAAGTTCTGATTTGGTGCAAAATATCATGAAATGCTCATGATATTTGGTGCAATCAAACTCACCTATAATGATTGCCATGTCTCTTCTGTTCTTTAATGTCAAGCTCTTGCTATATTTTTTTTTCCTAAAAGCATTGCATTAGAATCTTCATTGCATCAAACTAAACAAAGAAAGAAAGGTATGTGTCTTGGTTTCCCATTGTGAATATAGCAGTGAAGTGTCCTTTTATTTTCTGAATTGAGTACCTAATTCCCCTGCTATTGTTGTCATTGTTGAAGACTTCATGAACTTAGTTCCTCCTCTTCTTCTTTCCTTTGGGTTATTCTCCAGATCGGAAAGATGTGCAAAACATGAGGAAGGCTTGGGGAACATACTTCCATATATGGGGTAACTTAAAAACCTTAAATTCATCAAAGTCTCCATAGTTTCAAAAAGTTTACAGTTGCTATGTTAGGATTTTACTATGGGATGAAAATGGAAACTGTGCTAGCCATATAAAGTAAAATTTGATCACATCATAAGTGGCCCCATCTGCGTGCTTATCACCTAAGATCCAATGGCTAGCTCAATCTGGTTTGATTAAGACTGTTATCTCTGATAGCCCAGTAAACAGAAAATCATGCAGCTTTTGTCAACTCACTGACAATGAAGTTTTTCTCAATTATCATAATTCATGGTTAGATCAATGGTAGGGAGATTTTAGTATTTCGATTTTAGATTTCATCTCGAGAGCTACATTTAAACAGACACTACATTTAACCTATCATCATTCGACCCTTAAACAGACACTAAGATCAAAAAAATTAAGACTTAAAAAAGGAGAAGTAACAATACATAATCAAAGGGTTTAAGAAATCCTAAAAAATGGAGGGTTAGGCCATCCTTTTTTCAGAAATCCTAAATCCCCAAATCCCTAAATCCCTAAATCCCCAAATCCCTAAATCCCTAAATCCCCAAATCCCCAAATCGTTTCAATCGGTATTGAGATTGAGAGAGAGAGAGAGAGAGATACCTGTTTGAGTTGGAGCCCCAATCACTGTCAACCAAGCTTTAGAGGATGCGTGAGAGAAAGAGAGGACCGAGAGAGACAAATGAGAGAGAGAGAGAGAGAGAGAGAGAGAGAGAGAGAGAGAGAGAGAGAGAGAGAGAGAGCACCGAGAGAGAGGGCGTGGTAGGGCATTCGGCAACGTAGTGGAGAAAGAAAGAGAGAGAGGAAGAAGAGAAAACATAGAGAGAAAGAGGAGGGAGAGGGTGTGAGAGACATAGAGAGAGAGAAGAAAGGGTGCGAGAGAGACGATCGGATTAGGGCGAGGGAGAGAGAGGATGCGAGAGAGGAGAGGGTGAGAGAGAGAGAGAGAGAGAGAGAGAGAGAGAGAGAAATGAGAGTGCGAGAGACGGCCTATAGCGTCTCTGGACGCGACTTAGGTAATGATGCCACCAAGCTCTGTGGCCCCACGATGCATGTGTTATATCTACACCATCCATCCCTTTTTTTGATATCATTTTAGTATACGAACCAAAAAATGAGGCAAAATAAAAATATGTAGTGACCCCACCAAATAAAACAATGGGGAGAGTGATTCCCACCGTTGAAACTATCCAAAGGCCCCTCATAATGTTTATTTGAAATCCAACCTGCCCAAAAGTTAAAAAGGACATGAAATAAGGGAATACACAAATATTAACTTGATCTAAAACTTTTGCGGCTTTTAGATTGGGGTCCACTTGAGCTTTAGATTTAACTCGCTCTTTGGATATTGCCCTAAAATGATCTCCGAGCTTTAGATTTAACTCGCTCTTTGGATATTGCCCTAAAATGATCTCTTCAAACGGAAGGAAGGTGTGGATACAAAACATACATCATGGTGGGGCCCATGGAACTTGCTAACGTCACTTGATCCGGCCTCGCTATCCCCCGACACCACACTCAGAAAATGTGATGGTTGGTGCTCAGGGCCCCACCATGATATATATATTTCATCCATTATGTTCATCTATTTTTAAATATATCATTGTGGGCCACCATGAGGTATATATTTATTCAACTCCATTAATTAGGTTTACATTTCAAGGAAGCTCTTTCGCAAATTGTGTTCAATCCAATCTCCTATCTCATGTCTAAAAAAAAAAAAATCTTGAAAAGTTTTAAGTCTTTTTTAATAATCCTTACACGGATTGCCAGCTCCCCAGGAAGTTCCTGTGGGAAGTTAAGTGGGGTCCACGTCCACCTTGATATGTATAAGAGATTCACTCGGCTACGTGGTGTGGCCACTTAGTTTTGGACTTGAGCTGGCAAAATAGATAAATTTACACAAACATGGCGGTGGTGGCAAGCAATTTGCAACTACTTCGCCGAATATTGGAAAGTTTTAACGGACTTGGATTGCCTGCAAACCAGGAACTTCTTAGGGAAGCCAGGTGGGGCCACTGTGAAAAATCTACTCCATCCATGCAAATTTTTTTTTTTCCAGATTGTGTTAGGATAAGGATAAAAAATGACGGATTTAAAAATTAAGTGGGCTACACAACAGAAGATTGAACGTACACCGTTGAAAACTTTATGAGGCTACAAAATTTTGGATCAGGCTAATTTTGTGTGTTTTCTGTTCATCCCAAAGAGGAATGACCTTGTGGAGGGTATGGATGGAATATAAACATCACAAAGGGCCCCAAAGATTTCAACAAATAGGCATTTACCTACCTACGTTTTTCCGTCAGACGCCCACTTGAGTTTTGAATTTGCATAAATTTTAAGACCCATGTTCTAACATGATCTGAAAAACGGATGGACAGGGTGGATTTCTCACAAACATTACAAGGGCCACCTAGCTTACCGTCAAGAAAAAAATTCCCAAGAAAGGTTCTCGAATTTAAAGTAGTGTTACGATAACTACCAACTCAGTAGGCCCACTAAAGTTGGGAAATGATAATATCTTGCTAGTTGTTATCTCCTGAAATTTCCAATATCTCGTGATGAGATGACTACGTACATTTTTGCCAATTGACATGGCCCGTTAAATGGACAAACTAGATCACCACATGCACATTTAGCACCAGAACAAGGACCTTGCAAGTTACAATATTTTTTGATAGATGCCACTACCTTAACCATTCACTTATTCATACAATTAGAACAGGCCATGGTGTGATAATCACACCGGTCGGATGATCATAACCCTTTGAATGGACCCAATTTGCTAACAACCATCCATTGTTTGCGACCCATAATTCACATGGTGCCCCTATCCATAATTGGCAATGGACCTAGATGGCTTCAAGCATAACTATCAATTAGGGTTGTCCAAGGGCCATGGCTTGGTCAGTCTGTTCTCAAGTTTTGAACTACAGTGTGACAATGTATTGGGTCAATTAGCAGTTAATGCGTAACAGACCGAGTCATGTTTTCTAATGAAGGTTGGAGTAAGCTAAATGGGTATGAATCTAATTAGGGTTGAACCATACAACCTAACCCAACCCTGCCATATAAATAACCAATGGGATGGGCTAGATGAACCAATCCAGCCCGACCCATATAGCCCAATGTTCCATTCTTAAACTTAGGGCTACAACTTGTGTTCGGATCGAACCAAACCCAATTGACCCAAACCTATGACCGGATCAAGTTGTCAAGGTCCTCGGTTGGGTTAGGATTAGAAATACCAACCTAATCTGCATTTGGGTTGAGCATTTTTGGGTCAGGTTAAGTCAGATCGGGAATAATGAAAACATCAACCTGCCCGAGAGTCCTACTCGAATCTTTGTGTGGTTGTGCAGGTCAGTTCCGGTTGATCGAGCCCAACTGAAATACAATTAAACTACATGAAGCTGCCCACTACGACCTGCGATCTTGGCTGCTCCGGTCCATTCGGGTTCAAGCTCGGGTCTCACTGTTTCCCCATAGTATGACCCACTTCGACAATGGATCTATCTCATTTTTTAGATCTCATTTCATCATGGTTCGGAGAAAATGATGGACGAAGTATATTTTACACTGTCATTGTAGTTGGCCCACATTAATTCATATCTTCTCATGTTTTCTCTTCATTTATATTTTTTTTAATATTATGAACATGTTGGATGTCAAATAAACATTACCATGCGCCTATCAATGGTGGAAATCATTATTCCACACTGTTTCGTGTGGCATGGTCCACTTAAGTTTTGAATTTACTAAAAATACGGGATCATTGGCTTGTTCATCCATTTTTTGAGATCATTTTAGAGAACTATCCAAAAAATTATTCATATCCAAAGATTAATTAAATGAACCACACCACAAATAAGGGGAACAAATTGGCTGCTTCCCCTGATACCATCCAATGGCTTGTGGTTGGTGCTCTGTGGGCCCTACCATGACATATGTGTTTAATCCACTGCCCCATTTATTTTTAAAAATCATCTTACAAAGATGAGAGTAAAAATAAGACATATCCCAATATGAAATGGACCACATTAACAAGAAACAGTGTTGAATGAGCGTCAACCATTTAAAACATTTCGGGGGCCATAAAAGTCTTAGATCGAGATGATTTTTGTTTTTCCCCTTTATCTAGGCCTGTATGACCTAACCAATAGATTGGATGTCAAATAAAAAGTACAATGGGCCTTAGGAGGGTTTTAATGATGGATAACCAATTATTATTATTTTTATGTGGTGTGGTCCGCCTGATATTTATATACCAAGCAATGGCTAGTGGATAGTGCTATGGTCCCTACCATGATGTATGTGTTTCATCCATGTTGTCCATCTATTTTTATAGATCATTTTATGATATGAGAGAAAAAATGAGGTATATCTAAATCTCAAGTGGACCACATTACAGAAAAATGTGTTGGATGACGTTGACCATTAAAAACGTTTTGGGGGCCATAAAAGTTTTGGATCAAGATGATATTTATTGTTTCCCTTCATCCGGGTTTTTATGACCTAATCAACATATTAGATTTCAAATAAACAAGACAGTGGGCCTTAGGAGGATTTTAATAGTGGATATCCAACCATTATTGATTTCCTGTGGTGTGGTCCACCTGAGATTTATATACCTATCATTTTTTGCACAAAGCCTAAAATGATCTCTAAAAATAGATGAACGGAATGGATGAAACACATACATCATGGTGGGGCCCACAAAGTACCCACCACCAGTGGCCAATCCGCCTCCCAAATTTGGGCGCATGCTCAAAACAGAGCCGCGCCCAAAGTTTGGAGATTTCATATTCTCTCTCTCTGTCTTTTCTATCTCTCTCCATTCCCTAATTAGAGCCCCTAATCCAAAAAAAAAAACAAAGGTGCATCGAGTGGAGATTGTCATGCCCAAACCCAAAATCCCTAAAAACCCCTAATTCTCCCATCATCTGCAATGCGCAACCCTAGGAGAGATTGGACGCCATCGAGAAGAGGATCTCCCCAGAATCAATCCCAGCGGAGAGGTAAGTCTCCCAGGCTACCAGAGTATGTTGCCAAGAAGAAGAGCCCGGTCGGTGAAATCGAATTTGGTCTTTTCGTCGACAACATCCCGTTCGACTGCAACCATGAGGATTTATTGAAAATCTTCATCAGGTATGGAAAGGTGGTGGATGTATTCATACCTTGCTTCCCAATCACTAGAAAACCTAGGGGATTTCCTTTTGTCAGGTTCCTGTATGAGCAGGATGCGAAGGCAACCATAGATATCCTGGACTAAGGAAGATAGATGGCAGAGTGGTTACAAAGGAGATCAAGCTAAACCTGTGTCACCTCCTCCCCGAAAAGATCATCAAGAAGCGACCAGACAAGTATTAGATAAAATAGTTTATGATTACAATCTCCCTACTGTATTTCATGCATGCTAACTATTTGATAAAATGGCTCAACAAGGAGTGTTTGTGTGGATGTAGCTGATTTGTAAATGAAGAATTTTTTTTTAAAGAAAATCTTATTGAAAGACAATCATGGGAAGCATATTTTCATTTCTTACTATTTTCTAGAGATGGAGTTTCCCAAAAAATTCCATTTTCTTCAAAATAATAATAAAAAAAAATCCCCAAATATCTTGGTGAATTCTTCATTATAGATCTTTTGCTTCTCACTTTAATAAAATGGATATTACAAACTTACAATGGAAAATTCTCCCATTCATGTATTGCATGCTATTGTGTTGTACCTTACTATGGAGGTAAACAATGTGGAATAAGCCAGGGAAGGAAGGAGTACCAACACTGTGTTATGCATAGGATCTTCCTTCAATTATCTTTAGTGAATTCTTCTTTACAGATCTTTCATTTTTCACTTTAATAAAATGTATGTTACTATAGAAACATTGTCCCATTCAAAAAAGAAAAAAGAAAAATTCTTATTGTTCCATGTTGTGTAATGTTGAAATTCATTTTCCATGTTCATAATTTATTAATTGCGTGTGTACTATCGTAGATGCTATTTATTTGCATCATAGCTTTCTTTTTATCGCAATGCTTGCTTGCACGTGATTTTTCCATGGATGGAGTAGGCGAAATTGTTTTACATTAACGCCATTTCTCGGGATGAGTAAAGTGCCATTTCTCGCAATGCAATGCTATTTAGTTCCTTTTTCTTAAGGGGAATGTCTCACCCGCACTAGTTGTTGATTAGAAAGTCGTTGAACTAGTCATGTCTGTGGGGTGTATGGCATCTAACCCTTGCATAGCAGAAGTTTCACCACCATGAAGATCAGCCCATTCAACTCTCGTGGGCCAAAGACATGAATTTGGAGGTTTTAAGTGGTTCTTTGTTATTTTCTTTGTGTGGCCACTTGATGATTCGACCCGCCTGGTTTCGGGGGCATCCCATTATTCATGGTGGGAAAACCCTTCTAAACACGTTGAATTCCATACACAAACGAATGAAGTGAGCTAGTATTTATACAACAATGATCGTTTCCAACATGTGTGGAAGTTTCTGGCTTCATGCTCATTTTCCTGCACAACTGTTTCCTTTTGGGAATTCTAGGGTCACAAATGAATGTGATAAGCCATGTAGATTTTTGAAGATTTAGATTGGCTAGAGTCCTGTATGTTGGTAGAATCTTACTTCCCCATGCGATTATGTTTTATGGTATTGGGCTTTCTCTTCGGTTTATGTGACAGGTGGTTTTTAGTGATTGTGCTTGTGGGTGTTTATGTTTCTTGTTCTTTTCATTTTCTTGTTGCATTGTATTAATACACTCGTCCGATTCTCAGCAAGACACTTCAATTAATCCATCAAGCGATAGAGTGCTTGTGAAAATCAAAACCGTTGAGGAGAAAACTACCGGCGGTATTTTTTTCACACAACCGCCTGCATCAAGCCCCAAGGAGGTGAAGTTGTTGTTGTTGGAGAGGGTAAGACCATTGGCAATAACAAAGTTGACATCAGTGTCCAGGTGATAGGCAAGGGTCAATACACTGATGTGGGTCTGAATTTTTAACAGAATACATGATTTTTGCACTTCATAAAATTTATCATGCACAAGGTCTCAATTTTAATTCCATATTATTATGAGAAATGCTCCGTATTCTCAGAGCACATAAATTATAGTGCTCTAGTTTCCTAGGTTCATTATGCACCAATCAATTGATCTGAACTGTCCATTAAGTCCAAAACGGATTTCTCACATGACCACGCGTGAACCGCACTGACTAGATAATCTAATCCATCCTTGATTTGGCCTTATTTTCTGTAGCCATCCTTTTTTCACCATGGATGGGATGCTATGATTTATTAACAAAAGTGATGCCTTAGATAACCTTCAAAAAAAAAAGTGATGCCTTAGATAACCTTTATGTAAATTATCTTGACCATCCATATTAAAGACAATGATCGAATGGTTGATATTTGTCAGATTGGTTGATGTTTGCATGTTTGCCTATAAAATGTGAGTTGGACCTAATGAGCAGTCTAAATCAATGGCTTGGAAAGTCTAACTGCCCCAATACACTAAATGCAACTAGAGCAGTGGAGCACTATCACTTATAGTGCTCGAGAGCACTGGAGCATTTCTCTCATATTATTATTATTATTATTTAAAAGACAAATAAAAGTTCAATCCTCATCTCTCAAAACAAAGCTTCACACTATTGCCTATACCTCGAGTTTCGTCTTGGTCACATACTACTTTATTTAGACGAAAATCTGTTGAACTAAGTTTTGCTGATGGATGGACTCTTTGTGGTGGTAGTCTGGTACCCAGGTTGTATACTCCAAGTATGCAGGCACTGAGTTGGAGTTCAATGGATCGAAACATCTTTTGTTGAAGGAGGATGATCTAGTTGGCATTCTTGAGACTGATGATATGAAGGATCTCAAGCCTCTCAATGACCGAGTCTTGATCAAGGTTTTTTCTTCTTCCTTCATGTTTGTAGAGTCATGGTTGGTCTTGTTTTCTCTTAGGGTGCATTTGGTTGCACAAAATCATGATATTTATGACTGATCAAGTCTAATTTGTTGTAAAATTTTATGATATTTCATGAAGTTTGTTGCAAGTGCAACCAAACACACCCTTAAGGGCCTCATTGGGTGGTAGGAAAAGAAAAGAAAAATTTTTAAAAAGAGAGAGAAAGAAAATGGATGACTTCTCCCATGATGGGACCTTTCACAATGTTTGGATAGCAAAGAAATATTGGATTTCAAGGAGCAATCATTACCCAAGTACCATAGTCAAATTCTCACTCACAACATACGAGGTAACCAATATGAGAGCTTTATCGATTTTCACTTCCTATCCAAACGAGCCCTTCAAAATGGAATCCTCGAATTTCTCTCACGAATATCTTCGAAAATCATCATTGGGTGATCATTACTTGTTTTGATTTTTTCCCCAAGATCCAAACAGCCCTAAAGAAAAATTTTGAAGATTTTGAAATTAGCTTTTTGTTCTTCCAATTTACCTCTAGTGTAGAAAAAAGAACAAAAAGTTCAGTTAGGGCTTGGTCAATCGAACACCAACTACCTCCATAGAGAATGGTAGGTCATGTTTCAAAACATTAAAAATTTATATGTCACGAGTATATATGATAATAAGTGATTCTATCGATCTTAAGGATGCTCGATTTTGCTTTTCTAGGGGCCTAACTAGTTTCTCGCTCCCTCACCAGATTCTATCGGATGTATTTCTGTTTTCCTTTTTTAATATAATCGGTTGTCCGTCAAAAAAAGAAGTATATATATGAAAAGAAGGCATCTTTGTAAATATGCCCTCACACAAGAAAATACATGATAGAGAACCCTGAATATCCAAGGCTTAGAGCTTCCTGATTACCATGTCCACATTTCTAACAAGTGATTTACAGTTTGTTTGGATTGGGAAAAGAAAAAGGAAAAGAAGAAGAAAATGGATGACTTTTCCCATGGTGGGGCCTTTCACAACGTGCTATCCTAAATCAAATTTTCACTTCTTATCCAAACAAGCCCCTCAAAATGGAATCCATGGAATCTGTCTCATGGATATCTTGAGAAATCATAAATTGGTGATCATTAATTGTTGAAATTTTTTATATTTTTATATTTTTTCTTTTTTTCCCATTATCCAAACAAATTCCTAAAGATATGAGGTAACTAATGTGAGAGCTTTATCGATTTTCACTTCCTATCCAAACAAGCCCTTGAAAGTGGAATCCATGAAATCCGTCTCATGGATATCTTGAGAAATCATAAATGGGTGATCATTATGTTTGATTTCTTTTGTTATTTTTTCCCCATTATCCAAACAGACCCTAAAGAAAAATTTGAAGATTTCTAAATTAGCTTTTTGTCTTCCAATTTACCTTGAGCATAAAAGAAAAAGAAAATTTCAGTTGTAGGGCTTGGTCAATGTAACACCAACTGCCTCCATAGAGAATGTTAGGTCATGTTTCAAAATGTTAAAAATTTATATGTCACAAGTACATATTATTAAGAAGGCATGCTGAAAAATATGCCCTCACACAAGAAAATACATGATAGAGTCATAGAGATTACCATGTCCGCATATCTAACAAGTGATTTACTGTCTCTTGGGGTGTACCTCCAAGTTTGTTTTGGTTTGGCTTCTCGGAAGAACCATTCTATTGAAAGTATTTAGGGTGCCAAGAAAATGGAATCGAATCTAAGTGGATTCCTTTACCCACCTTTTCCTGACTAAAAGAAAACTAATGTTAATTTGCAAGGAGCACATCCCATCTCAAGCGGTTGAAAGTGGGAATATACCCAAGTAGGCGCCTGCCGTACAGTGAATTTGCATTGTTATACATATCATTTGATAAGAGTTGCCATATTGGAAAGATGTTGCAGAAATCTAACAATGTTAAAAGATTACTTTCTAATGGAGCAAAATGGATTTTTTTTTTTCTTGCTAAGCACACACGTGTACGTAAAAGCTTGTGTACATGCCACATATGTGCGAGCATGGCACATAGGTGTGAGATCTAATCCATCCATCAGGTTGGTCCGACCTTGAACATGTTTTCCCAAAATAAAATCTGGTCCAATAAGCATGTGGGACCCAATATTGAAATTGGTAGATGGGTTGGAAAACTTTAAGTAAGTTTTTTGGAGCCCTATGTTTGTTTTGCAAACTGTGGCCCACCTCACCAAGGGGATCAACTCGATTCTTGGGCTAAGGCACCAATACAATGTTGCCATTCGATGAATGGATTAAATCTGAACTCCGTAATGCCTCTTGGCCGGCATGTGCGGTGTGTATGTTAGCTTTATTGCACGCACTTCTTGCTTAGCAAAGCTCATTTTCCTATATATATGTGAGTGCACCTTTTGACTGATTGGATGTCATGCACATATCATGTGGCCCCCATAGAGCAGACTCCAATAGAGGCTCGTGGATTCCATCGATCATTCCCAAAGACTCGATAAAGAAATAGCGCAGCTTTCAGCTTGTTATTTTCTTGCCTTGGATTTTCCCCTCATGTTTAATATATTCTCGCATTTACTTTAATTTCAAAGGTTCTTGAAGCCGAGGTGAAAACTCGCCGGCGGTTTGTTGTTAACAGAGGCAACGAAGGAAAAGCCTTCCATAGGGGACGGTGTGAGATTTATTTGTAACTCTGTTTTTAATAATTTCGCATTATATGCCAAATCACCTTCATAGAGAGAAGGTCGTTTCTATCAATGTTATCTAAGGGGGCCCATTCGATGTTGGGCCAAACTCATTTCTAATGAACTTGTGCCATGAAGTAGCCTGGTGTGATATAAGGTGAAATGATTATTTGAAAGGCCATAAGTTTGAGCATTTTCCAGGAGAGGAGCTCATTCTTCTGAAGAGGTGTGCTCTAGGGGCACCCGTACCACTGTAAGCTTAGGGAAGTGATGGATAGATGTGGGGCTCATGTGGTGTATGTATCACATCCAACCTCGTCCATTAGATGTGTCACTTCAATAATCGCCGAGGCCCAGAACTCAGCCTCATAAAAAACTCAGGTGGACCATAGAACAAGGAACAAAGAGGGAGATAGTACTTACCCTTGATTTTTCATAGGGGCCCATTGGAGTTGCAAAACAACCTGATTTTTGGCCTCACCCTTCATCCAGCCGATTAATGCCTCAATGGCCTGGTTTCCATATATACAACATGACGAGGCCCTCCATGCAAATCAAGGATGGGCGTCCTCTCCCAGCTTGTTCCCTCGCTCTGTGGGCCCACCTAAGTCTTTAATCACTGTTTTTTTTTGGGTCCTGTGGGTATTTTGGGTCAATTCATCCTATGGATGGGTTCGATGTCATGAACACATCACGTTGGCCCCACATCTGTACCGATGCCACCGGAGCATGCCCCTTATTGGAATGGGAATTCCATTCTTCACTGCACAGTGCCAACATAGTCACATGTGTGACTGCTATCCAAATAATTCATTGGATGGGTCCGCCATTGCAACTCCATGACCGAAATCAAGTCACTCCGTATCGAAAAAGTCACATATATACATTGAATCTGGACCATCCATCTTCTCAAGGTGCATGGTTTGGTATTCATTGATTTCACCGCATCCAAATGACCCCGTAAGTTATTTATCCAAGATTGCTAATGGCGAGTTCTTCTTTGCAGATGCTTTCGACTACCGAACAAGTTGTAGTTGTTCATCATCCAAGCAAAAGTCATACCCAAATCTTGCGTTGTGACTTTGTATTATTTGTGGAACCTAATATTGTGTAATAGTTTGATCGAGTTTGTTTTGAAAACTTTAAATAGTAAACAAGTGAGATTGATTGTTTGATTGAGTTGTTAACTATTTTGTTGGTATTATGGCTTTCATGATTGATTGTTTCATGAGTGGATTGAATGAATGGATTAGTAGTTTAAATAAATATTTAAAAAAATTAAACATTTTTAGCCTCAATTTGTAACCGAGGCTTGATGGATTCATTAGTTTGGGTTTAATTGGATGTGAATGTGAATATGATGAAATATATTATATAACAGTGTATATCAGGATAAATATGATGAAATATATTGTTAATGTGTGTATATCGTGAATTTTGTGCGAATTTTAGTCGCATATTTTTTTTAAAAAAAGATTTTTAGCGACGAAAATTTTCGTCTAAAAGTGGAACAATTAAATTTTATTTGTTAAAAAGCTTGAAATTTTTTTAAAGTAAAATTTTCACCGCTAAAAGTCTTGGAAATTTTTTTAAATAAAATTTTCACCGCTAAAAGTCTTGAATTTTTTTTTTTGCAAATAAACTTTTCATTGCTAAAGTTTTGGATATTTACGTGAAAATGTTCACAATAAAAGTCGTGAAGTTTGTTGGCGTGTAAACTTTTCGCTATTAAAAGTCTTGTATTTTTTTTCGGAATAAAAATTTTCGCACTAAAAGTCTTGGAAAATTTTTTCAACGAATAACATTTTTGCTGCTAAAGTGTTGGATACTTGTAAAATATTTTTTACAGCGAAAATTTTCGCTGCTAAAAGTCTTGTAAATTTTCTTTGCAAATGAAACTTTTATTCTTAAAAGTCTTAGACATTTTTTGGCGAAAATTTTCATTGCTAAAAGTCTTAAGTTTTTTGCTGAAAAAAAGTTACGCTAAAAGTCTTGAAATTTTTTTGGCAGCGAAAATTTTCACTGCTAAATGTCTTGCAAAATTTTTTTAGCGACGAAAATTTTCGTTGCTAAAAAACTTGCATTTAGCAACGATTTGAATTTTTCGCTGCTAAAAGCCTTGTACATTGGTCTTTTAGCGACGAATTTAGCGACGAAAAGTTTCGTTGCTAAAATATTTTAGCTGCGAAAATTTGTCTTTTAGCGACGAAAAGTTTCGTCGCTAAAAGTAGTATTTCTTGTAGTGACCCCACCATGATGTTTGTATTAGAACCGTTCTTCGTGGACGTGGCACATATATGTAGAACATGGGTTGCATACTGACACCGCTGCCTACTGGATAGTGCTATATGGCCCACCACGATGTATGTATTTTATCTGCTGAAAACTGAGGCGGGTCCGAAATCTCAACTGAACTACATCATAGGAAGGTAGTAGTAATTAAACATCCATCATTAAAAACTGCCTAGGATTCATTGTAATGTTTATTTGCCATCCAACCTGTTCATTAGATTACACAGACCTGAATGAAGGGAAAACACAAATAACAGCTTAATCCAAAACTTGTGGCTTCCAAAAAGTTTCTAATAATGGGAGTTTCATCACCACTTTTTCCTATGTTGTGGTTCACCTAAGATTTAATATGCCTCATTTTTAGGTTCATACCCTAAAATCTAGGAGCAAAATGGATGGATAAATTGGATAAAACACATACATCATGGTGGGGCTCACAGAGCACTGTCTAGTAGCGAGTTGCTAATTGCAACGCTATTAATCAATCCACGTCTTCTTATGTACTCATATGATCCATTGATTTATTGGGCCATAACAGCAATGGGAAGTTGATGAGGTGGTAAGGGTGCTGCGGGGCTTGATGTATGCGTTTTATATGCATGCCATTTATCCATTTTGTCAGATCATTAAAGGGCATGAGCCCAAAAATAAAGCACATCCTAATTAAGCTCAAGAAGACCCTCTTATGAGAAGGGGATAATGACACCTACCATTGGACCCTTAGTAACGCTAGTGATGTTATTTGTTTGATATCCAACTTATTTCTAATGTCACACAAACATGGACGAAATATCTCAGCTTGATCCAAAACTTCTATAGCTCCAAAAAGTTTTCATGTGTAGGCATTTAATCCCCACTAGACATGCATTGTGGCCTCCAAGCAATAGTGACCATAATGACACTCACGGCTGGAGCCTTACTAGGGCCCATCGTCCAATGCTCATAATGTCACACAGACGTGATATATCAGCTTGATATTAAACTTTCCATGATCCTCTCACAAAGTTTTTAAGGGCAAGTTTGGGAGTATGGATTCGGAATCCTTTGGATTTGAAACCCCTTGGATTTGAAATCTTACCATTATGTTTGACACCCCGAATTTAGAATCTCATCCGATCCAAAAGTAGCTATGCATAGTATATTTTATAGGAGTTTGAATTTAATTACTAAATCAACTTTAATATCTTTAATATCTTTAATTAGTGTATGTATATAATGTTTGACACAATGGTTGTAACAAGCCAGTTGAAATATATACCTTACCTGAAAATGATAAAATTCCAAGTCTCAAATGGGTCACAAGCACAAGTTCACATTCGAGTGACTAGCTAATGATTTTTAACTATTGATTTACATTGATAATGTTTGGACGGCGCGGATCATCATATTAAAATAATTATAGTGTTACAATTGATAATCTAAATGTTTTAGGATATCATCGATGAGTCATGTGTGTCACGCCCCAAACTCGAAAAACAGGTTCAAAGAATTTTCAATCGCCGAATCTGATGCTGACAGCCTCCATAGTACCCCATTCTCGGCTCATACGCTAGGTTCCGATCTTGGGATCTTGCAAGAAAGATTTTTAGTATGGAATTTTTCTATAAATAAAGGAGCATAATCACAAGTGTACCCAAATCACAAAGGCAATATCATCATCACATATCTACTAATATAAAAAAAACTTGAGTACAATACATGAAGGGAAACTACAAGATAAATGTCAAAGGCTTCAGAAGTTTTGCCACATGCTCCTGTCTCAACTCGACTACGTCCTATTATCACCTGTACGCATGTATCGTGCATAAGCTTATAAAAAGCTTAGAGGGTGGTGTACGTGTGTGTGTAAGATAAGTGTCAAGCACACAAATATCAGTATAAGTGGAATACTAACAAGGCTATAAGTCATTCAATAATATGGTATGCAATGCAGATCAGCTATGCAATGTAGAGTCATAATGACCCAAATATCAGATACCGAGGATGCAATACAATATGCAATTCTGAAGAGGCACGAATACCATCAGCCTCATCTAGGCCATATAAATGCAGATACATAGTAACTCAAATGCTAAATGCCATGGATGTAATACAATATGCAAATCTTGGCGAGTCCATAATACCATTAACCTCATTCAGGCTATATAATACAGAAGCATAGTAAACCAAATGCTATATGCTGAGGATGCAATGCAATATACGGTGTGAAAGAAATGACCAACTAAAGTGTGAAGTCGGAATAATAATACGTAGTATCGCAAACTGTGGGGTCCCCCATAAAGGACTTTTATCCAAATCAGTCCCATACGTAAATTTAGATAGCTAGACTCAATATGGTAAACTCCTGATCACATGTTGGTCGTGCGCCCAACCGAAATTCTGGCCACTGCGAAGGTACACATAATGATTTAGTTGTGTATCACCAGCCCGAGTGGACAGTGCATGAATGAATGAATGAGTCAAATGATAAATATGCAACTTCACATCTTAGTACAATACATTTCTAGGATCATCACCGGGGTCTAGTACATTCTACGCCAGCTTGCTGCCCTATCAAGCGCATAACCGGGTAATTGGAACAGACCTCACTATCAGCCTCCAAAATCGGCCCGGCTCATCGATAACGGACTCATTCCTCAAGCTGGTCAAACTTAGCCTAACATTACCTACTCCCTCAGGTGGGTAAGGCCACACCCTCTCCCAACCGACCACGACACAGTAGGAGACGCAGCCTAACTGGTATACGGCCATCATGCACTCATGTATATTCACTCGGTATAGACATTAGAGCATCCCCTGGCCTTGAGGGTTTAGGGATTTCACCCAGGGACATCTATCGCGCCCGTATGCTCGAAAAAAAATATTTTTAGTGTCCCATCTGACCATCCATGACATGCCTTTGGAGGCCATGACCCTTATATCGCTAGGGCATACATTGGTCATATCACACAATACAACATGTATGAGTCATACCATCTAGTCATGCATTAAACTTATTAGTACCGCGCACTCATGTGGGGCAACTCCGTATCTCAGGGAGTCCCATAAACAATCAGCCCAATGGCGCATGCTATGTTTAATCACTCCTCATAACAAGCATGAGGATGATGCGTATGGGTATGTATTATGAAGTATACTAAGCATGATTATAATCACATACATCATAATGGGCCAGTATAAGACACCCCATGACTCGTATAGGTGAATGGGTGGTGTGCAATAATCACCTACACATGGTGGGCCTCACGCATGTGTTGGGCCTCTTACATCACAATTGGGTCTCATACAATCGTAATGAGCCTTATATAATCACAATGGGCCTCATACACTCACAACAGGCCTCGTACCATCACAATCGATCTCATACAATCATAATGAGTCTCATAAAATCACAATGGGCCTCATACGATCACAATGGGCCTCATACGATCATAACGGGCCTTGTACCATCACAATGGATCTCATACAATCATAATGAGTCTCATACAATCTAACGGGCCTCGTACCATCACAATGGATCTCATACAATCATAATGAGTCTCATACAATCACAATGGGCCTCATACAATCACAATTAACCTTACAATGACCTTATACAATCATAATGTTATATTAACACATACTCAGTATGTATACTAACATAGTCGTAATAAAAAATCGGCCTATATATGGTGGGGTCCATAGAAAGACAGCAGATGTAATCCATGACATGAGGATCGGTCCTCAATAGTGAATATACTAAATCTGATACTACAGATTCTTCTACCTATGGCCAAAGGTGATGATGCATCGTCCTCATAACAAGGATGAGACTAGATGACCTACTCATGGGCTAAGAGTGGGCTTCCAGGTTTGGGTACTTCTACTATCATTAATAAGGACCTAAAGAATTGGGATAGCCCAGTAAGGCGAGATGGATCATACTAATAATAATAGGAGCCCATCATTTTGGGTTAGCCCACTAAGGGGAAATGAGAATGGCCCTAATACAATCACGATGGGCCTCATACCATCTCAATGGCTTGTATCATGATGTTATACTAGCACGTACTCATAGTCAGCATCGATGATCGGCCTATACACAAGGCGGGGTCCATAGATGGATAGCGGATCCATAACATGAGGGTCAATCCTCAACTATAGATATATTAAATTTGATAGCACAGATCCTTCCATCTATGGTGATGATGAACTCTCCTCATATTAAGGTTGGGCCTAGGTGACTTACCTATAATCCTAAGGATCCGGAGCGGGCTTCCTTCACCTTATTATCGTATGACCCGCTAGATGCCTTAGGGGGCTTAAATAAGTCCTATAAAGATTAAAAACAATCTTACTAACAACTAATGGAGGTCCAACATTTTGGGTTAACCCAATAAGAATAAATGGATCATGCTATTATCAATGGGGCCTAATGATTAGGGTTAACTCACTTAGAGAAGGATGAGAATGAGCCTAACAAAGGCCTAAGGAAAGGTCACAATGTGGACATTTAACCATCATTGTCCATCATTGTCCATCAATGTGGACATTTAACTAACATTGCTCCCAAGGAGTGGCCCGTATAGAGCCAAACACATAGTGGGCCCATGGCCTCACACAAGGGCCTCATATACATCATAATGGGCCTCAAATGGACCTCAAATACATCACAATGGGTCTCATCATATGGGCCTCTCATACATCACATCGAGCCTCATCATACATTATAATGGGATGCACATATGGGCCACACAAATATCATATCGGGTCTCACCCATGGGCCTCATGTACATCAAGTGAGACACATCGTCCTAGCTGGACGGTGTGGATAAAACATTATTATTATATCTACACCATTCATCTATTTTTAGAGATCATTTTAGAACATTACTCAAAAAGAACCATGACAAAATATCATCTGGACGACACTACAAATAGTAGTGGAGATAATGATTGCACCGTTGAACAATTCACAGGGCCCACCATAACGTTTATTTTTCTATCCAATCTATTCATAAGGTCACAAAGACCTAAATTAAGAGGAAAACAAATTTCATATTAATCCAAAACTTCTGAGACCCCAAACGGGTTTCAATGGTAGACGTTCAATCCTCCACTGCTTTTTGAAGTGTGATCCACTTGATAGACAAATCTGTCTTATTTCCTATCTTAAGCCTGAAGACGAGCTTACAAGGTGGATGGACGGTTTGGATATAACACACATATCATGGTGGGTCCCACCGTCCCAGCTGAACGGTGTGGACACCACACGTGTGGCATGGGACCCACATAGATGAACGGTTTGGATATAACACATACCCATGATCAGGCCCACCTTCGTGGAATTCTTTTAGGATGTATTCGGCTTCCTCGGGTCTGAGGCATCTGAGGTAGGGAAGGAAGAATCCCTTTTTATACAAGATATATCTAATCATGGTGTAACGAGGTACTTTAGTGAGAAGTCTACACGCCTTTGAATGGTCTTGGGGTAGTTCGTTCTCTTTGAGGAAGCTAATGATCGGATCCATCCAGGTCGACTTTGAATTTGCTAGAAGGGTTGTAGCCACGTCAGATTCGTTCCTACTTGGCTCAGTGAGAAACTCAATTGGGATCGACCTTGGGATATCGTCTTTGACGGTAGTAGCCAGTTTTGCTATCATGTCGGCTTTGGAGTTTTCTGCATAAGGAATGAGTCTTATATCACACTTCTGGAATTTTCCGATGAGTTCTCTGGCCTTTAATAGGTAGGCTTTCATATGCTCTTTTTTAGCCTGATATTCATCGGCTATCTGGTTGATAATGAGCTGAGAGTCGCTGTACACTTTAAGATGTTGGGCTCCCATGGCGGCGACCAACCTGAGCCCTGCTAGAAGTGCTTCATATTCCACAATGTTGTTGGAAGCTAAGAATTCAAATCTTAAGGCATACTGCATACATGTGTAGTCTGGAGTCTCCAGGACTATACCGGCCCCACTGACTTTAGATTTGGAAGAACTGTCAACATATAATGTCCACGTTGGTTGGTTAAGATCAACTAAGGTCGGCTCAGGCTGAATGCTTGGATCAGGGTTTAGCTCGGGTCGAATGCTCAGATCAGATTCTAGCATGAGCTGATTGCTCAGATCTTGATCATGCCTAGGGGTGAGCTTAGTAATAAAATCGGCCATTGCTTGACCCTTAATTACTGTCCGGGGTGAAATTTAATATCAAACTCACTGAGTTCGATTGCCCATTTTGTTAACCTCCTCGATGCTTCAGGCTTCTGCAGTGCTTGGTGAATGGGTTGATCAGTTAGAACGATAATGGTATGGGCTTGAAAATATGGCCATAAACATCGAGATGAGACTATTAGGGCCAGCGCCAATTTCTCCCTATTCGGGTATATAGTCTCATTAGAGACCAAGGCCTTGCAGACATAATATATTGAGAGTTATTTCCCTTCATGCTCTCTGATCAAGGCCGAACTAACTACTACAGCAGAGACTGCCAAGTACATCTGTAGTGGTTCTCCTTGCTCAGGCTTTGAAAGTAGCAGTGGGGATCCCAAATACTGCTTGAGTTGCTGAAAATCAAGCTCGCATTCCTCTGACTAATCCACTATCTGCTTCCCTCTCAATTGCTTGAAGAATGGAAGACATTTGTTGGTTGCTTGAGACACAAAGCGGTTTAGTGCAGCGATCCTTCTTGTCAAGTGGTGGACATCTTTCTTTATCTTCGACGAGCTCATATCAAGCAGAGCCTGAATTTTTTTCGGGGTTTGGCTTGATTTCTCTTTGGATGACCAGGAACCTGAGAAACTTTCCTGAGCTAACGACAAAGGCACATTTGCTCGGATTCAATTTCATTTGATACTCTCAAAGGATTAAGAACTTCTCTTCGAGATTTGACACATGATTTATAGCTTTAATGCTCTTAATGAGCATATCATCCACATAAACTTCCATTGATCGCCCAATTTGGTGGGCGAACATCTTGTTGATGAGCATTTGATACATGGCTTCGACGTTCTTCAAGCCGAACGACATGACTTTGTAGCCGTAGAGACCTTTGTCAGTGATGAAGGTCATCTTCTGCTTGTCTACAGATGCATTGTGATTTGATTGTAACATAAATAGGCGTCCATGAAGCTTAGTAACTTGTGCTATAAGATCCGTAATCTCGCAAGACCTTCCGTACACTTCTACTTAAACAACGACATGTTCCCGGCGGACCAGATCAACGAGTTTTGATCGTTACCTTATTTTTGTATCGCGATACCCTGAGACTTGTACCCTAGCGACTGCGCGGGCGTTACGATTCCAACACAGTGTGGCACGCCCCATTTCCACTCTTAGATTAGAATTTACAATTTTGGCATAATCCGAGATGGGCTCCTCAATGTACGTAGGCCCCACTTTCACAAATTTCCATGTTGTTAAATCAATCAATCCATCAATCAATCAATCCATTAATCAATCAACTCATCCATCAATCAAGCCATCCACCACTCATGTCACTCTCTCCGCATTAGTCAAACAAACCCATGCCATTATCATGCAACCCATACCCCTACCTATGCTAGGCATGATTCCTTTCTTATTTTTCTCCCCACTTTACCCCTCTGTCTTCCCCTTATTCCCTCCCTATCCTAAAATCTCTACCACAAAAACACTCTAACTCCCTCTCATTTTTTTACCATTTCCTAGCAAGAGTAGAGAGGGATTAGGAGAGAAAAAATATTAGAAAGGTTAGGGAGAAATTAAGAGAGAGAGAGAGAGAGAGAAAAAAAGGATTAGGGAGAGATTAAGAGAAAAGAAAGAGAGCTTATAAGTGTAGTAGGAAATATAAAGAAAGTAAGAGTAAGATTGTAAGACCCGTATCCTAGACCGTACCATTCCATAGACTTTCGCGGTCTTCCCGGTCGAAATTCGGCAACCTTCGACCCTTAACCGGTATTTTTGCGTGACTATGATTCATGCATTGCCAACCTGAATCGACTTAACCTAAGACTAGTACCTTAGCGACCGCGTCGTCGCCGCAGTTCTGATGCCGTGACTCGCACGCCGATCCGATGGTCTGGCTAGGAGATGTGAGTCAGCGTTCGGTGCGAGGAAAACGCTCCGCATGCGAATTCCGAGAGAATCTGTATGACTTGTCACATCAATCCATCAATCCATTAATCCCATCATATCAAGTACATATCACCTCTCACCCTTCCCTAAGTAACCCCTAAAGTTAAAAGTTTCTTACACCACCCATACTTCTCTTACACCTTTTACCCCAAAAGTCAAAAAGAGCCTCTTACACCCATCACTCACCACATCAAACATCCATCACCCATCTTTCTCCCTTTACAAGTCTCTCTCTTTCTCTCTCTCTCTCTCTCATTTTCAAATCACTCTCCCAAGTAACCCAATAGCATCACACGTCCAAGCCTCTCCCCATTTCTTCCAAGCAACAAGTGTGGCCCACCTCTTCCTATCCTTCCATCTTCCATCTCAACCATTCAAACCCCATCTCCTCTGTTGGAATCGAAGCTAAGGAGCAAAGGAAGCCTAAGGAGCAAGAAGGAGCGGTGGGTGATTTTTAGAATTTTGTTTTCATTCATTTGTTTGATTTAAGGGCCACATGTAGTGGGACCCACCTTGATGTATGCTTATGATCAAGAGGGGCCCATAGTGGCGGGGCCCCTCCGATATTGCCGGTGCCTCTCTCTTTCTCCCTCCCTCTCTTTCATATTTTATGGTTTGATGAAGTGGCCGTGTGGCCCACCCGGATGAACCCCATCTTGATATATGGATTACCCACGCTATCCAACCATTTGGTGGCCCACCTTGATTGCATGTCTATGGGTGGGGCCCACCTTAAATACATGTGTGACCAACCATCCAATGTCTAGGGACGCTGGACATTGCCGAACACTGAAGTGCGAACCGACAGTGGGTGTACTAACGACATCAACAGGAAAAAAATGGTTTAGGAAGGGCTGCCTATGTAGGCCCCACCTTGATGTATGGTTCTAATCCAAGCCGTCCATTCCATTCTCTAGTTTATTTTAGGCGTTGAGTCGAAAAATGAGGTCCATCCGATCTTCAGGCGGGCCATAGCCTGTTAAATAGTAGTTTCTACCGTTGAAAGTCACCTTGACATTTTATGTGCTGGAAAACATCGGATATTGGATTCATTTGGACGGTATTGAGCCAAGAGTGCAATGGACGGGTTAGATTTACTTGATGTGGGCCCTACCTGTGAAAAACCATAGGAAACGTAAAAAAAAAAAAGGAGATACAAAGAAACGTTAACTGTCGCTTGTCAAGGTAAAGTGTGCGATGCTCGCTTACTTGCCGCTCACAGGCGGACGGCGAGTAGCAGCAACCCACGGCTCCAGCCGTGGGCCCCACCATGATGTATATTTGTCATCCAAACCGTCCATGAGGTGGGTCCCTCCCTGAAGTGGGCCCCTCCAAATATCATGCCGATCCAACACTCAGGCGGCCCACATCATAGGAAACAGTGTTGATTAAAGGCCTGCCATTGAAACTCTTTTTGGGGCCACAAAAGTTTCGGATCAAGCTGAAATTTGTTTTTATCCCTCATCTAGGTCTGCGTGACCTTATGAACGGGTTGGATGGGAAGTAAACATTATGGTGGGCCCCAGGTGGGACCCACATGATTTATGTGTTTTATTCCCACCGTCCTGGGGATGGTGGGGCGTCTGTCTGTGTGCGTGAGTGTGCGTGTGTGAGTGCATATGTGTGTGTACGTGTGCGTGCATGTGCGCATGTGTGGGTATGTGCATGTGTGTATATATATATATTTATATATATATATTGTTGTAAATATTATATATATATATATATACTATGTGTTATATAACATACCTGATGGTGGGCTTTCATGGGCCCCACCATGATGCATGTGTTGCATCCAATCTGTCTAATCATCTTAGAAGCTCATTTTTGTTGACATGAGCTAAAGAATGAGTCAGATTTATGGTTTAAGTAGACCCCACTTTGATACATGTATGAAGCCCCTCTTGGTTTATTGTGGCCCATCCGTTGAGGCCCACTTTGATGTATGTATGAGGCCCATCTTGGTTTATTTGTGGCCCATCCGTTGAGGCCCACCTTAATATTCATGAGGTCCATATGATTAGGCCCATCTTGATGTAGTTAGGGCCCAATCAGTGAGGCCCACCTGATATACTTAAGGCCCATGTTATACGGCCCATTTGTTGTACCTAAGGCCCATGGGTCGAGGCCCAATTAGATGTACACAAGTCCGTTAAGATGTATGACCCTACCATGGTTTGTGTAATGATGTTATGACAGTCGTGCCTTGGGAGCAATGTTGGTTTGACGTCCACATTGTAGAATATGTTGGTTAAATGTCCGCATTATGATTCTCTCTAGGGCCCATTGTTAGGCCCGTACTTGTAGGCCGTCTAGGCCTATCTTCGTTATGAACAACATCTATCCCATATAACATGTGTAGTATAGTTCCATGATTCATGATCATACGCATCATATGTATGCTTGATATGAGAAGTGACTGATCATAGCATATGCCTTCGGGCAGATTATTTAGGGGCTCCTGGATAGACGGTGTTGCCCTACATGAGCACACGATATGTGCAGGATTGTGCATGACTGGATAGTGTGATTCATGCATTCGCATTGTGTGATATGGTACTGTACGCCCTAGCGATATCAGGGCCGTAGCCTCCACAGGCATATTGTGGTTGGCAGGATTGGATACCGAAAATCTTGTTCTACATGGGGTGCTATAGATATCCCTGAGTGAAAGTCCATAAACCCTTATGGTACCAAGAGGTTGCTCCAACATCTAGACCGAGTGGGTGCGTGAGTGCTGAGGGCCGATTACCAGAAGGCCGCGCTTTCTACTGTGTTGTGGTCGGTTGGAAGGGGGTGCAACCTTACTCGCCTGAGAGGAGGGGGCAATGCTAGGCTGACTTTGACCAGCTCGAGGAATGGGTCCGCTATCGACGAGCCAAGCCCGATATTGGCAGGCGAATAGTGAGGTCTCTTCCACTTACCTTATTGCACATGATGGGGCAGCAATCTGGTTTAGAGTGTACTAAACCCCGGTGATATTCCAGATTTGAACCGTATTGATATATGGACTTAGATGAGGATTCGTATTCTTGAGTTGCATCTCGCATTGCATGGCCTTGGTATGGCCGACATCATTCATGCTTTGCATCGCATGACCTTGGTATGGCCGACAGCATTCATGCCTTGCATCGTATAGCCTTAGTACCGCTAACTGTATTCATTGATTCACCAGCATGTTTCGCATTACTCTGATACTTCATAATTGTATTACTACCTTGCGCACACACTTTCACCACCCTCTAAGCTTTCTATAAGCTTATGCACGACCGTTGCGTGCAGGTGACGTCAGGATGCAGCAGTACTGAGGCAGGAGGGCAGAGAAGATCATTTTGGAGTGTTTTGTCCATTATCATTGTATTTTCCTTTATGCTCATTGTACTTGTAAAGTTTTTGATCATAGTGAAAATGTGATGGAGTTTTTGGTTGTTGTTTGTGGGTTATGCATTTAGTTATGCTTATTACGAATTAAACTGATGTTGAAAATCCTCATTGTAGCATCCCAGGATCGGAACCTGGCGTATGGGCGCTGAGAGCCAAGAATGGGTTTCTACAGAGGCTGTCAGTGCCGGATTCAGCGATCGGAAATTTTGTGAGCCCGGTTTTCGAGTTTGGGGCGTGACAAAGATAATAGAGAAAAGAGTGATTAGAGGAGGTTAGGGGTGGAGAGGAGCTTGGTGGGCCATCCGATCACCGATCCGAGATGATCCAACCGTCCATCCTTCTAAGTGAGTGCATGGGAGGGTCAAAACCCTCCCCTTCTTTGTGATTTCTCTATTTTGGTGGGCCATCTGATCATCGATCCGAGATGATCCAACCGTCCATTCTTCTAAGTGAGTGCATGAGAGGGTCAAAACCCTCCCCTTCTTTGTGATTTCTCTATTTTGGTGGGCCCTTAAGGGTGGGACCCACCTTGATCATGTGTTGAGTATGTGGTGGCCCCGTAGTGGCGGGCAGCCACCCCTATGGCCGGATTTATTTCCCTTTCTTTTTTTATTCTCATGGTGTTATGGGACCCATGAGTGGGCCACGCTATTAGAGAGCGTGTCCCGTACACTATCATAGCGTGGACCACCTTTTGTGCCCTATTGTGATATATTTTTTTAAAAACCAATTGATTGTGTAAGCACACTTGGATGGTGAAAATACACCAAAAATGGATGTGATCCAAAGCTTCTTGGCCCCACCATGAGTTGGACATTCAAATGGATGGAGTGAATTTCCTAGGTGAGCCCTACCTCACCCTTAAAACACAAGAGAGTGAGAGGGGTAGTGGCACCATAGTGGTTGGACACAAAATGTGCAGAGACATGTCTCTGGCACAATTACCTTCTAAAGCCACCATGTATACTTCACTCATGGGCCCCATCATGATGTGTGTGTGTGTGTGTGTTTGTTATATATATATATATATATATATATATATATATATA
Organism: Magnolia changhungtana; assembly: GCA_030180095.1. Classification (NCBI taxonomy): domain Eukaryota; kingdom Viridiplantae; phylum Streptophyta; class Magnoliopsida; order Magnoliales; family Magnoliaceae; genus Magnolia; species Magnolia changhungtana. Next base: position 925,408 of record JASAUF010000064.1, on the reverse strand, counting down.
TATATCATCCACACCGTACATCCGATTTCCCTTCTCATTTTAGGCTTTCAGCTAAAAAATGAAGCTAATCCGAATCCCAGGTGGGGCATACCACATATGCTGAAGGGTTGGGTTACCCATGTCATTTCTTACTTTTTGCATGGGTGGTTTGAAATGAGTTTTCACTCATGGGACCTATATTGATGTGTTTCTTAAATCCACACCATCCATCCATCTGTTGGCTCATTTTAGCCGTGGAGCCCAAAAATCTAACTGATCCAACCATCAGATGGACCACACCATAACCGATGGTGGGAGTGAGAGCACCCTCTCACGTCAACCATGCAGACGTGGGTGGAGGCGTCCCAACCATGGACCCCACCTCAATGTATTTGTTTAATCCACGCCGTCCACCACCTTTCCCATGTAGTTTTAGGCTATGAGACTAAAAATGAGACAAATATGGTTTCTAGTGGACCGCACCAAGGGAAACAAAGTCCCATTGTTGGAACTTTCTAAGGCCTACTGTTGTGTGTATAAGTGGTGGACCTATCCATCATTAGACTCCTTTGGTCCATAGAGAGCTAGTCGATATGATGGACCGAATGGATTATCCACCAGTGGGCCCCACATAGTAGAATAAAATAAAAATAAATGAAGAAAGAGAAGAACAAGAAAAAGCATGTCACTGGACGTTATTTGCAAGTGACAGTGAGGGTGGAAGCCTCATTGGGCTCCCACCATACATGGACCCCACCATGATGAATTTGTTTAATCCACACCGTCCACCATCTTCTCCATATAATTTTAGGCCATGTGCCAATTTTTGAGGCAAATCCGAGTCTCGAGTGAGCCGTACTAAGGGTATTAATGCCCATATGTTGAAACACTCTAGGGCTCTCTTTAGAGTCCCTGGTCATCCAAACCAGTCCTAGTCAGAGTCTATTTGACCTCATTTGAGGTGGCCACGACAGTGAATGGATTAGATTATCCACTTGGGGCCCACATTAATAGTGTATGCAAAACATACGATGAATATAATAATAACATGAAAAATACATGAATACCGCCATGCACATGGGCGTGACCCATTCTTGGCCAATTTTGGGTATCATGAGTGGGACCCTGTTATGATGTTTATATTGAATCCATACCATCCACTGACTTTTCAAGATCATTTTAGGCCATGTGTTAAGCCTATATCCTAGTACCATTCTGTTCATTAGGATCCCGCGATCCACCTCGTCGAATTTTGACGACCCGCGACCTATATATAGCGTTTGCTAGCGACCTTAAGTCACATCCTATAAACCCGAGTCGGCTCAATCCTAGACCTATGCACCACGTCTCATGCGCCAATGCGACGCTTAGATTGAGAGTTATGGCCCGCGCATTATCCCAGCCGTGGATCACATGTTGTGGGACCATAGCTATTCCAAATAAAGTGCATTTCCCTAGAGCAATCATGATGATGATGTCATCCTAACTAGCCTAGGGTGACATCATCACCAATGCCTCTTACATGTAATCATTTCAAGCATGCTCTTTCTCTTCCCCATGCTCTTACACCTGTTACATATGTAATGATGATCTTACAAAACAATTATTACTCCACTACATCTCTCTCTCCCTCCCTTTCATTCTCCATTTTTAGCAAGGAACTTGGACATCACCATTAGAGAGAAACCCATCCCAAAATCTAGCCCTCTTCCAAGCTCCAGCCCTCCCTATCCAGCCCATAAATTCTCATCATCACCATTGAAACACCTCTCTTGAAGCTAGAAGACCCAAGGGTGGAAGAAGGAGAAGAAGATTCTAGGTGGGTGCTTTTCTAAGATCTGATTTATGATTTTTCTTGCTTAAATCTCTAGGTATTCTTTCTTGGGGCATGTAGGACCCACCAATCAATGGTGGAGACCCTATTTTACCCCCTAGGTGGGGCCAATGGCCCACCTTGGTTGTATGCACAAACCATGATGGGGCCATTCTCCATGGACCCCATCATGATATATTGTTTGATCTAGATCATGAAGGGGTCATCTAGACCTTTGGTTTCATGGTGGGATGGCATCCGCACCTTAGATTTTCTAATGTAGGGCCCATGAATGCATGGGACCCATGTGATGATCATGATGTATGGTTTGGATCTTTTAAGGGGCTCATAGTGGAGGAGCCCCTCCCGTTGGCCGATCTTTCCCTCTCTCTCTCTCCTTTTTATGATGATGATGTGTGGCACACCTGATGTACTTGTATCCAGACCGTCCAAGGCAGCAGGCCCACTGTGATGTATTTATCTACGCTATCTGTCCAGTGGGCAGGCCCTGCTGCCTGTCCTTTTGGATAGGCCTGGGCATAGGGAAAAACAAATATCATCTTGCATCCCAAGCTGGAGGGCCACTCACGTGGACCCACCTTGATGTATATATTGTATCTCCACCATCCAGTCCCTGGACGGTGGGGCCTACCTTGATGATCTGTGTTGTATTTGCATCGTCCAGTCCTTAGACGGTGTGTAACGCCCTGAAAATCGGGGGTCAAGCAAAGCTCAGCTCCCGAGTTCCAACGCATCACTTATGCAACACAGATGATGATGATTATGATGAGAGCATTGAAACATGAATGAGATTATACCAAAACAGTATATCATACTCCAGAGACAGTTAAATTATGCAAGCGGAAGACTGTGATAAATATATAAATTATATAAACTGTTGTAAGTCTCCAGAGTGTGATAACAGTGCTAGGTTAAATAATTACATGTACAAGTCCAAAATATACCAAATGTGTAAGGTCCTCTAGTCAATATCCCTGTAACTCCGTCGATCAAGACACGGCTCGCATGAAGCCGGCAGAATACAACATATGCAAGAAGGCATTCTCTTCGTCGCAAAAGTCCAGCTCCGATTCATAAGCATCGCCATCACCTGCAGCTACAACAGGGTCTCGTTGGTGTGTACAACACCGTCCCGTAACGTGGGAGTGAGTGATCAACTCAGTGGAACAGTAAAACATAGGTTAACATGTTATCAAAAAAGTCAAGCAGTAATGATAAAGCAGTACAATCAACAATCCTAAGTACTCTTGTTAATGCAAGTATGAAATGTTGTCATGATGCATGCCCTCACCAACATACTCCCTCATGCGACACCATCTTACGTCCGCGGCATGCGTTCATCCTTCAGTGCTCCACATCTTCCAGGCACATGCAGTGCGATGATGAGCATGATTACCGAGTTGTTATTAGTCCTTTTCATACACCAGTATTGGGAAACTAAGGTACCTTCCTTATATCATTCCCAAACAATGATCCATTCTAGGGTCGTCAATCCTAGATAATCTCATACGATAGCGTGGTTCTAGGTCACTGCAAGGGCTGCCAGGGCTGTTACGCGGAATCGTTGCACCACTCCCCCATCACCTTATCAATACAGGCCTAGTTTATACTCTGTTTACTATGGGAAGGCTCATTGCCTCTCCGCAGATTTAGAGTATGCTAGAGGTCACTACACCGGGTACGGTCAGGGCTGTTAGGGCTGTTACACGGAATCGTTACACCACTCCCCCATCACCTATAAAAACAGTATAGGCTGACAGCTCGAATACTATGTCTCATACCACCATATTCGGCTCACGAGTCTGGGTTGCTCACTGATCACTACGGGGAGGCACATGGCCCTAGCATAGGCTGACAGCTCGACCACGGTGTCCCATACCACCATGCCCGGCTCATGAGTCTTAGTGGATCGAGGTACTAAGGTTAACGGGGTTGCACTGGTAAGTTTGGTACTTTAGGTTCAAGCAGTAGCGTCCAAACATGGTGAACATACATTAGACAGATCGGGTTATTAGACGAGCTCGGCTAGCTAGAGCGCACGACAAGTTGAACAACATGAAGTGCATAAGCATTTCGCGTGGCCAACCACTATCGCCGACTCGGGTTCATCGAACACATCTCACGTGGCAAAAGAATTTCAACCACGAATTCAATCCCGTTACCGATTGCCTGGCCTATACAATATCCCCAATCACATTCAATTATGAAACAGTTAAAGCAGTAATGGATCAAGATTTCAAATCATACAATCAATTATCCAATATTGTCCGCTTAGGGCTGTCAGGGCTGTTATACGGAATCGTTACACCACTCCCCCATCACCCTTCACGGCTTTTATGGAATACAACTTAACCATGTGAAGTAGTCAGAGCAAAGTTAAATAAACAAGTAATTCAAATATATTAACAAGCATGTTATAAAACACAGTGCAAACAGGAAATCCAAACACATACATTTCATAAACTAGTAAGTGATTAACCTAAACAACTTACATGAAGGAAATCATACACATCACTAAGGTAGTTGAGAATCCTATCTCAACACCTACACAAGGCACTACTAGCTTAAGTACATACCTATACAAGCATTTTCACAAACACTTAGACTACACATTCCAACATACCTATAATATACTGGTTAAAACACAAGTCGTAGCGAATCCTTTCATAAAGGATTGCCACATGAACCACGATCATGCATACACGACCAATAGTCATGGCAAGCATAAATCATAGTTCCATATTCATTTGAACATTTATGCAAACACTTAGGCTACAACTAGAACATACATGACGTATGTTAATATAGCAGGTGTTAGGCTAATCCGTTCACCCAGAAGTTGATACACATGTATCAAGCATACATAGATAGCAATTAATCATGGCAAGCACAAATCCGTATTTCATACGTATACGGTATTTTCTACAAATACGAGGAATACAGTATATTCAACATAGTTAACGTATATCTGAAAAACAAAACGGACAGCACTTTGTACATGTGCAATTGCATGCAGATCATGAATCTATCATTATCTGACATTGAAAGTTTTGAAAACCATAACCTATACGCCTAAAGTCCGCACCTTACGCCGTAGAAGCGTAACAGAGTCGATAGAATCTCTAAGTCTTCTTCTACGGTAGTATATCAACCTATAGCACGGGATACGTTAGCTATTTCGCTACTTGAGTCAATTCAAACCCTAAAACAGGTTAGAGTTAGGGTTTTCTTACCTAGAAATGAAGTCGAAATTGCCGGAAAGCGGTTAGATCATGATGATTAATCACGTACAACAGGGGGATGGAGTATCAGGAAGATGCTCCCACTTCACTCACACTTTCTCTCTCTTTTCTCTCTTCTCTCTCCTAGATTTTTCTCAAATTCATATGGGATGAGAGAGTGAGGGTTTAAGGTGCTTATATAGGCCCAAAACTCTCCGAAATAGACTCAGGATCAAGGTATACTTAGGTTATGCCCAAAAGGAGACTGTTCCGTCTCAACGGAGCACTTCTGGAAGCCCCCCTTGAGCCAAAGGTTGAACTTAAGCTCACAGGCATTGGATCTAGGTCGAGTTACATTTTCGGTCCAATCAGATTTACAGATCACTCGTGGCGGACCAGTTTCAGTTCAACGGTCACTGAGACTCGATCAGGCCCACAAGTACACTACCATGTGTATGAAATTTCTCCTGATCTGAAGGTATATTTGGGTCAGATTCTGATGGTCTGATTGCTTATATCAGGCCCGCAAGTAACAAGTCTCAGATTACTTAAATGAGATTTAATTTATAAAGAAAACCAGGTTTTCTCACACTCTTTACTCCAGGCTCAAGCGAATAGCCCCCGAACACTATCTGAATTTGATTTCTGAGATGGTTGTCAAGCCCAACAAGGCGGTCCTAACTGTTTAACTTCGCATTAATCGGACTTTCGACGTGCGGTCCAGATCTGATACGGAGTTTCGTGATGCTCCCGAGAGCAACTAGGTAATGAGATTAATCCTATATTTTACGGTAACCTAGCGTCAATGATTCTACAAGTTTTGGGTCTTGCAGATCGTATTTAAAGTGATTGGTGCTAATTTCACAGGTACTCTAGTTTAATACTAGCTAATTCTCGCCTAATTTCTAAATGATTTAGTCCTATAAGATTTCTGTCTGAGGTGGCACGTGGGCCTTTGTCAACAGAAGAAGATCCTACGGTAGGAGAGGCTGATGTTTCTAAATAACCTATTCGTCGATGATAGCATAAGGAATTCTCGCCTAATTTCTAAAGGATTTAGTCCTATAAGATTTCTGTATGCGGTGGTACTTGGGCCTTTGTCAATAGAAGAAGATCCTAGGGCAGGAGAGGCTGATGTTTCTAAATAACCTATTCGTCGATGATTCCATAAGGTTAATGGTTAAAAGCCTATTTTATTTATGTATTTACTATTTTCAATAATGTTTAGTTTAAGTATTGTTCTTCATCACCTAAACTTTAAGATAGTGTCTAATGTGAAAGTACTTAGAGACACTTAAAGAACAAGGTAGTGAAAGGTGAGATTTGTGAAGGAAATGGGTTAAGAAGCGATTTTAGACTGTGGGATTCAGTTCTGACAAGTTAATAAGGTGTTAGGATAGACCCATTGCCTGAGGACGTCTAATTCCAAGTTGGCAAAAATCTGGGATATTACAATCTACCCCCCTTAAAAATAATTTCGTCCCCGAAATTGGCTAAAGGTAATAAGTAAGAATTCTATTATTTTATTTGCCTAAGACTTATTGATTTCAAGTTTATATGCGTGGTAGGGTGTATATTGTGCATGCTAGTCTAGTACATTTTAGGCACTACCCCCCTTAAAAATTTATTTCTTTTATCCCTTGCTTATCCCCTAACAGGTTAATACAATTTATTCTGTCATCTATTTGACATCTTGACGACAATTTCCAATTATTTAGAGTAAGATAGCTGTTTTTAATGTTTGACCAACACGGAAAGACGGTTATAGTGGGCTTGATCCTAATACATCGATCATCTACCTGGCCAGGGTAGAAAGCTCATCGTATCCCTTCCTAGTCCTGGTAGATTCTAGTCTTCTGCTCTGCCAAGCAGTGAGTCCATTGGTAGTCGCCCAGGATTGAGAATTGGGTCAAGCCGCGAATGCTTCGTAGTTGTATATTTCAGTAACTCCGTAGTCTGATCACCTTAAATTTGGCTAAAGCTTCTATTGGGTTCATATCCAACGAGCACATTTGTGGATACACTGACCTCGGCTATTGTAATTCATCTCATACCCATTGCTAGGCCTATTCTGTAATATGAAATTGTTTAATACTTGAACCCTAATTACTTTACATTCTAAGGAAGATTTAGATCTTATTTAGTGACCTATCTTTATGTATAGTCTGGATCAATTCCATTCGATCCCGGGCCAGTGGGATATCGGCCCACCAAGTTTTCACTGCGCTCATGAATGGGTAGACGTGTATACCTACTTAACTCGACTGAATTCATAATCTTTCTATCCCCCTTAAAAATAATTCTTACTCTAAGGGCTCAAGAATCTGTCCTGATCCGTATGTCGGAACAAGGTATAATATAGGACCTATCCTTGACACGAAATGGGATACGATCTCCCAATACATTGGTCTTCCTTCCATCGATGACGTGTACTATGGCATTGGTACCTATGTTTACAGAAATGAGCTAAAAATAATGGGTGTTGAGGTTGATTCCTAGGGATAGGTATGAGTTTGTGGCAAGATGCCTAATTCTACCAAAGAAGGACTTTTATCACGGCCCCGACTTACCTTATTTACTCATGTCTAGCTTAACAGGCAGGCTATCTTTCTACGCACATATGTATAATATGTATGCCAACATGGCATGCGATTTGGGACCAAATTTCTAATTGTTTGTTGCCCATTTGGGAAATTCCTTGGGCCTAAAGAGAAAATCTCTATTGGCTATATGTTCTTAATACTTCCCAAAGACAAAGTAATAAACTTGTGGTTGTAAGTGGTCGGGCCAACACAGAAGGGAAGTTGTGTAGTGGGTCTGAATCAGATACATAGACCTTCCGCCTCGCGAGGACAGAAAATTTGTTGTATCAGTTCTTAATCTTAGTCGATCCCGACCCTCTGCTTGATCAGAGTATAGAGTTCATTGGTAACTACCAGGATTGAGAATTCAATTCAAACCGCGAATACCTCGCTGATAAATATAGTTTCTCTACTCCGTGTTTCCGATTGTAATAAGTCTTTGGGAAGGCAATTCAAAAGGGTGTATTGATTTGACCTAACATTAAATCCAAGGGATACTGAGCGTGTATAGTTACTAATCAAACAACCCTCCTACGAGTTATTAAAGAAGCCTATGAGTACTAAGGGGATTCAACGAAGAAACGGGGTCTCGCTCCAACCTAATCAAGCCGACTAGCTAAGTCTATCATTTAATTGGCTTAGCATAATTAATTAGTCTTTTACTTTCCTTAGCCTAACCAGTAGTCTAGTCTTAAGTTAGGAGTAGCGGTAATCCACTGGTTGTAATCCAAAGTCTATGCTTATACACTAGATAATTTTATACCCTTTTTAATATAAGAAATTGTTTTATTGCTTAGGGTCAAAGTTGTTTGATCAGAATTAGGTTGCCCGAGCTTGAATTTAACTACACTCGAGCACTACACACATGCTCATACTAGCTAAGATGGTCCTAGGGTTCATGTTATTAATTTATTGGATTTCCCATACTGTTAGGCTGTTTGTAAAATCTAGGAGTACTAACTCTAGGTCCAAAACTCTAAGAGCCTATTTGGCCAGTGATCTTAAGTTGTATTACATAGGACAGCATTGCTAATCTCACCTCGGGATTGTGAATGACATTTTGGTAGGAGGGTGGGTGGGGATTAAAATTAATGGTATAGGCTGTGGAAAATGAGCCTTGTGTTGGAAGGTGTGAGATGGGATGTTCAAATCCCATGATGAGGAATTTCCAAGTGTAATGTGAAAGGAAATCCCGGGATATACTTTTCATTGCATACATTCCAAACATGGTGTTGAAAACCATGGGATACACCCAATCTAGGGACCATACCTTACACATACATTTATTATTACTTTTACAATTCCATCCACCTAATCTCACTTAATGTAGTTGGCCGAATGGCCCTAAATGTCCTTAAACATCTAAAACATTCTACCAACTACTACACCCATCAACATGAAAACATAAACATTCAAAGACAGTAACCCATGCAAACTTTAAGACAATAGTATGGATGACTAGGCATCTGAGGCTGGCGATGGAGGAGGGGCACCCTTTCTCTTTCTCATGAGAGAGAGGAAGGTGAAAATCGAAAATACGGCCGTAATAAGCTCGAATAGAGCCATGGAAAAGCGAAGATAAAGGGGAATAGGGGCTAGAGTTTTTGGTTCTCCACGGATTTGAGCCTCAATAGAGGTTGTACAAGCCAAAATGACAGAGTTTGAAGAAAGGAAATGAAGAGATGGGAGGGGTTGAGAGTTTACACGATTTTGAGCTTCAAATGAGGGGGTATAGGAGCCCAAATGAGAGAAAACGGAAAGGGTGAAGGGTAGGTACGGCTGTAAATGTTGGAAGTGAATGGGTTGTGACTGAAAATGAAGGAATGGGTGATTGGAGGGGAGGTTTGAGAGAGAAAACAGAAGTTTTAAAGGAAAGGGAGAGCTTGGAGGGTCACTTTGTGAAGGAAGTGTGCATTTGGGGTGGTTTTAAACCATGACCCATGTACCAGGGGGTCACCCTAGCCCCCAAACAACATCGGCCCGACCGGCCCGTCCGGCCGGGCCAGAAAACTGGTGAGTCCTTGCTGACTTGGCAAGGACCTCGCCACTCTCTGGAGTGGTTGGCGATGCCTCGCCATTTGGGCGAGGTCCTCGTGACCCCTAGGTCCCAAAAATATGTGGGGCTCACCCTGGATCTCCCTGTAAGTGCTCCGTTTGGCCCCCGACTCCATTTGAGGCATTTTCGAGGCCAATTTGTAAACCAGAATAAGTTTATATGACATGTAGCATATGATTTTGGGGTAAGAGGTGCTAATCTATCCAACTAACTCATTTATTTGGTTAGATTCCAAAAGGTTAAGGGTCAAAACCCATTTTATCCATTTATTTTCCTATTTATGATAAGTTTTAATTTTGGTATTGTGCTTCATCATTTATACCCTAAGATTGGTGTGTATTATGAATGTGCTTAAAAGAAATAAAGAATATAGTGGTGGAGGGTGAGATTTTAAAGGAATTGGATAAAAAGGGGTTTTAGGCTTTGAGATTAAGTGTAAGGTTTTGTGGTTGACCCACAACCTAAGGACATTCGTTTCTAGGGAATGACTCAAACCCGTCGACTGGCGGCCTAGAAGTGATTCGGGATCGTTCCGCGGGATCATGGGTGTGTACGGGCCCAAACTCAACGGTCGATTTCGGTCGATTTCGCCGTTCGGTGAAATTGGAAAATCCTAAGTTGGTTTCTACGTTCTGTCGCTTCCTCCTAAGTCAGAGTGCGTCGTGTGACCATAACCCAGGTCCGGTTTAATCCAAATCATGCTCTGATACCATCTTGTAATGCCCTGAAAATCGAGGGTCGAGCAAAGCTCAGCTCCCGAGTTCCAACGCATCACTTATGCAACATAGATGATGATGATTATGATGAGAGCATTGAAACATGAATGGGATTATACCAAAATAGTATATTATACTCCAGAGACAGTTAAATTACGCAAGCGGAAGACTGTGATAGATATATAAATTATATAAACTGTTGTAAGTCTCCAGAGTGTGATAACAGTGCCAGGTTAAATAATTACATGTGCAAGTCCAAAATATACCAAATGTGTAAGGTCCTCTAGTCAACATCCCTGTAACCCCGTCGATCAAGACACGGCTCACATGAAGCCGCCAAAATATAACATATACAAGAAGGTATCCTCGTCGTCAGAAAAGTCTGGCTCCACCTCATAAGTATCGCCATCACCTGCAGCTACAACAGGGTCTCGTTGGTGTGTACAACACCGTCCCATAACGTGGGAGTGAGTGATCAACTCAGTGAAACAGTAAAACATAGGTTAACATGTTATCAAAATAGTCAAGCAGTAATAATAAAGCAGTATAATCAACAATCCTAAGTACTCTTGTTAATGCAAGTATGAAATGCTGTCATGATGCATGCCCTCACCAACATACTCCCTCATGCGACACCATCTTACGTCTGCGGCATGCGTTCATCCCTCAGTGCTCCACATCTTCCAGGCACATGCAGTACGATGATGAGCATGATTACCGAGTTGTTATTAGTCCTTTTCATACAACAATATTGGAAAATTAAGGTACCTTCCTTATATCATTCCCAAACAATGATCCATTCTAGGGTCGTCAATCCTAGATAATCTCATACGATAGTGTGGTTCTAGGTCACTGCAAGGGCTGCCAAGGCTGTTACGTGGAATCGTTGCACCACTCCCCCATCACCTTATCAATACAGGCCTAGTTTATACTCTATTTACTACGGGAAGGCTCGTCGCCTCTCCACAGATTCAGAATATGCTAGAAGTCACTACACCGGGTATGGTCAGGGCTGTCAGGGCTGTTACACGGAATCGTTACACTACTCCCCCATCACCCATCAAAGCAGTGTAGGCCGACAGCTCGAATACAGTGTCCCATACCACCATATTCAGCTCACGAGTCTGGGTTGCTCACTGATCACTACGGGGAGGCACATGGCCCCAGCATAGGCCGACAGCTCGACTACGGTGTCCCATACCACCATGCCTGGCTCATGGGTCTTAGCGGATCGAGGTACCAAGGTTAATGGAGTTGCATTGGTAAGTTTGGTAACTTTGGTTTAAGCAGTAGCATCCGATCAGCTAACTCGAGCGCACGACAAGTTGAATGACATGAAGTGCATAAGCACTTCGCGTGGCCAACCACTATCGCCAACCGAAGTACGACTCGGGTTCGTCGAACACATCTCACGTGGCGAAAGAATTTCAGCCACGAATTCAATCCCGTTACCGATTGCCTGGACTATACAATAGCCCCAATTACATTCAATTATGGAACATTTGAAGCAGTAATGGATCAAGATTTCAAATCATACAATCAATTATCCAATATTGTCTGCTTAGGGCTGTCAGGGCTGTTGCATAGAATCGTTACACCACTCCCCCATCACCCTTCATGGCTTTTATGGAATACAACTTAACCATGTGAAGTAGTCAGAGCAAAGTTAAATAAACAAGTAATTCCAACATATTAACAAGCATATTATAAAACACAATGCAAACAGGAAATCCAAACACATACATTTCATAAACCAGTAAGTGATTAACCTAAACAACTTACATGAAGGAAATCATACACATCACTAAGGTAGTTGAGAATCCTATCTCAACACCTACACAAGGCACTACTAGCTTAAGTACATACCTATACAAGCATTTTCACAAACACTTAGACTACACATTCCAACATACCTATAATATACTGGTTAAAACACAAGTCATAGCGAATCCTTTCACAAAGGATTGCCACATGAACCACGATCATGCATACACGACTAATAGTCATGGAAAGCATAAATCATAGTTCCATATTCATTTGAACATTTCTGCAAACACTTAGGCTACAACTAGAACATACACGACGTATGTTAATATAGCAGGTGTTAGGCTAATCCATTCACCCAGAAGTTGATACACATGTATCAAGCATACATAGACAGCAATTAATCATGGCAAGCATAAATCCGTATTTTATACGTATACAATATTTTCTACAAATACGAGGAATACAGTATATTCAACGTAGTTAACGTATATCTGAAAAATGAAATGGACAGCACTTTGTACATGTGCAATTGCATGCAGATCATGAATCTATCATTATCTGACATTGAAAGTTTTAAAAACCATAACCTATATGTCTAAAGTCCGCACCTTACGCCGTAGAAGCGTAACGGAGTCGATAGAATCTTTAAGTCTTCGTCTACGGTAGTATATCAACCTATAGCACGGTATACGTTAGCTATTTCGCTACTTGAATCAATTCAAACCCTAAAATAGGTTAGAGTTTTGGGTCTTGCAGATCGTATTTAAAGCGATTGGTGCTAATTTCACAGGTACTCTAGTTTAACCCTAGCTAATTCTCTCCTAATTTCTAAAGGATTTATTCCTATAAGATTTCTGTCTGAGGTGGTACTTGGGCCTTTGTCAACAGAAGAAGATCCTAGGGTAGGAGAGGCTGCTGTTTCTAAATAACCTATTTGTCGATGATTCCATAAGGAATTCTCGCCTAATTTCTAAAGGATTTAGTCCTATAAGATTTCTGTCTAAGGTGGTACTTGGGCCTTTGTCAACAGAAGAAGATCCTAGGGCAGGAGAGGCTGATGTTTCTAAATAACCTATTCGTCGATGATTCCATAAGGTTAATGGTTAAAAGCCCATTTTATTTATGTATTTACTATTTTCAATAATGTTTAATTTAAGTATTGTTCTTCATCACCTAAACTTTAAGATAGTGTCTAATGTGAAAGTACTTAGAGACATTTAAAGAACAAGGTAGTGAAAGGTGAGATTTGTGAAGGAAATGGGTTAAGAAGCGATTTTAGACTGTGGGATTCAGTTCTGACAAGTTAATAAGAAATTAGAATAGACCCATTGCCTAAGGACGTCTAATTCCAGGTTGGCAAAAATCCGGGATGTTACACGGTGGGACCCACATGATGTAAGTGTTTTATTCACACCGTCTGCCCATGGACCCCACCTAATGTAGTTCATCCATGCCGTCCAGTGCTTGGACGGGGGCTAAACCCCACCATGATTTATGTATTATATCCACACCGTCCAAACCCTGGACAGTGGGACCCCACATGATGTATGTGTTGCACCCATGCCGTCCAGCGGCTGTGGGGCCCACGTGGTATATGTGTTTCATCCTCATCGTCCAGTGGGGGACGATGGGGCCTGCCATGATATATGTATTGTAATCCACACCATCTAGTTGTTTGGGATAGTGCTGGACGCACCATGATGTAAGTGTTTTATCCACGTTGTCCAGTCCCCGGACACGGGGCCCACCTTGATGAGTGTGTTTTATCCATGTCATCTAGTCCCTGGACGTGGACCCCACATGGTGCATGTGTTTTGTCCAGTCGTCCAGCCTCTTAGACGTCCAGTAATAGCCGGGACGATGTTGGACTAAAAAAATCAACAACAGGCCCACCTTTATGTATGCACTTTATCCATGTTATTTAGTGGATGGGGCCCCCTTTAGTACCTTGTAAGGCCCACCTTCCATCTGATTAAATGAGGGCCAAACTGCTCAGATTTTCTGGACGTTCAGTTGGCCCGGATAGGCTGGATGTCCAGCGTCAGTACCTTTCCCATGCAAGTGTTGCCCATCCATTGTGATGGGCCTTGTGGGCTGGTTGTAAGCTCGCTTTGATGTATGTGTTGCCCATTCAATTTACTCAATTTTGGGCTGACCTATAAGGCCCACAAAAGTGAATGTTGAAAGTACCTTAGCTATTTATTTTAGAGCATATGGGCTGCCCCATGAGACCCACCATGATGTATGTGTTACATGACCATTGTATTGTTGGGCTATGGGTTATCCCAAGTAGCCCACCTTGATGTATGTGAGCCATAGGCCGTTCCTTGAGGCCCACTATGTTGTGTGTAATGATATGCTTGCTACCATTTATTTTTCCAAATAGTATTTAGGCCATGGGCCCCATTATAAGTTAGATTTCATGATGGGCCGCACTCTAGGGGATAATGGTGGTTAAACGTCTACGTTGTAAACCTCCCTAGGGCCCACTTTAGGAGGCAATGGTGGTTGAATGTCCACGTTGTAAACCTTCCTAGGGCCCATTGTTAGGCCCATTCTCATCACCTCTTATTGGGCTATCCTAAGTCTTTGGGCCCCCCATAAGTATTACCCTAGTGGGTTAACCCAAACCGTTGGGCCCTATTGATGCTAGTGGATGGTCCAAACCTTGAAGCCCACTTGATAGGTATGTTATATGCATATAGTACATCCATTTTAGACAGCGGGGCTACCTTGTGTGGCCCACCATATTGTGTATGTTATATGCACACCGTTCGCACGTTTTCTAGACTTTGGGCTGCCCACCTTGACTTATGTGTTTTGCACACATTGCCCATCCATTTTCCCAGCCTGTCTGAGGGCCACGGGCCCCATTGTGAGATGGACCGCAACATAGGAATAATGGTGGCTAAATGTCCACCATGACGAACCTCCATAGGGCTCATTGTTTAACCCATCTCGTGTTGTTCCTTCTTGGAGATGGGTTGCACATGTATGGCAGACAAACCTCACCGTGTTAGGCTATCTCAAACCATCGGGCCCCCATGATACCCATCTTTACCTGTTGGGCTACCCCCAAACCACTGGGACCCATTAATAATGATGTTTTTCACCACACCCTGTAGAACTACCCAAACCTTGGAGCCCTCCTTGTGTTCATACCAGGTCTTCCATAGTAAATTTTGTCCACCTAGATACATATGTTTGCCCAAGCTTAGTGACCCAAACCCGAGGCCCACTTAGATGATGAGTAGGACTGTTTATAGGGTTACATAGTCCTGGATGTGTGGATCCTACCAAGGCCCACCTTGTATTCGTATCGGGCCCTCATAAGAAAGCCCAGTTGTTCATGATGAAGAGAGTGAGGAAGCCCACTTGTTGTATACCCGCTTGACTCACCTCGTGAGATGTATCCTACCTTGTAATCAATTGCTAGACCTCATGTTATGTATGTAACATCCACATTGCCCATTTACCTTCTTAGGACGTGTGTGAGGCCTATCTCTGACATTAGTACATCACCATCACCCCCTTGCTATAGATGGAAGAATATGTGGTATCAGGTTTGGTATATCCACTATGTAAAAACTATCTTGACGTATGGACTAGACCCGTCGTCCTCATCTTGGATCATGCAGAGCCTTGAAAGGCTAATGTAAGACATACCGCATGGGCTCCTATAAGTTGTAGAAGGAGCACGTCATTCAGCTTATACTCTTAGTATGTGACATGACAATGATGGTCGATTGTAGATTATTATTGTCTGCCTTATCAGATAATCATGCCTATGTACTTTATTACATCATAATACATTCCCATACGCATCATATGTATGTTTGTTATGAGGAGTGATTGATCATAGCATATGTCATTGGGCTGGTTTATTATGGGACTCCTTATGAGATGGAGTTGCCCCACGTGAGCGCGTGGTACGTGCAGGTTTGATGCATGACTAGATGGTATGACTCATACATCTCACATTTTATGACTAATTGCCCTAGCCACATCAGGGCTGCGACCTCCATAGGCATATCGTAGATAGCCAGATGGGACACTGAAAATATTTGGTTCTAGTATATGGGCATATTGGATATCCATAGGTGAAAGTCCCTAAACCCCCATGGCTAGGGGATGCTCCAACGTCTAGACCGAGTGGATACATGAACGCCTAAGTGTCGAATACCAGTAGGCCACGTCTTCCACTGTGTCAGGGTTTGTTGGAAGGGGATGTGGCCTTATCATCCTGAGGGTAGGGGCCAAGATAGGCTGAGTTTGACCAACTCAGAAATGGGTCCATTATCGACGAGCCTGGTAAATATTGGCAAACTACTGGCTAGGTAGGTAGTGAGGTCTTTTCCACTCACTGGGCTGCGCAGCCTGGAAGGGCGGCGGCCAGTTTGGAGTGTACTAGACCCCAGTGATGATCCTTGAGATGTATAGTACTGATATGTGGACCTGCTGAGTAAGAGTTTGCATTTAACTCATTCATTCATTCATTCATTCACTATCCACTCCAGTTGATGATGTGTAAGTAAATCATTATATGTACCCTCGTGATGGCCAAGATTTCGGTTGGGTATACGACCAACCTGAGATCTGGAGTTTACCACATTAAGTCTTGCTATCCAAATTAGGTATGTGACAAGTTTGGATAGAAGTCCCTTGTGATAGACCCCTTAGCTTGTGATACCATGTACTACCATCCCGACTACAACTCCAGCTTGGTTATTTCTTTTGCACCGCATACTGCATTGTATCCTCAGTATATGACATTTGGTTTAATACGCTTTTGTATTACATGGCCTGGATAAGGGTAATGGTATCTGTGGACTCGCTAGAAATTGCGTATTGCATTGCATCCCCAGCATCTGGTATTTGGTTTATTATGACTCCGCATTGCATAGCCAATCTGCATTGTATTGTCTAAATAAGGCTGATGGAATCTATGGACTTGCTAGTATTTTCACTTACTCAGAAATTTATATGCTTGACACATGCATTGTACACATATACACCATCCTCTAAGCTTCTTGTAAGCTTTTGCTCAATAAAACCGTGCAGGTGACGCTAGGACATTGCCGAGATGAGGTAGGAGAGTGCGGCTGAGCTTCTGGTGTTTTGATATCTATTTTATATTTTCCTTTTATGTATTGTACTCTAAAGTTTTTTTTATTATAGTGGATATGTGATGATGATGTTGCTCTTGTGATTTGGGTACACTTGTGGTTATGTTTCTTTACAAAACAAAATCAAACCGAGAAATCCTCCTTGTAGGATCCCATAATCAAAATTTGGCGTATCGGCACTATGAGCCGAGAATGGGGTACTATGGAGGCTGTCAACATCGGATTCGGTGATCAGAAATTTTGTGAGTCTGGTATCCGAGTTTGGGGCGTGACACCATGGGCCAAACGATGAGACGGATTCGGGTCTCAAGTGGGTCGTAATGAGGGAAACGAACCATTGCTATTGAAATCTTCCAAGGCCCACTGTGGAGTCCCTGTTCGTCCAAATCAACCCAAATCAGAGCCCATTAGACCCACTCGAGATGGACTACGTAGTAAACGGAGTAAAAAATCCATGCGAGGCATGCATTGATGATGCATAAAAAAAAGAGAAACAAAGAAAAAGAAAAGTATCATTGGGCATTATTGGCCAGTGATGTGAGGGAGGAAGCTTCCTTGGGCTGCCCCCACACGTGAGACCCTGCATGATGTATTTATCATATCTGCTTCATTCATCCATCTTATCATACCGTGTTAGGCCATGGGCCCAAAACTCAGGTTGATCCAGATCTCAGGTAGGCCGTACCATAAGGTAATGTGGGGGTAGAAATCTCTTAGACTTGAAATTTCTTGGTTTTGGGTTCCCTTGGACTTGGGAATCTCTGGAATCGAGATCCCTTAGGTCTTTAATTATATTTGGCATCTTGAATCCAAACCCTTACATTAATTGGTGTGTGAATGTTGAAACTATGGTTCTATTAAATCCATTTAAGCATATACTTTGCCTGAACTGATAAAATTCCAAGACTCAGATGGGCCATGAGCATATGATCACATCCTAATCACATCTTAGTGACTAACCAATGATCTGTAGCCGTCAATTTACATAAGTAATGATTAGACGGTGTAGATCATTCTACTAAAGTAATTATAGTGATGTCATTAATAATCTGATTATTTTAGGACATCATTAGTGGGCCATGTGCCCAAATAGATTGGTAGCCTAGTGACACACTTGTTGTACATGTGGGTGTCCATCCGGGTCCCAATGGACCCAGCCTTGTTATATATATATATATATATATATATATATATATATATATATATATATATATATATATATTCTATTCACGCTTTGCAGGCTACATGAGAAGCAATGTTAGTCTAATGTGGGTCATACCACATAGACTTCTATATTTCTAGTGGGGCATATTGTTCAGTTCCCACTCTTTGTATATGATGTGCCGATTAAGGCCGATTATTATCTGATATGTCTGATTACATGCTAGTGTACTTGGTCAGGTAGGACACATTAAGAACATGCTTAGTATAATGACATCATGCCCAGACATCTGCCCATATGCATCATTATATGCATGTTGTAGGTGGTGATTGATCATAGCATATGCCTTTGGGCTGAGATACTTAGGGGACCACATATGAGATAGGGTTGTCCCACATTGTAACACCCTAAACTTTTCAATACCCGAGTATTGAAAGTCCTCAAGTGTTACCATAAATTTAACTTATTATATATACGTGTACGATACCAATCCAACTATTCTGGCCTTACATCCTTACCCTGACACAAACTTAACCGTTGGGAGTTACCTCCATTCAATAGATTCAACCATCTGACGGTTGATTTCAAGACGAGACTATCCATCACGTGATTCGACGTAAGTACTTTCCCATGAAGAACACAACGAATAGCTCCCTATCCGTAATGATTTAGATATATATTCTATTATAAAAACTTCTTAGAAACATGCTTATAACCATGTTGAGCCGTTGGATTTCCCAAAACTCACATATCAACAACAATTACGAAAATGTCATTGACCTAGACCCCTGAATCCTTGATCACATGGTTCCCACAATTCGTTTCATGTGAAATTGTATACCAAGCCTAATTATCATAAATTAACCATACACGTCGAATTTTAGCCCTTAGATCGTAGTAAATCAGCTACTTGATCTCTACATCCGTTCATACACTTACTAGATCAAGATTCTGACCCATCCATCTTGTTCACCCTATATGGATATGCTTAACCTACCATTAGAATTTCAATCCGAGGAACTTACACATGTGAACAAGTCACTCAAATCCAACAGTATATGTGTCATACCCATAATCACTCCAGAAACACACCTTATGATCATTCATTTACGAAACTGACCGTACATCCACTGACATACATGGCCAGAGTGCTAACCATCAAGTCCCCTTATTATTAACAAGTCATCTGACCACCCAGCATGTTTGGATCCACCAAACGGGCCATGTAAATATCATGACAAATTGATCATCATGAAGATCTTAGGGTTTAGGTCCCGACTGCTCGGTAACTTGTCAATCAGAGGAGTATAAATATTATTTTAGAATTTTAAAATATATTAGCCATTAAAGGAGAATCTTAGTCATCCTTGAGAGATCATAGCTCAAATTTGGACGACGGAAAGAGCGTGAAAGATAAAGACCACCTGTCAAATTTCATCACAATTGGACAGTAGACTCATGAGTTACGGATGGCAGAAGTTTCAAAAAAAGGGTAGAATTGTAAATATAGTAACATGCATGGCACTATTGACGAGATTTACCATTGAAGTTTTAATGGTGAGAATTCTCGCTACTCGGCGGGACTGTGTGGTCCACTTGATTAATTAAACTACTCCGTTTTCGACAGAGTATCCTAAATTGATGTAACAAACAGGATAGATGGAATAGATCCCCCGAAAGAACATTACGAGGGACCCCACCTGATGTCATAACCAATACACAACTATGTTACGTGTTTGAACAAAGACTAATGAGCATTTGTACGGTGAACTGATCAAATGTGTTGTTGCCCACCTGAAACTTAAAATTTCCATATAGTTAGGCCCTTAGGACTCTTTTTCAACCGTCGGTGTTTAACTTTGAGGTGATCTGACTAGCAGGCTAACTACAAAATACAATTAGAGTTAAAAGCAAGTGAAATTTTGGTGTATGGCCCACCTGGACCTTGGATCTGCCCCACCTTTGGTAAAAGACTCTAATTAGACCCTCCAAGTGGGATGGACAGGCTGGATTTCCCACAAACATCCTATGGACCCCACATTATGTGGCATGTGTGCATGTCCTATGGGCAATAGAGGTGCACTAGACCTACCTCTGACCCGACGTTTCTAAAATAAGGAAACTTCCTTCTTCACGTTTCTACCTGCAACAGCCTGAGACAGGCCGTTTCTGTTTGATTGATCAGTGGCTCATCATATATGGGCACATGCATGATCTGAGCCTCCCATCATGTTTGGCCCTCCATTTCAGTACAACCCCAATGGTTTTTATATGTTGGTGGGCCCGCGTGTACACACGGACTCAATCACAAGAGAGACGACGTGTGGTAGAGTTGTGTTTTCAACTCTCTCAAAACCTATCATTTGTGGTCAATGCAGGCCACCTTTAGCTGATCCAAACTATTCATCAGGTAGAGCGTACCCGTCCTACCAAAACCATGTTGCTCATTTGAGTTCATGCGCATGTGCATGCGCACGTTCATGGTCCAAACAGGGGTGCAAGAGACTGTTTGCCGAAAATGGAAAAGTTTCTTTTTCTTTCCAGCTTGGTGATCCGCGTGCTTGCTTCTTCTTACATCTCCACCATTCAAACCGGAGAGATCCTGGCCGTTCATTGCTTAGCGTTCCCCTAGCAAAACCACGTCCAGTTTTGGCTCTCACCCACCGAATTTGGAGATAGCTTTATCTGGATCAGATCCAGACCATGTATGACAGATCCAATGGCTCCAGGGTGAGCTGGTGGTTGTTTTAAGGATGATATGGTTGAGAAAAAGAGACTTCTCATCTGTTTCCTACGAGCGCAACCAAAAATCTATGGCCACCTTCAAACCCGCGAACCCACCACCCAAATCATCCTAAAGCTTCAAAATAGCTTATCCATAAGCTCCCTAGGGTTTATACGAACCATCCCATGCTATTAAATCGGAGGAAGAAGCCTCCGCTCGAGATCCGCCATTAATGGCATCATCTTCTTCCTCGCTAATCCACCGCACGTGGTAACCCAAACTGAGTCGAATCTGGCTGGATTAGCGTCCTCAATGGGATGTTTCTGACTGGAAAAGAAAGAGAGAGAGAAGATGAAAGAAAGGAGAAAGAAGAAGTTGTGGTGCAGCTGTTGCACCGCACTAAGTTGCTGGGCCGAGCCAGCCGCACTGTCTGCTCGAATCCAAACACTCTCCGGTTATGAGGAAGAGGAGGAGAATGAGGAAGAGGAGGAGAAATCAGAGGAAGAAGAAAGAAAGAAAAAAAAAAGAGAAGAGAGAATAGAGAAGACAGGGAGAAAGTGCAATTGCCCCGCCATGCCTGTGATCCGTCTTCATGCATCACTGAGAGGCAGGTAACCCTTCTCTCTCTCTCTCTTGTGATCGTGTGTGGCCCACTTGATCCATGCATTTTATTCTGGTCGTCCGTGGCCCACCATGATGTACGTGTAAATCCTCATCGTCCATTGCTTGGAAGGTGGGCCACCTTAATGAGTGCGTTTTATCCACTCGTCCATCTATCTAGACGTTGGATGCTGGGTCCTAAAAACATATATATATATAGATATATATAAATAAATAAATAAATAAATAAAAATAATAAATAATATAATACTATATTATATATGTATATGATAAGTATATGGTGGGCCCCACATGGGACTCCGTTTTTAGGAGTGGATTGGCTGGACTACCGTACATCAGCTATATAGCTGTTGTATTGACGTCAGCAAGCTTTGTGGGCTGCCATGATGTATGTATTTTACGTCCACGTCGTTCATCTGTTTCACAACTACACCGTCCATCCACACCGTTGAACGCCTATTAGGTGGACCACACTGTAAAAATCAGTGGAGATTGATCATCAACCATTGAAACTGTTTGGGGTCATAGAAGTTCTGGATCAATATGAAATTGTTTTCCCTCTTAATTCAGGTCTTTGTGACCTTATGAACAGATTTGATGGAAAATAAATGTTATGGTGGGCCTGGTTCTCTTAATGAAGATCTACACAATCTTAAATATGGGCCTTTCAAGCCCCACCAATCCCTTATGTGCTTAAAGCTTTAGGAATCATTGTCTAATATAAACGAATTCTCTAGGGGACTAAGTGAGTGACTTGGAGCCACTAACTTCACGCGAAAAAAAAATTGAATCAAGAGGTGTACTACGACTCTTCGGTGATGATTCTTCCCCTTGAGCTTTCCATCTTCTCATTAGCTTAAGTTATAGTTGTTATTTAAATTCATAATTGATATCTCCCTTTATAATCACATGTGTTAGCTGGTGGAAATTGAATTGTTGTATCACATGCTTTATGATTATCCTGTATAATTGTTTATGCTTGTGGATTTCTTTTTATGGATTGCTTATGGAACTTAAATTGGTACATTAGTGGAAAATTCCCACATATGAATGTACACCCATACTTGGGATGTAACTTGACTAGTTGTGATCATAATGAATCTTCGACTTGGTGGTTATTGGGTGATGGTCTAGATGGATCATTGATGTGGGCCTACCATCCAGGGTTGTTATGCCCAATGATTTTTAAGGATAGTTTTCATTGTATGGTTTTGATATTCGCCCTAGTGGCATATTTTGATACTCACCCTATATGATTCTATTTTGATATTTTCCTTATATGGGTTCGATGTTTTATATAGTGCAACTACACGATGGTAAGCCCCATATATTGTAATATGATTGGCCACTAGTCGATGGGTTTTTGTTAAACATCCTAAGGTGATAGTCTCATGAGCCAGGGATGGTGGTATGGGACCTATTCCCGAGCTGTCGGCCTACGCTGGGCTATATGCTCCCCGTAGTGTCCTTGAGCTTACCTAAATTGGCTGATTGTAACTAAACTAATAACGGTTTGGCTAATCATGCATCTATAGCATGTTGGCGATGACGGGTGGATATTCTGGATGCCATAGCATGTGCCCTTAGGATCTTCAGGGTATTGTTTTGCTAGCTCCCAGGCCACCGACTATCGACCCTTGTCCGACTGGATGATTTTCCCAGGTCGATGATTTGCATGGGCGACAAGCCCAAGTCCGACGGGATGTGCATCCCCAGGTCGATGTGCATTCACACATCCATGCATTTAAAAAGACTACATCATGTATTATTTTGATTGCCTTGTTGTTTTATAACTATGCTTACTTAATGCGGCGGTGTGTAATCTTGAGGGGAATTCACACTGATCACTCATCCATCAAAAATATAACTGTACAGGTAGCACAGGTGGCTTAAGTGATTTTCAGGTTCAGGCTGATGAGGAGCCGGGTACGAGTGCTAGGGTTGCATGGCTGTATCCCACCTCGATGAGCTGCGCGGTTTTGCGACTTACATTTATATGCTTTCTGTTATTTCTTTTGTATGCAAATCTTGTAATCGTTAATGTTGAGACATTGGTTTGTATAAATCATTATGGGCAGCTCTTGTATATTTAAATGATAATGAGAACTTTCCTTTTATGTTGATTTATCCATACTACGCTCATTTGGTACTCTGATAATTGAATATATATATACTTAAATTTGACCATCCTTTAAGGTTAACACTCGGGTTTTTGGGAAATGGGTCGTGTACTTAGTTCCTGAAAACTCGGGGCATTACAATTGGTATCAGAGTATAGTTTGGACAAACTTGGCCTTGGAAAATGATCTTATACAAACTTTAAATGTCTCAAGTTAGGATGTTGAAAGTAGAAATTTGAACTTAGGTGAATCTCCCCTAGACTTAGGGAAATTTGGAGAATGTAGAAACTCAAACTTAGGTCCCTTTAGTAATTTTTAGAGTAACCATTTGAACTTCTGTGAATTTCCCCCTGTAGTTAGGAGAAAGTGAGAATATAAAAATTTCAGATCTTAGGCCCTTAGCACATTGTTGGATAATCTTAAGACTTAGGAATGAAACTTAGATTCCCTTGGAAATCTCATGTTTGGTCAATTGAACTAAAAGTTAAACTTAGGTACTGTGGAAGAACAAATACCCACCATGACGTATTCGAAATCCAACGAGAACATTCCTTGGACTTGACCCTTGGTGAACAAATTTTATAAATCTAGAAATTTGAACTTCTTTAAAGATTTTGTAGTTAGAAACCATGTTGTTGCCATCTCCAGGGAATGAAACAACCTTAGGGATTGTAAGGAAACCCCATTACTCACCACATCGTACAAACTTGAAGAATCATAGCAGGGGTTATAGTTTAAATTCCCTAATGCATCTCGTTAATTAGAGACAAGAGTTTTCAAGAATCTCAACACTTAAGATTTATTAGTGACAAAGTCATAGAATTCTGAGTAAAATTTCAATATGAGACTAAGCATATTAGAACTAGATTTGAAATCGTAGATAAATTACCAAAATTTTAAACTCAGGTTCCATATAGAAATCCTGGTCTTGAAACTTCCAAGTAGTGCATTAGGTGATTAGAGCACGTAGTGGAAGCATAATGGGCTGCATAGACTTGAGGATATAAGATTACATGATATTTCCTAGAAGTTCAGAATAATCAGGATCATGGATTGATGGAACCATATTTAAACGAAGTTTACATGGTTTGACTCAAATTCTAAGTCCTAACAAATCTCAATGACTCCGGTGCTCTGATCAAGTAAAGGATCAGGATTTAACAGGATTATGAATGGATACCAAAATTCTCTGTCTTGCGTAAACAGATGATTGATGTATCGAGCTCAAACCTACTATGACCATCTATTCGTGTTAGCCTGAACATTGGAAATTTGAAATCTTTAAGGGGGGTATGTTGCAATGACTCATGTTCTAGTGGTGAGTTATGAGCACTTATACAAATAAACTTAATGCAGAAAACCAGCGGATGCATACGAACACCGTAAGATAGATTGTGCTGAATCTCGAGGATGAGATTCTCTTTAAGGGGGTAGATTGTAACACCCCGAACTTTTCAATACCTGAGTATCGAAAGTCCTCGAGTGTTACCATAAATTTAACCTATTATATATACGTGTACGCTCCAATCTAACTATTCTGGCCTTACATCCTTGCCCTGACACAAACTTAACTGTTGGGAGTTACCTCCATTCAATAGATTCAACCATCTGACAGTTGATTTCAAGACGAGACTATCCGTCACGTGATTTGACGTAAGTACTTTCCCATGAAGAACACGACGAATAGCTCCCTATCCATAATGATTTAGATATATATTCTTTTGTAAGAACTTAGAAACATGCCTATAACCATGTAGAGCCGTTTGATTTTCCAAAACTAACATATCAGCAACAATAACGAAAATGCCATTGACCTAGACCCCTGAATCCTTGATCACATGGTTCCTACAATCCGTTTCATGTGAAATTGTATACCAGGCCTAATTATCATAAATTAACCTTACACGTCGAATTTCAGCCCTTAGATCGTAGTAAATCAGCTAATTGACCTCTACATCCATTCATATACTTACCAGATCAAGATTCTGACCTGTCCATCTTGTTCACCCCATATGAATATGCTTAACGTACCATTAGAATTTCAATCTGAGGAATTTACACATGTGAACAAGTCACTCGAATCCAATAGTATATGTGTCATACCCATAATCACTCCAGAAACACACCTTATGACCATCCATTTACCAAACTAACCGTACATCCACTGACATACATGGCCAGAGTGCTAACCATCAAGTCCCCTTATTATTAACAAGTCATCTAACCACCCAACATGTTTGGATCCACCAAACAGGCCATGTAAACATCATGGAAAACTGATCATCATGAAGATCTTAGGGTTTAGGCCCCAACTGCCCGGTAACTTATCAATCAGAGGAGTACAAATATTATTTTAGAATTTTAAAATATATTAGCCATTAAAGGAGAATCTTAGTCATCCTTGAGAGATCGTAGCTCAAATTTGGGGGACAGAAAGAGCATGAAAGATAAAGACCACCTCTCAAATTTCATCACATTTGGATGGTAGACTCATGAGTTACGGATGGCAGAAGTTTCAAAAAAAAATGATAGAATTGTAAATATGGTAACATGCATGGCATTATTGACGAGATTTACCATTGAAGTTTTAACGGTGAGAAATCTTGCTACTCGGCAGGACAGTGCGGTCCACTTGATTAACTAAACTACTCCATTTTCGACAGAGTATCCTAAATTGATGTAACAAACAGGATAGATGGAATGGATCCGCTGAAAGAACATTACGAGGGACCCCACCTGATGTCATAGCCAATACACAACTATGTTACGTGTTTGAACAGAGACTAATGAGCATTTGTACGGTGAACTGATCAAATGTGTTGTTACCCACATAGAACTTAAAATTTCCCTATAGTTAGGCCCCTAGGACTCTTTTTTCAACCGTCGGTGTGAAACTTCGAGGTGATCTGACCAACAGGCTAACTAGAAAATAGAATTAGAGTTAAAAGTAAGTGAAATTTTAGTGCATGGCCCACCTGGACCTTGGATCTGCCCCACCTTTGGTAAAAGACTCTGATTGGGCCCTCGAAGTGGGATGGACGGGGTGGATTTCCCACAAACATCCTATGGACCCCACATTATGTGGCGTGTGTGCATGTCCTATGGGCAACAGAGGTGCACCAGACCTACCTCTAACCCAAAGTTTCTAAAATAAGGAAACTTCCTTCTTCACGTTTCCACCTGCAATAGCCTGAGACATGCCGTTTCTATCTGATTGATCAGTGGCCCATCATATGTGGGCACATGCATGATCTGAGCCGTCCATCATGTTTGGCCCTCCATTTTAGTACAACCCCAATGGTTTTTATATGCTGGTGGGCCCACGTGTACACATGGACTCAATCACAAGAGAGATGACGTGTGGTAGAGTTGTGTTTTCAACTCTCTCAAAACCTATCGTTTGTGGTCAATGCAGGCCACCTTTAGCTGATCCAAACTATTCATCAGGTAGAGCGTACCCGTCCTACCAAAACCATGTTGCTCATTTGAGTTCATGCGCATGTGCATGCGCACGTTCATGGTCCAAACAGGGGTGCAAGAGACTGTTTGCCGAAAATGGAAAAGTTTCTTTTTCTTTCCAGCTTGGCGATCCGCGTGCTTGCTTCTTCTTACATCTCCACCATTCAAACCGGAGAGATCATGGTCGTCCATTGCTTAGGGTTCCCCTATCAAAACCACGTCCGATTTTGGCTCTCACCCACCGAATTTGGAGATAGCTTTATCTGGATCAGATCCAGATCGTGTATGACCGATCCAACGGCTCTAGGGTGAGCTGGTGGTTGTTTTAAGGATGATATGGTTGAGAAAAAGAGATTTCTCATCCGTTTCCTGCGAGAGTAACCAAGAACTGACGACCACCTTCAAACTCGCGAACCCACCACCCAAATCATCCTAAAGATTCGAAAGAGCTTATCCATAAGCTCCTTAGGGTTCATACGAACTATCCCATGCTGTCAGATTGGAGGAAGAAGCCCCCGTTCGAGATCGGCCATTAATGGCGTCATCTTCTTCCTCACCGATCCACCGCATGTGGCAACCCAAACTGAGTCGAATCTGGCCGGATTAGCGTCCTCAATGGGACATTTCTGACTAGAAAAGAAAGAGAAAGAAGATGAAAGAAAGGAGAAAGAAGAAGTTGTGGTGCAGCTGTTGCACCGCACTAAGTTGCTGGGCCGATCCAGCCGCACTGTCTGGTCGAATCCAGACACTCTCTAGTCGTGAGGAAGAGGAGGAGAAATCAGAGGAAGAAGAAAGAAAGAAAAAAAAAGAGAAGAGAGAATAGAGAAGGCAGGGAGAAAGTGCGGCTGCCCCGCCATGCCTGTTGTCCGTCTTCATGCATCACTGAGAGGCAGGTAACCCTTCTCTCTCTCTCTTGTGAACGTGTGTGGCCCACCTGATCCATGTATTTTATTCTGGTCGTCCATGGCCCACCATGATGTATGTGTAAATCCTCATCGTCCATTGCTTGGACAGTGGGCCACCTCAATGAGTGCGTTTTATCCACCCGTCCGTCTATCTGAACGCTGGATGCTGGGTCCTAAAAACATATATAAATAAATAAATAAATAAAAATAATAAATAATATAATACTATATTATATATGTATATGATAAGTATATGGTGGGCCCCACATGGGACCCCTTTTTTAGGAGTGGATTGGCTAGACTACCGTACTTCAGCTATATAACTGTTGTATTGACGTCGGCAAGTTTTGTGGGCTGCCATGATGTATGTATTTTACGTCCACGTCGTTCATCTGTTTCACATCCACACCGTTCATCCACACCGTTGAACGTCTATTAGGTGGACCACACTGCAAAAATCAGTGGAGATTGATCGTTCACCATTGAAACTGTTTGGGGTCATAAAAGTTCTAGATCAATATGAAATTGTTTTCCCTCTTAATTCAGGCCTTTGTGACCTTATGAATATATTTGATGGAAAATAAACATTATGGTATGCCTGGTTCTCTTAATGAAGATCCAAATAATCTTAAATATGGGCCTTTCAAGCCCCACCAATCCCTTATGTGCTTAAAGCTTTAGGTATCAATGTCTAATATAAACGAATTCTCTCGGAGGCTAAGTGAGTGACTTGGAGCCACTAACTTCATGCGAAAAAAAAAATTTGAATCAAGAGGCGTACTACGACTCTTCGGTGATGATTCTTCCCCTTGAGCTTTCCATCTTCTCATTAGCTTAAGTTATAGTTGTTATTTAAATTCATAATTGATATCTCCCTTTATAATCACATGTGTTAGCTGGTGAAAATTGAATTGTTGTATCACATACTTTATGATTATCCTGTATAATTGTTTATGCTTGTGGATTTCTTTTTGTGGATTGCTTATGGAACTTAAACTGGTACATTAGTGAGAAATTCCCACATATGAATGTACACCCATACTTGGGATGTAACTTGACTAGTTGTGATCGTAATGGATCTTCGACTTGGTGGTTATTGGGTGATGGTCTAGATGGATCATTGATGTGGGCCTACCATCCAGGGTTGTTGTGCCTATTGATTTTTAAGGATAGTTTTCATCGTATGGTTTTGATATTCGTCCAATGTGTCATATTTTGATACTCACCCTATATGGTTCTATTTTGATATTTTTTCTATATGGGTTCGATGTTTTATATAGTGCAACCATGCGATGGTAAGCCCCATATACTATAATATGATTGGCCACTAGTCGATGGGTTTCCATTAAACATCCTAAGGTGGTAGTCTCATGAGCCGGGGATGGTGGTATGAGACTTTTGCCTGAGTTGTCGGCCTACGCTGGGCTATACGCTCCCCGTAGTGACCTTGAGCTTACCTAAATTAGCTTATTATAACTGGACTAATAACGGTTTGGCTAATCATGCATCCATAGCATGTTGGCGATGACGGGTGGCTATTCTGGATGTTGTACCATGTGCCCTTAGGATCTTCGGGGTATCGTTTCGCTTGCTCCCAGACCATCGACTATCGATCCCTGTCTGACTGGATGATTTTTCCAGGTCGATGATTTGTATGGGCGACGAGTCCAAGTCCGACTGGATGTGCATCCCCAGGTCGATGTGCATTCACACATCCATGCATTTAAAAAGACTGCATCATGTATTGTTTTGATTGCCTTGTTGTTTTATAACTATACTTACCTAATGCTGCGGCGTATAATCTTGAGGGGAATTCACACTAAGTTGGCCACTCATCCATAAAAAATATAACCGTATAGGTAGCACAGGTGGCTTAAGTGATTTTCAGGTTCAGGCTGATGAGGAGCCGGGTACGAGTGCCAGGGTTGCATGACTGTATCTACCTCAAAGAGCTACACAATCTTGCGACTTATATTTATATGTTTTCTGTTATTTCTTATGTATGCAAATCTTGTAATCGTTAATGTTGAGACATTAGTTTGTATAAATCATTATGGGCAGCTCTTGTATATTTAAATGATAATAAAAACTTTCCTTTTATGTTTGATTTGTCCATACTACGCTCATCTGCTTACTCTGATAATTGAAATATATATATATATACTTAAATTTGACCATCATTTAAGGTTAACACTCGAGTTTTTGGGGAAACGGGTCATGTACTTAGGTCCTGAAAACTTGGGGCGTCACACACATGATCGCGTGGTACGCGTAGGTTTGATGCGTGACTTGGATGGTATGACTCATGCATTTCTCATCGTGTATGTCACGATCACTTTACGCCCTAGCGACATCAAGGTTATGGCCTCCACAGGCATATCGTGGATGACCAGATTAGATACCGAAAATATTTGTTCTAGCATTAGGGCACTTAGATGTCCTTGGGTGAAAGTCCCTAAACCCTTGTGGTACCAATAGGATGCTTCAACGTCGAGACCAAGTGGATAATATGAGCACCCAAGTGTCGAATACTAGTAGGCCGCGTCTCCCACTATGTCGTGGTCGGTTGAAAAAGGGTGTGACCTTATATGCCCGAGGGTAGGGGGCTGTAAGCTAGGTTGAGTTTGACCAGCTCGTAAATGGGTCCTCTATCAATGAGCCTGGTGGACATTGGCATACCACTGGCAAGGCAGATAGTGAGGTCTCTTCCACTCACTTGGTCATATGCGTGATGGGGCAACAGTTAATGTTGGAGTGTACTAGACCCCAGTGATGTTTCTAGTAATGAATTGTACTGATACGTGGACTAGTTGAGGATTGACATGCTTGCGTTGCATCTATGGCATATGACATTCAGCCATTTAGGCCTTTCATTGCATAGCCTGGGTATGGCTAACATCCTTTATGGACTTGCCAATTTAGCCTTCCATAATTTTCATTTACTCTGACATTTGTATGCTAGGCACATGCATTGTGCACACATGTATGCACTCTCTAAGCTTTGTAGTAAGCTTATGCACATTCGTTACGTGTAGGTTATACTAGACCGCAACAGCATTGAGGCAGGAGCATGTGCCCTATCTTTTTGAATTTTGTTATATGATGGATTTTCCTTTTAGCACTGTACTCAAATACTATATTAGTGGATATGTGGTGATGATGTTTTGGTGACTTAGGTACACTTATAATTATGCTCCTTTACCAAAAAAAATCACCCTGAAAATCCTCCTTGTAGGATCCCAGGATTGGAACCTAGCACGTGGGAGCTGGGAACTGAGAATGGGGTACTATGGAGGCTGTCGGCACCGAATTCGGTGGCCGAGAATTTTGTGGGCCTGGTTCCTGAGTTTGGGACATGACAGTTGTTGGTATCAGAGCATAACTTGGTAATACCTGAGGATAACATCAAATATCTGTTAATGGTCTTAGAATAACTATCATTCACTATATGACTATTGTGAACTTAAAATGATTAGGTTCTTGAGCTCGAATACTTAGAAACTTACCTTAAGATCCATTTTCAAACTTAGTTTAAAATAGGATTCACTGTTGTAAACTCAGAAACCTTCTGACATAGCTCCCTAACGTGTGTGCATTCGAGAATACTCAAGACTAAAAGGTCCCTTGTTCCTTCCTTTAGGACATGGCACCCAAGAGACCGAGGAGAGGGGCTCACACATCCCAGACAGGTGCAGCCCCAACAGTATCAGTGATTGTAGACTAGCTTTAGCAGATGTTGCATGCGATGACATCTATTTTACAGAGGCAGGGTAGGCGATCCACTGATACGCCGATCCAGATCAAGCAGGAGCGTGTGAGCTCCTTTCTTCATGACTTTAGACGGCTTGATCCCCCACGTTTCTAGGGCGAGCCTGATCCGACGGCTGCGAAGCTGTAACATTCCGTCCAACCAGCATAGTGTCTTGGGGCATCCACATAGGATTTGCCGCAGGACCATCCATCTAAACTACTTAGGGTGAGGCACCACCAGAAAATTTAACCTAAGATTAGCTCATTAGACTAGACCCGTCTGGTAATGATCGGACCAAGTGCTGTCCGCCAAGCCAGATGGCCTATTTACACTTAACAATAGCCCGTGTGGGCCACCCAGCGACCGAGGAGGGTCAGAAAAATTTGAAAGTTTAGGAAATCATAGATCTCAATGGGCTTGTGGTCTATCGCGGACTGCGGACCCAGTGGACACCTAGAAGTGGGATCTGGCGCTTACTAAATGTGCCCCGCCAATGCCAGCATTGGAATCTGGCACTTACAAATAAAATGAGACTCTGTGCGTTCCAGCCATCTGATTTTTTCCAATTTTACGGTGAAGGTTTGATATATTTTTCAGCGCCCATTCACCAGATCTGGGACCCGATCGTGGCACGATGACCGTTGATCGTGAATCGGACCCGTATGACCAAACCCCATATCCGATCGTTCCCAAATTTTACGTGGCCCTTCATTGGGCCACGGAGCACCTACCCTATAAATTTCATGGCCAGAGGGCCACCAGAGATGCCTCATCAATCAGAATGGGTGTCCCAGGGTCATTTAAGGGTCTGAAACGCTTACTCAATCATATATCCGTTCATCCGTTCATCCTCAATTTTTACATCGACCCTAGTCGGGCCATAAGGCTCCTACACGCCGAATTTGGTGGCCAGAGGGGTGTTAGGGCTACCCCAACACTAATGTGGAGTTCCATAGGGCTATTTTGGGAATTTGTGGAAGCTAGGGGCCAAAGGGCCCAAGTTTAGGAAACAAAAACCCTAGCTCTCATAACTCACTCTCATTTACCACAACTACCAAGAGCAAAAGGGAGAGCAAGAGAGTAAAGGAGAAAAAAGTGTGACTGAAGGGAGCTTGGGTGGACCTTAGATCAAGGTGTGGCTCAATCCTTCCAACTCCCTACCTCTTCTCAAGGGAGAAACTCTCCATCAAAACCTCAACGGTCATCCGTGGGTCGTCTAGGTAAGATCCTTCACCCATTCATCTTGGAAATCCATGTATTAAAAAGGTGTTGCTTGGATTTCTCACATGCAAGGGCTTCTTTTAGGGATTCCGGCCGATCGACTTCAAAGCCATCTTTCTTAGGACGTTTTCCCGATCTCCAACGATCCATAGGTGCGGACTATTGTTCTTAGGTGGCTTAACACCAATTTTAGTATGAGCTTAATGATTTTGGATGCTTGGATGTTGTATTTGAAATTCTAGAGAATCCTAGGGATTATATGTTTGTTAGAATTGTTTGGATGTGCACGCTTAGCTCTCAAATTTAATGTAGATCTTGCCTTTCACATGATATTATGTATGGATGATAATATGCTCATGTTTAATTGATTCTTTCCCCTTATAGGTGGTGCTTCATGTTGTGTATGATTATTTACACTTGTACTCATGATTTCTTAAGATGGAGGAAGTGTTTAACTTCCTCACACAACCCACACACTCACATGCACCTGGTTTTCGTGATAATAATTTTGCTTGCTTGGTAGAAGTATTTGTTTGTATGGTTGAAATGCATGAGAATATGATATTGATGTTGCTAGTTGATAACATGAGTAGTGGGCATGTTTGTAAATCCCTTTTCACCCTCTTGGGTTGGTCAGGAACCTGACGAGAGATGGTAGTCCCATCAGTAGGACTACGCTAGGGCTAAACCTGTGGATTGGGCGAGAGTGTTCGGGCGGTTGTAGTTTGACTACATGAGTCCCTTGTGCCCGAGGTCATTCATCTCATGCTCGCCTAACTCATGCGATCTAGCCCACTGTCTGACCAACCTTGTATGTCAACCCTGTTTGCTCACCTATATATGGAACCTGGAATACCTTACAACTATTGTGGCCCATTGATACTTAGACTGCAACGGGTCCACAGTCTCGTGAGCCGGGCATGGTGGAATGGGACACTGTGTCCGAGCTGTCGGCCTACGCTGGGATACCGCACCTCCCCATAGTCACCACGAGCGATCCCTTCCTTTCAGTGCTCCGATGAGGAACCCGACGGGATCACGGACCGAGGGGACTCGGCCTCACGCGTTGATGAGGCCTTGGCTCCGCAACCAGCTTAGGGCAGTGATACGTGGGGTGTATCAAATTCTCCAATTTACTAGATGAATGGATTTAACTAATAACTCGCCTAATACGATCGCATTGCATCACATTAGTTAGGGTGGCGACTCGGCAGTCGAGGTCGCTCCGAGGGAGTGTGGTCATATGCAATCGTTAGATGGAGTCAGTCGAGGGAGTGTTGTGGCGAGGGCATGCATCATATCATCCCGCATGCATGCACTTAAATAAGAGTTATAGGTGTTGATGATTGACTACTTTTCATTAAATTCATATTACAATTGATGCCTGTTATAACTTAAGATTAATAGTACACAGTGAGTTGATCACTCACTCCCACTCTGGGACGGTGTTTTAAAACACCAACCAGACCCATTCATAGATGCAGGTGACTCAGGGCTTGAGGAGCCTGGTGAGGCGAGCTTCGAGGAGGAGGACGAGTTGTCCTACTTCCAGATGATGGATGATTTCCCGCCAGCTAGAGAGGCGGGATCGGATCGCTGAGCTGTGGGCTCAGTCCTATTCTTTTTGGACATATTATTCTTTTGCGATTTTGTTGGGTGGTCCCATGTGCCCCTTTTATTCTTTTGGACATGTATATACGTATATATATGTATTTATTTCGGTCTCTTTCATTTCAGTAGACTTGTGTAGTGATTCTTCATGTTCCAAGAAATTCCAGATTTGCGCAATTAACCAGATTAAACGTATATTAATGAAAACTGGTCATAGGTGACCCCGAGAACTCGGGAGTTGAGTATATACGCGACCCCCAATTTTTAGGGGCGTTACAAGTTGGTATCAGAGCATGGTTTGGAATAACTGGGCCATGGGTCATGGACTCATGAACGCGTCTGCTGACTTGAAGAGCAAATGCGGTAGAAACTTAGAAATATAGGAACTATACTAGGCCCCAGATCAACAATTGTAGATGAAAGATAGGTTTTCTAACGAGTGAGGATCAAGGAGTGAGGTTGTGTAGCGACGCTAAGAGTCAGGCCCGAAAGTCATACAGTATTTTGACACGTCGACGGGAATGGGCCAAAAATTGAAGGATTGAAAGGTTGAAACCAACATCCGCGTATGAATGAACTAGTTCCAGGCTAAAGTGGATAGTTTCAGCCCATTTGAGAATAGGGATTTAGGGGCGAGCGAAATTCTACCGGAAAGAGGGGAGAATGGGAAAATGGAGATTCTGGCCCCTAACCGGGAGAGATCTCGGAAACCACTAAGCCCATTGCACTGATCAGCTCCTTCTACCCAAATATCATACATGGCGCATCGAGTAACTCATTCCGGTTCGGGAGGTACAGCCATTGCAAGACCACGCCTCAGAGAGCCGGCACCACAGAGCCCAGCCCCGGTGTCACCAGCGCTTAAAGCCTAGTAGCCCAGTGCCGTAGTGCCCACCCTCGGCGCCACCAGGGCCCGATGTCCAAAGGGCTAGCATTACAGCACCCAACCCCGGCGCCACCAGCGCCCGACGTCCAGTGGCCAGCGTCACAGTGCCGCCAGCGCCCAGACTCGGCGCCGTAGCGCCCGACCGGTGCCGCTGGCGCCCGACGCCCGAAAATGGGTTTTTCCTTCCCTTTCAATGCAAATGCGAGTGGGGCTCACTTTTCTTGCTATTTAGGGATTTTTAGGGTCATTTCCCTCTATTCCAACACATCTCCATCCCTTCTAAACCCTCCCCCAAAACCTAAACACCCATTTCCATCCTCTCTCACACTCCCATTCTAGATTTCCTTCAACCATTTTCTTCTTCACATCCTTTATCTTCCCAAACCACTCCATCCTTATTTCCAAAACCCATTCTTCAAGCTTTCTAAGGAAAACCCTCTCCTTCTCAAACCCCCATTCCCCAACTCCATCTCACATTTTTCATCTCCCAAATCACTCATCAAAATCCACCTCAAACCCACCTCATTTCACTTCCATACCTTCCCAAATAACACCTAAACCCTATTTGCAAACCCATTCCCAAATCTCTCAAATCTCATTCCCAAACCCATCTCCACATCCCTTCTCCCAATCCCATACTAAACCCACTCCTTTTTAAAACATTCTCATCAAACCCTTTCCTAGAAACCCTTCTTCATCTTCTCCATTCAAGTGGTTCATTTACTCATGGGGAAGAAGAGACCAACTCCCGCCGAGCTGGGACCGAGCCGAGAAAGGTGGAACAAGCAAAAATCTGATCCGAAGGGAAGGCGATTTTCGAAGTTCGATCCAAGCGCCAAAATGATTCCCACAGAAGGCTAGCAACTCAGGCCTCTCAACCACCCGTCGAAGATATGGGAAATTTTCTACAACGCAGTGTCACCTTTGAAGTCTCAGTGGAGGAGCACCTATTCAACCTATGCGCTATGCTCACCCGACTTATAAAGAAGGACTAGGGCCCGGTCTTCTACGGAAATCACTAGGCAGATGAAGGACTAGCTAGAGCCTTCTATATGTGGATCAGGAACCCCCGATTCAAGCCTCTGGGCTTTGATATTATAGTGGGAGGTGAGAGGACTCTCGTTGGGGTGGCGGACATTGTTAACGTGCTTGGAGTGGCGCAGGGCGAGTTACAGATTGATGAGGGGTGTCTGGATTCTAGCCAAGCCTACGATGTGCGAACCATCTTTTTGTGTGGTCGAGTAACTCAATGGAAATGAGGAGAGCGAGGGTAAGGTCTAAGCACTGCCAAATTAACCCTAGAGTATCGGGTATTCCACCGCATCTGCACCTATAACGTGTTCCCGAGACTGATAAATCGCACCAAGTGCTCCCGCTACATGGTAGAGTTTTTATACCAGGTGGGGCGGGGAGCCGATGTGTGCCTCCCCAGTGTGGTACTTCACCAGATTGTGCGAGCTGCACGAGCCACAAGGAAGAGCGCATGCCTCCCATTCGGTCGCCTAATCTGTCGGTTGGCCACAGAATATGGAATACGCAGATCGGACGAAAATTCGGTACTGGTACAACTTCTGGGTGACGACATGATGAACAACCTGAGGGTGGGTCCCAAGTAGCGACAAGCCCACATCGACCAATATGGGGACCCTGACGAAGAAGAAGATGACAGCGATGGGGATGAAGAGGAAGGAAGTGAGGGCGAGGGTGAGGCCGAAGCACCTGAAGGGCCTGAGAGGGCTGAAGGGGCGGAAGGAGCAGAAGAAATTGAAGGAGTTGGTGGAGAGCCACCTATCGCTCCAGACGTACTTGGACACTTGGGTGCACTTGATTCTAGGATGGCCAGGATCAAGGAAAACCAAGCTAGGATCAAGGAAAACCAGGCAAGGATCGTGGAGAACCAAGCAAAGTAGGACAAGTGGAACAAGAAGATGTATTAGGCCATAAAGGCCCTGATCTGCTTTAACAAAGGGGAGGAAGCACCCCCGTTCCCGTCTAGCTCGGAAGAATAGAAATTTAACCTTATGAATAGCTAGAAGTTACTTTATGATAGTTAGGACTTTTGCTTATTTAGCTTGTATTTCCCTTTCTGTCTAGCATGTCTACTGATGCTTGTAATCTATGTTGTAACATGTAACTGGCCATGTCAGTGGCATTTTGAAATCAATGTGAATGTATGGATTGCCTCGAAAGATTTCTTGTCATCCTAAAAATGCCTGTATGTATGTTGCTTGTGTTTATGGATGAACTATACATGGATCTCGCATATGTACGCATAACTTGGGTATGAGAAATGTTCTAGTACCTAACCCATTCAAGGACATTTTTCAGGAAATGCCTCCGCGACCGAAAGGTTGATTTGTCTGCCTCCCTCACAATGGCTTAGTCGATCGGGACCAGGTCCCTGACGAACAATAAGGCCCAAAAGGGGTGAACGGTTCCCAAAATACGGGTAGCACTACCCAGGAGGCGGCCCCAAATGCTCCTCCGCCAGAAGCCGCGGCACCTGTACCCCCTCCACCACAGGCCATGGACCAGATAGGCTAAATGTTGCTTCTCATGCAACAACAACAACAGATGATGACCGCAAGTATGCAACAACAACAATAGATGATGTCCACAAATATGCAACAACAACAACACATGGTGATCACTGTGATGGGGGCCTTGGCCCAAAATTTGGGCATACCACAACTGAAACTACCCACTATGACCGCGCCCATGACCAACACAAACAACCTCTATGAGTGATTCCAGAGACATATGCCACCTACTTTTGCCGGCACCCACCACCCAGAGGAAGTGGAGTATTAGCTCAATCAGGTCATCAAGCTACTTCGACCCCTCCACTGTACCGAGGCCGAGAATGTAGAGCTCACTTCCTACCTCTTTGAGAAAGAGGCAGACTTGTGGTGGGAGAGCATCCTCCGGACCATTCCAGAGGGCCACGTATGGATGTGGGAGGCGTTCGAGGCCCATTTCAATGAGAAGTATATCCCTCAATCGTACTAGCACGAGAGGAAAAATGAATTCTCCACCCGCAACAAGGTGGAATGAGCGTGGTACAATATGAGAACCGCTTCACGGAACTCTCACCTACGCTTTTGAAATGATCGCCAGCGAAGCGATCAAGATGAGACGGTTCACAACAGGGCTAAGAAGGGCATCCGCTCCAAACTATGTTGCATGAATCTCAGGACCTATTCCGAGCTTGTGGAGATGTCTATACGGGCAGAGCAGGATGAAGAGCGAGTAGCACGAACTCGCTCACAGTTAAGGCCATGAAACTGAATGGAGGGGCCTTCCTCTTCCTTTGTGGGAAAGAAGCCACACCCTAATTCTCCGCCTAGGCTTGCAGTCACACCGACACCTCCTACACGACCTACCTAGACGTGTAACTATTGTAAGAGGGCGGGTCATTCCGAGCCATATTATTTCACAAGAATGAGGGACCTCAGATTCACGCCGCCTTAACGCAACAACAGGCCCCCACAGCATGCGTTGCAGATTCTGCCCCTACGGACGATGAGGCCTAGCCAGCAGTTCCGTCGACCACCTGCGCCTCTAGCTAGGCCGCCTCAATGGCCCGTGCAGCGACTGAATTTTCTGCAGCAGGCATGAGTACATGCCTTAACGGCCGAGAGCCAAGATGCAGTTCTCCCCACTCTTACGGCCTTTGAGGTGACAGCCCATATTCAAGGTACTCCCATATTTCTTTTGGTGAACACTGGATCTACTACTTCTCTCATATCGCATGCAACCGTCAAGTGTCTAGGGCTACACTCTACTCCCTCTGTTGGAGTGAAGATCATTACCGCCGCCGGTACTTTCTCAAAGGCGACAAGGATATGTCGTGATTACCCCATTGATTTGGGATGCAAGGTGGTGCTTGTGGATTCGATAGTGACTAAGCTCTTCCGCTATGACGTCATCCTTGGCATGGACTGGTTGACTATGATGAAGGCGGAGATCGACTGTGACACTCTGACTATGAAGATATACGAAGAAGATGGCACTTCCCTCACATTCCCAGTCTAGGTTAGCCACGATCGTAGGGCCTTGTGTTATGCTTCATTGGAAAAGGGTTATGATAGACCCTCGCTCACATGCACTCCCATGGATGAAGAATTCGTCGATGTGTTCAAGGCCATACCGAGACTTCCTCCTCGACGTGAGATAGACTTCACGATCGATCTGACTCTGGGTGCCAAGCCCATCTCCTTGCTGACTTATCGTATGCCCCCATGTGAGATGGAGGAGCTTAGGACTCAGATAGATGATCTGTTAAAGTTGGGCTTCATCTGGCCTAGCGTCTCGCCGTGGGGAGCCCCAGTCCTATTTGTGAAGAAAAAGGACGGCACGTTGCGTTTATGCGTAGATTATAGGAGATTGAACCAAGTGACAGTTCGAAACAAATACCCTTTGCCCAGAATTGACAACTTGTTTGATCAGCTGAGGGGTGCCCAATACTTCTCCAAGATCGATCTACAGTTAGGGTACCATCAGTTGCGAGTGAGGGACGAGGATATACAGAAGACGACCTTCAAAACCTGCTTTGGCCATTATGAGTTCTTAGTTATGCCATTCGGCTCACCAATGCTCCAGCGGTATTCATGGACCTCATGAACAGAGTCTTTAGGCCGTTCATATTCCGATTCGTTATCGTATTCATTGACGACATCTTAGTATATTCAAAGAGTCATGAGGAGCATGAAGAGCATCTAAGGGCAGTCCTAAAGACCCTTAAGAAGAACCAATTTTATACAAAGTACGGAAAATGTGACTTCTAGAAGGAAGATGCCAAATTTCTGGGACATGTAGTGTCCAAGGAGGGCATATCTGTGGATCTCACCAAGGTGGTGGCCGTGCAAGATTGGAAACAACCAAAGTCGGTTACGGAAGTGAGAAGCTTTCTTGGTCTCGCAGGCTATTACTGTAGATTCATTAAAGACTTTTTGAAGATAGCCCAATCGCTATCTCAGTTGACATGGAAGGACCTTAAGTTTACCTGGAATGAGAAGGGGGAGGCGCCCTTCCAAGAGTTGAAGGACAAACTGACGTCGGCACCTGTGCTTATGCTACCTGAGCAAGGGGTCAAGTACACCATCTATACGGACGCCTCTCACGTGGGCTTGGGATGTGTGCTCATGTAAAAGGACAGGGTAATTACGTATGCATCTCGGTAGTTACGGAAACACGAGGAGAACTACCTCACACATGACCTCAAGTTTGCAGTGGTAGTTTTTGCATTGAAGATATGGCGGCACTATCTTTACGGTGAGGAGTTCGAGCTCTTTTCTGATCACAAGAGCCTCAAATACATCTTCACCCAGAAGGACCTGAACATGAGGCAATGCCGCTGGATGGAGACGTTGAAGGACTTTAAGTTCGACATCTCGTATCACCCTGGCAAGGCGAATTTGGTGGCAGACGCCTTGAGTCGCAAGAAGACAATCGAATTTGCGGCCCCGCTGATGGTGAGGGAGTGGGACATGGTGGAATTTGTACGGGACTTTGACATGAAGCTAATCGTTGAGGAGCCATTCGAGGTAGTAGCCCACCTTTAAGACCAGCCAATGGTTGATAGCAAAATCATTGAAGCCCAGGAGGGCGATGAGTTATTGCAGAAGATGAGGGAAAGAGCAAGGAATGATGTAAAGTCCGAGTGGAGAGTTGGAAAAGATGGGGGATTGCGGTACCGAGGCCGCCTTTGTGTTCCTAACCTTCTGGGACTACGAGAGGAAGTCCTAAATGCCGCTCACAACTCTAAGTTGGCAATGCACCCTGGTAGTATGAAGATGTACTGGGATTTGAAGTGAAACTATTGGTGGGACAACATGAAGAAGGAGATAGCGGAATATGTGTTCTGATGCCTCACTTGTCAACAAGTTAAGGCTGAACACCGTCGACCACCAGGCCTTCTGCAACCAATGCCCATAGCAGAATGGAAATGGGACTTCATATCTATGGACTTCATTTTCGGTTTGCCCAAGACTAGGAAGGGGCATGACTCGATATGGGTGATTATGGATAGGCTAACCAAGTCAGCCCATTTTCTGCCAATCAAGACTTCTAGCTCCACCGATGATTTGGCTAAGCTATATATCAAGGAAATAGTGTGGCTTCATGGCGTCCCATTGGAGATTGTGTCGGACCGGGATACTCGATTCACGTCGATCTTCTGGACCCGCATTCAAGAAGCTATGGGAGTGAAGTTGAAGTTTAATACCGCTTTCCACCCCTAGACGGATGAGCAAACTGAGCGGGTGAACCAGATTTTGGAAGACATGTTGCGGGCTTGTGTTCTGGACTTTCAGGAGAGTTGGGATGATTGTCTCCCATATGCCGAGTTCGCCTACAACAATAGCTTCCAGGCTAGCATCAGTATG
Organism: Magnolia changhungtana; assembly: GCA_030180095.1. Lineage (NCBI taxonomy): Eukaryota > Viridiplantae > Streptophyta > Magnoliopsida > Magnoliales > Magnoliaceae > Magnolia > Magnolia changhungtana. The sequence goes on along the minus strand of JASAUF010000064.1, from coordinate 883,280 downwards.
GCGTCTTACGAGGCTCTGTATGGGCGTCCGTGCCGAGCCCCGCATTGTTGGGAAGAGATTGGCGAGAAGAGTTTGCTAGGACCAAATTTGGTGCGAGTCACAACTAAGAAGATTGGAATTATCTGGCACCGCCTCTTGACGGCTCAAAGCAGATAGAAAAGCTATGCCGACACAAGGTGGAGGGACTTAGAGTTTGAAGCGGGAGACCATGTATTTCTCAAAATCTCCCCAATGAAGGGTGTTTTATGCTTCGGCAAGAAGGGAAAGCTCACGCCCCGATTCATCGGGCCTTTCCAGATTTTGGACCATCTTGGTGTGGTTGCCTATCACCTGGCCTTACTCACGCCTCTAGCCAGAGTGCATAGCGTCTTCCATGTATCCATGTTAAAGAAGTACGTTCCTGATCCTTCACACATCATCAAGTGGAAGCATGTGGAACTCAAGGAAGATGCCACATACATCCTCCGACCCACTCGAATATTGGATAGAAAAGAGCAGGTCCTACGCAACAAGGTCATCCCATTGGTCAAGGTTTATGGACCCATCATCATGAAGAAGAGGCCACTTGGGAGACAGAAGCAGAAGTCCGCAAGCATTACCCAAGCCTGCTTCAGCAATATGAACAGGTACAAATTTTGAGGATGAAATTTATTTATAAGGGGGGTAGATTGTAACATCCCGTCTAACCAGCATAGTGTCCTGGGGCGTCCACGTAGGATTTGCCATAGGACTATCCATCTAAACTACTTAGGGTGAGGCACCACCAAAAAATTTAACCTAAGATTAGCTTATTAGACTAGACCCGTCTGGTTATGATCAGACCAAATGCGGCCTGCCAAGCCAGATGGCCTGTTTACACTTAACAACAGCCCGTGTAGGCCACCCAGCGACCAAGGAGGGTCAGAAAAATTTGAAAGTTTAGGAATCATAGATCTCACTAAGTTTGTGGTCTATCGCAGACTGCGGACCCAGTGGACACCCATAAGTGGGATCTGGCGCTTGCCAAATATGCCCCGCCAATGCCAGCATTGGAATCTAGTACTTACAAATAAAACTGGGACTCTGGGTGTTCCAGCCATTGGATTTCTTCCAATTTTACGGTGAAGGTTTGATATATTTTTCAGCACCCGTTCACCAGATCTGGGACCCAATCATGGCACAGTGACCGTTGATCGCGAATCAGACCCGTACGACCAAACCCCATATCCGATCGTTCCTAAATTTTGTGTGGCCCTTCATCGGGCCACGGAGCACCTACTCTATAAATTTCATGGCTAGAGGGCCACCAGAGATGCCCCATCAATAAGAATGGGACTCCTAGGGCCATTTAAGGGTCAAAAACGCTTACTCAGATCATATATCCATTCATCCGTTCATCCTCAATTTTTGCATGGACCCTAGTCAGGACATAAGGCTCTTACACACCGAATTTGGTGGCCAGAGGGGTGTTAGGGCCACCCTAACACTAATGTGGAGTTCCATAGGGCTATTTTGGAAATTTGTGGAAGCTTGGGGCCAAAGGGCCCAAGTCTAGGAAACAAAAACCCTAGCTCTCATAACTCTCTCTCATTTACCACAACTACCAAGAGTAAAAGGGAGAGCAAGAGAGTAAAGGAGAAGAAAGTGTGAGTGAAGGGAGCTTGGGTGGACCCTAGATCAAGGTGTGGCTCAACCCTTCTAACTCCCTACCTCTTCTTAAGGGAGAAACTCTCCACCAAAACCTCAACGGTCGTCCGTGGGTCGTCTAGGTAAGATCCTTCACCCTTTCTTCTTTAAAATCCATGTATTAAGAAGGTGTTGCTTGGATTTCTTACATGCAAGGGCTTCTTTTAGGGATTCCGATCGATCGACCTCAAAGCCCTCTTTCTTAGGATGTTTCCCGATCTCCAACGATCTATAGGTGCGGACTATTGTTCTTAGGTGGCCTAGCACCAATTTTAGTATGAGCTTAATGATTTTGGATGCTTGGATGTTGTATTTAAAATTCTAGAGAAACCCTAGGGATTATATGTTTGTTGGAAATGTTTGGATGTGCATGCTTAGCTCTCAAATTTAATGTAGATCTTGCCTTTCACATGATATTATGTATGAATGATAATATTTTCATGTTTGATTGATTCTTTCCCCTCATAGGTGGTGCTTCATGGTGTGTATGATTATTTACACTTGTACTCATGATTTCTCAAGATGGAGGAAGTGTTTAACTTCCTCACACAACCCACACACTCACATGCTCCTGGTTTTCTTGATAATAATTTTGCTTGCTTGGTAGAAGAAGTATTCGTTTGTATGGCTGAAATGCATGAGAATATGATATTGATGTTGTTAGTTGATAACATGAGTAGTGGGCATGTTTTTAGATCCCTTTCCACCCTCTTGGGTTGGTCAGGAACCTAACGAGAGATGGTAGTTCCATCGGTAGGATTACGCTTGGGCTACACTCATGGATTGGGTGAGTGTTCGGGTGGCTGTAGTTCGATTACATGAGTCCCTTGTGCCTAGGTCATTCGTCTCATGCTCGCCTGACTCGTGCGGTCTAGCCCACTATCTGACCAACCTCGTATGTCAACCCTATTTGCTCACCTATGTATGGAACCTGGAACACCTTACAACTATTGTGGCCCATTGATACTTAGACTGTAATGGGTCCACAGTCTTGTGAGCCAGGCATGGTGGAATGGGACACTGTGTCTAAATTATCGGCATACGCTGGGGTACTTCACCTCCCCGTAGTGACAGCGAGCGATCCCTTCCTTTCAGCGCTCCTCATGTGCTTAGAGTGGGGGATGAGGAACCCGACGGGATCACGGACCACGAGGACTCAGCCTCACACGTTGATGGGGCCTTGGCCTCGCAACCAGCATAGGGCAGTGATACGTGGGGTGTATTAGATTTTCCAATTTATTGGATGAATGGATTTAACTAATAACTTGGCTAACACGATCTCATTGCATCCCATTAGTTAGGGTGACGACTAAGCAGTCGAGGTCGCTCCGAGGGAGTGTGGTCATATGCGATTATTAGATGGAGTTACTCGAGGGAGTGTTATGGCGAGGGCATGCATCATATCATCCCGCATGCATGCATTTAAATAAGAGTTATAGGTGTTGATGATTGACTGCTTTTCATTAAATTCATATTATAATTGATGCCTGTTATAACTTAAGATTAATAGTATACAGTAAGTTGATCGCTCACTCCCACTCTAGGATGGTGTTTTAAAACACCAACCAGACCCATTCATAGATGCAGGTGACTCAAGGCTGGAGGAGCCTGGTGAGGTAAGCTTCGAGGAGGAGGACGAGCTATCCTACTTCCAGATGATGGATGATTTCCCACCAGCTGGAGAGGTGGGATCGGATCGCTGCGCTGTGGGCTCAGTCCTATTCTTTTTGGACATATTATTCTTTTACGATTTTGTTCGGTGGCGTGTAACGCCCTGAAAATCTGGGGTCGAGTAGCAACTCATCACCCGAGTTCCAAAACATCACTTATGCAACATAAATGCTTATGTTGAATGTTGTCTGTGTTAGTGCAATAATCATGATTGGGATTATGCCAAATAGTAATTCATACTCCAGATCAAGTTATAAAACACAAGTGGAAGACTAAGAAATGTATATAAATGTATATAAAACCAAAGGCGTCACAATCAATCTCCAGAGTATGAACATCGTACTGAGTCACCATATACATGTATTAGTTTCAAAAATCAAAATGTCAAAAATGGTACAACTAGAATGGTACACCCTGTAGCCCCATCATCTGAATGGCCTAAGAGTAACCTCCAGAGAACTGCATGTAGGAGAACTCATCCTAATCATCATAGTAATCAGGCTCAGCGTCCAGTGCCTCTTCAATACATGCATCTAAGATAGGGTCTGGTGGGTGTCCAGAACACCATCCCATAACATGGGAGTGAGTAGCGAACTCAGTGGAACAATAAAGCACAGGTTAACATATTATCAATTCAGTCAAGCAGTAATAATAAAGCAGTACAATCAAATACTCCTAAATACTCTTATTAATGCAAGTATGGAATGCAGTCATGATGCATGCCCTCGCCAATGCTCCCTCATGCGACATCATCTTACGTCCGCGGCATGCGTTCATCCCTCGCATCCACATCTTCCAGGGCACATGCAGTCTTGTATGTTATGAGCGTGATTACCGAGTTATTATTAGTCCTTTTCATACAGCAGTATTGGAAAACTAAGGTACCTTCCTTATATCATTCCCAAATGAAAATCCATTCTAGGGTCGTCAGTCCTAGATAATCTCATATGATGATACAGTTCTAGGCCACTGTAAAGGGCTGTCAGGGCTGTTTTATGCACTCGTTGCACTGCTCCCCCATCACCTTATCAATGCAGGCCTAGTTTATACTTTGTTTACTACGGGAAGACTCATCACCTCTCCGCAGCTTTAGAGTATGCTCGAGGTCACTACAAAGGGCTCGTCACCAATCAGTGTAGTTCGACAGCTCGAATATAGTGTCCCATACCACCATATTCGGTTCACGAGTCTGGGTTGCTCACTAGTCACTATGGGGAGGCACGTGGCCCCAGTGTAGGCCGACAGCTCGACCATGGTGTCCCATACCACCATGCCCGGCTCATGAGTCTTAGCGGATCGAGGTGCCAAGGTTAATGAGGTTACACTGGTAAGTTTGGTACCCTAAGTTCAAGCAGTAGCATCCAAACATGGTGAACATACATTTGATAGCTCAGGTTACTTGACGAGCTCGACTAGCATGAGCGTACATTTCATCGATCGATATGAAGTGCATAAGCACTCCGTGTGGCCTAACCACTGCCGACGACCAACATACGACTCAGGTTCATCAAACATATCCTACGTGGCGAATGAATCTCAACCACAAACTCAAGTCTGTTACCGATTGTCTAGACTATAATCATAGCCCCAATCACAATCAATCCTTAGCCAGAAGCATGTAGAGTAAAGCAGGATAAACAAAGTAATTCAAGCATGTTAATAAGCATGTTAGAAAGCACAATATAAACAGGAAATAAAACACATATATTTCGTAGTAAGCGGTTAAATTAAACAACTAACATGGAGGAAATCATATACATCTCTAAGTTAGTTGAGAATCCTATCTCAACACCTACCTAAAGCACAATCATCTAAGCACTTACTCTTATAAGCATTTTCAAAAACACTTAAAATACACTTATTAACATACATAACGTATATTATCAAAAACATGTATTAGGGCAAATCCTTTCACCGAGTAAGTATCACACTTATATCTAGCATGTACATACAGTAATTTATCATGGCAAACACACTTTCAAAATTTGTACATATACGGTACTTTCTACAAATATACAGAATACACTATACACCATAATTTGCATACGTAATTGCATCGCAAAATGAACAACGCATTGTACATGTGAAATGGCATCCAAATCATGAATCTATCATTATCTGGCATTAAAAGCATTGAAAACCATAACCTATACGTCTAAAGTCCGCACCTTATGCCATAGAAACGAGTAACGGACTCAGTTAAACACCAAGTCTTAATCACTGGCAGAACGACAACCTAAGACATGAAATAGGTTAGCTATTTCATCACTTGCAACAATCATAACCTTAGAACGGATTAAGGTTAGGGTTTCTTACCTAGAAACGAAGTCGGAATCACCAGAAAAGCGATTAGATCGTGATGGAGAAGCACGTATAGCACCAGGGTAGAATAGCAGAAAGATCCTCCCACTTGTCTCACACTTTCTCCCTCTTTTCTCTCTTCTCTCTCCTAGGTTTCCTCAAATTCATATGGTGAGAATGAGAGAGGGCTTAAGGTCCTTATATAGGCTTAAAACTCTCCAAAATAGACCCAGGGTCAAGTTATACTTAGGTTAGTCCAAAGGGCATCTGTTCCGTCTCAATGGAGCACTTCCGGAGCCCCCCTTGAGCCAAAGGTCGGACTTAAGCTCACTGACCATGGATCTAGATCAAGTTAAGTTTTCATTCAAACTGGGTTTCCAGATCACATGTGGCGGACCAGTTTCAGTTCAACGGTCACAGAAACTCGATCAGGGTTACAAGTACACAGATATATATGGGAAATATTTCCTGATCCGAGGGTGTATTTGGGTCAGATTCCGACGGTCTGGTTGCTTATATTTGGCTCGCAAACATCAAGTCTCAGATTACTTAAATTTAATTAAAATTTTAAAGAAAATCAGGTTTTCTCACACTCTTCGCTCCGGACTCAAGCGAATAGCCCCAGAATACTATCTGGTTTTGACTTCCGAGATGGTTGTCAAGCCCAGTAAGGCGGTCCTAAGTCTATAATCTCGTATCATTCGGACTTTCGATGTGCGGTCCAAACCTGATACGGAGTCTTAATGTGCTCCCGAGAGCAGTCGGGTAATGAGTTTGATCCTAGATTTTAGGGTTACCTAACATCAAAGATTCTACAAGTTTTGGGTCTTGCAGATCGTATTTAAAGTGATTCAAAAGGATTTCACGGCTAATCTAGTTTAACACTTAGTTAACTTTGTCTAATTTCTAAAGGATTTGATCCTAAGTGATTTCTGCCTGAGGTGATACTCGGGTCATTGTACGGAATTTTCCAAGTCGTTACATGGCGCCATGTGCCCCTTTTATTCTTTTGGACATGTATATACGTATATATATGTATTTCTTTCGGTCTCTTTCATTTCAGTAGACTTGTGTAGTGATTCTTCATGTTCCAGGAAATTCCAGATTTGCGCAATTAACCAGATTAAATGCATATTAATGAAAACTGGTCATAGGTGACCCTGAGAACTCGGGAGTTGAGTATATACGTGACCCCCAATTTTCAGCGCGTTACAAAAGCGATGTAGATCGGAGGTGGAGAAGATCGTCGACATAATGAGATGTATGACACATCAGGGGGACCCTTTGACAGTATTCCTTTTGTAAGGTGAGGCCGAGCATTGGTGGGTGTCGGTTACCTGAGCAACAAGAGCTAATTTTGAGTGGACATGGACAACTTTGTAGACTGGTTCGACCGAAAGTTCTTCCCCGAGCATGTTCGACAGCATCGCGTGTTGGAGTTCGAGACTCTGGTCCATGGAGACATGACTATGTCTCAGTACGAGGCTCAATTCGTTGAGCTATCTAGATTCGCGCCATACCTTGTGGATGAGGAGGGGCGGAGGGCCCGTCGTTTTGAGGGCGGCTTTCTCATTGCCTTCGAAGTCATGTCACTAGACACAAGCTCTCGTCATTTAAGGAGGTCGTAGAGCAGGCTCAGATCTATGAGGTAGAGTGGACCGATTCACAGCGTATCCGCAATCAAGGAGGAGACCGGAAGAGGAAGGCCCCCTTTGGTGGCTCCCAACAGCATCAGCTTCGACCATCGCAGAGGCGCACGACCCATCCATCCTTTTGAGTACCAGTAGCACCCCTAACACCACCACAGAGATAGTTCTTAGGTGTTTGCTACGGATGTGGTGGGACGAGGCATCGTAGGCATGAGTGCCCCCACCCACAATAGCAACCAAGAGCGCTTCATCAGCCTCTACATCAACAACAACACAACAGTATCCGCCGCTGAGTCCCCGAAGTAACGCGAAGCAACGGCCGCATCGCCATCGGCCGAGACCTCCCCACATCTGAGAGGGCGAGTATATGAGCCGTCACAATAGCAGCGGCAGTGACGACCACAAAGGGGACATGCACCTCCCTAATAGGCCCAGGGTAGATTTTATATAGCCTAGCAGGATCCTTAGGCATCAAGAGGAGTCGTTGAGGGCACACTCCTTGTTTCCTCATGCATAACACATGTCTTGTTTGATTCTGGTGTATCACATTCATTTGTATCCAAGGATTTTTGTCAATCGACTGGTTTGCCACTAGATTCTGCTCGTGAGGATTTGTCAGTGTCAACGCCCTTAGGGAAGACTGCAGTATTAGGTTGGTTTTTCTCATCTTGTCCCTTTCTGCTAGGGGAGACCTTTTTACCGGCTGACTTATTTGCCTTACCGATGTCCGAGTTCAATGTTATCTTAGGCATGGATTGGCTTGCCGAGTATCATGTCATATTGGACTGCTCCGCAAGGACAGACACGTTTTGTATACCCGGTGTGCCGCAGTTTCAGTTTGTAGCTGAGCCCATAGGTGAGGAGCTCCCTTGCCTTTTGTCATGTAATGTAAAGGAGCCTGTTGTCTTGAGCATTGATCAACTGTTGGTCGTTTGTGATTTTTTGGATGTGTTTCAAGAGATTCTGAGGTTGCCACCTTGTCGGTATACTGAGTTCCAAATTGATCTCGTGCTTGGTACCGCGCTTATTTCAAAGGTCCCACATCGTATGATACCATTGGAGTTGCAGGAGCTGCAAAAGCAGTTGGAGGAGTTGTACGAGTTTGGCTTTATCCGTTCAAGCAGTTCACTGTGGAGAGTGCTGGTACTCTTTATAAAGAAGAAGGATGGCTCGTTAAGGCTTTGCGTGGATTACCCCAAGCTCAACAAAGTCATGATTAAGAATAACTACCCGCTTCCAAGGATTGATGATTTTTCAACTAGCTACAAGAGGTGCAGTTCTTTTCTAAGATAGACCTGCGGTCTGGTTATCACCAAGTTCATGTCCGAGAGGAGGATATCCCGAAGACGACGCGCTACGATCATTTTAAATTTCAGGCCATGTCCCTCGGACTGAGCAATGCGCCTGCAGTGTTTATGCAGTTGTTGAACAAGGTCTTCCACCCATATCTTAATCAGTTTGTTATAGTATTCATCGATGACATCCTGATATATTCGAAGACTCGAGAGGGCATGAACAAGGTCTTCCATCCATATCGTAATCAGTTTGTTGTGGTATTCATCAATGATATCCTGATATATTCAAAGACTCGAGAGGGCATGAGCAGCATTTGAAGATCACTTTGTAGACCCTTCGTGCACACCAACTTTATGCGAAGATGGAGAAGAGCGAGTTCTGATAGGAGGAGGTGAAGTTCCTCGGTCACATGGTGACGAGACAAGGCGTAGTAGTAGACCCTTTAAAGATTGATTTCGTGCGTCAGTGGGGCCAACCCACGAACGCATCCAAGATCCATAGTTTCATTGGCTTAGCAAGCTATTATCGATATTTCATTGAGGGATTCTCCCGTATTGCAGCCCCATTGACCAGGTTGACCCGAAAGGGCGCTGAGTTCATTTAGAGTGATGCATGTGAGTGAACATTCACAAATCTAAAGGACCGTCTTACGTCCGCACTAGTCCTCACTCTCCTCTATGGGAGTGAAGGATTCTTGGCTTTTATAGATGTTTTACATGTTGGGTTGGGTGCTGTCCTGATGCAACACGGGAAGCCTGTAACTTTCGCGTCTTGCCAGCTCAAGGTTCATGAGTAGAACTACCCCACACATGATCTGAAATTGGCTGCAGTTGTCTTTGCACTGAAAGTGTGGAGGCACTTCCTTTATGGCGTTAGGTTCAAGCTCTTCTCTGACTATAAGAGCTTGAAGTATCTCTTCTCACAGTCTAAGTTGAACATGAGACAAAGGCGATGGATAGAGCTCCTGAAGGACTATGATTTCGATCTTCAGTACCACCCCAGTAAGGCTGACATGGTGGCGAATGCCCTTAGCCATCAACCACGTGGCCTGGTGGCACATATGATGGTCCAAGAGTAGAGAATGCTTGAGAATGTTGCTGAATATTACTTCGAGTTGAGTCTGCAGTCTTTCATTGTTTAGTTATCGAGCTTGTCGATTCAACCCTCCCTTGTCGCAAGGGTGAACGAGGCTCAACAGGCAGACCTGATGTTGTAGGATTATCGAGCAGAGGCCGCATCTGAGGGTCAGTCGAATTGGTAGATTGGGTTCGATGGTGGGCTTTGTTTCAGAGACCGATTGTGTGTTCCGAATATTCCAGAGTTGCGTAGAGATCTTATGACCAAGGCACACTGATCGAGGTTTACTATCCACCCCGACTCTACCAAGATGTATTGCGATATGAGGAGGCAATATATTTGGGTAGGGATGAAGTGCCAGGTCACTAGTTTTGTGGCTGAGTTTGACACCTGCTACCGTGTTCAGGCCGATCATCAAAGGCCTCCAGGTCCCTTGTAACCGTTGCGTGTCCCGTTGTGGAAATGGGAGCACTTGACCACAGACTTTATCATGGGCTTGCCTAGGACTTAGCGCAGTCATGACACCTTCTGGGTTGTCATTGATCATCTGACAAAGTCGTCACAGTTTCTTGCGATTCGTGCGACCTGATCTTTAGACTGTCTTGCTGGATTATTCATCGATTAGATTCTGAGACTGCACAGTGTTCTAGTTTTGATCGTTTCTGACTAAGATCCGAAATTCACATCTCAGTTTTGGAGGAGTTTTGATGGGCCCTGCCTTGAAGTTCAGCACCGCGTATCATTCGCAAAACCGATGGGCATACTGAAAGGGTCAACCAAATCCTTGAGAAAGTGCTTCCGGTTTGCATGATGGATTTCTCGAGTAGCTGGGATGATCACCTGCGTTTGGCTGAGTTCGCGTATAATAACAACTATCAGACAACTATTGGCATGACTCATTTCAAGTCATTATGTGACAGGCCTTGTAGATCCCCGAGTTGTTGGACCAAGGCCGGAGAGCATTGTCTCCTAGGTCCCGAGCTTCTGTAGAGGACATCAGAGGCCATCGATATTAGACAGAGGATGCGCACAACTCAGAGCCAGTAGAAGATTTTTACAGATGTTGGCGTCATCCCTTGGAGTTTTTCGTTAGGGACCATGTGTATCTCAAGATCTCACCCACGAAGGGTGTAGTTCGTTTTGGAGCGAATGGGAAGCTTGCCTCGAGGTTCATTGGACCTTTCAAGATCATTGGGCGCATTGGCATCATGGCCTATCGGCTTGCCTTGCCACTTCAATTGTCTGGCGTCCACCACGTCTTCCATGTCTCTATGTTGCAGAAGTGTGAGTTAGACGTCTCTCCCGTGATAGATTGACAGCCTTTAGAGCTTTGTGAGGATGCTTCTTATATTGAGCAGCCAGTTCTTATCTTTGATCGAAAGGAGCAAGTCCACCGAACTAAGGTCATCCCTTTTATGAAGGTTCAGTGGGGTTATCATAGTGTGGAAGAGGCATCTTGGGAGTGAGAGGCTGAGATTCGCGAGCGTTATTCTCATCTCTTTAATGTTTGATTGTATCTGTATATTGTGTTTCTAATTATATATATAGTGATATAATTTCCCTCCTTTGTGAGCTTTGTCTAGTTTGGGTTGTAATGTAAATTTTGAGGATGAAATTTTCTATTAGGAGAAGAGAGTTGTAAGACCCGTAATCTCGCGAGACCTTTCGTACACTTCTACTTAAACAACGGCATGTTCCTGACAGACCAGATCAACAAGTTTTGATCGTTACCCTATTTTTGTACCGCGATACCCCGAGACTTGTATCCTAGCAACCGCACGGCGTTATGATTCAAACGCCGCGTGACACATCCCATTTCAACCCTTAGATTAGAAGTTACAATTTTGGCATAATCCGAGATGGGCCATGCAATGCACGCGGGCCCCACTTGTACAAATCTCCATGTTGTCAAATCAATCAATCCATCAACCCATCCATCAATCAAGTCATCCATCACTCATGTCACTCTCTCCCCATTAGTCAAATAAACTCATGCCAGTCTCATGCAAACCATACCCCTACTTATGCTAGCCACGATTCCTTTCTTCTTTTTCTCCCCACTTTACCCCTTCATCTTCCCCTTATTCCCTCCCTATCCTAAAATCTCTACCACAAAAATACTCTAGCTCCCTCTCATTTTTTACCATTTCCTAGTAAGAGTAGAGAGGGATTAAGAGAGAGAAAAATATTAGAAAGGTTAGGGAGAAATTAAGAGAGAAAGAAAGAAAAGAAAGAAAGATTAAGGAGAGATTAAGAGAAAGAAAGAGAGATTGTCAGTATATTAGGAAATATCAAGAGAGTAAGAGTAAGAGAATAAAGAAAAGAGTGATTAGAGTGAGGTTAGGGGTGGAGAGGAGCTTGGTGGGCCATCTGATCTTTGATCTGAGACAATCCAACCTTCCATCCTTCTAAGTGAGTGCATGGGAGGGTCGAAACATTCCCATTCTTTGTGATTTCTTTATTTTGGTGGGCCCATAAGGGTGGGACCCACCTTGATCATGTATTGAGTATGTGGTGGACCCCATAGTGGCGGGGGGCCACCCCGATGGCTAGATTTATTTTCCTTCCTTTCCCTTTTTTTTTCTTATTCTCATGGTGTTATGGGACCCACAAGTGGGCCACGCTATTGGAGAGCGTGTCCTGCACGCTATCATAGCGTGGACCACCTTGTGTGGCCCACTATGATATTTATTTTCTTTTAAACCAATTGATTGTGTAAGCACACTTGGATGGTGAAAATACACCAAAAATGGATGTGATCCAAAGCTTCTTGGCCCCACCATGAGTTGGACATTCAAATAGATGGAGTGGATTTCCTAAGTGGGCCCTACCACACCCTTAAAACACAAGAGAGTGAGAGAGGTAGTGGCATCATAGTGGCTAGACACAAAATGTCCAGAGACATGTCTATAACACAATTACCTTCCAAAGCTACTATGTAGACTTCACTCATGGGCCCATCATGATGTGTGTGTGTGTGTCTATATATATATATATATATATATATATATATATATATATATATATATATATATATATATATATATCATCCACACCGTCCATCTGATTTCCCTTCTCATTTAGGCATTGGGTTACCCACGTGGGGCATACCACAAATGAAGCTAATCTGAATCTCAGGTGGGGCATACCATAAATGTTAAAGGGTTGGGTTACCCACGTCATTTCTTACTTTTTGCATGCTGGGTTTGGAGTGAGTTTTCACTCGTGCGACCCATATTGATGTATTTCTTAGATCCACACCATCCATCCATCTTCTGGCTCATTTTAGTCGTGGAGCCCAAAAATCTAACTAATCCAACCATCAGATGGACCACACCATAACCGATGGTGGGAGTTGGAGCACCCTCTCACGTTAACTATATGGACTTGGGTGGGGGCGTCCTAACCATGGACCCCACCTTCATGTATTTGTTTAATCCACTCTGTCCACCACCTTTCCTATGTCGTTTTAGGCTATGAGACTAAAAATGAGACAAATATGAGTTCCTAGTGGACCGCACTGAGGGAAACAAAGTCCCACTATTGGAACTTTCTAAGGCTTGTTATTGCGTGTATAAGTGGTGGACCTATCCATCATCAGACTTCTTTGGTCCATAGAGAGTTGATCAATATAATGAACGGAATGGATTATCCACTAGTGGGCCCCACATAGTAGAATAAAATAAAAATAAATGAAGAAAGAGAAGAATAAGAAAAAGCATGTCACTAGACATTATTTGCAAGTGATGGTGAGAGTAGAAGCCTCGTTGGGCTTCCACCACACGTGGACCCCACCATGATGAATTTGTTTAATCCACACCGTCCACCATTTCTCCATATAATTTTAGGCCATGTACCAAATTTTGAGGCAAATCCGAGTCTCGAGTGGGCCGTACTAAGGGTATTAATGTCCATCTGTTGAAACACTCTAGGGCCCGCTTTGGAGTCCCTGGTCATCCAAACCAATCCCAGTCAGAGTCTATTTGACCTCACTTGAGGTGGCCAAGACGATGAATGAATTAGATTATCCACTTGGGGCCCACATTAATAGTGTATGGAAAACATACAACGAATATAATAATAACTTGAAAATTACATCAATGTCAAGCAAGTGGGCGGGTGACCCATTCTTGGCCAATTTTGGGTCTCACAAGTCGGACCCTGCTATGATGCTTATATTGAATCCACACCATCCACCGATTTTTAAAGATCATTTTAGGCCACGGGCCAAAAGATGAGACAGATTCGGGTCTCAAGTGGGTCGTAATGAGGGAAATGAACCATTGCTATTGAAATCTTCCAAGGCCAACTGTGGAGTCCTTGTTCGTCCAAATCAACCCAAATCAGAGCCCATTAGACCCACTTGAGATGGACTACGCAGTGAACGGAGTAAAAAATCCACGTGGGGCATTCACTGGTGGTACATTAAAAAAAGGAGAAACAAGGAAAAAGAAAAGTGTCACTGGTCATTATTGGGCAATGACGTGAGGGTGGAAGCCTCCTTGGGTGGCCCCCACATGTGGGACCCTACATGATGTATTTATCATATCCACTCCATTCATCCGTCTTATCATATTGTGTTAGGCCATGGGCCCAAAACTCAGGTTGATCTAGATCTCAGGTGGGTCGTAAGATAAGGTCATGTGGGGGTAGAAATTTTTTAGACTTGAAATTTCTTAGTTTTGGGATCCCTTAGACTCGGGAATCTCTGGAATCGAGATCCCTTAGGTCTTTGGTTATATTTGGTATCTTGAATCTAAATTCTTAATATAGTTGGTGTGTGAATGTTGAAACTATGGTTCTATTAAATCCATTTAAGCATATACTTTGCGAGAACTGATGAAATTCCAAGACTCAGATGGGCCATGAGCATACGATCACATCCTAGTGACTAACCATTGATCTGTAATCGTCAATTTACATTAGTAATGATTAAACGGTACAGATCATTCTACTAAAGTAATTATAGTGATGTCATTGATAATATGATTATTTTGGGACATCATTAGTGGGCCATGTGCCCAAATGGATTGGTAGCCTAGTGACACTTGTGTTGTACATGTGGGTGTCCATCTGGGTCACTTGTGTCCATCTGGGTCACTTCCAGTGGACCCCGCGTTGTTATATATATTCTATTCATGCCTTTCAGGTTACATGAGAAGCTAATGTTAGTCTAACGTGGGTTATACCACATAGAATTCTATATTTCTAGTGGGGCATGTCGCTCAGTTTCCACTCTCTGTATATGATGTGCCGATTAAGGCAGATTATTGTCCGATATGTTTGATAACATTGTAGTGTACTTGGCTTGGTAGGACACACTAAGAACATGCTTAGTATAATGACATCATGCCCAAACATATGCCCATACGCATCATTTGTATGCATGTTATGAGTGGTGATTGATCATAGCATATGTCATTAGGCTTAGATACATAGGGGACCCCATATAAGATAGGGCTGTCCCACATGATTGCACGGTATGCACAGGTTTGATGCATGACTTAGATGGTATGACTCATGCATTTCTCATCTTGTATGTTACGATCACTTTACACCCTAGCGAGATTAGGGTTATGGCCCCCACAGGCATATTGTGGATGACCAGATTGGATGCTGAAAATATTTGTTCTAGCATTAGAGTGTTATGGATGTCCTTGGGTGAAAGTCCCTAAACCCTTGTGGTACTAGTAGGATACTTCAACATTGAGACCAAATGGATAATATGAACGCCCAAGTGTCGAATACTAGTAGGCTGTGTCTCCCATTGTGTCGTGGCCAGTTGAAAAGGGGTGTGACCTTATCTGCCCCAGGGTAGGGGGCTGTAAGGTAGGTTGAGTTTGACCAGCTCGTAAATGGGTCCCCTATCGACTAGCCGGGTGGGCATTGGCATACCACTGGCGAGGTGGATAGTAAGGTCTCTTCCACTCACTTGGTCATGCGTGCGATGGGGCGACAGCTAGTGTTGGAGTGTACTAGACCCCGGTGATGTTTCTAGTGACGAATCGTACTGATAAGTAGACAAGTTGAGGATTAGCATGCTTGCATTGCATCTCTAGCATATGATATTCAGCCATATAGGCCTTGCATTGCATAGCCTTGGTATGGCTAACATCATTTATGGACTTGCCAGTTTAGTCTTCCATCATTTCCGCTTACTCTAACATTTGTATGCTTGGCACATACATTATGCATACACGTACGCACTCTCTAAGCTTCATAGTAAGAATACGCACATTCATTACATGCAGGTTTTGCTAAACCACAACAGCATTGAGGCAGGAGCATGTGCCCGATCTTTTGGAATTTTGTTATATGATGGATTTCCCTTTCAACACCATACTCAAATATTATATTAGTGGATGTGTGGTGATGATGTTTTAATGACTTGGGTACACTTATGATTATGCTCCTTTATAAAAAAAATCACCCTGAAAATCCTTCTTGTAGGATCCCGGGATCAAAACTTGGTGCATGGGTGCTGTGAGCTGAGAATGGGGTGCTTCGGAGGCTGTCGACATCAAATTCAATGGCCAGGAATTTTGTGAGCCTGGTTCCCTAGTTTGCGACGTGACACGTGCTTTATCGTACTATCGATAAGTTGGTCGATCCTTGGGAGAGAGAAACTATCCTTGGGGTAGGCTTTATTCAGGTCGGTGTAATCAACAGAGACCCGCCACTTCCCATTGTACTTTTTAACTAGAACTACATTGGCTATCCAGTTTGGATAGTAGACCTCCTCTATGCACCCAGCTTTGAGGAGCTTTTCCACTTCTTTCCCGATTATGACATATCGTTCAGGGCCGAGCGGTCTGTGCTTCTGTTGAATCGGTTGGTGGTCAGGATCTTTAGAGGGTGACAAATGACCTTCGGGATGATGTCAGCCGTATCTTAATGGGACCATTCGAAGACATCAACATACCATTGAAGAAGGTTCACAATCTCCTCCCGTAGTGGAGGTGCCAAGGATAACCTAACATGTACTGTTTGGGTAGGATCAGAGCTGTCGAGTGGGACAGGAATAAGATCCTCTATGGGACATCCCCTCTCATTTGTATCTTAATGGGGTTCTAGAGAGGTGATGTTCATCGTTTGGTGCTGAGCTCTTAATGCCATCGTATACCATTGTCAAGCTTCATGTTGGTCTCCTCTGACTAATTTGACACCATGCTCGGTCTGAAACTTCATTGCAAGGTGATAAGTTGACACCACTGCTCGCAGAGCATTGAGAGAAGGTTGATCGAGAATCACGTTGTAGATTGTAAGTGTTATGGTCTCATGCTTCTTTGGTTGTCAAATTTTGATGTGTCAAAACATCTATCTGTGTCTTGTGCTTGTATGATGATTTATATGAATTCAAGACACTGCATAAATACTTCAAGAAGCTACAAGTTGAACTTTTCAAGAAGCTACATGTTGAAGTCTCAAGAAGCTACAATGTTGATGTTCAAGTCTTAAGAAACAACTCATGACTTCAAGACTAATAAGCAATGCATGAAGTAGTTGTTATGCTGATGAAGATCTCAAGTTTGAAGCTACAACAAGTTCAAGATCTCAAGCCTGATATGGTTCAAACAATCTACATTCGTTGAATGGTTGTCCATACGACATGATTCAGGTTTGAATGACCTTAGGTTGACCCTTTAAGTAGGTCACTTTGGATACATAAATCAAATATTTATTTTACATAAGTTTGGTCTATTCTACGACCGTCCCTAGCTCTTGTTCAACCGTCTGGCATTGGTTCGACTAGTCCAAGAAATTCCACGACCGGTCCTAAGTAGTTGAAGATTTTTCGGAGAATTTTTGGTACGCCCACGACCGATCCTGGAGGTCCTTCGGCCGGTCGTAGGTGTGGCCGACTCGTCACGACCGGTCGTGGAGCTACGACTCAAAGTCCAGCAACGTAATCTATGGTCCTACGACCAGTCGTAAGGATCTACGACCAGTCGTAGGTGACCCACGACCAGTCGTAGGCTACTCACGACCAGTCGTGGAACGACTTTCAAAGATCGCGCTTAATTTTTCAAAAATCTGTTTGAACTATGACCAGTCGAAGGTTTCTAAGACCAGTCATAGGAACGATTTTTGCTTCTATAAATTGAACACGAAATTCAGAGTTTTCACACTTCAACTCTATTCAATTCAAGAATTTTCAAGTGATCACTCTGAGATAAGTCTGTGTTTATTTTAAGCTACATTGTGCTTATTTAATATTCCTTTTTGCTAGCTTATTTAATTTGATTTTGTTTCTTTATTCCAATCTTATTTGAAAAGAGGAATTATCTTATTCCTTCTTCTTGGAATCAAAATCAAATATAGCTACGCCCAACAAGTTAAATCTAAAATCTATTAGAATTTAGAACCTTATGAATGTGAGTATTAGAAATTGAACTTTGACATTCAATCATCTACTCCGATTGGTTCTACCTAATTTCTAAGAAAAGGAGAAATCCAGGTATTTTACAATTCTGTAAAATTTATTTACTTTTGGTTTTGTTTGAGGTTAAGCCAGAAAAATCTCATTGTACTGGTTTTGTTTGAGGTTGAGCCAGAAAAATCTCATTGTATTGGTTGTCTGAGGAAAACCGAAAACTTCGAAAAGAGGGGTTTTTGAATTGTGTAAGCCCAAGTGAAAAAGACACAATTGTAAAGGTTTTGGTGAACTTTGTGAAAACCTATTTCATAGTGAACGCTAATATCCCACGTGTGAGGATATTAGAGTGGAGTAACTTTCGTGTGGTCATTTGTTGAAAGACAGTTGGTGTACACAGGCGAACCACTATAACTCTTTGCCTTGTGGATTGAATGCTTACTTAATTTTCATATCTTTTATCATTCGATTGTGTGGAATGTACAAGTGGATGTGAATGTTGTAACTATTTACATTTCAAGCAAGTGTGGGGATTGTTGTAATAATTTAGATCTATACTTCTGCATTTAATTTCAATTCCTAGCTATTTCATTTACTTATATTAAAATTGAGTCCTTGATCCAAAAGATGTTCTAGAAATAAGGTTGTCCTACCATAAGCCCTTGTTTATTATGGTGTAAGGTTGTCCTTAGAACTGAATTTGTATCAATCTCTCAATACTTATTTATCAAGGTGATTTAAAATTTAGCATTGTGAATTGATTCATATTGTAAGGATATTGGTTTACTTTATTTCTGCTGATTTTATTTTAAATTTGGCATAGTCCTATTCACCCCCCCTCTAGGACATATAGCTTGGCCTTTTTCATAGATGGATGGGCAGTCCACCATTAAAAAGTTGATCATCGTATTTACTTGGTTCTGCCCATCCTCGGCAGTGAGCGGGAGCTATATTGACCCCTTTCGGTATGACTCTACTTCCTGAGAATCCGAGCAAGGGAGTCTTAACATCTCGAAGTCGAGATTGCCCAACTCCCATCTTGTTAAATGCATCGGTGGAGAGGATGTTGGCCGAACTTCCCGTGTCTATGAGGATTCGAAATACCCTGCGATTAGCTATGATCAGCGTAACTACAAGTGCATTGTCGTGAGGATGATGAATTCCTCGAGCATCCTCTTTGGTGAAGGTTAGATCGCAAGATATCACCTTTTATTCTTTCAGAGGCCTGCTAGTGGTGATGATCTGATGCTCCGAGTCAGGATGGATGATGTTACAGGTGTGATTAGATCTCTGAGCTCGTCTCCTCCATTGGCAGGCCCACCGAAGATGGTGCAAATTTCCCCAGTTGGTTCGTTGTTGATGGGTTGTTCATTCTTCGACTCAACTCGATCTCCTCTTCTGATGAGGTACTCCTGGAGGTGCCCGTTGCAGATGAGTGTTGAGGGTCAAATATTGCATATTAGACCCCAGTTATTACCTAACTTTATGAACATGATATAGTTTAACAGCATGTTTTAATCGTCTTTGTGTTGCAAGGTGAATTTAAGAGCTTGGACTGAAAATTGGTAATAAAAGCATGGATTTAACGCTCATAAATCACCAAGGCAAGGGATGGACCCCAGGGGACCAAGATCGAAGAATATACACGTCAGATATCCGAGAAAATCAAGTGATTGGGTCTAAAGGGGCCTGAAAGTTGTCCAGAATGCAAGATCACAGGGTTTTTACCATTCGTTTGGCTCGAAACTTCATATATGGCCTGAGGACCACAAATTAACCGTACATGTCAAATTTCAGCCATTGGATCCTTGTGTAAGTGGCCCAACGGATAGATCAGCCCCTAAAATCCTGATTTGGGGCTCGCCTGACATCTGGATATGCTTCAAATTCAGTTTCAACCCCTTAAATAATATGACAAAACGTATGGTCGGAACGGATCTCCTACAAACATCATAGTGGACCCCACAGTGTAGTGTGTGTACATAATGTACACAAGTCCCGACCATGTACCATTACACCTAAAGTCGGTCAGTGCAGGTTGACCGACAAATCTCTAAAAAATTCTAAAATGTCTAGGAACGAACGTGCTTCTGCTTGAGTTTCGCTTGTAGGCCACACCCATCATACATTATAATGATCAGAGTTGTCCATTGTGTCTCCAGGGTAGGCAAGACCCTCACCTAGATTTCCTTTTTGGCCCATACACGTGTACACACGTGGATCGTCAAAAAATGCAAGATGAATGGTGAGTTGAGTTGGTACAGTGGGCCATGCCATAACCTACCAAAACCACCCCTTTCCGGCTGGTTTTTTGCTAGTAATCCAATGAACGGGTTGGATTCTTTCAAAAACATCACTGTAGGGCCCACCGACCTTCGCAACGTAAGAAAATCGTAGGTTACGTCCGAGCAATGCCCGACCGCTGTGGACCAACAACGTGATCAAGATCACGTTCAAAGTGATGATCTGGACCGTCCATATTCCATCCAGGTCCATTTCGCACGCTGTTGTGTGGTCAGATCTTCTTAAACAGGCGATCTTTCTTCGCAATCTCAATTCAAACGCAAGAAATTCCTTGCTTTCACTGCTGCTGCGTAAAGAAAATGCATGCATGGAGTTTTCTTCCATCGACCATTCTTTGCAATAAAAGGACAAGGAGAGAGGACGTGTAAGGCATCCATCTTTGGACGTGACCAGCCATGGAGGCGTGGAGATGGCTGGACGCTTCTTCTTTGGTTCTTCTTTTCTTTAATTCTTTCCTTTAGATTCTAGTTAACCATGACTATGACTAGCTAAACCTCTTAGCTAGGGCTAAGAGGTGAAGCTTGTAGTGAGATGGGAGACTTTCCTTTATGCCTTTTAATTTAATTTTGATTTTTGAACTAATTTTGATCCTAGTTTAATTATAAGGAATGCCTTTAGTTTTTAATGGTTTGTTGTGACTTAAGTTACAATAGATCTGCGATAGTTTTGAGCATGTCCTTTTCATTATTATGATTACGAAATTAAGAGGCCCTGTGGTTCACCATCACCCCTTGGACATGGTTGGATGATGGAATCCTTCCTAACATTCATACATCTCTCAGATTGGTTGTAAATTAGTTAACTTTTGTTGTTTGCTTTGTCTCATGGGCATGGTTTTGTGATGGAATCGAGACTAATTTATATCTTTCTCATCTCTTGAAAACTAGATCAAAGGAAGTTCATATTTGGTTTTTAATGATATATCTTCTAACTGGCACTACAAGAAAAGCCACTTTTACCAATGAAAATTTTCATAGGAAAAAACGTTTTACTCGCGAAAATTTTCTTTGGCAAATTCCTCGCTGAAAGTTCGAGGGGAACACCTTTACCCACGAAAAAAAAAAATTCGTTGGCAAAGGTAAGACTTTTGCTGACGAAACTTTTCGTAGGCAAAACATTTTACCAACGCCAATTTCCATTGGTAATAATATTGACAAAACTTTTTACCTACGAATACTTTTGTAGGTAAAAATATTTACAAGACTTTTTAGCTACCAACAATTTCGTAGCTAAAAATATTTTAAGACTTTTTACCTACGAATATTTTCCTAGCTAAAAATATTTAAAACACTTTTTACCTACCAACAATTTCGTAGCTAAAAATATTTACAAGACTTTTTACCTACTAACAATTTTGTAGCTAAAAATATTTACAACACTTTTTACCTACTAACAATTTCGTAGCTAACAATATTTACAAGACTTTTTACCTACGAATATTTTCGTAACTAAAAATATTGAAAACACTTTTTACCTACCAATAGTTTCGTAGCTAAAAGGTATTTACAAGACTTTTACCCACAAATATATTCGTAGGTAAAAATACTTAAAAAACTTTTACCTACCACTAATTTCATAGCTAAAAATTCTTTTACCTACGCCTATTTTCGTAGGTAAAAATATTTACCAAACATTTTCGTACGAATGATATCATAGGTAAAAATACTTACGTTTAGCTACGAATATTTTCGTAGGTAAAAACATGGATGGGACTTTTAACTACGAAAATTTTTGTAGGTAAAAACTTGGATGAGACTTTTTACCTACCAAAAGTTTCGTAGGTAAAAACTTTGATGAGACTTTTACCTACGAAAATTTTCGTAGGTAAAAGTATTTTTTTTCCCACACAAAATTCTTGATATACACCAGTTACAATATATTTCTTGATATACACCTGTTATGTAATATATTGCATCATATTCACATTCACATCCATTTAACTCCAAAGTACATAAATAAATCCATCCAAACATAAACTACATCATGCATAAATACATATAAGTTTAACATCATAAATAAAATATAAAAAATTACAAAGATGGAGGCGGAGGTGGTGGGGCATCGATGGGTAAGCGTGCGGCGAGAGCCTGAAACATATCCGCTATCCGTCGCTCATGCTCCACCCGCATCTCCTCCATCCTCCTCTCCTGCTTCTCCCTCAGCCTCGCATGCTCCTCTATCCTCATCCTCTCCTACTCCTCCCTCTACCTCGTCAGCTCCTCCATCCTCCTCTGTTGCTCCTCCATCTGCCTATCCAACTGCTCACTCTTCCTCTCCAGCTACTCTCTAATGTCATTGACGACGACCTGTAGCTGCTGAACCTCTCTCTCTCTCTGCGATATTAGAACGGTGGGTGGCACTCTCACCAACGACGATGGATTGGGTGGAGGCAGCTCTATCGGGTGCCATGAGCTTGGCACCATGGCCAAGCCCACACACATATCCAAAACGGGTGCCAAGCACCTCACTCAGGATCTCTGGCTCACTGTACTGAGTACCATCGGGAGTGGGCTGACTGCGTAAGGTGTCCATCGCCGCCTGTAATGAAAACATATGAATTTTCTCAAAAAAATGACATTATTATAATTTAATGCAATTAACTTTTACAATGTAAGGATTTTTACCCAAATCTCATTAACTAGGATGTACCCAAGATCCCATCGCCTGCCGGCAGTGAGTCCCTTTGTAGAGATCTATTGGTCCGGTCTCCTGGCCAGTGACGGAATTTCACTGCGCAATCGAAATGACAATATAGTTAATATAAAATGCATTGAAGGAATTATTAACTTAATAATTACCAGTAATTTCTTACCATGTCGTGACGAATTTGTACAAATGACTTTGAACCAACTACGTGGTTCACTGTTAACTTTCCCCTGTTGTTAGAATTTATTTTGCTCCTCTTCTGAACACATTATTCATAATACATTGTTATTAATTACAAATTTAATTGTTACCTTAAGATATCGTAAATATGTAAATACTACCTAAAAAGAATCAGATGAAAATATATTGCAGAGTATCTACCAGTCATCACGGGTCACGTGTGGCGGTGCGGACAGTGCGCCCTCCTCGCTACTAATGCAATGCTTGTACCGCTTGTGTAATAAGGAGCGGTACTCCTTGAACCGCTCCTTGATCATGTCGTCGACGGCAAAGGAAATGTGCGGAACACTCAAATCCAATTCAAATTTATCCTACAATTTTGTAAATAATAGATTAAGGCAATAAACTTATTAAGAAAATAACTTAACCGTAAATGAACTTTTATCAAATAAATTAGGATTCATAAGTATAGGTTTAGGTTCAGGTTAAGGTTAAGGTTAAAAGGTAAAGGTTTAGGTTTAGGTTTAGGTTATAGGTTATAGCTTCAGGGAATTGAGAAAAGGTTAAGGTTTATGTTAATGAAATCGGGTTTGGGTTCAGGATCAGGTTTAGGTTTGGGTTTTCATGTTTAGGTTTAGGTTTAGGTTAGGGAGTTGAGATCAGGATTAGGTGTAGGTTTAGGTTTAGGGATTTGAGAATACATTTAGGTTTTAAGTTTAGGTTTAGGTTTAATTTTTAGTTTATAGGTTTAGGTTATAGGTTAAGGTTATAGGTTAAGGTTTAGGATATAGGTTTTGGTTTAGGTATGTTATAGGTTTTGGTTTAGGTTTAGGTTTAGATTTTAGGTTTAGGTTAAGGTTATAGGTTTAGGTTATAGGTTTTGGTTAAGGTTATAGGTTATAAGTTATAACTTTAGGGAAGTGAGAATAGGTTAAGGTTTAGGTTTAGGAAATCGGGTTCGGGTTCTGGGATCGGGTTTAGGTTAGGGAGCCGAGATTAGGATTAGGTGAAGGTGTAGGTTTAGGTTTAGGGATTTGAGAACACATTTAGATTTTAGGTTTAGGTTATAGGTTATAGCTGTAGGAACTAAGAATAGGTTAAGGTTTAGGTTTAGGAAATCGGGTTTGGGTTCGAGATGGGGTTTAGGTTTGGGTTTAGGTTTAGGTTTAGGTTAGGGAGTTGAGAATAGGATTAGGTGTGGGTTTACGTTTAGGGAATTGAGAACACATTTAGGTTTTAGGTTTAGATTTAGGTTTAGGTTTTAGGTTTAGGTTATAGGTAGGTTATAGGTTATAGCTATAAGGAATTGAGAATCGGTTATGGGTTAGGTTTAGAAATCGGGTTCGGGTTCGGGATCGGGTTTTGGTTTGTGTTTTTAAGTTTAGGTTTAGGCTTAGGTTAGGGACTCGAGATTAGCATTAGGTGTAGGTTTAGGATTTGGGATTGGAGAACACATTTAGATTTTATGTTTACATTTAGGTTTAGGTTATAGGTTTAGGTTATAGGTAGGTTATAGGTTATAGATGTAGGGAATTGAGAATAAGTTAAGGTTTAGGTTTAGGAAATCGGTTCAGATCGGGATCGGATCGGGTTTTGCTTCGGGTTTTCAAGTTTAGGTTTAGGTTTAGGTTAGGGAGTTGAGAATAGGAATAGGTGTAAGTTTAGGTTTAGGATTTGAGAACACATTTAGGTTTTAGGTTTAGGTTTAGGTTTAGGTTTTAGGTTTTAGGTTTAGGTTATAGGTAGGTTATAGGTTATAACTATAGGGAATTGAGAATCGGTTATGGTTTAGGTTTAAGAAATCGGGTTCGAGTTCGGGATCGGGTTTTGGTTTGGGTTTTCAAGTTTAGGTTTAAGTTTAGGTTAGGGAGTTGAGATTAGCATTAGGTGTAGGTTTAGGATTAGGGATTGGAGAACACATTTAGGTTTTAGGTTTATGTTTAGGTTTAGGCTATAGGTTTAGGTTATAGGTAGGTTATAGGTTATAGCTGTAAGGAATTGAGAATAGGTTAAGGTTTAGGTTTAGGAAATTGGGTTCGGGTTCGAGATCGGGTTTTGCTTTGGGTTTTCAAGTTTAAGTTTAAGTCTAGGTTAGGGAGTTGAGAATAGGAAAAGGTGTAGGTTTAGGTATAGGGATTTAAGAACACATTTAGGTTTTAGGTTTAGGAAATGGTTTAGGTTTTAGGTAGGTTATAGGTTATAGCAATAGGGAATTGAGAATAGGTTAAGGTTTAGGTTTAGGAAATCGGGTTCGGGTTCGGGATCGAGTTTTGGTTTGGGTTTTCAAGTTTAGGTTTAGGTTTAGGTTAGGGAGTTGAGAATAGGATTAGGTGTAGGTTTAGGTTTAGGGATTTGAGAACACATTTAGGTTTTAGGTTTAGGTTTAGGTTTAGGTTGTAGGTTTAGGTTATAGGTAGGTTATAGGTTATAGCTATAGGGTGAAATGGCCTAGCTATATGTCCTAGAGGGGGGGTGAATAGGACTATGCCAAATAAAACTTATAACAAATGGAATTAAAAAAATATGATAGCCAAAATAAATCACAATGCAGAAAGTAAAACAACCTCAAAATTCAGATCTTGAGAGGTTGATACAAATGTTGTTCTAAGGACAACCTTACACCAAAAACCAGACTTTATGGTAGGACAACCTTATTTCTAGAAAGATCTTTGTATCAAATCTCAAACCAAGGAGGAATACGAGAAATAAACACAAACCGAATCGAAATAAATCGTAATCACAAATGTATTGTTCTAGGGGAATGACCATACAAAGATAAAAATGGCACGAGGCAACCTTATGGAACAACTTTAAAGGAAATTGAATATCAAGCTGATAAAGGAATAGCAGAAAATAAATTCTAAACTATTACAAAATTTCCACAATGCTTGAATTAAATGATTACAACATTCACCACCATACATACATCCCACAAATAAATAATTAAAGATTAAAAATATAAATCATTCAACCACAACACAAGGGATTATAGTGGTTCGCCTGTGTGTTCACCAACTGTTAAACAACAACCACACAGAATGCTACTCCACTCCTAATATCCTCACACAAGGGATATCAGCGTTCACTAACAAAATGGGTTTTCACAGGTTCACCCAAAACCTTTACAATTGTGTCTTTGTCTGTAGGCTTACACAATTAAAAAAACCCCACTTTTGAGTTTTCCTGGCTCTCCTCAGATAACCAATACAACAAGATTTTTCTGGTAAATCTTAAAAGAAACCAAAACAGAAAGGAATTTACAATTAAATGTAAAATACCTGATTATCTCCTTCGTTGTAGCAGCCCGGTAGAACCAAGTCAGAGTAAATGATTGAATGTCCAAGTTCAATGTCCAGTACTCAATTACAATAGTTCTAGTTCTAATAGATTTTAAATTAAACCAAATAGGGCTTGCCTTAATTGATTTTGATTCCAAAGAAAGGGAATAACAATCCTCTTATCAAATTAGATTGGAATAGCAGAAATAAAATCAATTAAATAAAGCTAAAGAAAGAGAATATTAAATAAGCACACTCAGCTTAAATGGAGCACAGAATTATCTCTCAGAAGTTTGACAAAGATTGATTTGAATGGATTAATTAATTTCCTTCATTCTTCTGAGATTTGTGCTCTATTTATAGGTGAGCAGATCGCGTCTTCGACTGGTCTAGGAGCTCTTCGACTAGTCGAAGAATTAACAGATTTGAAAAAAATCGAGCGCGATAAGCGTTGACCATTGTACGACTGGTCGTAGGTCACCTTCGACTGGTCGAAGGTCTCCTTCGACTGGTCGAAGACCCTGTATTTAATCGCTAGACTTTGAGTCGAAGACTTTCGGTGTCGAAGATGCATCGACATCATTCCTTCGGCCGGTCGAATGATTCTGGACTAGTCGAAGGCTAACAGAAAATATCTGAATTTTATAACAAACTCATGACTGATCGAGGAATTTCTTAGACTGGTCGAAGCAAAGCTAAGACTAGTCGAAGAAAGCCTAGGACAAGTCTTCGAACTGCCCAAACTCATGTAACATAAACATATGACTTATGCATCCAAAATGGCCTACTCCTAAGGTCAACCTAAGGTCAATCAAACCCTAATTGTGAAGTAAGGACATTGAAACATTAGGAACAAGTGACCTTGAAGTTTAAGCCTTGAAGTCTTGATGTAGTTCAATCTTGAAATCTTGATGTAGCTCAACCTTGAAAGTGTCTTGAGTTCTTTACGAATGGCCTTATACACTTCTTGAAGTCTTGCATTCTTGAGACTTGTCTTGTGAGCAATACTTGTAGCCAAGGTTGATCTTTGTACTTGTGAGCTTTGCATGTTCATGAATGCTGATCTTTGAGAGAGCTTCACTTATGCAAGTTATATAACAGTGATTTTGGCACCACAAATTTGACAACCGACAGGGGTATAAACTATAGCACTTACATAAGGAATTGAGAATCGGTTATGGTTTAGGTTTAGGAAATCGGGTTCGGGTTCGGGATCGGGTTTTAGTTTGGGTTTTCCAGTTTAGGTTTAGGTTTAGGTTAGGGAGTTGAGATTAGCATTAGGTGTAGGTTTAGGATTAGGGATTGGAGAACATATTTAGGTTTTAGGTTAACATTTAGGTTTAGGTTATAGGTTTGGGTTATAGGTAGGTTATAGGTTATAGCTATAGGGAATTAAGAATAGGTTAAGGTTTATGTTTAGGAAATCGGGTTCGGGATCAGGTTTTGCTTTGGGTTTTCAAGTTTAGGTTTAGGTTTAGGTTAGGGAGTTGAGAATAGGATTACGTGTAGGTTTAGGTTTAGGGATTTGAGAACACATTTAGGTTTTAGGTTTAGGTTTAGGTTTAGGTTTTAGATTTAGGTTATAGCGGTTGGGAATTGAGAATTGGCTATGGTTTAGGTTTAGGAAATCGGGTTTGGGATCGGGATCGGGTTTTGGTTTGGGTTTTCAAGTTTAGGTTTAGGTTTAGGTTCGGGAGTTGTGATTAACATAAGGTGTATGTTTAGGATTAGGGATTGGAGAACACATTTAGGTTTTAGGTTTACGTTTGGGCTTAGGTTATAGGTAGGTTATAGGTTATAGCTGCAGGGAATTGAGAATAGGTTAAGGTTTAGGTTTAGGAAATCGGGTTCGGGTTCGAGATCGGGTTTTGCTTTGGGTTTTCAAGTTTAAGTTTAAGTCTAGGTTAGGGAGTTGAGAATAGGAAAAGGTGTAGGTTTAGGTATAGGGATTTGAGAACACATTTAGGTTTTAGGTTTAGGTTTAGGTTTAGGTTTTAGGTTTAGGTTTAGGTTTTAGGTTTAGGTTATAGGTAGGTTATAGGTTATAGTTATAGGGAATTGAGAATCGAGTTATGGTTTAGGTTTAGAAATCGGGTTCAAGTTCGAATCGGGTTTTAGTTTGGGTTTTCAAGTTTAGGTTTAGGTTTAGGATAGGGAGTTGAGATTAGCATTAGGTGTAGGTTTAGGATTAGGGATTGGAGAACACATTTAGGTGTTAGGTTTATGTTTAGGTTTAGGCTATAGGTTTAGCTTATAGGTAGGTTATAGGTTATAGTTGTTGGGAATTGAGAATAGGTTAAGGTTTAGGTTTAGGAAATCGGATTCGGGTTCGGGATTGGGTTTTAGTTCGGGTTTTCAAGATTAGGTTTAGGTTTAGGTTAGGGAGTTGAGATTAGGATTAGGTGTAGGTTTAGGTTGAGGAATTTGAGAAAACAATTGGGTTTTAGGTTTAATAAATGGTTTAGGTTTTACGTAGGTTATAGGCTATAGCAATAGGGAATTGAGAATAGGTTAAGGTTTAGGTTTAGGAAATCGGGTTCGGGTTCAGGATCGGGTTTTGCTTTGGGTTTTCAAGTTTAAGTTTAGGTTTAGGTTAGAGAGTTGAGAATAGGATTAGGTGTAGGTTTAGGATTAGGGATTTGAGAACACATTTAGGTTTTAGGTTTAGGTTTAGGTTTAGGTTTTGGTTTAGGTTATAGGTAGGTTATAGGTTATAACTATAGGGAATTAAGAATCGGTTATGGTTTAGGTTTAGGAAATCGAGTTCGGGTTCGGGATCGGGTTTTAGTTTGGGTTTTGAAGTTTAGGTTTACGTTTAGGTTACGAGTTAAGATTAACATTAGGTGTAGGTTTAGGATTAGGGATTGGAGAACACATTTAGGTTTTAGGTTTACATTTAGGTTTAGGTCATAGGTTTGGGTTATAGGTAGGTTATAGGTTATAAATGAGGGAATGAGAATAGGTTAAGGTTTAGGTTTAGGAAATCGGGTTGGGGTTCGGGATCGGGTTTTGCTTTGGGTTTTAAAGTTTAGGTTTTGGTTTAGGTTAGGGAGTTGAGAATAGGATTAGGTGTAGGTTTACGTTTAGGGATTTGAGAACACATTTAGGTTTTAGGTTTAGGTTTAGGCTTAGGTTTTGGGTTTAGGTTATAGTTAGGAATTGAGATTTGGTTATGGTTTAGGTTTAGGAAATCGGGTTCGGGATCGGGTTTTGGTTTGGGCTTTCAAGTTTAGGTTTAGGTTTAGGTTTAGGTTCGGAGTTGAAATTAACATTAGGTGTCGGTTTAGGATTAGGGATTGGAGAACACATTTAGGTTTTAGGTTTACGTTTAGGTTTAGATTCTGAGTTTAGGTTATAGGTAGGTTATAGGTTATAGGCTAGAGGAATTGAGAATAGGTTAAGGTTTAGGTTTAGGAAATCGAGTTCGGGTTCGAGATCGGGTTTTGCTTTGGGTTTTCAAGTTTAAGTTTAAGTCTAGGTTAGGGAGTTGAGAATAGGAAAAGGTGTAGGTTTAAGTATAGGGATTTGAGAACACATTTAGGTTTTAGGTTTAGGTTTAGGTTTAGGTTTTAGGTTTAGGTTTAGGTTTTAGGTTTAGGTCATAGGTAGGTTATAGGTTATAGTTATGGTGAATTAAGAATCGGTTATGGTTTAGGTTTAGGAAATCGGGTTCGAGTTCGGAATCGGGTTTTGGTTTGGGTTTTCAAGTTTAGGTTTAGGTTTAGGATAGGGTGTTGAGATTAGCATTAGGTGTAGGTTTAGGATTAGAGATTGGAGAACACATTTAGGTGTTAGGTTTATGTTTAGGTTTAGGCTATAGGTTTAGCCTATAGGTAGGTTATAGGTTATAGTGTTGGGAATTGAGAATAGGTTAAGGTTTAGGTTTAGGAAATCGGGTTCGGGTTCGGGATTGGGTTTTGGTTCGGGTTTTCAAGATTAGGTTTAGGTTTAGGTTAGGGAGTTAAGATTAGGATTAGGTGTAGGTTTAGGTTGAGGAATTTGAGAAAACATTTGTGTTTTAGGATTAGTAAATGCTTTAGGTTTTAGGTAGGTTATAGGTTATAGCAATAGGGAATTGAGAATAGGTTAAGGTTTTGGTTTAGGAAATGGGGTTCGGGTTCGGGATCGGGTTTTGCTTTGGGTTTTGAAGTTTAGGTTTAGGTTTAGGTTAGAGAGTTGAGAATAGGATTTGGTGTAGGTTTAGGTTTAGGGATTTGAGAACACATTTAGGTTTTAGGTTTAGGTTTAGGTTTAGGTTTTAGGTTTAGGTTATAGGTAGGTTATAGGTTATAACTATAGGGAGTTAAGAATCGGTTATGGTTTAGGTTTAGAAATCGGGTTCGGGTTCGGGATCGGGTTTTAGTTTGGGTTTTCAAGTTTAGGTTTAGGTTTAGGTTACGGAGTTGAGATTAGCATTAGGTGTAGGTTTAGGATTAAGGATTAGAGAACACATTTAGGTTTTAGGTTTACATTTAGGTTTAGGTCATTGGTTTGGGTTATAGGTAGGTTATAGCTTATAGCTATAGGGAATTGAGAATAGGTTAAGGTTTCGGTTTCGAAAATCGGGTTCGGGTTCAGGATCGGGTTTTGCTTTGGGTTTTAAAGTTTAGGTTTTGGTTTAGGTTAGGGAGTTGAGAATAGGATTAGGTGTAGGTTTACGTTTAGGGATTTGAGAACACATTTAGGTTTTAGGTTTAGGTTTAGGCTTAGGTTTTGGGTTTAGGTTATAGTGATGGGAATTGAGATTCGGTTATGGTTTAGGTTTAGAAATCCTTAGGTTCGGGATCGGGTTTTGGTTTGGGTTTTCAAGTTTAGGTTTAGGTTTAGGTTTAGGTTCGGGAGTTGAGATTAACATTAGGTGTAGGTTTAGGATTAGGGATTGGAGAACACATTTAGGTTTTAGGTTTGCATTTAGGTTTAGGTTACAAGTTTAGGTTATAGGTAGGTTATAGGTTATAGCTACAGGGAATTGAGAATAGGTTAAGGTTTAGGTTTAGGAAATCGGGTTCGGGTTTGAGATCGGGTTTTGCTTTGGGTTTTCAAGTTTAAGTTTAAGTCTAGGTTAGGGAGTTGAGAATAGGAAAAGGTGTAGGTTTAGGTATAGGGATTTGAGAACACATTTATGTTTTAGGTTTAGGTTTATGTTTAGGTTTTAGGTTTAGGTTATAGGTAGGTTATAGGTTATAGTTATAGGGAATTGAGAATCGGTTATGGTTTAGGTTTAGGAAATCGGGTTCGTGTTCGGAATCGGGTTTTGGTTTGGGTTTTCAAGTTTAGGTTTAGGTTTAGGATAGGAGTTGAGATTAGCATTAGGTGTACGTTTAGGATTAGGGATTGGAGAACACATTTAGGTGTTAGGTTTATGTTTAGGTTTAGGCTATAGGTTTAGCTTATAGGTGGTTATAGGTTATAGGCATTTGGGAATTGAGAATAGGTTAAGGTTTAGGTTTAGGAAATCGGGTTCGAGTTCGGGATTGGGTTTTGGTTCGGGTTTCAAGATTAGGTTTAGGTTTAGGTTAGGGAGTTGAGATTAGGATTAGGTGTAGGTTTAGGTTGAGGAATTTGAGAAAACATTTAGGTTTTAGGTTTAGTAAATGGTTTAGGTTTTACGTAGGTTATAGGTTATAGCAATAGGGAATTGAGAATAGGTTAAGGTTTAGGTTTAGGAAATCGGGTTCGGGTTGAGATCGAGTTTTGCTTTGGTTTTGAAGTTTAGGTTTAGGTTTAGGTTAGAGAGTTGAGAATAGGATTAGGTGTAGGTTTAGGTTTAGGGATTTGAGAACACATTTAGGTTTTAGGTTTAGGTTTAGGTTTAGGTTTTAGCTTTAGGTTATAGGTAGTTTATAGGTTATAACTATAGGGAATTAAGAATGGTTATGGTTTAGGTTTAGGAAATCGGGTTCGGGTTCGGGATAGGTTCTGAGTTGAGATTAGCATTAGGTGTAGGTTTAGGATTAGGGATTGGAGAACACATTTAGGTTTTAGGTTTACATTTAGGTTTATGTCAAAGGTTTGGGTTATAGGTAGGTTATAGGTTATAGCTGTAGGGAATTGAGAATAGGTTAAGGTTTAGGTTTAGGAAATAGGGTTCGGGTTTGGGATCGGGTTTTGCTTTGGGTTTTAAAGTTAAGGTTTTGATTGAGGTTAGGGAGTTGTGAATAGGATTAGGTGTAGGTTTATGTTTAGGGATTTGAGAACACATTTAGGTTTTAGGTTTAGGTTTAAGCTTAGGTTTTGGGTTTAGGTTATAGGCTGTGGGAATTGAGATTCGATTATGGTTTAGGTTTAGAGATCCTGGTTCGGGATCGGGTTTTGGTTTTGGTTTTCAAGTTTAGGTTTAGGTTTAGGTTTAGGTTCGGGAGTTGAGATTAACATTAGGTGTAGGTTTAGGATTAGGGATTGGAGAACACATTTAGGTTTTAGGTTTACGTTTAGGTTTAGGTTACAGGTTTAGTTTATAGGGTGGTTATAGGTTCTAGGCAAGGGAATTGAGAATAGGTTAAGGTTTAGGTTTAGGAAATCGGGTGCAGGTTCGAGATCGGGTTTTGCTTTGGGTTTTCAAGTTTAAGTTTAAGTCTAGGTTAGGGAGTTGAGAATAGGAAAAGGTGTAGGTTTAGGTATAGGGATTTGAGAACACATTTAGGTTTTAGGTTTAGGTTTAGGTTTAGGTTTTAGGTTTAAGTTATAGGTAGGTTATAGGTTATAGTTATAGGGAATTGAGAATCGGTTATGGTTTAGGTTTAAGAAATCGGGTTCGAGTTCGAATCGGGTTTTGGTTTGGGTTTTCAAGTTTAGGTTTAGGTTTAGGATAGAGAGTTGAGATTAGCATTAGGTGTAGGTTTAGGATTAGGGATTGGAGAACACATTTAGGTGTTAGGTTTATGTTTAGGTTTAGGCTATAGGTTTAGCTTATAGGTAGGTTATAGGTTATAGCTGTTGGGAATTGAGAATAGGTTAAGGTTTAGGTTTAGGAAATCGGGTTCGGGTTCGGGATTGGGTTTTGGTTCGGGTTTTCAAGATTAGGTTTAGGTTTAGGTTAGGGAGTTGAGATTAGGATTAGGTGTATTTTTAGGTTAAGGAATTTGAGAAAATATTTGGGTTTTAGGTTTAGTAAATGGTTTAGGTTTTACGTAGGTTATAGTTTATAGCAATAAGGAATTGAGAATAGGTTAAGGTTTAGGTTTAGGAAATCGGGTTGGGTTTTGCTTTGGGTTTTCAAGTTTAGGTTTAGGTTTAGGTTAGAGAGTTGAGAATAGGATTAGGTGTAGGTTTAGGTTTAGGGATTTGAGAACACATTTAGGTTTTACGTTTAGGTTTAGGCTTAGGTTTTGGGTTTAGGTTATAGCTGTTGGGAATTGAGAATCGGTTATGGTTTAGGTTTAGGAAATCGGGTTCGGGATCGGGTTTTGGTTTGGGTTTTCAAGTTTAGGTTTAGGTTTAGGTTTAGGTTCGGGAGTTAAGATTAACATTAGGTGTAGGTTTAGGATTAGGGATTGGAGAACACATTTAGGTTTTAGGTTTACGTTTAGGTTTAGGTTACAGGTTTAGGTTATAGGTAGGTTATAGGTTATAGCTACAGGGAATTAAGAATAGGTTAAGGTTAATGTTTAGGAAATCGGGTTCGGGTTCATGATCGGGTTTTGCTTTGGGTTTTCAAGTTTAGGTTTAAGTTTAGGTTAGGGAGTTGAGAATAGGAATAGGTGTAGGTTTAGTTTTAGGGATTTGAGACCACATTTAGGTTTTAGGTTTAGGTTTAGGTTTAGGTTTTAGGTTTAGGTTTAGGTTTTAGGTTTAGGTTATAGGTAGGTTATAGGTTATAGCTATAGCGAATTGAGAATCGGTTATGGTTTAGATTTAGGAAATCGGGTTCGAGTTCGGGATCGGGTTTTGGTTTGGGCTTTCAAGTTTAGGTTTAGGTTTAGGTTAGGGAGTTGAGATTAGCATGAGGTGTAGGTTTAGGATTAGGGATTGGAGAACACATTTAGGTTTTAGGTTAACATTTCGGTTAAGTTTATAGGTAGGTTATAGGTTACAGCTGTAGGGAATTAGGAATAGGTTAATGTTTAGGTTTAGGAAATTGGGTTCAGGTTCGAGATTGGGTTTTAGTTTGGGTTTTCAAGTTTAGGTTTAGGTTTAGGTTAGGGAGTTGAGAATAGGATTAGGTGTAGGTTTAGGTTAAGGGATTTGAGAACACATTTAGGTTATGAGCCTAGGTTTAGGTTTAGGTTATAGGTTTAGGTTATAGGTTGGTTATAGTTTATAGCTATAGGGAACTTAGAATCGATTATGGTTTAGGTTAGGGAAATGGGTTCGGTTTCGGGATCGGGTTTTAGTTTGGGTTTTCAAGTTTTGGTTTAGGTTTAGGTTAGGGAGTTGAGATTAGCATTAGGTGTAGGTTTAGGATTAGGGATTGGAGAAACACGTTTAGGTTTTGGGTTTATGTTTAGGTTTAGGTTATAGGTTTAGGTAATAGGTAGGTTATAGGTTATAGTTTGTAGGCAATTTAGAATAGGTTAAGGTTTAGGTTTAGAAATCGGGTTCGGGTTCGGGATCGGGTTTTGCTTTGGGTTTTCAAGTTTAGGTTTAAGTTTAGGTTAGGGTGTTGAGAATAGGAATAGGTGTAGGTTTAGGTTTAGGGATTTGAGATCACATTTAGGTTTTAGGTTTAGGTTTAGGTTTAGGTTTTAGGTTTAGGTTATAGGTAGGTTATAGGTTATAGCTATAGCGAATTAAGAATGGTTATGGTTTGGGTTTAGGAAATCGGGTTCGAGTTCGGGATCGGGTTTTGGTTTTGGTTTTCAAGTTTAGGTTTAGGTTTAGGTTAGGGAGTTGATATTAGCATTAGGTGTAGGTTTAGGATTAAGGATTGGAGAACACATTTAGGTTTTAGATTTACGTTTAGGTTTTGGTTATAGGTAGGTTATAGATTCTGTTGTGAGGGAATTAAGAATAGGTTAAGGTTTAGGTTTAGAAATCGGGTTCGGGTTCGGGATTGGGTTTTGGTTTGGGTTTTCAAGTTTTGGTTTAGGTTTAGGTTAGGGAGTTGAGAATAGGATTAGGTATAGGTTTTAGTTAAGGGATTTGAGAACAAATTTAGGTTTTGAGTTTAGGTTTAGGTTTAGGTTATATGTTTAGGTTATAGGTAAGTTATTGTTTATAGCGATAGGGGTGAGAATCGGTTATAGTTTAGGTTAAGTAAATTGGGTTCGGTTTAGGATCGGGTTTTGGTTTGGGTTTTAAGTTTTGGTGTAGGTTTAGGT
The DNA here is from genome assembly GCA_030180095.1 of Magnolia changhungtana. Classification (NCBI taxonomy): domain Eukaryota; kingdom Viridiplantae; phylum Streptophyta; class Magnoliopsida; order Magnoliales; family Magnoliaceae; genus Magnolia; species Magnolia changhungtana. The sequence continues at coordinate 847,579 of JASAUF010000064.1, read as the reverse complement.
TAGGGAGTGGAGATTAGCATTAGGTGTAGGTTTAGGATTAGGGATTGGAGAAGCGCGTTTAGGTTTTGGGTTTATGTTTAGGTTTAGGTTATAGGTTTAGGTTATAGGTAGGTTATAGGTTATAGCTGTAGGCAATTGAGAATAGGTTAAGGTTTGGGTTAAGGAAATCGGGTTCGAGTTCGGGATCGGGTTTTGCTTTAGGATTTCAAGTTTAGGTTTAGGTTTAGGTTAGGGAGTTGAGAGTAGGATTAGGTGTAGGTTTAGGTTTAGGAATTTGAGAACACATTTAGGTTTTAGGTTTAGAAAATGGTTTAGGTTTTAGGTAGGTTATAGGTTATAGCAATAGGGAATTGAGAATAGGTTAAGGTTTAGGTTTAGGAAATCGGACTCGAGTTTGGGATCGGGTTTTGGTTTGGGTTTTCAAGTTTTGGTTTGGGTTTCGGTTAGGGAGTTGAGAATAAGGATTAGTCGTGTAGGTTTAGGTTTTGGGATTTGAGAACACATTTAGGTTTTAGGTTTAGGTTTTGCTTTAGGTTTTACGTTTAGGTTATAGGTAGGTTATAGGTTATAGCTATAGGGAATTAGGAATCGTTATGGTTTAGGTTTAGGAAATCAGGTTCGGGTTCGATATCTGGTTTTAGTTTGGGTTTTCAAGTTTATGTTTAGGTTTAGGTTAGAGAGTTGAGATTAGCATTAGGTGTAGGTTTAGGATTAGGGATTGGAGAACACATTTAGGTTTTAGCTTTACATTTAGGTTTATGTTATAGGTTTCGGTTATAGGTAGGTTATAGGTTTACATTTAAGTTATAGGTTATAGTTAGAGGTGAGAATAGTTTAAGGTTTAGGTTTAGGAAATCGGGTTCGGTCAGGGTTTTGCTTTGGGTTTCAAGTTTAGGTTTAGTTTTAGGTTAGGAGTTGAGAATAGGATTATGTGTCGGTTTAGGTTTAGGGATTTGAGAACACATTTAAGTTTTAGGTTTAGGTTTTGGGCTTAGGTTATAGTGTTGGGAATTGAGAATCGGTTATGGTTTAGGTTTAGGAAATCGGAGTTCGGGTTCGGGATTGGGTTTTGGTTTTGGTTTTCTAGTTTAGGTTTAGGTTTAGGTTCGGGAGTTGAGATTAGCATTAGGTGTAGGTTTAGGATTACGGATTGGAGAACACATTTAGCTTTAGGTTTACGTTTAGGTTTGGGTTATAGGTTTAGGTTATAGGTAGGTTATAGGTTATAGATACAGGGAATTGAGAATAGGTTAAGGTTTAGGTTTAGGAAATTGGGTTCGGGTTCAGGATCGGGTTTTGCTTTGGGTTTTCAAGTTTAGGTTTATGTTTAAGATAGGGAGTTGAGAATAAGAATAGTTTAGGTTTAGGTTTAGGGATTTGAGAACACATTTAGGTTTAGGTTTAGATTTAGGTTTAGGTTTTTGGTTTAGGTTTAGGTTTTAGGTTTAGCTTATAGGTAGGTTATAGGTTATAGCTATAGCATATTGAGAATCGGTTATGGTTTAGGTTTCGGAAATCGGGTTCGGGTTCGGGATTGGGTTTTGCTTTGGGTTTTCAAGTTTAGGTTTAGGTTTAGGTTAGGGAGTTGAGATTAGCATTAACTGTAGTGTTAGGATTAGGGATTGGAGAAAACATTTATGTTTTAGGTTTACTTTTAGGTTTAGGTTATAGGTAGGTTATAGGTTACAGCTGCAGGGAATTGAGAATAGGTTAAGGTTTAGGTTTAGGAAATCGGGTTCGGGTTCGGGATTCGGTTTTGGTTTAGGTTTTCAAGTTTAGGTTTAGGTTTAGGTTAGGGAGTTGAGAATATGATTAGGTGTAAATTTATGTTAAGGGATTTGAGAACACATTTGGGTTTTGAGTTTAGGTTTAGGTTTAGGCTATAGGTTTAGGTTATAGGTAGGTTATAGGTTATAGCTATAGGGAATTGAGAATCGGTTATGGTTTAGGTTAAGGGAATTGGGTTCAGTTTCGGGATCGGGTTTTGGTTTGGGTTTTCAAGTTTTGGTTTAGGTTTAGGTTAGGGAGTTGAGATTAGCAATCAGTTTAGGTTTAGGATTAGGGATTGGAGAACACATTTAAGTTTTAGGTTTATATTTAGGTTTAGGTTATAGGTTTAGGTTATATGTAGGTTATAGGTTATAGCTGTAGGGAATTGAGAATAGGTTAAGGTTTAGGTTAAGGAAGTCGGGTTCGAGTTCGGGATCGGGTTTTGCTTTGGGTTTTCAAGTTTAGGTTTAGGTTTAGGTTAGGGAGTTGAGATTAACATTAGGTGTAGGTTTAGGATTAGGGATTGGAGAACACATTTAGATTTTAGGTTTATGTTTAGGTTTGGGCTATAGGTTTAGGTTATAGGTAGGTTATAGGTTATAGCTGTAGGGAATTGAGAATAGGTTACGGTTTAGGTTTAGGAAATCGGGTTCGGGTTCGGGATTGGGTTTTGGTTAGGGTTTTCAAGTTTTGGTTTAGGTTTAGGTTAGGGAGTCGAGATTAGGATTAGCTGTAGGTTTAGGTTTAGGAATTTGAGAACACATTTAGGTTTTAGGTTTAGAAAATGGTATAGGTTTTAGGTAGGTCATAGGTTATAGCAATAGGGAATAGAGAATAGGTTAAGGTTTAGGTTTAGGAAATCGAGTTCGGGTTCAAGATCGGGTTTTTCTTTGGGTTTTCAAGTTTAGGTTTAGGTTTAGCTTAGGGAGTTGAGAATAGGATTAGGTGTAGGTTTAGGTTTATGGATTTGAGAACACATTTAGGTTTCAGGTTGTTGTTTTAGGTTTAGGTTTTAGGTTTACGTTATAGGTAGGTTATAGGTTATAGCTATAGGGAATTTAAAATCGGTTATGGTTTAGGTTTAGGAAATCGGGTTCGGGTTCGGATCGGGTTTTAGTTTGGGTTTTCAAGTTTAGGTTTAGGTTTAGGTTAAGGAGTTGAGATTAGCATTAGTTGTAGGTTTAGGATTAGGGATTGGAGAACACATTTAGGTTTTAGGTTTACATTTAGGTTTAGGTTATAGGTTTGTGTTATAGGTAGGTTATAGGTTATACCGTAGGGAATTTAGAATAGGTTAAGGTTTAGGTTTAGGAAATTGGATTAGGTGATCGGGTTTTCTTTGGGTTTTCAAGTTTAGGTTTAGGTTTAGGTTAGGGAGTTGAGAATAAGATTAGGTGTAGGTTTAGGTTTAGGGATTTGAGAACACATTTAGGTTTTAGGTTTAGGTTTAGGTTTAGGTTTTAGGTTTAGGTTATAGCGGTTGGGAATTGAGAGTCGGTTATTATTAGGTTAGAAATCGAGTTCGGGTTCGGGATCGGGTTTTGGTTTAGGTTTTCAAGTTTAGGTTTAGGTTTAGGTTTAGGTTCGGGAGTTGAGATTAGCATTAGGTGTAGGTTTAGGATTAGGTATTGGAGAACACATTTAGGTTTTAGGTTTACGTTTAGGTTTAGGTTATAGGTTTTAGTTATAGGTAGGTTATAGGTTATAGTGAGGGAGTTGAGAATAGGTTAAGGTTTAGGTTTAGAAAATCGGGTTCGGGTTCGGGATCGGGTTTTGCTTTGGGTTTTTAAGTTTAAGTTTAAGTTTAGGTTAGGGAGTTGAGAATAGGAATAGTTTTAGGTTTAGGTTTATGTATTTGAGAACACATTTATGTTTTATGTTTAGGTTTAGGCTTAGGTTTAGGTTTTAGGTTTAGGTTTAGGTTTTAGGTTAAGGTTGTAGGTAGGTTATAGGTTATAGCTATAGCGAATTGAGAATCAGTTATGGTTTAGGTTTATGAAATCGGGTTCGGGTTTTGGTTTGGGTTTTCAAGTTCATTTAGGTTAGGGAGTTGAGATTAGCATTAGGTGTAGGTTTAGGATTAGGGATTGGAGAACACATTTAGGTTTTAGGTTTACGTTTAGGTTTAGGTTATAGGTTATGGATGTAGGGAATTGAGAATAGGTTAGGGTTTAGGTCTAGGAATGGTTCGGGTTCGGATCGATTTTACTTTAGGTTTTCAAGTTTAGGTTTAAGTTTAGGTTAGGGAGTTGAGAATAGGAATAGGTGTAGGTTTAGGTTTAGGGATTTGAGAACACATTTAGGTTTTAGGTTTAGGTTTTAGGTTTAGGTTTAGGTTTTAGGTTTAGGTTATAGGTAGGTTATAGGTTAGCTGTCGGGAAATGAGAATAGGTTAATGTTTAGGTTAGGAAGTTGAGAATAAGATTAGGTGTAGTTTTAGGTTAAGGGATTTGAGAACACATTTAGGTTTTGAGTTTAGGTTATAAGTTTAGGTTATAGGTTTTGTTATAGTTTAGGTTATAATTAGGTTATAGGTTATAGCTATTGGGAATTGAGATTCGGTTGTGGTTTAGGTTAAGGAAATTGGGTTCGGTTTCGGGATCGGGTTTTGGTTTGGGTTTTCAAGTTTTGATTTAGGTCTAGGTTAGGGATTTGAGATTAGCATTAGTTATAGGTTTAAGATTAGGGATTGGAGAACACATTTAGGTTTTAGGTTTATATTTAGGTTTAGGTTATAGGTTTAGGTTATAGGTAGGTTATAGGTTATAGCTGTAGGGAATTGAGAATAGGTTATGGTTTAGGTTAAGGAAATCGGGTTCGAGTTCGGGATCGGGTTTTGCTTTGGGTTTTCAAGTTTCGGTTTAGGTTTAGGTTAGGGAGTTGAGATTAGCATTAGGTATAGGTTAATGATTAGAGATTGGAGAACACATTTAGGTTTTAGGTTTATGTTTAGGTTTAGGCTTTAGGCTTTAGGTTATAGGTAGGTTATAGGTTATAGTGTAGGGAATTGAGAATAGGTTAAGGTTTATGTTTAGGAAATCGGGCTCGGGTTCGGGATTGGGTTTTGGATCGAGATTTCAAGTTTAATTTTAGGTTTAGGTTAGGGAGTTGAGATTAGGATTAGGTGTAGCTTAAGGTTCGGGAATTTGAGAACACATTTAGGTTTTAGGTTTAAGAAATGGTTTAGGTTTTAGGTAGGTTATAGGTTATAGTTGTAGGGAATTGAGAATAGGTTAAGGTTTAAGTTTACGAAATCGGGTTCGGGTTGAGGATCGGGTTTTGTTTGGGTTTTCAAGTTTAGGTTTAGGTTTAGGCTAGGGAGTTGAGAATAGGATTAGGTGTATGTTTAGGTTTAGGGATTTGAGAACACATTTTGGTTTTAGGTTTAGGTTTAGGTTTAGGTTTTAGGTTTAGGTTTAGGTTTTAGGTTTACGTTATAGGTAGGTTATAGGTTATAGCTATATGGAATTGAGAATCGGTTATGGTTTAGGTTTAGGAAATCGGGTTCGGGTTCGAGATCGGGTTTTGGTTTGGATTTTCAAGTTTAGGTTTAGGTTTAGGTTAGGGAGTTGAGATTAGCATTAGGTGTTGGTTTAGGATTAGGGATTGGACAACACATTTAGGTTTTAGGTTTATGTTTAGGTTTAGGATATAGGTTTAGGTTATAGGTAGGTTATAGGTTATAGTATAGGGAATTGAGAATAGGTTAAGGTTTAGGTTTAGGAAATTGGGTTCGGGTTCGAGATTGGGTTTTGGTTCGAGTTTTCAAGTTTAGTTTTAGGTTTAGGTTAGGTGGTTGAGATTAGGATTAGGTGTAGGTTAAGCTTCAGGAATTTGGGAACACATTTAGGTTTTACGTTTAGGAAATGGTTTAGGTTTTAGGTAGGTTATAGGTTATAGCGATGAGGGAATTGAGAATAGGTTAAGGTTTAGGTTTAGGAAATCGGGTTTGGGTTCGGGATCGGGTTTTGGTTTGGGGTTTCAAGTTTAGGTTTAGGTTTAGGTTAGGGAGTTAGGAATAGGATTAGGTGTAGTTTGGGTTTAGGGATTTGAGAACACATTTAGGTTTTAGGTTTAGGTTTAGGTTTGGGTTTTAGGTTTAGGTTATAGGTAGCTTATAGGTTATAGCTATAGGGAATTGAGAATCGGTTATGGTTTGTGTTTAAGAAATCGTGTTCGGGTTCGGGATCAGGTTTTAGTTTGGGTTTTCAAGTTTAGGTTTAGAGAGTTGAGATTAGCATTAGGTGTAGGTTTAGGATTAGGGATTGGAGAACACATTTAGGTTTTAAGATTACATTTAGGTTTAGGTTATAGGTTTGGGTTATCGTAGGTTTTAGGTTATAGCTATAGGGGAATTGAGAATAGGTTAGGGTTTAGGTTTAGGAAATCGGGTTTGGGTTCGGGATCGGGTTTTGCTTTCGGTTTTCAAGTTTAGGTTTACGTTTAGGTTAGGGAGTTGAGAATAGGATTAGGTGTAGGTTTAGGTTTAGGGATTTGAGAACACATTTAAGTTTTAGGTTTAGTAGGTATAGGTTATAGCTATTGGGAATTAAGAATTGGTTATGGTTTAGGTTTAGGAAATCGGGTTCGGGTTCGGGATCGAGTTTTGGTTTTGGTTTTCTAGTTTAGGTTTAGGTTTAGGTTTGGGAGTTGAGATTAGCATTAGGCGTAGGTTTAGGATTAGGGATTGGCGAACACTTTTAGGTTTTAGGTTTACGTTTAGGTTTAGGTTATAGGTAGGTTATATGTTATAGCTGCAGGGAATTGAGAATATGTTAAGGTTTAGGTTTAGGAAATAGGGATTGGGTTCGGGATCGGGTTTTGCTTTAGGCTTTCAAGTTTAGGTTTAAGTTTAGGTTAGCGAGTTGAGAATAGGAATATGTGTAGGTTTAGGTTTAGGGATTTGAGAACACATTTAGGTTTTAGGATTAGGTTTAAGTTTAGGTTTTAGGTTTAGGTTTAGGTTTTACGTTTAGGTTATAGGTTATAGCTTTAGGGAATTGAGAATCGGTTATGGTTTAGGTTTAGGAAATCGGGTTCCGGTTCAGGATCAGGTTTTGGTTTGGGTTTTCAAGTTTAGGTTTAGGTTTAGGTTTTGGTTAGGGAGTTGAGATTAGCATTAGGTGTAGGTTTAGGATTAGGGATTGGAGAACACCTTTAGGTTTTAGGTTTACGTTTAGGTTTAAGTTATAGGTTTAGGTTATGGGTAGGTTATAGGTTATAGTGCAGTAGGGAATTGAGAATAGGTTAAGGTTTAGTTTTAGGAAATCGGGTTCGGTTCGGGATTGGGTTTTGGTTTGGGTTTTCAAGTTTAAGTTTAGGTTTAGGTTAGGGAGTTGAGAATAGGATTAGTGTAGGTTTAGGTTAAGGGATTTGAGAACACATTTAGGTTTTGAGATTAGGTTTAGGTTTAGGTTTTAGGTTTAGGTTATAGGTAGGTTATAGGATATAGCTATAGGGAATTGAGAATCGGTTATGGTTTAGGTTAAGGAAATTGGGGTTCGGTTTCAGGATCGGTTTTGGTTTGGGTTTTCAAATTTTGGTTTAGGTTTTCAAATTTTGGTTTAGGTTTAGGTTAGGGACTTGAGATTAGCATTAGGTGTAGGTTTAGGATTAGGGATTGGAGAACACATTTAGGTTTTAGGTTTATGTTTAGGTTTAGGTTATAGGTTTAGGTTATAGGTAGGTTATAGGTTATAGTTAGTGGAATTGAGAATAGGTTAAGGTTTAGGATTAGGAAATCGGGTTCGAGTTCGAGGTCGGGTTTTGCTTTGGGTTTTCAAGTTTAGGTTTAGGTTTCGGTTTGGGAGTTGAGAATAGGATTAGGTGTAGGTTTAGTTTTAGGGATTTGAGAACACATTTAGGTTTTAGGTTTAGGTTTAGGTTTAGGTTTTGGGTTTAGGTTTAGGTTTTAGGTTATAGGGTATTGCTATTGGAATTGAGAATCGGTTATGGTTTAGGTTTAGGAAATCGGGTTCGTGTTCGGGTTCGAGATCGGGTTTTGGTTTGGGTTTTCAAGTTTAGGTTTAGGTTTAGGTTTAGATTAGGGAGTTGAGATTAGCATTAGGAGTAGGTTTAGGATTAGGGATTGGAGAACACATTTAGGTTTTAGGTTTATGTTTAGGTTTAGGTTATAGGTTTAGGTTATAGTTAGGTTATATGTTATAGTTGTAGGTAATTGAGAATAGGTTAAGGTTTAGGTTTAGGAAATCGGGTTTGGGTTCGGGATTGGATTTTGGTTTTGGTTTTCAAGTTTAGGTTTAGGTTTAGGTTAGGGAGTTGAGAATAGGATTAGGTGTAGGTTTAGGTTTAGGTATTTGAGAAAACATTTAGGTTTTAAGTGTAGGTTTAGGTTTCGCTTTAGGTTTTAGTTTTAGATATAGGTTATAGGTACGTTATAGGTTATAGCTATCGGGAATGAGAATCGGTTGTGGTTTAGGTTTAGGAAATCGGGTTAGGGTTCGGGATCGAGTTTTGCTTTGGGTTTTCAAGTTTAGGTTTAGGTTTAGGTTAGAGATTTGAGATTATCATTAGGTGTAAGTTTAGGATTAGGGATTGGAGAACACATTTAGGTTTTAGGTTTAGGTTATAGGTTTGGGTTATAGGTATGTTATAAGTTATTGCTATAGGGAATTGAGAATAGGTTAAGGTTTAGGTTTAGGAAATCGACTTTGGGTTCGGGATCAAGTTTTGCTTTATGTTTTCTAGTTTAGGTTTAGGTTTAGGTTAGGGAGTTGAGATTTGCATTAGGTGTAGGTTTTGGTTTAGGGATTGGAGAACACATTTACGTTTTAGGTTTACGTTTAGATTTAGGTTATAGGAAGGGTATAGGTTATAACCGTTGGGAATTGAGGTTAGTTTAAGGTTTCCGTTTAGGAAATTGGGTTTTTCTTTGGGTTTTCAAGTTTAGGTTTAGGTTAGGGAGTTGATAATAGGATTAGGTGTGGGTTTAGGTTTAGGTATTTGAGAACACATCTAGGTTTTAGGTTTTTGAAATGATTTAGGTTTTAGGTTAAGGTTATAGGTAGGTTATAGGTTATAGCTATAGGGAATTGAGAATAGGTTAAGGTTTAGGTTTAGGAAATCGGGTTCGGGTTGGGGATCGGGTTTTGGTTTGGGTTTTCAAGTTTAGGTTTAGGTTTAGGTTAGGGAGTTAAGAATAGGATTAGGTGTAGGTTTAGGTTTAGGGATTTGAGAACACATTTAGGTTTTAGGTTTAGGTTTAGGTTTAGGTTTTAGGTTTAGGTTATAGGTAGGTTATAGGTTATAGCTATAGGGAATTGAGAATCGGTTATGGTTTAGGTTTAGGAAATCGGGTTCGAGTTCGGAATCGAGTTTTGCTTTAGGTTTTCAAGTTTAGGTTTAGGTTTAGGTTAGGAGTTGAGATTAGTATTAGGAGTAGCTTTAGGATTAGGGATTGGTGAACACATTTAGGTTATAGGTTTAGGTTATAGGTTTAGGTTATAGGTTTGGGTTATAGGTGGGTTATAGGTTATAGATGTAGGGAATTGAGTATTGGTTAAGGTTTAGGTTTAGAAAACCGGGTTCGGGTTCAGGATCAGGTTTTGCTTTGGGTTTTCATGTTTAGGTTTAGGTTTAGGTTAGGGAGGCCGAGAATCGATTAGGTGCGAGTTTAGGTTTAGGGATTTGAGAACACATTTAGGTTTTAGGTTTAGGAAATGGTTTAGGTTTTAGGTTAAGGTTATAGGTAGGTTATAGGTTATAGCTATAGGGAATTGAGAATAGGTTATGGTTTGGTTTAGGAAATCGGGTTCGGGTTCGGGATCTAGTTTTGGTTTGGGTTTTCAAGTTTAGGTTTATGTTTAGGTTAGGGAGTTGAGAATAGGATTAGGTGTAGGTTTAGGTTTAGGGATTTGAGAACACATTTAGGTTTTAGGTTTAGGTTTAGGTTTAGGTTTTAGGTTTAGGTTAAAGGTAGGTTATAGGTTATAGCTATAGGGAATTGAGAATCGGTTATTGTTTAGGTTTAGAAATCGGGTTCGGGTTCGGGATCGAGTTTTTGCTTCGATTTTCAAGTTTAGGTTTAGGTTTAGGTTAGGGAGTTGAGATTAGCATTAGAAGTAGGTTTAGGATTAGGGATTGGGGAACACATTTTTGTTTTAGGTTTAGGTTACAGGTTTGGGTTATAGGTAGGTTATAGGTTATAGATGTATGGAATTGAGAATTGGTTAAGGTTTAAGTTTAGGAAATCGGGTTCGAGTTCGTGGATCGGGTTTTACTTTGGGTTTTCAAGTTTAGGTTTAGGTTTAGGTTAGGGAGTTAAGAATAGGATTAGGTGCGGGTTTAGGTTTAGGGATTTGAGAACACAATTAGGTTTTAGGTTTAGGAAATGGTTTAGGTTTTAGGTTAAGGTTATAGGTTATAGCTATAGGGAATTGAGAATAGGTTAAGGTTTTGGTTTAGGAAATCGGGTTCGAGTTCGGGATCGGGTTTTTCTTTGGGTTTTCAAGTTTAGGTTTAGGTTTAGGTTAGGGAGTTGAGATTAGGATTAGGTGTAGGTTTAGGTTTAGGGATTTGAGAACACATTTAGGTTTTAGGTTTAGGAAATGGTTTAGTTTTTAGGTTAAGGTTATAGGTAGGTTATAGGTTATAGCTATAGGGAATTGAGAATAGGTTAAGGTTTAGGTTTAGAAATCGGTTTCGGGTTTGGTATCGGGTTTTGCTTTGGGTTTTCAAGTTTAGCTTTAGGTTTAGGTTAGGGAGTTTAGAATTATATTAGGTGTAGGTTTTGGTTTAGGGATTTGAGAACACATTTAGGATTTAGGTTTAGGTTTTAGGTTTAGGTTATAGGTAGGTTATAGGTTATAGATATAGGAAATTAAGAATCGATTATGGTTTAGGTTTAGGAAATCGGGTTCGGGTTCGGGTTCGGGATCAGGTTTTGCTTTGGGTTTTCAAGTGTAGGTTTAGGTTTAGGTTAGGGAGTTGAGATTAGCATTTGGTGTAGGTTTAGGATTAGGGATTGGAGAACACATTTAGGTTTTAGGGTGTGGTTTAGGTTAAGGGCGTGGTCCCTGCAAATACAGATATAAACACAGCCTGTCCAAATGGTCAGGCCCCTCCAATACTGTCCATAGGAAATTAAAAGCTTCATCATGGTCATAACAGCGGTTCCCACCTTCCAAGTATCCCCGCTCATCCGGATAGCTCCGACGCACATCCGGGTATGCTATATTAATTTCGAGCAAATACATAAACACGGCCTGTCCAAATAGCCCGGCCCCTCCAATGTTGTCCATAGGAAATGGATAGCTTCATCATGGTTATAACAGCGGTTCCCACCTTCCAAGGACCCCCGCTCATCCGGATAGCTCTGACGCACATCCGGGTCTGCTCTATTAATTTTGAGCAAATGCATAAACGCGGCTTGTCTAAATGGACAGGTCCCTCCAATGCTGTCCATAGAAAATAACTTAATCGTAAATGAACTTTTATAAAATAAAATTTAATTTAGTAAAATTTACTTGAAGGCGCTGTCTGATGAGCTGCCGCCCATCATCTGTCACATCTGCCCAACGGGGGGTGGTGGCGGAGATTAGAGATCGGCATAAGACACCGACTTCCGACGTAAATAAGCTGGCATTGTTCCCAACAGGTCTAATACAGTCCTGTGGGAACTCTACTGTTACCCTACCCTCACGAGTAAGTTGCTCTAAAAGCAACCTAAGCGTGGGTCCACGTCCTCATCGGCTGGTCGACGACGCTGCTGCAAAAGAAATATGTAAGTCTAAACATAAACAGAAGTCATTAGACGCCTGTGATGCAATATGTGATGGCGATGCTGGATCCGTCGCATCACGGGTAGAAGGGGTAGATCTAGTGCCCGAACGACGTGGTCTCCCGCCTGGTGCCATCACTGAATATGTGTGAGATACGAACTTAAAAATTTAAACAATGTCAATACAAGTAGAATATACTAAAACATTATATAAGTAGGGTTATACGGTACAATGCATTTGTGCTTCTGCTTAGAGAGATGATTAAAATATGATTAGACCATTACACTATAATGCAAGCAGAATATAATAAAACCATAAACTTTAATCTATAACCCTTGAAAATTCCATTACACATTGTTATTCTATATTAAATACACATATTTCATTGTAATACGAAACAACTTTAAGGTAAACTATCTGAAGTACTCCCTGCGTAAGTTCTCGTATGCTTTAGAGGTGTATGTCATCCTGTGTAAAGCATTGGGCATTTTTATAGCCAACATGACAGTCACAATAGAAGAAATCTAATCTCTCGGGACTCCATTCAGATGTACAAGTGACAGAGTCACACTTTCATATCTCGTTTCTCACGGTTATATATCTCATCGACCAGACCGGGTATCTCTATGGCCCTACCAGAAGAAGATAGGACCGGAAAGTCCATCCGCAACCGCTGATGAAGTATGTTACGTACTTCTTAGGTTCAAATAATGTACATTACAATGAAAATTCTAAGTGTGGTGAGATACAGTATGAAATCTTACACGTTTTTTGAACCATTGTGGAAACTGATCCTGATGCATTCAATCATAACTTGTGACGAATTTAGACTTCATCTCGTCTATGTGTTCGCTACACATAAATAGCACGTCAGCAGCAAGAAACATTAAGATCATTGTATGTAGAGAAAACAATAATCGAGGGAAGAATTACTCCAAGTATGACTCTATTTCTTCACAATTATGCAACACATACCACCTCGCCTTTGCTAGATCCCTAAGGTCCATATCCTAAAACGTCGAGGATCCTAAAGGACGAATGTTATGTGCAAACACAGATATGAGTCCTTGTTCATGCTCCTTCCCTTCATCGGCATTTCGATCTTCTCGGTTGAATCTAGTCTCCATGCCACGAAGATACATGGAGCAAAATGTAAGACACTCATTATTAATGTACGCCTCAACTATGGATCCCACTGGACGCACCTTGTTCCTCACTAATCGTTTGAGTGTGTGAAGGTATCTGTATACAAAACCACTATGTTAAGAGTATGAAAACATGGATATATGTAGTTTACAGAATGAATAAAATTTTTAATAGATTCTACCACCTTTCGATCGGATATATCCAACGATATTGTACTGGGCTTGCAAGCTTTGCCTCATGCGGTAAGTGAATCGCTAGGTGCACCATGACATTGAAAAATGCAAGTGAAAATATTCTTTTAAGTTTGCAAAGAATTACGGCAATGTCCCTCTCCAGTCGTTTAATAACATCTACATTCAACGATTTCAAACACAAATCCTTAAAGAATATCCCCAACTCAATCAGCGCCGTACTAATATCCTTGCTTAGGAATCCATGAATCATAACCGGCAGTAGGCATTACAGAAGGATGTGACAATCATGACTTTTCATTCATGTTACCTTACAGTCCGTAACGTTTATGCGCCGAGATATGTTTGACGCATACCCATCGGAAAACTTCACCGATCTCAACCATTCACATAAACACTTTCTCTCTAGTTTTGTTAACGTGTAGCAAGCTGCTGGTATAGTATACGAATTTTCATGTGGTTGCAAATACAACTCTTTCCTTAAACCCATTTCTTGTAGATCCAATCGAGACTGTCTTTTGTTTTCTTTTCTATGTTCATCAATGTTCCGAAGACATTGTCACATATATTTTTCTCAATATGCATGACATCCAAGTTATGTCATAATTTCAAATCACTCCAATAGGGCAACTCAAAAAAGATATTCTTCTTCCTCCAGTTATAGTCCAATACTATACTTTTCCTCTTTTTCAAGTGCGATGCCTTACCAAATCTAACTTCTCCAATGTTACTCAATTGTTGTATCACATCTTCTCTAGATAGCTCTTTTGAGGGTGGCCTATGATCTTGTTTGCCATCAAAGATCATCGTCTACCTGCGCCAACTATGATCGCTCGGAATGAAGCGACGTTGGCCCATACGACACGTTTTTCTACCATGCTTCAATGACAATGAACAACTCTCAATACCACATGTAGGACAATCCAACTTGCCCTTCGTGCTCCACCCAAACAAATTTTCATACGCGGGAAAGTCATTTATTATCCACAAGACCGCTGCATGCAATTAAAATGACTGTCCTGCAAATGTGTCATATGTTTCTACACATTCACTCCACAACTCGTTTAACTCATCTACTAACGATCGCAAATACACATCAATGTCATTCCCAGGTGACCTGGGTCCAGGAATAAGCAATAACATCATGAAAAATGACTCTTTCATACACAACCAAGGAGGTAAATTGTAGGGCATAAGTACCATTGGCCACATACTGTACGAGCTACTCATATTACCAAATGAATTAAAACCATCACTTGCAAGACCTAGTCGAACATTGCGAGAATCCTTTGCAAACCAATCATGTTACTTGTCAAAATTTTGCCAGGCTTCAGAGTCCGCAGGGTGCCTCAGTGTACTATTATCATGAATGCGTTTCTCCTTATGCCACCTCATATCTTCAGCCGTCTTACGAGACATAAACAATCTTTGCAATCTGGGTTTCAATGGGAAGTACCTTAACACCTTTTACAGGATTTTCTTACTCCTAGCTTTGTCATTCTTCCACCTAGACTCTCTACATTCTTTACACTGATCAGCCTTATCATACTCTTCCCGATACAATAAACAATCATTTATACATGCATGTATGACAGTGTAACCAAGGCCCAAGTTTCGCATCAAGGATTTTACCTCATAATGAGACTTAGGGAATGTCTCACCGTCCGAAAATGCTTCTTTCAACAACTCAAGCAACATGTCAAACAATTTGTTACTCCAACGATTTATTATCTTCGAATGAAGTAACTTTATAAGAAAATTCAACTTGGAGAAGTTCTCACACTCCGGATAAAGTGGACGTTGCGCATCCCTCAACAACTTAACTCAACTTCTCTGATTCGACATCACCCATTGGAGGAATATCTTGGCTACTGCTTGTCACTGCAGAATCAGTATCCGCAACTGTTCCCCTAAACACATCACCTATGATATCTTACATTTCGTCAACGTCTTCATCCTCATCATCCGGCACAATTGGGTCTTCGTTGACTTCAGTGGCTTCAACTCTATGGGTCATATCTTCACCATGATAGATCCACCAAGTGTAACCCTGGTCAATCCCAACTATGAACAAATCGTCCTCTACTTTGTCTAAAGTCTTATATATGATGTTCTTACATTTTCGACATGGACACCTAATCTTATTCTCTGAATCTGCCAGATTTAGTGCAAATTCAATGAACTCTTGAACCCCTTATTTATACTCTGGGCTAAACCTGTTCTTAACTCACATCCAACTCTTATCCATCTCTAAAATGAAAAAACTAGAGTCAGTTTACGGAAATAGCTTTAAGATTAGGCTAGGTTATAGTTTAGGTTATATGTTTAGGTTTAGGTTAAGGTTATGAGTTTAGGTTAAGGTTATAAGTTTAGGTTTAGGTTATAAGTATAGGTTTTAGGATTTGAGAATAGGTTATAGGTTATGGGATAAGGTTTAGGTTATAGGTTATAGGTTATACGTTAAGGTTCGGGTTCGGGATCAGGTTTAGGTTATAGGTTTAGGTTATAGGTTTGGTTTAGGTTTAGGTTTAGGTTTAGGTTATAAGTATAGGTTTTGGAATTTGACAAGAGGGTTTAGGTTCAAGTTATAGGTTTAGGTTTAGGTTTAGGTTTAGGTTATAAGTATAGGTTTTGGGATTTGAGAATAGGTTTAGGTTATAAGTATAGGTTAAGGTTATAAGTTAGGTTTAGGTTTAGGTTTAGGTTAAGGTTATAAGTATATATTTAGGTTATAAGTATAGGCTTTAGGGATTTGAGAATATGTTTAGGTTAAGGTTATAAGTTTAGGTTTACGTTTAGTTTATAAGTTTTGGGATTTGAGAATAGGTTTAGGTTAAGGATATAAGTTTAGGTTTAGGTTATAGGTTATAGCTTTAAAGAATTGAGAATAGGTTATAGGTTATAGGTTGTAGGTTAAGGTTTGGGTTCGGGATTGGGTTTAGGTTATAAGTTTAGGTTAAGGTTATAAGTTTTAGGATTTGAGAATAGGTTTAGGTTAAAGTTATAAGTTTAGGTTTAGGTTTAGTTTATAAGTTATTTATTTTCATTTACATTCGCAAATACATTCATCATCCATCCAAGAAAATTGAAACAAGTACTGTCACTCTATGACTAACAGTTGAAAAGGAAAATCATGCATCTGAGTCTGCTCCAACATTTTCTAAGCTCAACATCCGGATAGCTCCGACGCACATTCGAGTCTGCTCCAACATTTTCTAAGCTAATACAATTAAATCCTAAATTAGTTACTCATCCAAGGTTGGATAGATTGTAATACTTTCATATTCCCATTTAAACGTTTACGCTGAAAATCCGGCAACATCTCCCCATGCCTCTCCAGATAAGTTGATCTTACATTACATTCCGATGTCAAATATCTAAAGCAATGTAAAGATATTTGGCATTGGATACAAAACGGAAGAAACATATCCAGAGAGAAACGAGAAGATGGACCACGGATCAGGCATGAACATTTAAATAGATTGTATGAAAGATTACTTTCCATCTAACCTTGAACTATCTAAAATGGGACAATTTGAACAATTTCTATGCCACCAAAAACACATCATATTTATGTATGGCCCCATAGAAATCCTCAAACGAGTAACTAATTATCTAACTTACAAATCTATAAATTACATGTCACAACTATAAACTAACTAATCACAATAATAATTTAAGACAAAAAAATGTAATATACAAGCTCATGAAAGTTTACAAGAACAATTGTAGGGAACAGAAGGCAATGGATGTAATATCTTAAAGTCAAATAAAAGACTTCAATTTGGGGGAGTGCATAGATCACTAAAGATCACTATTTTAGTCAAACAAATCATTTCTAGCAAGCTATGATGATGATGATACAAGTATATTTGGAGGAGTGCATAAATCACTATAGTTTTGTCTAATCTTCACTTGTTTGCCGCAATGGCTGCCATATATATATATATATATATATATATATATATATATATATATATATATATATATATATATATATATATATAGTTGTATCACCATCATCATAGCTTGCTAGAAATGATGTGTTTGGCCGCAATGTTGACTTTTCTGGACCCTAGCCCAGAAATGAGGGCATCCACTCATTAGGTGAGCTACAATGTGTGAAACTAATGGATGGTTTCCATCTACTTGTCTCATACTATATGCCCTGCTCATGAGTTTTTACTGTATTTACTTTTGTGCCAAGGAATCTATATGGTGGGTATTGGGATCTCTCACATGTATATTGGCATGTGTGCGAGTGTAGAGAGGAACTAGGCTATACATGGATGTTGAAATGCCCTTCTTTCTACATGCAATTGTATGCCCTACTTTAGATGTGTGATAAACCATAAGCTATATGGAACTTATGTCTGATTTCCTAAGCGGCTGGTTGGTGGATATGTAATACACAATGCTAAGTTAGTTATTAAGCATTCAATATCACACATCCAAGTTGATTTATTTAATCATCATAAACACATGTTCTAGTGGGCTGATCTTAACATTATTACCACACATATCCTAGTTGATTGATTTAAGCATCATAAACACATGTTCTAGTGGACTGATTTAATCATCTAGAAACACATGTTCAAGTGGACTGATTCAAGCATTGTAAACACATGTCCAAGTGGACTGATTTAAGCATCATAAATGCATGTCCAAGTGGAATTGATTTAAACATCATCAACACATGTTCTAGTGGGATGATCTTAGCATCATTGCCACACATCCAAGTGAACTATTTTGGGCCCACTAGGTTGTCCTGTGTGTCTTGCCACCTCTTGCCTTGGATCATGCAAGGAGGAGAAGAAAAAAAGGAGGGAAAAAGCTATTTTCTATGTCAAAATTGTGATTTACTCCAATCACCTAGATCCACTTTCCCTAGAATGTGCAGAAAGCAAAGAATGGTTTGAAAGAAGAAAGTAAGTCCACCTAGAAATGTAAACCACACATTTTGGTGCAAAAAATAATTTTAAAAAAAAAAAAAAAAAAAAAAGGTCCTGTTTGGAATGAGGGAAATGAGAATATGAATTTAGCATATCTATAAACTTGTCAAATTCACAAGTTTGAATTAGATTTGGATTTGGCACATCCCAAGGTTTGATTCATCATCCCGAGTTATTTTAGTTTTGTTGACAACTTAAATATCCCAAGGATATGCCAACCGTTTCACATGAAAAGTGTTTTTCACTTGTAAGTGGGTACTTCTCCAAATTCTAATTTCAAATATCTCCTTTTGCTCCATAATGAAACTAATGAATCTTTGCTTATATTCTTATTCATGAGCATTTAATTTGTAATCTGTGCAACTATGTCAGTTATAATTTCTGTGCAACTATGTCAGCTATAATGTGGTCCACCTGATGAAAAGTTTAGATCAGGCATGTGTGTGTTGCATGTGCATCCGCATTTGTGATTCATGCTACAGAATTATCTCGACGTCTGAGCGTTTTTTAATTTTGTGAACCATTTCAGGTGAGCAGAACTCGGATTAGTGAACGTATGAGAAAACTACAAGAGCTTGTTCCCAACATGGAGAAGGTAATGACTGTAAGTTCCTAACATAAAGATGGGTGAGTAGATCCGGATAGAGTTGACTTATTTCAATTTGAACTCAAATTGAGATGAGTTTGAGTCAATCAATAATTTGACTCAGCTCATCCAAAAGTCAACTCAATACTGACTCAACACGATCCGTAACTGGACTCATATATATATATATATATATATATATATATATATATATATATATATATATATATAACTTAAATATGACATTTCAAATATGAGATGTCCAAAGATGCAATTCGATCAAGTGAATGTAGGTTTTGAGTTGTGATTTCAACCCATGGATACCCAATGCACTCGACCCTACTTGGTAGGTCAGAACCAGTCCTAATTAATCTAGGTGTGGCCCATACTTAGATTAGGTCAAGCATATTGAACTTGGTACCAAGTAGGGTCTGGTTTGAATCAGGGCTATTTCAAAACTGAAGCAAGTCGAGTCAACTTTAACTCGGTTTAACTCAACTCAATGCCTAACTCTAGCTAAGGACCAGATATTTCTTAATACATCATAGTAGAATATTTCTTTTCTGTCTATGATCTTAACCATCTCAGTTTTCCCATTGATTTGAACCATTGACGATTTTTTCTTTTCAAAGGTAAACTGAGATTGAACCGCCTGGATCTCCTTGCTGCTGGAGAGACCACCATATATCATTTTCATTTTAACCATTCATTTGCCACCAATTCGGTTGGTGGGTATGGTCTAAGAAATCTGATTTTGGGGTTGTCCTTCATTCACATAGAACCGGGAACATGATTTTAACGTGCGAAAGCGATGTATTTTGCCATCGTGATGTTAGTGAGAAATTCACCCCTTCCATCTGTTTTGTGAGCTCATTTTAGTGCATATGACAAATGTGGGCCACACCAAAGGAAACAGTGGGGATTGAATCATCAAAATAATGAGAAAGATCCATAAATCAAGTGGGCCACGTGATGGAAATCAATGAAGATTGAATGCTCCACCATTGAAACATTCATGGGACCCCAGAAATAAGGAATTACAACAGCAGAAATACCAATTAGGGATTGAAAGCTCAAAAATCCCCAATTAGGGATTTGGAATTTTAAAAATCCCCAATTTGAGATTTTCAATTTCACAGCCCTATTAGAAAAAGAAAAAGAAGACAGAAGAGAAAGAGGAGAATACCATTTTCATTGTTGAGAGAGAGAGCTGCTGGTCGTGAGGTCGCGAGCGAGAAGAGGATTGTGTGATGACCCTGCCACCGCCGACTGGATGTGGATTGTGTGGTAGGGTGAAGAGATCAGAGAGAGAGAGAGAGAGAGAGAGAGAGAGAAGAGGGTGCGAGAGAGGCAGAGACAGAGAGGAGAGGGTGCGTCGGAGAGAGACAGAGAGAGGGAGAGAGTCTGTAGGGCATTTGGGTTTTCGGAAGGGGAAAAGGTACAATGTGCTCGAGTTGATTTTAACGTCCCATGAGGTCGAGCTGTGCGGGCCCCACCGTGATGCGCTTCAAACATCAACCTCGTTCATTTGATGCGTCCCCTTTAAATTATGGGATATCCCAAAAATCAGTCGTATACAGAACTCAGGTGGGCCATACCATCTAAAATCATGTGAAGACATGCCTAAAACATATAAAATCACTTAGTGGGGCCCACCTAAAATTTGGATGCGGCTGAAACTTGGTCTAAACCCTCAGCCAAGTGGGACACACATAATGGGTGGGCTAGATTTGTGAACCACATCTCGGTGGACCTAATAAATGATTATGAATGTTTTAATGGGAGGGGGACCGCACGTGACTGTTGTATCTGGTGTGGCCCACACAAGTCACAGATTGACTTGATTTTTGAGACCTAGGCCCACGATGGAATGGTGCATCTGACTAATGGGTTAGATGTTTGACAAACATCATAGGGGACCTACACAGCTCGACCTCATGGGAGCTTATCTTCAGCTCGAGCACATTTTACCTTTTCCCTTTCGGAAGATGGCCACGCGCGGGAGGATGTTTTTGGATTTGGTTTTTGGGGGTGGTGGGCCCAAGATTTGTGGCCCACTTGATGAAAGAGTTGTGTGGGCCCCACCATAATGCGTGTCAAACATCTACCCCATAAGTCAGATGCACCATTCCATGGTGGCCCAGAGATTAAAAATTAAGTCAATCTATGACTTGTGTGTGCTACACCACATACAAAAGTTGAGAGGGGTTGCCCTCCATTACAACATTCGAAATTGGGTTTAGGTCCACCGAGATGTGGTCCATAAATCCAGCACATCCATTATGTGTGTACCACTTGGATGAGGGGTCATACCAAGTTTCAGATGCATCCAAATTTCAAGTGGGGCCCACACTATGCTTTTATATGTTTTAGGCACGTCTTCACATGATTTTAGATGGTATGGCCCACCAGAGTTCCGTATACGGCTGATTTTTCAAATATCCTATAATTTAAAGGGGACCCATCAAATGCATATGGTTGATGTGTTTGACACACGTCATGGTGGGGCTCACCAGCGTGGCACACGTAAGCTACATTCTACACATGCGTGGGCCTTTGTTTCCAAAAATTGAGCAGATCCAAATATCCAGGTGGACCACATCTAGGGGAAATTGTGGTGTTGCCAGTCCATTCTGGTTCTAAAAATTGAACAGATCCAAATATCAGGTGACCACATCTAGGGGAATTTGTGGAACCCAGGCTTAGAGGCACCTGTTTGGGACTCCTGAGCAGGACAGGAGGTGGGTCACACCACATGGAAGACCCGAGGCACAAAACATTAGGGTCAACTCATCACATGGCTACCCCTCTAGAGAAACAACAAATTTATATTTTTCTTTTTAAAAAAGAGCTAACTATCCACATTTAATGTAAATCTGTGGCCCACTTGATGAGTAGGCAAGCCTGATTTTTACACCAGGTCATATGCACAGTGACCACACCTTATGCACACTCAGATGTGCCATGTGTGTGTCATTGTGAAGGTGCATGTTCGGCTAGCAAACCTCTTGCTATTAGATGTGTGTTTTGCATAACATGTAAACTTTTAGAGTATCTATAAACAGCTATTATATCTAGTGAAATGCTGTAGTAACATATGTTTTTTTTTTACCAACTTGTCATCCAGCAGCAATTGTCGTTATATTCTACAGTTGCAGTGTTCAGATAGCTCTCTTTTGCGCCATGGCAGTCAGTTATGGAGGTTATTCTTCTATTCCTCCCACAATTGATCCATGATAGCTAGAGAGCTAGATACAGATCGTTTTCTGGTTTGCCTCCTAATATGGTCTGTATCAGGTGATAATGTATTGGATTTCAATTATACATCACGGTGGGTACATGGTACATTTGCTCTGAGTAGGGAGGAGAGGATAGATCGTTTCAATCCCCGAATCCCCAAATTCTCAAATCCCTAAATCCCCAAATGCCTAAATCCTCAAATCGTTTCAATCGATATTGAGATTGAGAGAGAGAGAGAGATACTTGTCAACCGAACTTTAGAGAGGGCGGTGGAGAGACGGCACGGTGGAGAGAGAGAGCACTGAGAGAGACAGAGAGACAGAGAGAGAGGACGCGGTGGAGAGAGGGCGCAGTGGAGAGAGGACCGAGAGAGAGAGAGAGAGAGAGAGAGAGAGAGAGAGACAGAGAGCGAGAGAGTGAGAGTGAGAGAGGACAGAGAGCGAGAGACTTAAGTCTCTCTCGCAAGTGGGGTCATGTGGTCGGTGCTCTGTGGGCCCCACCATGATGTATGTGTTTCATCCCTGCCATCCATCTATTTTTCCCTTTCATTTTATAGTATGAGATAAAAAATGAGGTATATCCCAATCTCAACTGGACCACATTATAGGAAACAGTGTTGAATGAGCGTCAACCATTAAAAACCTTTTGGGGGCCATACAAAGTTTTAGATCAATCTGATATTTTTTTTTTTCCTTCATATGGGCTTATATGACCTAATCAATAGATTGGATGTCAAATTAATAAAAAGTACAGTGGGCCTTAGGAGGGTTTTAATGGTGGATATCCAATCACTATTGTTTTCATGTGGTGTGGTCCACTTGAGATTTATATCCTTCTAATTTTTGGCATCAAGCCCTAATATGATTTGTAAAAATGGATAGAAGACATGGATGAAATATATACATCATGGTGGGACCCATAGAGCACCGACCAACATCCACTAAGTTTTGTGGGCCCCACTATGATGTATTTGTTATATCCACATCGTTCATCCATTTTGAGATATCATTTTACGTCATGAGTGAAACAATGAGGTTCAATCAGCTTGATCCAAAAATATATGAATGAATAGAAAACACAAACATCAGCTTGATCCAAAGCTTCTATAGCCTCCAAGAAATTTTAAATGGTATAGGTTCAATCACACTATTTCCTATGGTGTGGTCCATTTGAGCTTAGGATATGCTTCCTTTTTGTTCTTTAGACCTCAAATTATCTGTTAACATGGATGAATGGAGTGGATAAAATAAATAAGTAACAGTGGACCCCACAGAGTTTACTCTGGTAAAGGTAACGAGTAACTCAAATATAGTGGAGAAAGGTTTCCTTACAACATTTGTAATCATATATTGGGCCTGCTAAATGTGATTCACATATCCAACCCACTCATTATGTGTGTCCCACTTGGATGAGGGATCAGACCAAGTTTCAACCGCATCCAAAACTCATGTGGGCCCCACCAAGTGCTTTTATATTTTTTAGGATGTCTTCACATAATTTTAAATGGTATGGCCCTATAATGCCCTGAAAATCGGGGGTCGAGCATAAACTCAACTCCCAAGTTCCAACGCATCACTTATGCAACATAAAGAATGATGATTGAATGTTGTTCGTATTAGTGCATTAAAGATGAATGGAATTAAGACAAAACAACATATCATACTCCAGAGACAGTTAAATTATGTAAGCGGAAGACTGTGATAGATATATAAAATATATATAAACTATTGTAAGTCTCAAGAGTGTGAACATGTTACCAGGTTAAATATATCAATGTATACTCCAAAAATGGACAAAATGAATATACAAGGGTGCTCCAAAAGAGCAAACTAAAGTATAATGGCATCTAATCAGCAACCTTGTAACCCCGTCGATCAGAAGATGGTCTACATAGACCCACCTGATAGTTGTGTAAGGAGAAACCCTCCTCATCATCATAAAAAAATTCGGCTCCACTTCGCAAGCATCGCCATCATCTGAAACTCAAATAGGGTCTGGTTTGGTGTTTAAACACCGTCCCGTAACGTGTGAGTGAGTGATCAACTTAGTGGAACAATAAAGCATAGGTTAACATGTTATCAATTCAGTCAAGCAGTAATGATAAAGCAGTACAATTAAATACTCTTAAATACTCTTATTAATGCAAGTATGGAATGCAGTCATGATGCATGCCCTTGCCAAACCACCCTCATACGACACCATCTTACGTCCGCGGAATGCGTTCATCCCTCAGTGCTCCACAACGCCAGGCACATGCATTGCTATGTTATGAATGTGATTACCGAGTTGTTATTAGTCCTCCTTTCATACAGCAGTATTGAGAAACTAAGATACCTCCCTTATATCATTCCCAAACAATGATCCATTCTAGGGTCATCAGCCCTAGATAATCTCATATGATGATGTGGTTCTAAGTCGCTGTAAAGGGTTGTCAGGGCTGTTACAAGCACTCATTGCACCGCTCCCCCATCACCTTATCAATACAAGCCTAGTTTATACTCTGTTTACTATGGGAAGACTCGTTGTCTCTCTGCAGATTCAAAGTATGCTCGAGGTCACTATAAAGGGCTGTCAGGGCTGTTACACATAACGTTACACCACTCCCCCATCACCTTATCAGTGTAGGTCGACAGCTCGAATATACTATCTCATACCACCGTATTTGGCTCACGAGTCTGGGTTGCTCACTGGTCACTACGGGGAGGTACATTGCCCCAGCGTAGGCCGACAACTCGACCACGGTGTCACATACCACCATGTCCGGCTCAAGAGTCTTAGCGGATCGAGGTACCAAGGTTAACGGGGTTACACTGGTAAGTTTGGTAACTTAGGTTCAAGCAATAGCGTCCATACATGGTGAACATACAATGGCGGATCAAGTTACTTTATGGGCTCGACTAGCACGATCGCACATCGCATCAATCGATATGAAGTGCATAAGCACTTCGTGTGGCCTAACCACTACTGACGACTAACATACGACCCGGGTTTGTCGAACACGTCCTATTTGGCGAAATGAATCTCAGTCACGACTTCAAGCCTGTTACAGATTGCCTGGACTATAACATAGCCCCAATCACATTTAATCCGTAACCAGAAAGTGTGTATAATAGTCAAAGTAGAATTAACAAAGTAATTCAAACATGTTAACAAGCACGTTATAAAGCACAATATAAACAGGAAATACAAATACATACATTTCATAAGTAAGCGATTAAATTATACAACTAACATGGAGGAAATCATATACATCTCTAAGGTAGTTGAGAATCCTATCTCAACACCTACCTAAAGTACAATCATCTAAGTACTTACTCATACAAGCATTTTCACAAACACTTAGAATACACTTATTTATCATACATAACATATATTAGCAAAAACATGTATTTGGGTGAATCCTTTCACTGAGTAAGTATTACACATATATATAGCATGTAAATACAGTAATTTATCATGGCAAACACACTTTTAAAATATGTATGTATACGGTATTTTCTACAAATATACAGAATACAAAATATGCCATAATTTGCATACGTAACTGAATGGCAAAATGAACGTCGCATTGTGCATGTACAATAACACCCAGATCATGAATCTATCATTATCTGACATTGGAAGCTTTGAAAACCTTAACCTATACGTCTAAAGTTTACACCTTACGCCGTAGAAACGTAACGAACGCGATAGAATTGCTAAGTCTTCGTCTACAATAGTATAACGACCTAAATCACGAGTTATGTTAGATATTTCGCTACTTGTATCAATTAAAACCCTAAAACAGGTTAGAGTTAGGTTTTTCTTACCTAAAAACGAAGCCAAAATCACCGAGATAGAGACTGGAAAGTGATGGTTAAGCACGTAAATCAGCAGGATAAAATAGCAGGAAGATTCTCCCACTTCTCTCACACTTTCTTTCTCTTTCTCTCCTCTCTCCTAGGGTTTCTCTCAAATTCATATGGGCTGAATGAGAGAGGGTTTAAGGTCCTTATATAGGCTAAAAACTCACCAAATTAGACTCAGGGCCATGGTATACTTACGTTATGTCAAAATATGGACAATTCTTTCTTAACGGAGCACTTCTGGAGCCCCCCCTTGAGCCAAAGGTCGGACTTAAGCTCACTGACTATGAATCCAGGTCGAGTTAAGTTTTCATTCTAATCAGGTTCCCAGATCACACGTGGCAGACGTGTTTCAGTTCAACGGTCACCGAAACTCAATCAGGGTTACAAGTACACGGACATGTATGGGAAATGTTCCCTGATCCGAGGATGTATTTAGGTCAGATTCTGACGGTCTGATTGCTTATATTTAGCCCGCAAGCGACAAGTCTCAGATTACTTAAATTTAGAATTTATTTCTAATTATTTTTACGTTTCTCACACATTTCACTCTGGGCTCAAGCGAATAGC
Organism: Magnolia changhungtana; assembly: GCA_030180095.1. Lineage (NCBI taxonomy): Eukaryota > Viridiplantae > Streptophyta > Magnoliopsida > Magnoliales > Magnoliaceae > Magnolia > Magnolia changhungtana. The sequence goes on along the minus strand of JASAUF010000064.1, from coordinate 821,539 downwards.
CCCGGGACACTATCTGGTTTTGATTTCCGAGATGGTTGTCAAGCCCAGCAAGGCGGTCCTAGTTATATAATTTCATAGTAATCGGACTTTCGACGTGCGGTCCAAATTCGATACGGATTTCAATGTGCTACCAAGAGCAACTGGGTAATGGGATTGGTCCTAGATTATAGGGTAACGTAGCGTCAACGATTCCACAAGTTTTGGGTCTTGTAGATCATATTTAAAGTGATTCAAGCGGATTTCGTAGCTAATCTAGTTTAGCACTTAGTTAACTTTGTCTAATTCCTAAAAGATTTGAGTTTGAGAGGTTCATAAGGGGTTAGGATCCCTTGCCTAAGGACATCTAACTCCAGGTTGGCAAAAATCTGGGGCGTTACAATCTACCCCCCTTAAAAATAATTTCATCCCCAAAATTGGCTAAGGGTAAGAAGTAAAGATTTTATTATTTCTTTTGCCTAAGTTTTATGGACTTCAAGTTTATGTGCGTGGTAGGGTGTATCTTATCTATACTAGTCTGGCTTACTTTAGTTTATCCTCCTTAAAACTTCTTCGCCCTAAAATTGGCTAAGGCTCCTATTAAGTTCGTATTCAACGAGCACATATATGGATATATTGACCTCGGTTATTGTAATTCAGCTCATACCCATTGTTAGGCCCTTTCTTTAATACGAATTAGTTTAATACATGAACCCTAATTGATTTCCTTCAAAGACTTCATTATTGACATTCTAAGGAAGATCCAGATCCTATTTAATGACCTAACCTTACATATAACCTGGGTTAATTTCCTTCGATCCTAGGCCAGTGGGGCGGGGGTCCGCCACGCTTCCGCTGCGCCACTTTGATCCGACGGATATATTAGCTGACCGAACTAGATTGGGCTCATAATATGCTACCCCCCTTAAAAATAATTTCTAACCTCAAGGCTCAAGAATCTGTGTCATGATCCGTATGTAGGAACAAGGTGTGATTTAGAACCTATCCTTGACATGAAATGGGAAATACATTGGTCTGCCTTTCATCGATGATGTATACTATGGCATTGATACCTATAGTTATAGAAATGAGCTAAAGATAATGGGCATTGTGGTTAATTTCTAGGGATGGGTGTGAGTTTGTGGTAAAATGTCTAATTTTACCAAAGAAGAACTTTTATCACGGTCCTGACTTACCTTATTTAATCATGTCTAGCTTAGCTTAACAAGCAGGTTATCTTTTTAAGTTCATATGCATAATATGTATGCCAACATGGATTGTGATTTGGGAACTAATTTCTAACTACCTGTTGCCTATTTGGGAAATTCCTTGGGCCTAAAGAGAAAATCTCTATTGGCTATATTGAAAAGGCCAAGCTATATGTCCTAGAGGGGGGGTGAATAGGACTATGTCAAATTAAAATAAAATCAGCGGAATAAAATAAATCAATAGCCTTATAATTATAAATCAATTCACAATGCTGAAATCAAATCACCTTAATAAATAAGTATTGAGAGATTGATACAAATTCAGTTCTAAGGACAACCTTACACCATAATAAACAAGGGCTTATGGTAGGACAACCTTATTTCTAGAATGTCTTTTGGATCAAGAACTCAATTTTAACAGAAATAAATGAATAGCAAAGAATTCAAAATAAATGCAGAAATATAGATCTAATTTATTACAACAATCCCCACACTTGCTTGAAATGTAAATTGTTACAACATTCACATCCACATGTATATTCCACACAATTGAATGATAAAAGATATGAAAATTAAGCAAGCATTTAATCCACAAGACAAAGAGTTATAGTGGTTCGCCTGTGTGTACACCAACTGTCTTTCAACAGCCACACAGAATGCTACTCCACTCCTAATATCCTCACACAGGAGATATTAGCATTCACTATCAAATAGGTTTACATAGGTTCACCTAAAACCTTTACAATTGTGTCTTTTTCACTTGGGCTTACACAATTCAAAAACCCTTCTTTTCTGAGTTTTCTGGCTCTCTTCAGATAACCAATACAATGAGATTTTTCTGGCTTAACCTCAAATAAAACCAAAAGAAATGAAATTTTACAGAATTGTAAAATACCTGGATCTCTCCTTTTCGTAACAGCTCGGTAGAACCAATCGGAGTAGATGATTGAATGTCAAAGTTCAATTTCCAATATTCACTTTAATATGGTTCTAAGTTCTAATAGATTTTAGATTTTAACCAGTTGGGCGTAGCTATATTTGATTTTGATTCCAAGAAGAAGGAATAAGGTAATTCCTCTTTTCAAATAAGATTGGAATATAGAAACAAAATCAAATTAAATAAGCTAGTAAAAAGAGAAAGCAATTATGCACAAAATAGCTTAAAAATAAACACAAACTTATCTCAGAGTGGAGCCTTAAAAATATTACGAATTGAATTAAAAAATCTGAAATTCATGTTGAATTTATAGAAGCAGAAATCGCATCTACGACTGGTCTTAGGAACCTTTGACTAGTCGTAGCTCTAACGAATATTTGAAATAAGGAGCGCAATTTTTGAAAGTCGTTCCACAACTGGTCTTAAGGAACCTACGACCGATCGTGGGTCACCTACGACTGGTCGTAGCTCTCTACGACTGGTCGTAGGACCATAGAATTGCTTATTGGACTTTAAGTCGTAGACTTACGACTGGTCGAAATCGAGTCGAAGTCACTCCTACGACTGGTCGAAGGACCACCAGGACTGGTCGTAAGTGTACCAAAAAATTCTAAAAATTCTCAACAACTTAGGACTGGTCGTGGAATTTCTTGGACTGGTCGAACAGGGGCTAGGACTGGTCTTAGAACAGACCAAAAACCTATTAAAGATATAATTGAGTTATGTATCCAAAATAACCTACTCTAAGGTCAACCTAATAGTCATTCAAACCTAAAACATGTCGTATGGACATTGAACTTCAACCATTCAACGAATGTAGATATTTGAACCTTATCAAGCTTGAGATCTTGAACTTGTTGTAGCTTTAATCTTAAAATCTTCATCAGCTTGAAAACTACTTCATGCGTTGCTCTTGAGTCATGAAGTTGTTTCTTGAGTCTTGAACTTCAATATTGTAGCTTTGAACATTGATAGGATGATGAAGTACACTTTGTATTTCTTGAAGACATCCAATGTCATAAAGTGTTGATGCAGTGTCTTGAACACATATAAATCACCATACAAACACAAGATACAGATAGATGTTTTGACACATCAAAATTTGACAACCAAAGGAGCATGAGACCATAGCACTTACATATATGTTCTTAACACTTCTCAAAAGCGAAGTAACAAACTTTTGGTTGTAAGTGGTTTGGCCAACACAGAAGGAAAGTTGTGTAGTGGGTCTGAGCTGGATACATAGATCTTCTGCCTAGCTAGGACATAAAAAATTGTCGTATCAGTTCTTAATCCTAGTTGATCCCAATCTTTTACTTGATTAGAGCAGTGAGTTCATTGGTAACTACCAGGATTAAGAATTTGGTTCAAACCGCGAATACTTCGCTTATATATAGTTCTCTACTCCATGTTCCCAATTGTAATAAACCTTTGAGAAGACAATCCTAAGGGGTGTGTTGTTTTGATCTAACGTTCAATCAGAAGGATATATAACTTTTCTCTAAGCGTGAATAGTTTCTAAGTTAAAACACATTTTCTAAGAGTTATTAAATAAGCTTATAAGTATTAGGGGGATTCAACGAAGGAATGAGATCTCACTCCAACCTAATCAAGCCAACTAAATAAATTTATCTTTCAATTGTCTTAGCATAATCAGTGTTTTACATTCCTTAGTATAACCAACCAATAGTTATAATCCAAGGTCTATGCTTATACGCTAGATGATTTCATACCTTTTCTAATACAAGAAATTATTTATTGCTTAGGGTCAAACGTTGTCTGAACTTGAATTTAACTACTCTCGAGCACTACACACATACTCATATTAGCTAAGAAGGTCCTAAGGTTCACATTATTAATTTGTTGGATTTCCTATACTGCCAGATGTGTTTGTAAAATCTAGGAGTACCAACTTTAGGTCCAAAACTCTAAGGGACTGTTTGTCCAGTGGTATGAAGTTGTATTAAATGGGACTGCATTATTAATCCCACCTGAGGATTGAGAATGACATGTTTGGTAGGAGGGTGGGATGGGATTAAAATTTTTTTTTTTTTTATAGGCTTTGGAAAATGAACCTTATGTTGGAAAGTGTGAGATGGGATTTCCAAATCACATGATGATGAATTTCTAAGTGTAATTTGAAAGGAAATCCCGGGATTTACTTGTAATTGCATACATTCCAAACATGGTATTGATAACCATGGGATACACCCAATCTAGGGACAATACCTTACACATGCATTTATTGTTACTTTTATAATTTCATCCACCTTAAACTCGCCTAATGTAGTTGGCCGAACGGGCCCTAAATGCCCCAACATGTGGAGGTTATGAAAGTTATAGGACACAAAAATGTGGATTTTGTGCTCATATGGGTGTGAGATGGTGAGGCCAAGAGGAGTAAGAGATGGGTTTAGAGGTGTAATGGTGGAGGGTGGAAGGAGTTCGCAATTGTCAAGTACAACTCCAACTTGTCCAGTGTTCTACAGATTTGATAACAAAAGGAGTTTCATGCATTTCATTTAACAAAATTTATCACAATACAGGGAATAATGTTCTATATGAATTATGACAGGAACGCATGCGGCTATACTAAGCCTGAACCACCAAGCATAAATACACTTTCTACCTACTACACTACTAAGCACAGGAATCATTTAAACACAAACATCCTAAAATAGCAACGAACAAGCTACAGAGTGACGGTATGGATGACTAGGTATCTGAGTCTGGCGACGGAGGAGGGCACCCTTTCTCTTTCCCATGAGAGAAAGAAAGGTGGAGATCGAAAATATTACCGTAACGAACTCAGAGAAGGCCATGGAAAGCGAAGATAAGGGGAATAAGGGCTGGAGCTTTCAGTTCTCCACGAATTTGAGCCTTAACAGAGGTTGTAAAGGCCCAAATAATAAGGATTGGAGAAAGAAAATGAAGAGATGGGATGGGTTGAGAGCTTACATAATTTTGAGCTCCAAATGAGGGATGTAAGAGCTCAAATGAGAGAAAACGGAGAGGGTAGAGGGGTAGGTATGGCTGTAAACGATGAAGGTATTTGGGTTGTGGCAGAAAACAATGGAATGGGTGATTGGAGGGAGGTTTTTGTCAAAAATCAGGAACTTGGAAGAGAAAAGAGAGCTTGGGGGTGCGGTTTGTGAAGGAGGTAGGTATTTGGGAGTGTTTTAGTCGACGGCCCACACACTAGGGGTCACCCTAGGCCCCAAAGATGATCGGTCCGAGCAGCCCGCCCGGCCGGGCCCGCTGACCAGCGAGGGCCTCACCACTCTCTGGACAAAGTAGCGATGCCTCGCCACTTGGGCGAGGTCCTCGTGTCCCCTAGGCCCTAAAAAGGTCTGGGTCCTACCCCAGGTCCCTCTAGAATGGTGTAGGTAGGCCCCCGACTCCGGTTTGAGTCGTTTCGAGTAATTTCGGGAAGTTTCTGATACATATTTGTATTTACCAATTTCTAACGGCAGGGATGGGGTGAATTATGATCTAAACCCATCGTTTAACGGTCTAGAAGTGTTTTGGGGTCGACTCGTGCAATCACGGTTGAGTATGGACTCAAACAAAACGACCAATTTCAGTGAACTTCGTCAATTGGCAAAATCGGGATACCTATAACGGTTTCTACATTTTCTCGCACCCACCTAAGTCGAAGGGCGATAGCGTACGTCGTGTGACTATAACCCAGGTCCGGTTTAATCCAAATCATGCTTTGATACCATCTTGTAATGCCTTGAAAATCGGGGGTCGAGCATAAACTCAACTCCTAAGTTTCAACGCATCACTTATGCAACATAAAGAATGATGATTGAATGTTGTTCGTATTAGTGCATTAAAGATGGATAAGATTAAGCCAAAAAAGCATATCATACTCTAGAGACAGTTAAATTATGCAAGCGGAAGACTGTGATAGATATATAAAATATATATAAACTATTGTAAGTCTCAAGAGTGTGAACATGTTACCAGGTCAAATATATCAATGTATACTCCAAAAATGGACAAAATGAATATACAAGGGTGCTCCAAAAGAGAAAACTAAAGTGTAATGACATCTAATCAGCAACCTTGTAACCCCGTCGATCAGAACATGGTCTACATAAACCCACTTGATAGCTGTGTAAGGAGAAACCCTCATCATCATAAAAAAATCCAGCTTTGTCTCGCAAGCATCGCCATCATCTGAAACTCAAACAGGGTCTGGTTTGGTATTTAAACACCGTCCCATAACGTGGGAGTGAGTGATCAACTTAGTGGAATAATAGAGCATAGGTTAACATGTTATCAATTTAGTCAAGCAGTAATGATAAAGCAGTACAATCAAACACTCCAAAATACTCTTATTAATGCAAGTATGGAATGCAGTCATGATGCATGCCATTGCCAAACCACCCTCATGCGACACCATCTTACGTTCGCGGCATGCGTTCATCCCTCAGTGCTCCACAACGCCAGGCACATGCAGTGCTATGTTATGAACGTGATTACCGAGTTGTTATTAGTCTTTTTTTCATACAACAGTATTGGGAAACTAAGATACCTCCCTTATACCATTCCCAAATAATGATCCATTCTAGGGTCATCAGTCCTAGATAATCTCATACGATGATGCAGTTCTAGGTCATTTGTAAAGGGTCATTGGGTACATTACACGCACTCGTTGCACCGCTCCCCCATCACCTTATCAATACAGGCCTAGTTTATACTCTATTTACTACGGGAAGGCTCGTCGCCTCTCCGCAGATTCAGAGTATGCTCGAGGTCACTACAAAGGGTTGTCAAGGTTGTTACACGTAATCGTTACACTACTCCCCCATCACCTTATCAATGTAGGCTGATAGCTCGAATACAATGTCCCATACCAACATATTCGGCTCACGAGTCTGGGTTGCTCACGGGTCAATACGGGGAGGCACATCGTCCCAGCGTAGGCCGATAGCTTGACCACGGTGTCCCATACCACCATGTCTGGCTCATGAGTCTTAGGGGTTCGAGGTACCAAGGTTAACGAGGTTACACTGGTAAGTTTGGTACCTTAGGTTCAAGCAGTAGCGTCCATACATGGTGAACATACAATGGCGGATCGGGTTACTTAACGGGCTCGACTAGCATGAGCGCACATTGCATCGATCGACATGAAGTGTATAAGCACTTCGTGTGGCTTAACATAGCCCGGGTTTGTCAAACACGTCCTATGTGGCAAAATGAATCTCAGCCACGACTTGAAGCCTGTTACCGATTGTCTAGACTATAACATAGCCCCAATCACATTCAATCCATAACCAGAAAGCATGTATAATAGTCAAAGGAGAATTAACAAAGTAATTCAAACATGTTAACAAGCATGTTATAAAGCACAATATAAACAGGAAATACAAACACATACATTTCATAAGTGATTAAATTACACAATTAACATAGAGGAAATCATATACATCTCTAAGGTAGTTGAGAATCCTATCTCAACACCTACCTAAAGCACAATCATCTAAGTACTTACTCATACAAACATTTTCACAAACACTTAGAATATACTTATTTATCATACATAATGTATATTAAAAAAAACATGTATTTGGGCGAATCCTTTCACCGAGTAAGTATTACACATATATATAGCATGTATATACAATAATTTATCATGGCAAACACACTTTCAAAATTTGTATGTATACAGTATTTTTTACAAATATACAGAATACACAATATGCTATAATTTGCATACGTAACTGAATCGAAAAACGAACATTGCATTGTGCATGTACAATAACATCCAGATCATGAATCTATCATTATCTGACATTGAAAGCTTTGAAAACATTAACCTATACGTCTAAAGTCTACACCTTACGCCATAGAAACGTAACGAACGCGATAGAATTGCTAAGTCTTCGTCCACGATAGTATAACGACCTAAATCACGAGTTATGTTAGCTATTTCGCTACTTGTATCAATTGAAACCCTAAAACAGGTTAGAGTTAGGCTTTTCTTACCTAAGAACAAAGCTGGAATCGCCGGGATAGCGATTGGAAAGTGATGGTTAAGCACGTAGATTGGCAGGGTAGAATAGTAGGAAGATTCTCCTACTTCTCTCATACTTTCTCTCTCTTTCTCTCTTCTCTCTCCTGGGGTTTCTCTCAAATTCGTATGGGCTGAATGAGAGAGGGTTTAAGGTCCTTATATAGGCTAAAAACTCACCAAATTAGACTCAGGGCCATGGTATACTTAGGTTATGTCCAAATATGGACAGTTTCGTCTCAACAGAGCACTTCTGAAGACCCCCTTAAGCCAAAGGTCGGACTTAAGCTCACTAACTATGGATCCAGGTCGAGTTAAGTTTTTATTCCAATCGGGTTCCCAGATCACACGTGGCAGACCAATTTTAGTTCAACGGTCACTGAAACTCCATCAGGGTTACAAGTACACGGACATGTATGGGAAATGTTCCCTGATCCGAGGGTGTATTTGGGTCAGATTCCGATGGTCTGATTGCTTATATTTGGCCTGCAAGTGACAAGTCTCAGATTACTTAAATTCAAAATTTATTTCTAATTATTTTCACGTTTCTCACACTTTTCACTCCGAGCTTAAACGAATAGCCCCGGGACACTATCTGGATTTGATTTCTAAGATGCTTGTCAAGCCCAGCAAGGCAGTCCTAGTTATATAATTTCGTAGTAATCGGACTTTCGACATGCGGTCCAGATCCGATACGGAGTTTCAATGTGTTCCCATGAGCAACTGGGTAATGAGATTGGTCCTAAATTATAGGGTAACGTAGCGTCAACGATTCCACAAGTTTTGGGTCTTGCAGATCGTATTTAAAGTGATTCAAGCGGATTTCGTAGCTAATCCAGTTTAACACTTAGTTAACTTTGTCTAATTCCTAAAGGATTTGAGGTTTGAGAGGTTCATAAGGGGTTAGGATATACCTCTTGCCTAAGGACATCTAACTCTAGGTTGGCAAAAATCTAGTGCGTTACAGGCCCACTTGAGTTTCGTTTACCGATGATTTTTGAGATATCTCATAACCTAAAGGAGACAAATCAATTCCAAGGTGTTGATGTTCGACAGACATTATGATGGGGCCCACAAAACTTACTAACATCAATTCTTAGGTTCTCACGAGGTCAGTAAGTTGGGTCACAATTTTAACCAAAATATTTGGCCCATTTTACATGTCTGATGCATTCACTGTATTTTACTGATCAATACTCTCAATTTGACTAGTACCTCGCCTCAATCATGCTACATATGAGAAAGATATTGGGCATACAAGATTGATAAACAATTTCAGTGAAATTTTATTTAAACATCTGAAGTTATTTACTCTTTAATTTAAACTGATTAGATTGTCCAAAAATGATTAAAGGTTCAATTAGTGGGTGTGCCTAATAATTTAGTGATTTTATTTTTCACAAATAAACTTAACATTTTTTTTTTCAAAAGGTATATATTTTTTCTCTTTTAAATAAATATCATTTTTATTATAAAATATTTTTAAAATATTTAAAATACAAATTTTAAATTTTTATTTGCAAAATCTCAAAAATTTTCTCATATTTTAATTTTTTTCTCAAAAATTTCTAAATGCCAATTTTTCTCTTCAGAAGCATTGTTTTGTTCTCAAAATTTTTCTTAAACATATTTAAAATTTCGTAACTTTTCAATATTATTTTTCATGTGATATTACAAATTATTTAAATATTACCTTTTAATATATATATATATATATATATATATAAATTCCATTTATATGATATAAAAACTATATATATACACATTTAGGTTATAGAAAAAAAAATTTAGAAATTAAAACATTTTTACATTATTACCGACGGTTTCTAGCCGTTGGAAAAAATATTTAGGAAAAACACTTTTACCGACGAACATTTTCGTCAGTAAAAGTCTTACTGCCAGCATTTTCAACACCGCGCGAAAATGAAATATTCAAAAGACCCTTTAGCTAGGAATATTTTAGTAGGGAAATACGGTTTTTACCTACGAAATTAGAATTCGTAGGTAAAAGTAAGGTTTTCGATTTTTGAAATTCAAAAGACCCTTCAGTTACGAATAATTTCGTAGGTAAAGATGGGTTTTACCTACGAACTTGGAATTCGTAGGTAAAAGTAAGGTTTTGGATTTTCTGTTTTCATGAAAATTTTCAAGGTTTTCGATATTTGGTGCTTTTGAAAAGTTCAAATTAAAATACCCTTTAACTACGAATATTTTCGTAGGTAAATATCGATTTTACCTACGAAAAAGGTTTTGGATTTCACAGACCCTTCGGCTACGAATACTTTCGTAGGCAAAGATGGGTTTTCCCTACGAAATTAGAATTCGTAGGAAAAAGTAAGGTTTTCGATTTTTGGTAAAAATTTAATAGACTCTTGAGCTACAAACATTTTCGTAGGAAAATATGGGCTTTACCTACGACATTTTATTTCGTAGGGAAAAGGAAGGTTTTGGATTTTCTGTAGTTTTGAAAATTTTCATAAACCCTTTAGCTACGAATAATTTCGTAGGCAAAGATGGGTTTTCCCTTTCGCACGTAAAAGTAACGTTTTCGATTTTTTGTTTTTAAAAATGTTCAAAAGACCCTTTCGCTACTAATATTTTCGTATGTAAATATGGGTTTTCCCTACAAAATTACATTTCGTAGGTAAAAGAAAGGTTTTGCATTTTCTTTTATTTTAAAAACTTTCACAAACCCTTTAGCTACAAATACTTTAGTAGGTAAATATGGGTTTTCCCTACGAAATTATGATTCGTAGGGAAAAATAAGGTTTTCAATTTTTGGTGTTTTTGAAAAATTAAACAGACCCTTTAGCTACGAATATTTTCGTAGGTAAATATGGGTTTTCCCTATGAAATTATGATTCGTAGCGAAAAGTAAGGTTTTCAATTTTTGGTGTTTTTGAAAAATTAAACAGACCCTTTAGCTACGAATATTTTCGTAGGTAAATATGGGTTTTCCCTACGAAATTATAATTCGTAGGGAAAAGTAAGGATTTCAATTCTTGGTGTTTTTGAAAATTTAAATAGACCCTTTAGCTACGAATATTTTCGTAGGTAAATATGGGTTTTGTAAAAGTAAAGTTTTCGATTTTTTGTTTTTTTAAAAGTTCAAAAGACCCTTTAACTACGCATATTTCCATAGGTAAATATGGGTTAAAAATTCAAAAGACCCTATAGCTACGAATATTTTCATAGGTAAAGATGGGTTTCACCTACGAAATACAATTTCGTAGGTAAAAATAGTAAAAATAAAGTTTCGATGCTGAAAAAGTCAAAACACCCTTTGCCTACGAAAATTGTCATAGGTAAAGATGGCTTTTACCTACGAAATTAAATTTCGTTGGTAAAAGTATGCTTTTGCCTACGAAAGTAATTTTCGTCGGTAAAAGTCATCTTTACCTACGAAAAATATTTTCGTAGGTAAAACCCATATTTCTTGTAGTGTGGCTGAAGATGAGACTCTAAATCCAGTTGTGTTCATAAATCAAGCATAGATCTCCCTGATCTCTACAAGTGGATCCTTAGCACCCTAGTTTCCCACCTTTGAATTTTACAAGTTCTAGATAAATAGTTCACAATTATTCTCTTAAAAATTCTTTGATTTAGATTACATCTTCACCTAGTTCTAGTTCGAGTTACTTTCAGATTGCGTACAAGGTTCAGTTCCTGTGGATTTGACCTCAGTCTTACCGAGATTATTACTGCATCACAACCCTATCCTTGGGGTGTGAACAAGTTTTTGGCGCCATTGCCGGAGATTGATGCTTACGTTCTTCTAAGATTAACTAGTTTTGGAATCAGGTTAAGATTAGGATTTTTCTAACCTTAAATTTTAGGTTTAGGTTTTCTGATTTTTAGAAACTAACCTGTTTTTCCTGTTTTGTAGGATCCTGATACAGACTTCTAATTCGGTAATCTCTTTCTAATTTTCTACTTTTTCTATTTTTAGGATTATGGTTTTATTTTCTATTTTTAGAAACTTTCTTTTTTTTTAAATTTCTTTTATTTTTATTTTTTTCTCTTTTTTAGAAACTAACTTAGCTTTGTATTTCTATGTTTAGAAACTTTCCCTTTTAGAAACTAATTTTCTATTTTTGTTTTTAGAACTTTCTTAATTTGTATTAGAAATTTTCTGTTTTCTTTTAGGAATTTTTCTTTTTTTTAAAAACTAGTTTACTTTCTATTTTAGGATCTCTTGCTATTTCTAAACTTTCTATCTTTAGAAACTAACTTGGTTTGTTTTGTTTTGCAGGTTCTTAACTTAGGACTTCTAATTGGTAACTTGCTTCCAACTTTTTTTTTTTCTTTTCTCTTTATTTCCAAATTTCTATTTCTTTTATTCTCTTTTAGGATTAGGTTGAGGATTAGGGTTTCACCATGGAAGAGTGAGTACGTCAATATGCTGAGATGGACAAGAGATATTGGGGAGAGATGTATAATGATTATTATGGAATTCAACCTGTATCTCAAGATTTTTCTCAAACCATCATCGAGAACCGACTGGAATATTATGCTCCATCGGTTAAGAAGTCCTTATGTGATCATAATTATAGGAATGAGGAATATTATTAACCATCAAATTCTCTCACCTATGATCCGTATGACTATAACCAGTGAAAACATCAAAATTGGAAAGATGAACCAACAATATGTGATTATTCTCTTCGATCCCCTACCTTTGCGATCCAACCAAAAACAATCCAAGAGAATCCAAATCAAAGTCACATAGACTATTTTGTAGAAATTAGAAAAATGTTGGAAGCGCTTAATTTGTGCCTTGATAAGATGGTGGAGGTTAGTTCACCCCAGCTTCAAACCAGTCCAGAAATATAATGCGATCCTAACTCGCTTTTGGAGAACTCTGAAATTTGGAATGAAGAATTGAATTGTGCTAATGAGCATATGGTCACTTTCCCGATGAGTCGATCTTGATGACAATTCAAAAGAATGATCAAGAGACATGGGTGTCTTTCAAATATAATGATGATGACACACTTCACTCACATGACACACTTGGTTTCAATGATGAAGAGAGAGGTTAGTTTATTCAAACCTCAACCCAATTTAGAATGTGAGGAAAGCAATCTCATCCTAAGAGTGCATTGCACAGAATTAGACGATGATGAGTATTGGGATGACGATCATGAATGTGCAACCCAAATTTTTCTAGAATCAATCTCAAGTTTGGTCCATGTGAGACCCGTATTATAACCTGTACTATTTCGAATGCCTTCGTTGTTCTCTCTGTTGAATTTTGGCGACCCGCGACCTGTTATCGGCATTTGCACGTGATCCTGAGTCGTGTTCCGTATACCAGAGTCAACTCGACTCAAAACTTGTACCCTTGTGATCGCACCATCGCCGCGTTTCCGACGCCGCGTCTCGTGCATCGAGGCGATACCCGGGCTAGAAGATGTGGGCCTGCGTTCATTCCGAAGAAACGTCACGCGTTACAAATCTCGAGAGAATCTCTGCAATATGTCCCATCAACCAATCAATCAAGTGTACACCATATCTCAAGTACATCACTCATACCCCATGCCACCTCACCCCCCTTACAAGTCAACTCTCTCTCCCCACCCATACCTCCTTTACGTAATTTTCAACCCAACCCATGCCTTCCCATTCCCTTGCCTTATAATAACTATTCCACCCATCCCTCTTCTCCATCATTCCTCTCTCTTTCTCTCTCTCATTTTTAAAATCCATCTCCCAACCAACCATGGAGGGGTGGACATCCATGGGAGGGAAGCCATGTGTGGCCCACCTTCCTACCACACAATCTCACCCTCCAAAATCGATCTCAACCGTTGAATCTTGTTCCCTTGAAGCTCTAGAACGCGTTGGTGGAAGAAGGAAGAAGAAGATCCTACAGTGGGTGATTTTTATATGATTTTGATGATTTGAGGGCCCACTTGTTGTGGGACCCACTTGATGTGTGTATTGTATAAGGGAGGGGCCCATAGTGGTGGGGTCCTTCCATCTCACCATCTCTCTCTCTCTCTCTCTCTCTCTCTCTCTCTCTCTCTCTCTCTCTCTCTCTCTCTCTCTCTCTCTCTCTCTCTCTCTCTCTCGTATGATTAATGGTGTGTGTGTGTAGCCCACCATGAGTACATATTTTATCTATGCCAATCACCTTGGTGGGACCCATTGGATGCATCCAGACCGTCCATCAACGGACACTGCTGGACTACAGCTGATGGGATACACCATGATGTATGTTTGATCCACCCATCTAGCTGTGGTACCCACCTTGCTGGATGAAGAGAAAATAGAAAAACAAAAATAAATACAAATGTCAGCTTAATCTAAACGGCGGTGGGCCACCACATGGACCCGTCATGATGGATGTGTTTTATCTAGGGTCATCCAGTCCCTGGCAGTGGACTGGACCCCACACGACGTGCATGCTTTTCATCCACACCGTCCAGTGGGTCTGGATGGTGGGGACCACCATTGCAATGTATGGTTTTATCTACACTGTCCATTCACTTTGCTGGGACGAGCTGGAGCTTTGAGCAGCTGTTCATCAGGCTAGGTGGAGTGGGACGCCACCATGATTATATGTATTTGCAATCCAGGTCGTCCAGGTGGCCTGGACGCTGTTGTTATATATATATATATATATATATATATATATATATATATAATACACATTATATAATATATCTTATATTAAGATAATATTATGGTGGGCCCCACGTGGGACCCACCTTATTGGAAGGAGATTGGCTGGTATACCACATACCAGCTGTGGTATTTACGTCAACAGTACCGTGGGTTTCATCCACACCGTCTAGATGGCTAGACGGTGGGACCCACCTTTTCTGTATGTATTATATCCACCGTCCATCAGATCTGGACGGTGGGGACCCACCATGAAAAATGTGTTTTAATCCCAACCGTCCACTGTCTGGACGGTGGGCTAGTAGGCAGTAGCAGCAGTTGTTGCATCGACGTCAGTAAGTTCTGTGGGTCCCATCTGGACCGTGGACCCACCGTGATGTATTTATTTCATCCACACTGTCCAGATTGCGCTGGACAGTTCTGGACAATGTTTGGACGGCGCTGATTTACTCAGACAATGTTCAGACGGCGCTGATTTAATAGACAATGTTTGGACAGTGCTGATCATCATACATGGGCCATGTGTGAAGTGAGACACATGTTACACCTACAACTATTGAAATGATTTTTGGTGCGGCCCATATAATGAGGCCTACCTTAATATATTTGTGGTTGTCCATGAGGCCCGCCTTGATGTATTTATGGATCATCCATGAGGCCCACCTCGATGAATTCGTAGCCCGTCCATGAGGCCCGACGTGTTGTATATGAGGCCCATGTAATACGGCCCACTTGATGCTTATATGGCCCATGTGGTGTATTAGAGGGCCTATGAGAAGGGCCCACCTGTAATGTATATGTGGCCTTTGTCGAGGCCCAATATGATGTTTTTATGGCCCACCTTGATATATTTGTGACCCATCCTTGAGGCCCACCTTGATATATTAGTGAGACCCATTTGATGTAGCCCACTTGACCGTATATGAGGCCCATTGGTGTGGCCCATCCATGAGGTCCATCATGATGTATCTTAGGCCCATGAGTGAGGCCCACCTGTTGCGTATTTAAGGCCCATGTGATGGGACCCACCTGCTTGAATCTGAGGCCTATGAGCAAGGTCTATTGTGATGTATTCATCGCCTATGGGTAAGGCCCATTGTGATATGAATTATGCCCATGATGCGTGACCCTTTTAATGTATTCAAGGCCCAGTTACGTAGCCCATTTGATGCATATGAGGCCCATTTGCTACGTATGCGGGGCCCACCTGTTATGTATATAAAGCCCATTGGTGCGACCCATGTAATGTGACCGACTTAATGCATGCGGCCCATAAGATGCAGCCCATTGCGATGTATATAGGCCCAGGTATGTGGCCCATTGTAACGTATTTGTGGCCCATTTGGTGAGGCCTGATGTGGTGTATATGTGGCCCTTTAGTGAGGCCTATTGCGATGTATATTAGGCCTTTATGTGAGGCCACGGGCCTATTACGATGTTTGACTCTATATAGGCCACCGCTTGGGAGCAATGTTGGTTAAATGTCCACATTGACGGGCGATGATGGTTAGATGTCCACATTGTGACCTTCCCTTAGGCCTTGTTTAACCCATTCTCATCGAGGCCGATTATCGATTCCGATTCCGATTATCGAGGCCGATTATCGTGACCGATTATCGATTCTGATTGTCATGGCCGATTGGCCGATTAGCGATCGAGGCCGATTATCATGACCGATTGTCGATTCTGATTGTCGTGGCCGATTCACTGATTAGTGATCGAGGCCAATTATCGTGACCGATTGCCGATTCTGATTGTCGTGGACAATTTACCGATTAGCGATCGAGGCCGATTATCGTGACCGATTGTTGATTTTGATTGTCAAGGCCGATTAACCGATTAGCAATCGAGGCATATTATCGTGACCGATTGCTGATTCTGATTGTCGTGGCCGATTGATCGATTAGCGATCAAGGTCAATTATTGTGACCGATTGCTGATTCTGATTGTTGTGGTCGATTAACCGATTAGCGATCGAGGCTGATTATCGTGACCGATTGTCGATTCTAATTGTCATGGTAGATTGACTGATTAGCGATCGAGGCCGATTATCGTGACCGATTACCAATTCCGATTATCGATTGATTTCAATCGTTGTGGCTAATTGTCGATTCTGATTGTTGTGGCCGATTGACCGATTAGCGATCGAGGCCGATTATCGTGACCGATTGCCGATTCTGAGTATTGAGGCCGATTATCAATCGATTCCGATTGTATAGGCTGATTCCGATTGTTGAGGTTAATTGTATAGACCGATTCCGATTATCGAGGTCGAGTATCGAGGTCGATTCTGATTTATCGAGGCCGATTGTATAGGCCAATTCCGATTGCCAAGGCCGATTGTATAGGTCGATTCCGATTGTCGAGACCGAGTATCGAGACTGATTCTGAGTGTCGATTCCGATTATTAAGGCCGATTTCGATTGTCGAGGTCGATTTTGATTACCAAGGCCGATTGTCGAGACTTATATGATGTATATGCAACACATAGTTAAGGCCCATCGTAATGTGTATTCGCCTATGTGATGTATATACGACCCATGTTTGAGGCCTAATGTGACGTATATACGGCCCGTATTTGAGGCCCATTGTGATGTGTATTTAGCCCATGTTTAAGGTCTAATGTGATGAATACGAGGTCTATGTGATGAGGCCCATTGTGATGTGTATTCAGCCCATGTTTAAGGTCTAATGTCTATGTGATGAGGCCCATTGTGATGCATTTGAGGGCCATGCGATGGAGTCCATTATGTTGTATATTAGATCATTGTATGAGGCCATATGTCCACTATATGTTAGGCTCTATGTGGGCAATTCCTTGGGGGTAATGTTGGTTAAATGTCCACATTGTCGAGGCCGATTGTTGATGCTAGTTATTGATACCGATTATGAGTATATGACAACATAGCATCATGATACATGCCCATATGCATTATCCGCATGTTTGGTATGAGATGTGGTTAACCATTGCATATGTCATTGGGCAGGTTGTTATGAGACTCTCTGATAGGCAGAGGTTATCTCACATGAGCGCACGGTATGCGCAGGATTGATGCATGACTGGATTATATGACTCATGCATATTGCATTATGTGATGTGATTACCGTACGCCTTAGCGACACCAAGGTCGTAGCCTCTACAGGCATATCGTGGATGGCCAGATGGGACACCAGAAATATGTTATTAGCATCGGGCTGCCATAGATGGCCCTAGGTGAAAATCCCTAAACCTCCAGGCCAGGAGACGTCCCAACATCAAGACCGAGTGGATACATGAGCGCCCGAGTGCTGAATACCAGGCGGCCGCGTCTCCCACTGTGTCGTGGTCGGTTGGGAGGGGGTGTGGCCTTACCCGCCTGAGGGTAGGGGGCATAACTAGGATAAGTTTGACCAGCTCGTAAATGGGTCCGCTATCGACGTGACGGGTAGATATTGGCTGACTACTGGTCAGGCGGATGGTGAGGTCTCTTCCACTTGCATGGTCGCTGTCACGCCCCAAACCTGAAAATCTGATTCACAGGAATCCCAATCACCGAATCCGGTGCGACAGCCTCTGTAGTACCCCATTCTCAGCTCCCAGCGCCCATATCCAGGTTTTGATCCTGGGATCCTACAAGGAAGATTCTTTTTAACGTACATTTATCTCATAAGAAGCATAACCACAAGTTTACCCAAATCACAAAAGCAATATCATCATCATATATCCACTAATATAAATTTGAATATAATGCTGAAAGGGAAATACATAAAAACATCAAGGCTTTAGAAGACAGCTGCACACTCCATGCTCAATGCCGCTGCTGCAACTTATCATTACCTGCATGCATCTATCGTGCATAAGTTTATAGAAAGCTTAGAGGGTGGTGTAAGTGTGTGCACAAGGTAAGTGTCAAGTATTCAACGCAATGTCATAATCATACAATGTCGAAATAGGCACAAGGTCATGAATCATTTGTTATCAGAGTAAGCGAAAATACTGACAAGTCCATGATTAAGAAATATCAGAATGTGCGATACAGATCAACTATACAAATGAGGAATAATATCAGAATACGCAATATAGATCAACTATACAAATGAGGAGTCATAAAAAGTCAAATATCAGATGCTGCATCTAAACCATATAAATGCAGAAACACAGGTAACCCAAATTGTCATATGCCACGAATGTAATGCAATATGTGGTACGAATGAAATGACCATGCTGTTATGTGAAGTCAGGATGATAGTACGTAGTATCGCAGGCTATGGGGTCCATCGCAAGGGACTTCTATCCAAACTAGTCACATACTTAAATTTAGATAGTCAGACTCAATGTGGTAAACTCCTGATCTCAGGTTAGTTGCACACCCCAACTGAAATCGTGGCCATTACGAAGGTACACGTAACAAATAGTTGTGCACCACCAGCCCGAGTGGATAGTGAATGAATGAATGAATGAGTATACAACTCCTACTCAATAAGTCCACATATCAGTACAGTTCCTCTCTAGGATCATCACCGGGGTTTAGTACACTCCAAATAACACTACATTCTCTCAGCCGCATAGTCCAAGTGAGCGTAAGAAACCTCACTACCCGCCTGACTAATAGTCTGCCAATACCTATTCGACACATCGATAGCGGACCCATTCACGAGCTGATCAAACTCAGCCTAGCAATGCCCCCTGCGCTCGGGCGGGTAAGGCCACACCCTCTCCCAACCGACCATGACACAGTGGGAGACGCGGCTTCCTGGTATTCGGCACTCTAGCACTCATGTATCCACTCGGTCTCGACGTTGGGGTGTCCTCTGGTACCAAGAGGGTTTAGGAATTTTCACCCAGGGCCATCTATGGCAACCCGATGCTAGTAACAGATTTCTGGTGTCCCATCTGGCCATCCACGATATGCTTATGGATGCTACGGCCCTGATGTCACTAGGGCGTACAGTAATCACAATGCAAGATGCATGAGTCATACAATCCAGTCATACATCAATCTTGCGCATACCGTGCGCTCATATGAGATAACATCCTCCTATCAGGGAGTCTCATATTAACATGTCCAATGACATATGCAATGGTCAATCACATCTCATGACAAACATGCAGATGATGTGTATGGGCATGTATCATGGTGCTATACTGTCACCTACTCATGATCGGTATCAATAACCGGCATCAACAATCGGCCTTGACAATGTGGACATTAAACTAACATTGCCCCCTAAGGAATGGCCCACATAGAGCTAAACATATAATGGGCCCACGGCCTCACACAAAAGGCCTGATATACAACACAATGGGCCTTACTCAAGGGCCACATATACACAACAAGCGGGCCTTACTCATGGGCCTCAAATACATGACATGTGGGCCCTACACATGGGTCTTGAATACATCAAATGGGTCATGCATCATGGGCCTAATACATATCACAATGGGCCTTGCCCATAGGCCATGAATACATCACAATGAGCCTTGCCCATGGGCCATGAATACATCACAATGAGCCTTGCCCATGGGCCATGAATACATCACAATGGGCCTTTCTCATGGACCTAACATACATCATAATGGGCTCCATCGCCTGGCCCTCAAATGTATCCCAATGGGCCTCATCACATAGGCCTCATATACATCATATTAGGCCTTAAACACGACCTAAATGCACATCACAACGGTCCTCAAATACGGGCCGCATATACATCACATTGGGCCTCAACAATCGGCTTAGATATTCAGCCTTGACAATCGAAATCAGAATCGATAATCGATCTCTATAATCGGAAATCGGCAATCGGTCACGATACTCGGAATCGATCGATAATTGACCTCAATACTCGGAAATGGCAATCAGTCATGATAATCGGCCTTGATCGCTAATCGGCCTCAATACTCAGAATCGACATTCGGAATCGGCCTCGAAAATCAGTACCGATAATCAACATCTATAATCAGCACTGACGATCAGCATTGATAATCGGCACCGACAACCAGCATATATAAACAAGGCGGGGTCCATAGATGGACAACCAATCAACAATAATGTAAAGATCGGCTCTTGGCCTTGGTTATATCAATCCGATAGCACGGAGCCATCTATCTATGGTGAATAGGGCCCACTTATTTGGGTTAACCCATGAAGAGAATGGGCCTAACAAGGCCTAAGGGAAGGTCACAATGAGGACATCTAACCGTCATTGTCCATCAATGTGGATATTCAACCAACATTGCTCCCAAGTAGTGACCCATATAGAGTCAAACATAAGGTGGGCCCATAGCCTCACACAAAGGCCTAATGTACATCGCATTGGGCCTCATACAAAGGATATATACACAACAAGTGGGCCCTGCATATGGGCCTCAGATACATTGCATGACCACAACCCATGGGCCCAATGCACATCATAATGGGCCTCGTTAAATTGGTTACAAAACATCACAATGGCCATGCCATATGGGCCGAAAATACATAACAGGTGGGCCTCGAATATCCAATAAGTGGGCCTTGCACATGTAGCAAGTGGCCTACACATCACAGCTGGGCCTACTAGTGATCCAGCCAAAGAACGGCCTGGATAACATACACATCATGATGGGTTGCATTATTGGGCCGCACCAATGGGCCTCATATACAACAAGTGGGCCGCATCAATGGGCCACAAGTATATTAAAATGTGCCTGACGAATGGGCCATAAACACATTAAAGGTGGGCCTCATGGATGGGCCATACACACATCAAAGGTGGGCCTCATGGATGGGCCATAAACACATCAAAGGTGGGCCTCATGGATGGGCCATAAACACCTCAAAGGTGGGCCTCCTCAAATGGGCCTTATGTATATACCAAGGTGGGCCTCATACATTCCCAAAAAAGGAATCATATTGAAGGATCTGGACCATTCCACAAATAGTAGTGGAGATAATGATTTTCACCGTTTACAATTCCAAGGCTCACCATCAAATTTATTTCCCATCTAGTCTGTTAGTAAAGTCACAAAGACTTGGTTAGGAGGAAAAATAAATATCAATTTAATCTAAGACTACTGTGGTCCAAAAAGGACTTTAATGGTAAGCATTCGCCTCTCCACTGTTTTCTGTGGTGTGGTCCACCTGATAAATCAACCTCATTCTTAGTCTTAAGCCTAAGATGGCTTGCCAATTAGATGGATGGTTTGGATGCAACACATGCGTCAAAGAGGGTCCCACACATGCGGTGCACACGTCACCAAGGTGGGCTCCACAAAACCTACTGCTTCAACAGCAGCTATAGGCTAGTGTGTGGTACACCTGCCAATCTAATCCCATCACAGGTGGGTTCCAAGTGGGCCCCACCATAACGTTTATTTTCCTTCCAGCTGTTGATAAGGTCACACAAACCCAATAAAAATAAATAAATAAATATTATATTTGTCCAAAACTTCTGGACTAAGAAAGTTTTAATGGCAGACGTCCAACCCCACTGCTTTTGCTGTGTGGTCCTCTTGATAGGCAGATTTGCCTTATTTTTTTTAACTCAAGCCCTTAAAATAAGCTTTCAAAATGGTTGGACAAATTAGATGCAACACATGCATCATGGTGGGGGTCCACATGAACTATGGATCTGACTCATTCTTTAGCTCATGTAAAAAAAATGAGCTTTCGAGATGGATGGATGGTTTGGATGCAGCACATGCATCATGGTGGGTCACACCGTCCAGGTGTGGACAGTGTGGATAAATACATAAACCATGGTGGGCTCCACCGTCCACGATTGTGGACGGTGTGTCTAAAACACACACATCAGTGTGGGTTCCACCATCCATGGTCAGTGGACGATGTGAATAAAACACATACATCACTGTGGTCCCACGTGGGGCCCACCATAATGCTTATTTGCAATCCAACCCGTTGGTAAGGTCACATGGACCTGGATGAAAAGGAAAAACAAATTTCATGGTGGTCCAAAACTTCTGTGACCAAGAAAAGGATTTCAATGACAGTCGTTCAATCACTGTTGTTTCATATGATGTGGGCCACCTAAGCTTCGTATATGGATGATTCTTGGGGTGGCCCACTGCCCGAAGGGGGCCTACAAAATGGACGGTGTGGATATACAACACACATCATGGTGGGGCCCACGACTGGGACCATGGTCCCTAGCCCGACCGCCTATGCAGCAGGACACTGCTGGCGTCCTTTGACGGTAATTTTTTTTAAGAAAAGAGATTTTTGTATGGTTTTTTACATGTAGGGCCCACATCAGGAAGATCCACACCACTCATTGTATTCCATGGCCTGAGACGGACCAAACAAGTCCAATATTCGCTATATTTTGGTGCATCAAAACAACAGGTGGATTTCAATGGTAGACACACTGTTTGCTATGTTAGGGCCCCCTTGAGAGTTAGATTAACCTCATTTTTAGGCTCAACGCTTAAAATGATCTAAGAAATAGGATGGACGACGTGGATTAAACTTATACATCAAGGTGGGGCTTGTATGAGTGGTCCACCCAAAGTTTTTTTTTTAAAATTAAATTGACATTTTTTTATTACTTGTCAGTACACAACACTGTCAGTTCACTCTTCACTTCTCAGCCACGTCTAGCGTCCCTGGACGCTGGACGATTTGCATACAACACATGTATAAGGTGGGTCCCACGTGTGAGGACCATGGCAATGGCTGGTGGGTCCCACGTGGACGTGGCCCACTTGATTTGGACCAACTTGATATTTGTGTTTTCCCATCTCCCTAAGGTAGGGGCCAAATGGTTTGGACAGTTGGATAAGACATACATCAAGTGAGGTACATCCGGGTGAGCCACACCGCCATATCGTCACACACAACAAAAGTGAAAAAGAGAGAGAGAGAGAGAGAGAGAGAGAGGGAGAAGAATAGAGGCATCCACCTTTGATTTTCTCTTCCTTCTTCCGCCTATAGTCTCTAGAGCTCCAAGGAAACGATTCCGACGGTTGAGATGGACTTTGAATGGTGGCGATGGGAGGTAGGAAGGTGGGACACACTAGCTCTCTCATGGGGAGCTTGAACGTGGGTTGCTTGGGATGAAAAATGAGAGAGAGAATGAAAGAGAGAGAGAGAAATGATGAGAGAGGAGTGATGGGAGAGAGGGATGGTGGACTGACATGAGAGGAAAGGTACTTGTTGACTTTATGGTATTTGTGTAAGAGAGAGGTAAGCTAGCGTATGGGTTGCTTGTACTTGACTTTAATTGATGGATTGATGTGACATTTGATGTGATTGATGGAACTTTCTCTTTGGATTTGCAACGCGGGGCGTTTTCCTCGAACTGAATGCGGGCCTACATCTCCTGGCCCGAATATCGCCTTGGTGCGTAATACGTGGTGTCGGAACCCTGGCGACAACGCGGTCGCAATGGTACAAGTTTCGAGTCAAGCCGACTCTGATATACAAGACACGACTCAGGATTGCGCGCAAATACTGGTAACAGATCACGGGTCGTCGAAATTTGACCAGGAGGGTCGTAAAAGCCTAGGGAACGGTACGGTCTAAGATATGGGCCTTACAGAACATCAGTGGGCGGCGGTTGCATGTAGAGTGTACTAGACCCCGATGATGATCCCAGAGAGGAACCGTACTGATATGTGGACTTATTGAGTAAGAGTTGCTACTCATGCATTCATTTCATTCACTATCCACTCTGGCTGGTGGTGCGCAACTAATTATTTTATACCTTCGCATGGCCAGGATTTCGGTTAGGCGCGTGACTAACCTGAGACCAAGAGTTTATCACATTAAGTCTATCTATCCAAATTTAGGTATGGGACTGGTTTGAATAAAAGTCCCCTGTGATAGTCCCATAGCCTATGATACTACGTACTATCATCCCGACTTCACTCTATCTTGGTCATTTCATTCGCACCGCATATTGCATTGTATCTACAGCAGTTAGCATTTTGGGTTACTATATTTCTGCATTTATATGATCTAGATAAGGATGATGGTATTAGTAACTCTTCCGAATTGCATATTGTATTGTATCCTTGATATCTGATATCTAGT
Source organism: Magnolia changhungtana (assembly GCA_030180095.1). NCBI lineage: Eukaryota > Viridiplantae > Streptophyta > Magnoliopsida > Magnoliales > Magnoliaceae > Magnolia > Magnolia changhungtana. Next base: position 796,762 of record JASAUF010000064.1, on the reverse strand, counting down.
TCATTATGTTTCCGCATTACATAGTCGATTTACATTACTTTCTCAGTATATGACATTGGCTTACTATGTCTTTTCATCGCATATCCTGGATGAGGTTGATGATATTTTATAGACTTGCAGTATTTTCACTTACTCTGATATCGTATTATTCATGCCAGTAATTTCGATATTGTATGATTAAGGCATTGTGTTGAATACTTGGCACTTATCTTGTGCACACACTTACACCACCCTCTAAGCTTTGTATAAGCTTATGCACGATAGATGCGTGCGGATAACGATAGGACACAGTTGAGCTGGGGCAGGAGTGTATGGCAGAGCTTCTAAATATTTTATTATATGCATGTATTTCCTTTTCAGTATTGTACTCAAACGATTATATTAGTGGATATGTGGTGATGATGTTATTCTTATGATATGGGTATACTTGTGGTTATGCTTCTTATGAGACAAATTCATATTGAAAATCCTCCTTGTAGGATCTCAAGATCGGAACCTAGCATATGGGCGCTGGGAGTCGAGAATGGGGTACTATGGAGGCTGTCGGCACTGGATTCGGCGATCGGGATTCCTGTGAATATGATTTCTGAGTTTGGGGCATGACAGTCCAAGTCAATGATCAAGAAGTACACGAAATGATCGGTCATAATGAGCTACTCCACTCACCTGACATGTTTGATTTAAAAGTGAAGGATGAGCTCCTTACAACCAACCCTTCTAACTCTTGTGAGACATGCTTGAACCGCTCCCCTGAATTGAATGATGATATGATTCGAGAGAAGGATGAGTTGCTCGATACGACTCTGGAATTTAAAACCACTCAGTTGAGGCCACCATCTGAGTTGTATACGTTTGACGATTCAATGCCTCGACTGAGTAGTTTCAGTGAACAGAGTGTTCACATCAATGCTTCCCTTGTTGATTTTCCATCTGTCTGTGTAAGGCAAGAGCAATAGAGCATGCATCCATCCACTTTCAGAGACGATGGAATCCTTAGGTAGATCATCATGAGTTTCCATGTTGAAAATAAGTCACTCTCAGCCAAATTTTCCAACTCTTTAAATGATTGCTTGGCACACTTTGAAGATTTAAACGATCTTATGATAAAAGACATAATAAATGTCTTGCAAGACAACATCTCGGTAGTTGTCATGGACCGAGAAAACCCCTATTCTGAAGCCCTCCTTCCCTAGATCTTGAATGTTTACCTTTAAATGAGGAGGAGTTGATAATGGAACGAAAGTCTGGAACTTCGAAATGTGTTAAGACTACATCACTTCCTGAAAATTTTTTTGAATTTTATCTACTTGTAGTCTCAGATTCACCATCGAGTACTAACGTTGAAACTTTTTCGGTCACGGGTGAATCATATATACTTTGGATACCTCAAGCAATTCAACGACAATTTTGTGCTAAGGTTTATAAATTTCTCTAGAATTTCATGCTCCAGGGCATTCAAGCCTATTGCAAAAAGGGCTTTTAGATGATTTTTTGAATTTATCGGAATTCAAACTTCGATGACATCGAAAAAGGACAATAATATGTCCAATGAACTTTTAAGGAAAATCTTCTAAAAAGTTCGATGAATCGAACTGGATTCGATGACATCGAGATTCAAACCTTGATGACATCGAATCAGGTTCGATGTCATCGAAGAAGGACATAAAATCGTCCAGCAAGCTCCAGTGAAAAATCACGCATAAATTTGAGGGATCGAACTAGATTTGATGACATTGTAATTCAAATTTCGATGACATCAAATCAAGTTCGATGTCATCTATCGTAAGTCAAAAAGTGTCCAGCAAACTTTATCAGTTAAGTCCGTGTCATCGAACTGACACTCGATGTCATCGAAGTCTACACTCGATTACATCGAACCAGTTTTGATGACATCGAACGCAGTTACATTCTGAATATTATGTTACCGTTGGACTTTTTGCCTTTATAATGTGGAGCTTGGTTCTAGTTGTTGTATTGAGAAAAGGAGTGAGCTCTGAGAGAGTTGTTGCTTATCTAACATCCTTTACCTTTTTCTCATGGGAGTTCATCCTTCATTCCTCTCTTAATAATTGATATTCAATAGAGTGGATTGGTGAATGAACTTCCCCACTCAAGGATCATCCAGCTACTTTCTTAATGGCATATTATTAAGCTGGATCCCTTGAATACATAAACCCTAGAATCTCTCTGTCTCTTAAATGATTAACATTCATTAGAGTAGATTTCAACATAAACCTTGACCCAACCCCGACGACTTACATTGGAGCATCATCAAGTGTTGCGGTTCAAGGGAGCAGAAGAATCTCTGCCATCAAGCGAAATCATCTTCATCAAGTGCAGAATGAGGCTCACCTACTTACAACTAAGTCATTAGAGTCTAGAGATCATGTTGATCATTCCTTGTGTAGGATTGGGTCACAAGTTCTAACTCAAACTTACCAAGCCCTCAGTGGAGGCCTCCGACAGGAGAGTACGTCTAGGTTCTTTGTGTAGAACCTTAGCCTGTGTGGCCTAAACCTAGGCCTTTGTGTAGGACATTGGCCTGTGTGGCTTAAACCTAGGTTCTTTGTGTAGGACCTTGGCCTGTGTAGCCTAAACCTACATGCTTTGTGTAGGACCTTTGCTCTTATGTAGGGCATAAATTGTTGAGTCTTTGTGTAGGCCGATTTGCCTTGTGTAGGCATCCTTATGATCCTTGTATAGGTCCTAGTGTCAACCTTGTGTAGGTTGTAAAGGTTTGAGGTGAACCTGATTTGAAACCTTTGTTAGTGAAATCCAGTACACTCAAGGGTTAAATGCGTCCGCCGGGAGTGGAGTAGGCACATAGTCGAGCCACTATATATGATTGTGTTTGGGATTGTTGTTTGCACATTTTTTTTATTATGTTTATCTTGAATGCTTAAAATGATGCATGATTATTTGAATGATTAGAACTGATTGGAATCACATCTCACACATACTCATATACACGATCCATCTTAGACTAGTTGTTTAACTTGTTCAATCTGGAATAGTCTATTGTTTAGATCCTCTACTTAGCTTGGAAGCCTTTAGAAGTTAAGATGATTGTATCTTGATTAATTGCATGATAAATCAAGTTAGGAAAGTAGGATTTTAAATTAGCATAAAATTTATGAAGTCCTATTCACCCCCCTCTAGGACATCTTGACCTATTCCATACTTCTACTATAGCGGTCTATACCGCAATTTCATCTGTAACCTTTAACTTACATTGTCTTCCCCGAAGAATCCATTATGGATTGTGCCAACCTTTGGAATGACCTTGTTGGTGCCGACCATTGGGACGTGCTAGGTCTCGACCTGGCGTGCTTTTATAGGTCGGTCTAATTTTCCCATAACACCCTTACTTTATGTGACCTTATCAATTGGTTGGATTATACATTACAAAACTATTACAGTGGGCCTATAAAGGTTTTCTAACGGTAGGCTGTTTAATTCCAACTATTTCCTACGGTCCACCTAAGATTTTTATTTCTTCACTTTTGGGCTCATGCCCTAAAATGATAAGATTTTTATTTCTTCACTTTTGGGCTCACGCCTTGGAATGATAAGATTTTTATTTCTTCGGTTTTTGGCTCATGCCCTAAATTGATATGGAAAAATGGATGAATGGTAGGGATATAGAACCCACATCAAGGTGGGCCCCATGGTAAGACCCTTACCTTATCCACTCCCTAGTCAATAATACTGTTGAAAGATAGGGTTTTTATACCAACTAAACATAGCTTTTTATTACATTATTTTTCTACGTTTGCAGGTATTGATTGTTTTTTCTTCTTCTTTTTTTTTTTCTCAGATTAAAATGTCCATATATATATATATATATATATAACCACGGAAGATGATCCAATTGCATTATTTACATAACCGTTATTGAGCCTGTTCGTTGGAATCATAAACGGGCCAGGCCCCGGTTGACTGGCTCTAAATGAAAGCTTGGGCCTGGCTCAATCATTAAATGGGCTTAAATATTACGTCAGTTGCTGTCTGGTGCCTAATATTCCAGCTCAAGCCCAGTACTGGAAGCCTGAACGGCCAGCCTTAAAGCAGAATTTTATAGAACCCTTGTTTGTACACGTGGCATGCTTATGTACAAATGAGGTCCATCAATTAAATCCAAAATGATATTGGGCTAATTGTCTGAAGACTTACTCTCCTCCGTTTTCACCCAACATCTAAGTCAAGGTGAGGCCCTATTACGAATATCACCGGTGTCGGACTAACTGACAGGTGTGGCCTACCTATTTAGCGGATCAGCTTTATTTTCAAGATAATTGATCAACAGAGCTGGGCCTACATCTTGCATGGTACAGATATTCAACACAAGCAGCATATTGAGGTGAAACACGTGCCTACACGACAAGGGGCCATCACCTGTAGGTGATCAATACACTTAAAACGAGATTATTGTTTATTAGGAACCACACAAATCAAAAGCAGAGTTGGTGGGCCATCGTCAACAACGTGATTAAGGAATAGCTTCGATTACAGATTGTAATGCAGGAATGGGCTTTATAGTGTATTGGCTGAATCCGGCATTGATGACAATGTTCTTCCATTCAGCTTCAGTCCTCTCCTTACCCTTAGTGTGGGCCATCATCACCATGTCCAGCATTAATCTTATGTCCCTCAGGCCCACCTCTTCTACATCTTCTGTGATCACAGCCTCTACTATGATCACCTTGCCTTTGTCCTCAGGAATGGCCTCTTTGCATTTCTTCAAGATCTCGATGCATTCCTCGTCACCCCAGTCGTGTAGGACCCACTGCGATGCCGACGTGAAAGAAATTAGTGGACGGTCATGATTGATGATTGTGTATTCAGTGTGCCAGAAGTGCCAAACATAGGTAATAGGTAGCTAAAGCTTCTCAAGATGCACCAATGTCTGGTTGGGACATTACGTGGCCTAAAATTCAGTATGGTCAGCTCATTAGGTGAGCCATGGTGTGTTGAATGCGTACCGTTGGTAGTGACAAGTCCAGTCGTCCAGCATGTCAACTGGGCTAACCCTGCTTCTGAGGCAGGTTCGTTTAGCCTATAAATTGTGGTCAGTTTAAGTAAATGAGTTGGGCTTGGGTTGAACCTTACCCAATCCCAATATTAACTGACCCACCCCACACCACCTCATCAAAAAATAAAATAAGATGTAGAAGTATAAATACTATTGGAAAAAAGAACTCAGCCTGACTAGGCTGTGTCTGGGTGACTCTTGGTTGGTTCTGATAGACTCAAGTCTTGGTTGGCTAGGACAAGTCACAATAGACTTGGATAGATATATGTAAGTGATTGCTGTGGATCGGAATAAAATTCTTTCGAAAAAAAATTCATGACATAAAGCGACAAAGATCTGTAATATAATAAAAAATCTTAGAGTTTACACTAATCTTTTTCGATTACAAAAATAACCCGATCTCCACTTTTGATGTGCACCTAAGAAAACCTTAGCTCCTTAAGAGAATTCTTTCCAAAGCCTTTCAAGTGTAGAAAAACCACTTATTTCGTGAAACCCTTTCCCTTGAAAAGAAAACACAATGGTAATACCAAGTCCTAATAGTAATTAAGCTTAAATACACTGATTTCTACAAAATCGTGTAAGGCAGTCGGTCGAACCAGTGAATTGTTGGTCGGACCAACAACACGCTATCGGTCAAATTTATCAGGACTGACAGAACTTACTCCTGCAAAAGCTCGCCGACTAACTATCTGTTGGTCGGACCAATAGAACCCTTCAGCATAATCCAAGGCATTACACACAACAGTGATATATGCATGTATGTGTGTGTATGTATGCTAATTGGGTCAAGCTAGGTATGCATGCAATAGGGGCGCAACTTGGGTGACTCGAGCCCAAACCGATCTCAAAAGGACCCAACCCTCAACCCGACTGGACCTGAATTCCAACTCAAGATGCCCAACCCAAACCTAATTAGCTAACCGTAATTTCTTTGTACCTAATCCTAAACTCACTGAACTCAACCCAAATAAATGTCATTATTCCCAGCCCAACCTAACTCAACCTAACTTTGCTCAAACGGAACCCAATTCAATTTCAAATTTGATTGAAGTTTTCCCATCATATCCCATTCCAACAGCCTAGTTCAGGTTCACCTAAGCCCTTGCAGCCATAGCCTGTGATGGCAATATTCCATTTTAAAACTTGAGTTGGGTTGTGTCAAGTCAGGTTGGTTAAGCATGGCTCGGTATAATTGAATGGGCTGGTTTGGGTTAGAGTCAGATCGGGCTTGATGAATTTTAAGTTTCTCATGTTGGACCACAAGGTGTGGGCCGCTGGCTGGGCTGGGTTGTGGTCAGAATTCTTGACCCATTCAGTTAACAACCTTAACCCCAGCTTGGCCCAAAGCTCACCCTTTGTTTTCCTAGGCATTGGCCAAATATTTATAGTGGAAAGTTTTTATGCACGTATGGCCCCACCTGATGCTCGACCAGCATCATCTTTGGGGCTTGATACATGCATGGAGGAGTTCACACACGTGCCACGTTGTCATGTGTGGTGAGAGTTGGATTCACATGGCATTTCTCCCTATATATTATACACACATGTTCGTAGCGTTTTTTTTTTAAGAGTCCCATTTTCTTCTCTTTGTGTGAGAATGGGACCCGAATCCCCTACACTCGTTCCAATTTTGCCGAGAATTCAGACGGTTATGATAATTACGTGGGCCGCACATGCTCACAACAAATAAACTTCTAAGATAAATTAACCATGGTGAAATTTTAATTTTGCTCTACTCTTGTGGCCCACCCGATGATAATATCTGTCTAGGTATCTTCACCGTTTCGATTTTCTGGTGAAAGGCTCAGATTATCTTACAGGTCTGCGTGGCTTCCACGCGTGAGGTGAGTGAGCAAGTGCACTTAGCAGTTCTCGTACGAGGACATGGCGTGTGTTTTTTTAGAGGTGTGCTAGCTGACATTCTACCGGCTAGGAGAGCGACTTTGCTGCGACCCTAGAGCCGTGGATGTGGGTGGGACTCTGACCATGGGTCCCACCTCGCATGCAATATATATCCGTGCTATCTATCTGTTTTACTGTTTATTTTATTTTAGGACATGGTACCAAAAATGGAAAAGATATAGATTTCAGGTGGCCCACATTATAGGAAACACAGGTTGCCGAAAAGCCATCATTACAAACTTTCAGGTATACCACCTTTTGGAGTGCCTTTCATGAGAGTACAACTAACGGTAAATTAGATATATAATACAGTCACATCTGATCACAAGTACCACCGAGATGTCCAAGAGGCAGAAAAACAGTTGGGCGAAAAATAATGTTTAGAGTAACACGAAGACATAAAAGTATATGAAGATCGATGTGGCAACAATTCGGATAACATAACTGTTGAAATAAATAGGAGATGCATGAAAGAAAGCTACAACAAGGATTTATAAATAGCAAGAAGTTTTGTACAACAAATTGTCTCATACCAAATTAAATTATCTTTCCTTATCATATTTTAGTTCTATTTTAAAATTAGCAGTAATCCTTAGTCATAATCCAGTAGTGGAAATCTTTAACTGTAATATAAGTCTATGCTTATGTGTTGGATTATTCACTGTATCAATACAATTATTTCATCTTTTAGAAATGCATTTTAATATTGCTCTCTACAATTGATGGTAATTATTTTATTTTTGTTTAACTGTTTTGTGTATTTTCGTATGGATGGCACCCATCTTCGGACAGAAAATCCTACCCTCGATCTTCTCAATTTTTTGTCATATATACTAATGTACGTTTGACATTTCTATCTATCTTAGTGCTTGGAGTCAAATTGTTTAATTTAAATCGAACCGCATAATTAATTTTGACATGCCTACATAGGTCACACCTGACCGAACCAAAAGTTTTTAAGGAGGCTACTAATGGCCGATGCATGGTCAGATGGGCCCTACGGTCAGGGTGCCACCCACTCACCAGCTCTGGGGTCACAGCCAAGTCATGCCCACCGGTTAGACTTGTGCGACATTTATCAATGAGATTTTGGAATATCGCCGTGATATCACGCACACTAATCTTATCACGAACTTATCCATCCAATAGGTAACTTCCAGCCCATCACATGCACATGACATTCGACCCATCCAATAGGTTGGGTCCACCACAAGAGATCATCCTATGTAAAAAAAATTAGCCCATCCACTCAACAAGCTAGCCATACTTGTATTTTGTTAGAATCAGGATCCACACTATCACTGACGTTATCGGCACTACTGCATAAAATGTAGTGTGTGTGATGATATGGCCAATCAAATTGCAACAAATTAAAAAAAAAAAAAATTTGTTTGTGGCAAGCAAGTTGGATTCATTTTGTTGTTTATCACCAACTATACATTCTATATTCTATGGTATAGATGTTTCATGTACAGACGTGTGTACACAGGTGCATATAAAAAAATAATATTATCTTAGATTAAAATTTTATTATTATAATTGCTTTTTTAAAGCAACGGCCTTAACCCGGAAACGGATTGGCTACTCGCCCTGCCATCGGCCAATGACTGGTGGTCGGTGCTCTGTGGGTCCCACCATGATGTATGTATTTCATCCATGCCATCCATCTATTTTTGTAGATCATTTTATGGTATGAGACCAAAAATGAGGTATTTTCTAATCTCAAGTGGACCAGGTTACAGGAAACAGTGTTGAATGAAAGTCGACCATTAAAAACCTTTTGGGGGGCCATAAAAGTTTTGAAACAAGCTGATATTTGATTTTTTACCTTCATCTGGGTCTGTATGACCTAATAAACAGACTGTATCTCAAATAAACAGTACAGTGGGCCTTAGGAGGATTTTAATGGTGGTTATCCAATCACTATTGTTTTCCTGTGGTGTGGTCCACCTGAGATTTATGACCTTTCATTTTTGGGATCAAGCCCTAAAATGATACGTAAAATTAGATGAACGGAATGGATGAAAAACATACATCATGGTGGGGCCCACAGAGTACCGACCATTAGCCACGGGGCTAGTGGCAGGGGTAGTAGCCAATCCGTTTCCCCTTGACCCCGCCTAGCTCCATTTCGTGCCAGCCAACACTCCGAAGTGGTGTTGTAATGTGTTGAGCACTGTACGGCCCACCGTAATGTATGTGTTTTATGTCCATACTATTTATCCATTTTGTGAGATTAATTGAGGACATGACCCAAAAATTGAATGCCTACAATTAAAAGAAATAATTTAAAAATTGGGGCACAAATTTAGGTTTCAACGATGGGTGTGATGGGTGTCATTAACTTCACTTTTTCATTTGATGTGGTCCAGTTAAGATTTAAATCTGTTTTATTTTTGGATTCATCTCTTAAAATGAGCTCCCAAAATAGATAGATTGTGGGGATTTAAAACACATGCATCACAGTGGCCCTACAGCACTCAACACATCACCATGCTGCCGCTGAGGATGGTGTCGGCAATACCACCTTACCACCCAATTCACCGGGGCGCCGATTAGGTGGTGTTGTGATGGGTTGGGCGCTGTGGGTACAGATTAGGTGGCGTTGTGATGGGTTGGGCGCGGTGGGTCCTAAAGTAATGTGTGTTCCATATCAACGCAGTCCATCAATTTTGATAGCTCATGTCAACGCAGTCCATCCATTTTGATAGCTCATTTTACGACATGAATCCAACTATAAAGTAGATCCAAAGCTCAAGTGGACCACACAATAGTAAGCAGTATGGTGGAGGTAATGACGCCAACCGTTGAAACCTTACTAAGGCCCACTATAATATTTATTTTCCATCCAACCTGTTAACAAGGTCACACAATCACAATCCTGGACGAGGGGATAATACAAATATCATCGTGATCCAAAACTTTTGTGCCCTTAGAAGTTTTTAATGGTAAGCATTCAATCACCACTGTTTCCTGTGATGTGGTAGTATATACTTTATTTCTGTTCATGTGTTAAAATGAGCAGGCAAAATGGATGGTCCGTATTGATATAAAACAAATACATCGATATGGCCCTACACTACCTAACACATGACAAACAGCTGGTGGTCCACCGTAGCGTGGCCCACCCCAAGAAGAGAAAGTATGTAAAATAAGGTGGCCCACCCCAAGAAGAGAAAGTATGTAAAATACCTTGAGAAAGACAACATCTGCTTTAGGTATAGCAACGAACATATCACCTCCAACGTGCACAACACCATTGCACTCGGGTGCACCCCCTACAACCTGTGGAAGGTCGAAATTGATGGCCTTTATCCAAGGACATACCTCCACTAACGTACGCATTGCGGTCCCATTACCTCCTCCCACATCCACCACCGTCCCCACCCCTTGGAAAATCCCTGGCCAACTGTCCACGATGGTGGGCACCACCGCCCGTGCATCACAAGCCATTGCATTGTCAATGAGTTCCCTTTGACGGGAATGTCCATCCATGTAGGACCACACCTCCTCCCCATGAGCCACCTCGAAAGCCAGCCGCTGATCGCCTCGAACACGGGCACTGAACGCGTGCCATGGCTGGATCATGGCTGCATCATTTTCAAAGAGCACAAAAGCTGCCTTGCTTTGGTCTCCATGCTTCAATAGTCGGCGTGAGATTGGCGTGAGGACATAGCCAGCATGGCCCGTCTCATCCTGTTTCTCTCCAAACACACGGCGTTGTACCAAGAACCGCATTATACGGTAGAGAGGGGACGGTTGGCAACCGAGCGTAGCCGATAGCTCTGCAAGCGTCATCGGATGCCCATTGGCGTCAATTGCATCAGCTATGCCTAGCTCTATCGCACACTTCACGACGGCAAGGTCGGAGAACCCAAAAACATACCTCCAGATCTCAAGCTCAGCTTTTGCTTCTTCATCACCCATCTCTTTCTTTGTCTATGTGTTCCTCCTAAGTTGCTAAATCAGACCACAGGTTACATGGTATACCAGCAATGGGATTCCTTTATAATGACCCAAACCGTACTTTGATAGTGAAATAATTCGGCTCTTTAATTTTTATAAGATTAAGGATACTATTTATATTCAAAGAAAAAGATTATATGATATTTCCAAAAAAAAAAAATATTTTTTTTCCAGCTCATTTCTCACCTTAGTATAAGTTTATTCTAGAAGGCTCCTTGTTCAGGACAAGTGATATCACACCTATTTAAAAAGGATCACTCACTACGAAAGTTAGACGTCATCACTATAATTTCTACAGGAGAGTTTTGCTAAGCTAGATGTTTGTGCAAGTCAGCGAATACATATGCCACCTAATGTGGGAGATGGTGGATGGTTTTAATATCTGAGCCATCCATCAGAAGTGTACAGCTATCTAAATTCCCTTTCACAAGAATTAGGTCAATCCACTTAGTCAGGCAGACCAGAATGAACTGAACATGTGTAATTGTGAAAAAAATCAATCAAAATTTTCTAATCTATAGAATAATTTATAATATCGAAGTGGACCACCTATATCTTTAGGCAGTAATATTCACATGGTGAGGTCCACCTGATATGCGGCGTGGATATTGCACTTATCTGCTACAGTAGCATATGTTGTGGAATGTGTTTTAGCAGAACTTGTACATGCATGTGTGCTTAGCAAAGCGATCTTTACAACATTTATGTATGCGTATATTCAAATAGAAAAAGATCACATGATCAACATTTCACTTTTTGTACTTATCGATGATCCAAATTGTGGCACTTATATAAATTGTCTGGGCCATTGAAATATAATATCATATCTAAAGGCTAAAATTCAAAAATATCACATGGCAATACATGGCCATGTATTCTCTACAAGTTCGAACCAAGCCCGACCATAAAGTAAAACTTAGACCTAAGTCCAGCTTGATCTTGTGACGGGCCAAAATAAACAGATGAGCCCGCTGGCCTCGGAATCACAAACAGGCTAGGCCGGGTTGGCTCTAAATGAATGCCCGAACCCGGTTCATTTATTAGGATCGGTTCTAGCCTCAGGCCTAGTATTCCATCTCTATCAAGACCAGTCCAGAGAGGGCCAGGCTTGGAAGCCTGATCGGCCAGCTTGGCCTGTAGACAGCCTCCAAGCAGCATATCAAAGGACCATTCTTTTGTAAGTGGCAGTGGCACGTCTATGTACCAATCAGGTCCATCAATTTATTGGGCCCTAAGAGCAATGGGAAGCAGATTGGATGGTGACCTCAATAACACTAGTTAGGTGGTGTTGGGTGCTGTGGGGCCCACCATGACATATGTGTTTTATATCCATGACATCCGTATGTTTGCCAGATCATTTTAGGGCATGAGCCCAAAATCAAAGTAGATCTGAATCTTAAGTGGACCACACTATAGGAAACGGTGGTGATAATGACACCCAAGGCTGAAATCTTGCTAAGGCCCACCATGATGTTTCTTTGCCATCCACCCTATTAATTGTTGGGATGCCTTGCACAAACCTTAGGATCTAGCCTCCCGAAACAAACCAGAATTATGAATAATAAAGCAATGAAATAAATCAAAGCATCAATCACACACCACACAAGAGATTTTTACGTGGAAAACCCTCAAAGAGGTAAAAACCACGGGACCTCGTCCAGATCAACAATCCACTATGAAGTAGAACGTTACAATCTTCTTCACTCACGCAGGAGTGGATAAACAATAAGAGAAATAGAGAAAACGGAGAGATCTAACCGATTACGAGGACATAGAAGCGCTGAGATGTAGATTGCAAAGTAGAGAACCTCTACGAGCAGAACCTCCCTTCTATAAGCTTCCTCTCTCTCTTTCTCCCTCTCTCTCACCTTGATAGCCCTAAACCCTTTAGCAAATCCCTTGTAAAGCTTTAGGAAACCCTCTTACTATTTTCTGTGATGCCTAGAAAAACCCTAGGCAACCCCTTTTATAGTTTTGGGAAACTCCTTTCCGCATCCCAGTTGCGAAAGGACTCAAATCCGCAGTTTCGCGCAAAATTGCGGAACAAACTGCGTAACCTTCGACTAGTCGAGACATCCCTTCGACCAGTCGTAGGCCCCCTTCGACCAGTCCAAGCTACAGTAAAAAACAGCAAAATTACTCGCTGGACTTTGAGTCGAAGTTTTCGACTCGAACCTTTGACCGGTCGACCACCAGCCTTCGACCAGTCGAGCAGGGCTCTCGACCGGTCGAAGATGGGTCAAAATAACCCATCAAATCTCCCCCTTTTTGACCCAGAAGGGATCCACTTTCTTCAAGTCAGCCAGGTTTCTACAAACCTCAAACTTGCCCTTGAGCAAAGCCTTGGTCATCATGTCTGACCCATTATCGTCCGTGTGGACTTTCTCAAGCTGTAACACATTTTGTTCCAAAGTATCCCTGATCCAGTGATACTGAATCTCTATGTGCTTCGACTTGGAATGCTGACTTGGATTCTTGCTCAAGTGTATAGCACTCTGACTATCGCAATAGACCACGTGCTCCTCCTGCTTTAGGCTAAGTTCTTGTAGGAACCTTTTCATCCAAAGCATCTCTTTACATGCTTCTGTGACTGCAATGTATTCGGCCTCTCGTCGTCGACAATGCTTCACGACCTTCTGTAGCTTCCTCTCGCCAAGAAAGCCGCTCCCCCGCAAATGTGAACATGAACCCCGATGTAGACTTCACGGAGTCTATGTCACCTACCATATCTCGCATCGTGTAGCCCTCTAACACAGGTTTTCACTGTCACCATAGCATAGGCTCAACTGGATGAGCCTCTTAGATACCGTAGTATCCATTTCAGTACACTACTGCCAATGCTCTTTGCCGGATTGGCAAGATACCGGCTGACAACACCAACCGCATATGCTATGTCTGGGCGTGTACACACCATAGCATACATCAAACTTCCTACGGTTGACGCGTAGGGTATTTTCTGCATCTCTTCCACCTCTGCCTTCGTATTGGGACACGCTGTCGCTCAATGAAGTGACCATCTAGTGGAGTCTTGACCGAAGCCCATTTGCATTCATATTGAACCGCTCTAGGACTTTCTCAATATATCGCTCTTGTGACAGCCAGAGCTTCCTGCTGCTTCTGTCACGGGTTATCTCTATTCCTAGGATCTGTCTAGCCGGGCCCAAGTCATTCATCGCAAAAGACTTGCCCAACTCATGTTTCAGCCTGTCAATCTTCTTGATGTCTTTTCCCATGATGAACATGTCATCAACATATAACAGCAGAATTAAGAAATCACCATCTGAGAACTTGCGCGTGAACACACAGTGGTCCGACTCCGTTCTGTCATACCCATGTTTCAACATAAACGAGTCGAACTTCTTGTACCATTGCCGTGGAGCTTGTTTCAGCCCATACAAGCTCTTCTTCACCACACACCATATGCTCCTTGCCCTTGACTTCAACCCCTCTCGGTTGGTGCATGTAGATCTCTTCTTCCAGGTCACCATGGAGAAAGGCGGTTTAACATCTAACTGCTCTATCTCCCGGATCCATGCTAGCCGCCAACCTAAGCAACACCCGTATGGATGTCATCTTCACCACTGGTGAGAATATCTTCTCAAAGTCTATGCCTTTCCTCGACCAAAACCTTTCACCACAAGTCGGCCTTGAACCTCGTCACGTGAATTCTTCGCTCAATCTTCTTTACGAACACCACTTGTTGCTCGAGCTTTCTTGCCCTTAGGCAAGTTCACCATGTCATAGGTGTGGTTCTTATGCAAGGATTCCATCTCCTCTTGCATAGCTTTCAACCACTCCCCCTTATGCTCGTCGGTTAGGGCCTCAAAATAATCTTCTGGCTCTCCTCCATCGGTTAGCATGATGTACTCATGCGGCGAGTACCTCTTGACGGTTGTCTGTTCTGATGACCTCCTCACTGTGGCTCAACAGGTGGATCAAGTGGGGGCTCTCCTAGTCCATCTTTTGAAGGAACTCTTTCGTCCTCTGCACCTTGCTGTACTCCCCCGTCATCAAGCACCACGGGAGGAGTAATCGGATCCATGTCCTCTAGCTCACCTGAACTAGGCTGGTTCTTCTCTGGCTTACCAATGTCTTCGATACACTGATCTTCAAAGAAAACCACATCTTTGCTCCTGACGAGCTTCTTCTCGGTCGGATCCCATAACCTGTAACCGAATTTTTCATCACCGTACCCTAAGAACACACACTGCCTGATCTTCATATCAAGCTTGGACCTCTCGTCCTTTGGTACGTGAACGGATGCCTTGCATCCAAACACCCTGAGATGACTGTACGATGGATCATGTCTAGTCCACACCTTCTCAGGTACTTCTCCATTCAACGGGGCAGATGGAGACCTGTTTATCAAATACATCGCCGTGCGCATTGATTCTCCCCAGAACGTCTTGGGCAACTTCGCATGGGATAACATGCATCTGATTCTCTCAACAATGGTGCGATTCATTCGCTCAGCTACACCATTATGCTGGGGGGTCTTGGGAACCGTTTGTTCATGCCGTATACCCTGGCACTTGCAGTACTCGTGAAAGTCACCAATGTATTCACCACCATTATCAGTGCGGATGCACTTCGATGATTTACCTGTCTCTCTCTCGACCATAGCATGAAATAATTTAAACACACCAAAGACCTCATCCTTGGATTTCAAAACATAAACCCAAACCCTCCTAGATGCATCATCTATAAAAGTAGCAAAATACAATGCCCCACCCAAGGTTTTTGTCCTCATAGGACCACAAACATCAGAATAAACTAAATCTAATACATGTACTTTATTAACATGAGAAGCAGTTTTAATGAATGAAACTCTATGCTGTTTCCCTGATAAACAATCAAGACAGGTTTTGAGAGGCATACATCACGTCTCGGAAGGAGGCGCTTCCTCGCTAGTAGTGAAGCCCTTTTTCACTTATGTGGCCTAGACGCCTGTGCCACATGTCAATAGCCAAATTTTTCGCTGCGTTCAACCCACCCTTGCACATACTGACACTTGCCTTGTACAGGGTGCAACACTTCTTTCCTCTAGTCATGATCAACGAACCCTTGATGAGCTTCCATCGCCCACCAGCAAACCGGCTTTCATAGCCATCATCATCCAATCTTCCCGTCGACATCAAGTTGAGGCGAAGATCTGGGATATGTCTCACATCCCTGAGAACCAATGTGCAGCCCACATCAGTTTTCACACAAATATCACCGACTCCCACTATCTTTGATACGCCAGAATTTCCCATCTTCACAGTCCCATAGTCACCTGACTTGTAGCTTGTGAAGGAGTCCCTGTGTGGAGTCGCATGAAAAGAAGCTCCCGAGTCTATCACCCAGTCGGTGCCCTGACTCGTAGCCGTGAGACATACATCATGATCTGTAGAAAGAATAACTACCATGTCGCCATCTGAACCGACCGCAGTGGAATCAGATTCTTCTTCCTTCCCTTTTCCTTTCTTGTCGTTTTTCTTACCACGACATTCATGCTTGTAGTGGCCCTTCTTGCCACAATTCCAACATTTAACCTCTTTTCTATTACTCGACTTGCCTCTTGATTTATCTCGGGCCTTCCCGCCCTTCCTGTTCTTTCCTCTCTCCCGTTCCTGCGTCACAAGAGCCTCTTGCTGAGTAGACCCCTGAGACTTCCTCCTTGTCTCTTCATTGAAGAGACAACTGGTTACCTGTTCCATGGATATCTTTCCGTCTGGCGCAGAGTTACTTAGAGACACCACCAATGTCTCCCAACTGTCAGGCAATGAACTAAGCAATAGTAAAGCCTGCAATTCATCATCCAGGACCATATTCATAGAGGTGAGTTGGTTCATTATATTGCTGATCTCATTCATGTGCTCGGCCACAGAACCACCATCCTTGAACTTGAGATTCACAAGTCGCCTTATAAGAAATATCTTATTACCGGCCGTCTTCCTCTCATACAGCCCTTGTAATTTTAGCCATAGGCTTTCGGCTGAGGTTTCCGTAGACACATGGCGGAATACAGAATCATCCAACCATTGTCTAATAAACCCCACCGCCTTTCGATCCATCTTCTTCCAATCATCATCAGTCATATCCTTGGATTTTGCTGATATGCCTGAGATTGGAGAATATAGGTCCTTGCAATAAAGCAAGTCCTCCATCTTAGCCTTCCATATGGTCCAGTTAGAACCATTGAGGCTGATCATCCTTAATGAGCCACCTTCCATAATTCCAAACCGATCCTACCCATTCAATGAACTTAGCTTTGATACCACTTTGTTGGGATGCCTTGCACAAACTTTAGGATCTAGCCTCCCGAAACAAACCAGAATTATGGATGATAAAGCAATGAAATAAATCAAAGCATTAATCACACACCACACAAGAGATTTTTACGTGGAAAACCCTCAAAGAGGTAAAAACCACGGGACCTCGTCCAGATCAACAATCCACTATGAAGTAAAATGTTACAATCTTCTTCACTCACGCAGGAGTGGATAAACAATAAGAGAAATAGAGAAAACGGAGAGATCTAACCGATTACGAGGACATAGAAGCGCTGAGATGTAGATTGCAAAGTAGAGAACCTCCACGAGCAGAACCTCCCTTCTATAAGCTTCCTCTCTCTCTCTCCCTCTCTCGCACCTTGATAGCCCTAAACCCTTTAGCAAATCCCTTGTAAAGCTTTAGGAAACCCTCTTGCTATTTTCTGTGATGCCTAGAAAAACCCTAGGCAACCCCTTTTATAGTTTTGGGAAACTCCTTTCCGCATCCCAGTTGCGAAAGGACTCAAATCCGTAGTTTCGCGCAAAATTGCGGAACAAACTGCGTAATCTTCGACTAGTCGATACATCCCTTCAACCAGTCGTAGGCCCCCTTCGACTAGTCCAAGTTACAGTAAAAAACAACAAAATTACTCGCTGGATTTTGAGTCGAAGTTTTCGACTCGAACCTTCGACCGGTCGACCACCAGCTTTCGACCAGTCGAGCAGGGCTCTCGACCGGTCGAAGATGGGTCAAAATAACCCATCATTAATAATGTCAAGTAAACATGGAGGAAGGAAACATATAAACAACAGCTTGATCTAAAACTTCTATGTCTTCCATTAGGTTTTCAATGCTAGCCATTCGATCCTCAGTGTTTCCTGTGGTGTGGTAAGCATTCAATTCATTTTTAGGCTCACTTCCTTAGAGTAAAATTTCAAAATAAATGAACGGATAGAACACATACATCACACTAAGCCCCACAATTCTCCTGACAAGGCTGATGCATGGCACAAAAGTGAGGTAGATCTAACACTGGTTGCATTAAATGCACGAAACATTAAATGACAGTTGCATTAAATTTAAGAGTCATATGTGGGGGAGCGGAATAGATATTGAACACTTCGGTAGCCAAGAGGCTACTGAAGTGACGTGGTGAAATAGGATTGGTTGAATGCCAAGAGTCTGTCACCTTACCATTAATGCTCTTTCCGTTAGAGCTCTGCTATATGTATCTCTCCGTTTGACAGTGCACGTACTCGATCACGTGAGAGTAAACGCTTTTCAAGTCATTTCTTTTCTTGGTCCCTTGCTGACCACGTTGTGTGAGCCCACCATGATGTATGTGTTGTATCCACACCATCCATCCATCCATTTGGAGAGATCATTTTAGGGAGTGAGCCAAAGAATTAAGCAGATCCAAAGTTTAAGTAGACCCCACCAAGGGAAACAGAGGGACAGTGACGGCCACCGTTGAAACCTTCTAAGGCCTACCAGATGTTTATTTCACATCTAACTTTTTTATAAGTTAAAAAAGACATGGAATAAGGTAAAGCATAAATATTAGCATGATCGGAAGCTTCTATAGCAAAGAGGTTTTAATGGTAAGCATTTAATCCACATTGTTTTCTGTGGTGAGGTGCACTTGAAGTTTGATCTTTCTCACTCTTTGGATTATGTCCTAAAATGACCTCGCGAAATGGATGGACAGTATGGATACAATACATACATCATGGTTCAATAGAAATAGCATTTACCCTTTTGTGGTGGAGTGCCTGCACCGCCAAACGGAGAGAGAAGCATAAACAAAACTCTAACGGAAAGAGCATTAATGGTAAGGTGATAGACTCTTGGCATTCAACCAATCCTATTTCACCACATCACTTCAGTAGCCTCTTGGCTACTGAAGTGTTCAGTATCTAATCCGCTCCTCATATGTGGTATGGTCTATTGAAGTGTGAAGCTGCCTCATTTTTGTTTGCATGCTTTAAAATGATTTAAGAAAAGAGATGGATGACTTGGATGTACAGATACATCAACTGCCCCTCAAGGGCTAGAGATGGGGGATAGGACGCAATCCGGGTCCCCCTAGGTAGGTCCCGGTACGTAGCACCTAATCTCGGCCCCATTTAATAGGGCACATGGTAAAACGAATGGACGACGTCACCCTAGGCATGCTTTGGATGTATTCCTGTTTTTGGGCTCCATAAAATGTTCTGGCAAAATGAATTAATGATGTGATCCTACGCAATACCAGTAGGTAGCAGGTAGGAAACAGAATAAATGTACTACAGCATAAGATTGGACAAGTGACCTAACCTTCCAATTTAAACATTAAAGAAAAGAATAAAAACAAATACATCACTAAAACAAGGTACTCCGGATGAGACCTGTCCCAATTTAGGACTACATGAGAAAGGGAATTTTATAAAAAATAAAATAATAATAATAATAATAAAATAAAAAAATAAAATAATGGAATTTATAGTCTGATCCCTTCTTCAGGAGGGTTTAGAAATCCTACCGACACGCAACAGAAGTAGGGGCCAGGTAAGCATGTGAGCAAACGAATCCCAAGCTCTACTTACCATTATATTTTGGTAAAATTCATCCTAACCATCAAGTGCATTATCTCATTTTACTCAAGGGCCCAAAGATATATTTATCCATAATTCAAGTGGAATATATGATTGAAAACAATGTATATAGCAACAATCACCCTAAAGAATATTTCTTTGATACCAAAGAGTTGAATTACTGATAGGCCTGATTTTTTCGCCCCAAACTTAAATTTTGCCATGGCACTTAATATTGCAGTGAATTTCATATAATTTATGGTGGGCCTTGTAAAAATCAAAGGTTAATGTCTCTCTCCAACTGTTTTATTTAGTGTGGCCTACCTGAATCACGAGTCAGCTTGAGTTTTTGGTTCTGTTACTAAAATGGAGCCATGCATCTTATAGATGGAGTAGATTTTTCATATATCTCAAGGTAGACCCTGCTAAAATCAAGTCCCCTATTTTTTGGTGGTTGGTTTATTTTCTTTGGCACTCAATTCACATCTAATTGGAAAACGTTCATTACCCAATTGGAAAAAACCAGAGATTTTCGTTGACTTTTCAAACACGTGATGGATGGGCCAAATAATGAGGAAAACAGATTGCATTGTGCCCTGTGGATGAAAATCGGTCCAAGAAAGGGCTTTGCAGAGCCCACCATGATGTAAGGATTTTGTCCACCCTTTCATCTATTTATCTAGACCATTTTAGGATAGAATCCCAAAAATGAAATAGAGACGGGCCCAAGTTAACGACACCACAAGAAGCAATGGTAATAATGACACCTGGGTTGAAACCTTATTAGGGCCCACGGTGTCCAATCCATTCATAAGGTTACACAAACCTAGATGAAGGGAGAACACAAAATTCAGCTTGATCTAACATTTTTTCTGGCCCCTAAGAAGTTTTCAACAGCAATCACCACTACATGGTCCGCTTGAGCCTTGGTTCTACCTATAGTTTTGGTGAATTTCCTAAATTAATATGGAAAAATAGATGAACGAAGTGGATAAAATAAATACATCCTGATGGGCCCCACAGAGCCCTACCAAGGCCGATTTCAGCCGATCATAGCGAAATTTGAAACAATTATTTTTTTTACCAGCTCATTTCTCACCTTAGTATAAGTTTATTCTAGAAGGCTCTTTGTTCAGGACAAGTGATATCACACCTAGTTATAAAGCGTCACTCACTACGAAAGTTCGACGTCATCACTGTAATTTCTACATGAGAGCTTTGCTAAGTAAGATGTTTGTGCAAGTCAGCGAATACACATGCCACCTAATGTGGGAGATGGTGGATGGTTTTAGTATCTGAGCCATCGATCAGAAGTGTATAGCCATCTAAATTCCCTGTCACAAGAATAAGGTCAATCCAGTTAGTCAGGCAGGCCAGAATGAACTGAACATATGTGTAATTGTGAAAAAATCAATCAAAATTTTCTAATCTATGGAATAATTTATAATATCGGAGTGGACCACCTATATCTTTAGGCAGTAGTAATATTCACATGGTGAGGTCCACCCGATATGCTACATGGATATTGCACCTATCTGCTACAGTAGCATATGTAGTGGGCAGAACTTGTACATGCATGTGTGCTTAGCAAGGCAAAAAATATCACATGATCAACATTTCACTTTTTGTACTAATCGAGGGTCCAAATTGTGGCACTTATATAAATTGTCTGAGCCATTGAAATATAATATCATATCTAAAGGCTAAAATTCAAAAATATCTTATGGCTCTACAAGTTCGAACCAAGCCCGACCATAAAGCGAAACTTAGACCTAAGTCCAGCTTGATCTTGTGACGGGCCGAAATAAACATATGAGCCTGCTGGCCCTCCGAATCACAAACAGGCTAGGTCGGGTTGGCTCTGAATGAAAGCCCGAACCCGGTTCATTTATTAAATGGGGGTCTAAATTTTAGGTCGGTTCTAGCCTCAGGCCTAGTATTCCAGCTCAAGACCAGTCCAGAGAGGGCCAGGCTTGGTAGCCTGATCGGCCAGCTTGGCCTGTAGACAGCCTCCAAGCAGAATATCAAAGAACCATTCTTTCGTAAGTGGCAGTGGCACTTCTATGTACCAATCAGGTCCATCAATTTATTGGGCCCTAACAGCAATGGGAAGCAGATTGGGTGGTGACCCCAATAACACTAGCTAGGTGGTGTTGGGTGCTGTGGGGCCCACCATGACGTATGTGTTTTATATCCATGACATCCATATGTTTGCCGGATCATTATAGGGCATGAGCCCAAAATCAAAGTAGATCTGAATCTCAAGTGGACCACACTATAGGAAACAGTGGGGATACTGACACCCACGGCTGAAATCTTGCTAAGGCCCACCATGATGTTTCTTTGCCATCCACCCTATTAATGATGTCAAGTAAACATGGAGGAAGGAAACATATAAACAACAGCTTGATCCAAAACTTCTATGTCTTCCATTAGGTTTTCAACGCTAGTCATTCGATCCTCAGTGTTTCCTGTGGTGTGGTAAGCATTCAGTTCATTTCTTGGCTCGCCTCCTAAAGTAAAATTTTACAAATAAATGAATGAATAAAACACATACATCACATGAGCCCCACAAATCCCCTGGCAAGACTGATGCATGGCACAAAAATGTGGTAAATCCAATTGTGGTTACATTAAATGCACAAAACATTGAATGACAGTTGCATTAAATGTAAGAGTAGTATGTGGCGTGGTCTATTTAAGTGTTGAATCTGCCTCATTTTTGTTTGTATGCTTTAAAATGATATAAGAAAAGAGATGGACGGCTTGGATGTACAGATACATCAGGGTGAGGCCGCCCACAGAGCTGCCCCCTCAAGGGCTAGAGTCGGGCGGGATAGGACGCAATCCGGGTCCCTCTAGCTAGGTCCTGGTACGTAGCACCCAATCCCGGCCCCATGTAACGGGGCATATGGTAAAATGAATGGACGACGTCACCCTACGTACGCATGCTTTGGATGTGCTCTTTTTTGGGCTTTGTAAAATGTTCCGGCAAAATGAATTAATGATGTGATCCTAAGCAATACCAGTAGGTACTCCGGATAAGACCTGTCTCAATTTAGGACTATATGAGAAAGGGAATTTTACAAAAATAAAAAAAATAAAAAAAATAATGGAATTTGTAGTCTGATTCCTTCTTCAGGAGGGTTTAGAAAACCATCCGATACACAAGGGAAGTTTTAATAGCCGGCCAGGTAAGCATGTGAGCAAACCAATCCCAAGCTCTACTTACCATTATATTTTGATAAAATTCATCCCAACCATCAGGTACATTATCTCATTTAAGTCAAGGGGCCCAAAATACATTTATCCATGATTCAACGGACTACATGATGGAAAACAATGAACATAGCAACAATCACCCTAAAGAATATTTCTTTTGATACCACAGAGTTGAATCACTGATAGGCCTGATTTTTGCGCCTCAAACCTAAATTTTGCCATGGCACCTAATATTGGAGTGAATTTCATATAATTTATCGTGGGCCTTATAAAAATCAAAGGTTAATGTCCCTCTCCAACTGTTTTCTTTAGTGTGGCCTACCTGAATCACGAGTCAGCTTGAGTTTTTAGTTTTGTTCCTAAAATGGAGCCATGCATCTTATAGATGGAGTAGATTTTTCATATACCTCAAGGTAGCCCTGCTAAAATCAAGTCCCCTATTTTTTGGTGGTTGGTTTATTTTCTTTGGCACTTAATTCACATCTAATTGAAAAAGGTTAATTAACTAATTGAAAAAATGGGAGATTTCCGTTGACTTTTCAAACAAGTGATGGATGGGCCAAATAATGAGGAAAATAGATTGCATTGTGCCCTTTGTGGATAAAAATCGGTCCTAGAAAGGGCTTTGCAGAGCCCACCATGATGCATGGATTTTGTCCACCCTGTTCATCTATTTTTCTAGTCCATTCTAGAATAGAATCCCAAAAATGAAATAGAGACAGGCTCAAGTTAACCACGCCACAAGAAGCAGTGGTGATAACGACATCCAGGGTTGAAACCTTGTTAGGGCCCACAGTGTCCAATCTATTCATAAGGTCACACAAAGAAGGGAAAACACAAATTTCAGCTTGATCTAACATTTTTCTGGACCCTAAGAAGTTTTCAACAGTAAGTGTTCAATCACCACTACGTGGTCCGCTTGAGGCTTGGATCTACCTATAATTTTGGTGAATTTCCTAAATTGATATGGAAAAATGGACGAAGGAAGTGGGTAAAATAAATACATCCCGATGGGCCCCACAGAGCCCTACCTAGACCGATTTCAGCCGATCATAGTGAAATTTTAAACAATTATTTCTCACCACAGGTAAAACAACTTAGTCGGTCAGTATTACAAACAAGCCCACCCATCGACAGAATCAGAATATAAAAACAAACGTAGATTCGAGAATAGGACCACTCTGATAGCATTCTAATGATCAACTACAGAAAATATTATTTAAGAAAAAAAATTATGAGATGTCACTCTTTATTTTTATGGGTCCACCATGATGTTTACATAGGATTTACTCCAACCATTAAATATGGTTTAATATTAAGCCAGAGACAAAAAATCAACGTTAGGTGTGATTTGTGATTCAGGTAGGCTACATCAAATT
Organism: Magnolia changhungtana; assembly: GCA_030180095.1. Lineage (NCBI taxonomy): Eukaryota > Viridiplantae > Streptophyta > Magnoliopsida > Magnoliales > Magnoliaceae > Magnolia > Magnolia changhungtana. The sequence goes on along the minus strand of JASAUF010000064.1, from coordinate 772,430 downwards.
AAATAATTGGGAGTGAGACATCCGCCCATGCTTTTATAATGGCTACCATGGAAGTGCACTCCAACCATTAGAGTTTCACACGAAATTTTAGGTAGATGGCCTAAAGATCTTATCTATCCATGATTCACCTGAGTCACACTTACAGTTGGGCACAGGACGACTTGACTCTACTAACTCGACTCGTCCCACTCGTTCCGACCCGACTCAATCTGAACCAAATAGGTGAGTCGGTCCGAACCGACTAGGCTTCGCCCGATCCGAATTTAAACCGAGTCTAGTTCGAGTTACCCAGCAATTCAACCCGAGTCGATCCGCGGCCGACTCGACTCAGATTCAAGTATATATATATATATATATATATATATATATATATATATATATATATATATATATATATATATAATAATAATAATAATAACTCTAATTTTTAAGTATCTTTAACCCTATACGCCGCACCCGACCCCAAACTCTCTTCCTCCCTCATACTCCTCTTCCAAGCTTGATAACCGCCCACCACCATCACCACCCTCTTCCTCATCTCTCTCTCCTCTCTACTCCCTCCCACTCTCCTCTTCCAAGCCCAAAGAATCACCCACCACGATCACCACCCTCCTCCTCCTCCTCCTCCTCCTCCTCCCTCCTCCTCCTCCTCTCTCTCTCTCTCTCTCTCTCTCTCTCTCTCTCTCTCTCTCTCTCCACTCCCTCCCAAATCGGTGCCAACTCGAACCGACTCGGTACTTTTTACCGGGTCGGACTCTGTCGGAATTAATCCAGGCCAGACCCGGATTCGGATCGGTTCAGGCATATTGGACTTGGTACCGAGTTAAGTCGAGTTTGGGTCAGGCCTATTTCAAAACCAGATCGAGTCAGGTCATCCCTAACTCGGTCCGACTCGACTCGATGTCCAGCTCTAGTCACACCATTTGAAGTAGTTTGGAGAGTGATCATTTTCTTGTGCACTTTTTCAAATCATGTGGCTTATAGATGGAGCTAATTTTGGACCCTTGGCTTAACATGGGGTGACCCACCTGATTGTTAGGGTGGATTTTGTATAAACATCATGATGTGCCTGTCAAACAACCAGTTACTCTAAAAGCTCAAATTGTTAGAGGAAGGCATATCAATGTATATTGAGGAGCTTTAACTCTCCTCCGCACGTGCAGGGTGAAACTCCACATGAGAATATATTGAGCAGGTGGAGGGACACTTACAACTCGCACCATAAATGGCTCCTCATGAGAGAATATATTAGGGAGACATATCTGTTGCTCCCAGGATTCGAATACAAGATCTTCCACTCTAATACCATGTTAAACAACCAGTTGTTATAAAAACTCAAACAAGTAGAGGATGGCATATTGAGCATGTCAAACAACCATTTACTCTAAAGATTAAGCTGTTAGAGTATGGTGTATCAATGCATATAAAGGAATTTTATCACTCTAATAGCGCCCATCCAAGCCACCGATCAATTTCCTCCCACGGTCGTCACGACCAAAGGTAGTCCTGATGAGCTTTTCATTTGCATTCTGAAAACCTTTTAAAAAATGGTGGCCATGTTCAACTGAACAAATGGCAATGACGTATGGCAATCCAGACCGACCGAGTTGCTGGCCTAGTTGTTGATGGAGCACAATTTAAAAATTACACTGAGAAGATGACAGCAACCATCTGACTTTTCCATTCCAATTCGGACCACTCATTGTACAACCTTTTCAACCATCCATCTCACATCTCACAATTGGATGGTTAAGATTGCTTTAAATCTTTTGGATGGTCGAGAAGACACATCTCACCGTCGGTATAAAGAAAATGGCTTATAGTTAAAAAAAAATGTAAAAAATAAATAAATAAAGAAGAAGAAAAAGTAAAAGGTGGAGAGTAGAGGGCACTGTCATTTTTTTTTTTTGCACATTATGCCTTAAGGGCGTGTTTGGATCGCCGGATCCTGACGTACTGCATTGTTTTATGAGTAATAAATACAATATACATCATTAGAATTAGATTTGAAATCCGCGTATGTATGTGACACTCGAATACAGCGCGAAACCAGAACAACGTGGACACGTGGTTTGGACGTACATTACAATGTCCTCGGGCAGTGTAGCGAAGTCATTGGACTGCACTGCCTCTTCCACCAGAGCACTCTTTCCATTGGCTGCCTGCTTCACTGGTCCATCTCCTTCAAAAGCATCCATTGCATACATCCACTGTATCCATTTGTATCCATTTCTTACCAATCTAAAACATAATCCATGCATGGCTCTTTCAGCCTTTCAAATCTTCTCCACCATCCAAAAATCTCAAATAAAAAAAAAAAAGAAAAAGAAAAACCATTTTCTAGAATCTCTTCAATCATAGAAAGCATGAAAAGTTTTAGGAAATCCTATCTAACGATACAAATTCCAACTTCTTTCAGCAGCAGAACACATGGCTTCTGCAATCTTCAAAACCACCCAAAATGCCATTTCCCAAACCACCCATCTCCATTTCTCCTCCAAAAATTCCAAATCCATCAAGAAACAAAGCATTCTCGCCGATGTTGTGAAGCTCTGCTCGGAGAATCGATTGGAAGAAGCTGTGGGTAATCTCGATTTCATTCCCAAAGAAGGTTTATCCGCTGAAAAGACCCAAATTTATGACTATTTGTTGCATTCACTTGCATCTGAGTGAGTCCTTATTCTTGCAAGAAAGGTTTATGATCATATGGTTGGTTCGAATTTGCATAGGAATGTGTATTTTGGGACGAGAATTGTCCACATGTTTGTTGAATGAGGTAGCTTGGTCAATGCAATGGATGCTTTTGAGGGCGTCCATTTCAGATTGATCCTTCAACAAATAGTGAATATGCATACATCCACTGATTATATGTTCAAAGCCAGTCCTTCCCAAACAATCTGTTCGTAAAGGAAAAGGGCACTCAATACAGTGTACATCCGCTGTTGTACATCTGTCGTATTGTATAACAATGTAATACAGTCCTATACGCGTATCCAAACAGGCCCTAATGACGCTCACTGATCACTGCCTAAACCCCATGAAGCCGATTGTGTAACTCAGTACACTACAACGTACTGAGCAAACTCCGTGGGGTCCACCATGATGTGCGTATCTTATCTACACTGTCCATCCATTTTTTCTGATCATTTTAGGGCATGACCCAAAAATTAAAGGATATCCAAAGCTCAAGTGAAGCACACCTGATGTAGAGTGAGTCACAGATAATTTCATAGCCAAGATGAACAAGAAAAGCTCCGATCAGAGACAGAGATGATCTGCACCGTTAGAGCTTAAAATAGACGTATCTCGTAAACCGAAATGAGTTACCCGCCATACCATATATGATTTGGAGGTAGGACAAGCTACTTTAGCCACCCAATTTGCTATGCTGGTTGCGCATAACGAGTTTGCAAGATTTCATCACATCTACAGTTGAAATCCCTATTTATTTTCATTTTTACTATTTTTAATAAGTTTTAGTTTGATTGTAACTCATTTTTACTATTTTAAATAAGTTTTAGTTTGATTGTAACTCATTTTTACTATTTTAAATAAGTTTTAGTTTGATTGTAACTCATATTTACTATTTTTAGTAAGTTTTAGTTTGATTGTAACCCTTCGTACGTGGGGCTTTAAGAGTTGTGTCCAACACAAAAAGTGCTTAGAAAAATTAGGGAACATCATGGTTCGGCCAAATAGGACATTTATTATTTTTGGCCGAAAACCATGCACACTAGTAGGAATCACAACCATCTATAAATAGCAAGTTTATTATTTATAGTAAGTCGCGATTTCTAGGAGTTTTAGTTATAGTATGATTCTAAAGCTTCTTCCAAAGCTTAGTATCCCTATTTAAAGGGCTGTAAACTTGTTATTAGGATCATCAATCAATTTATGAATTTTCTAGAATTATTCTATTTTCTTATTTTTCCTCATGGATTCGAGGCATCTTTATGAAGAGTCCAGAGAAGTTCCGTAGATTCAAAATAGTTACCCCCCTAAGGAAGTCGGTGCTCGACCTTAACACGTCATTCACTGTGTCAGTTTGGTATCAAAGCGAGGCTTTCTCCTCAGATCTATGGCTTCTAATGATGAGTTGGACAACAATCCCATGAACGGTGCTCCATGGAATCATCTTTTAATTGCAGCGGCTTTCAAAGAAGCGTAATGAGAGAATCAGCAAGTCATGCAAGGGCTGCAACCTGCCATTGATCGCATGACTGATTGCATGACGGAGGCCCTAGGGCAGCTTCATGTTCATGGCGGTGATTTGCCCTTAGTAGGCATTGGAAATCGTAATCGCCCTAATCACAGGATGGTGTCAGTGGTGAATCAAAGGATCATTCTGAGAAAGGGGAATTTAATGACGAGGAGGTCGACGACGTGATCCTCCAATATCCCAGATAAGGTAGTGATCGAGCAGATCGGTCAGATCAAGAGTTTAGGATGAAGGTCGATTCCTAGCTTCAATGACCAACTTCATATTGAGGATTTTCTCGATTGACTTTTTGAAGTTGAGCGATTCTTTGACTATATGGAAAGCTCTAAAATAAAGAAGGTCAAACTTGTGGCCTACAAGTTGAAAGACGAAGCTTCAGCTTGGTGTGGGCAACTACAACTCGCACGAACGAGATAGACGAAGGCACCAATCTGCACATGGCAGTAGATGAAGAAGCTGCTATGCACCTAATTCCTCGTTAGTGACTACGATTAGGTACTATTCCAAAATACAAAAATTGTCGGTAGGGTAGTCAGTCGGTGAGAGATTACACAGAAGAATCCCAACACGCTTGGTGGCGTATAACGATTTGGTCGAGACTGAATCACAACAAGTTGCCCGATTCAAAGGTGGATTACGTATGGCAATCTAGGATTGGGTCCATATGCAGCTCGTTTAGATGATGAATTATGCAATCAAGTTGGCTACTCGAGCGAAAGCATAACTTGAACACCCCAACACATGGACCTATCCTATTGCCAGGGTCACCTCGGAAGGTCCGTCCCAGGAAGTTCCATAGCCCAAAGGAAAGGAAACTGTAAGAGTGTTCACTCAACCTCCTACACCTATGAACCGAGATCAGGGAAGTGTGCAAGCTAAGCCCCAAAGGGGCGTATCGACTGCTGTTGGTTTAAGCAGGATCTTGAATCCCTATGCTCGACCAAGACTCGACAATTGTTATTGTTGTAATCAATCGGGTCACCGATCAAATACTTATCCCCAGTGACAAGTGGCGAACCTCGCCATCAATGATGATAGTCCCGAAAACATCGATGAAGACCCAGATGTTGGGGAACTGGAGCACGCCACAGAAAATGAGGAGGATGAGACAGGTTGGGTTCAACATAACATCTTTCAAACTAGGTGTACGATGAATTGAAAAGTTTATAAAATGATCATCGACAGTGGGAGCAAAGAGAATATCGTCTCCAAGGTTATGGTGAAAAAATTGTAATTAAAAACAGAGCGTCATCTCTCCCCATATACGATCGTTTGGATTAAGAAGGTTACCGATACAAAGGTAATCGAATAATGCATTATATCGTTTTCAATTGGTAAGCATTATAAGGATAAAGTAGTATATAATGTAGTTGACATAGAATCCTGTCACATGCTACTCGGTCGACATTGGTAATGTAATAGTGACGCCACTCATAAAGGGTGAGATAATGTGTATATTTTTGTCAAAGACAGTCATAAAACCATATTAGCCCCTATGGAGCCACCCAAAATTTCTAAAGTGGATGGTCATTTTCTTTTAACCGTACGAGACTTTGTGGAAGAATTTAAAGAAACAGGACAAGCTTATGCATTAATTGTAAAGGAAGAGGAGCTCGAGCCCATCAACATCCTTGAGAAACTAAAACCTTTACTGCATAAGTTCAAAGAAATTTGGCCCGATGAACTTCCCAATGGATTGCCTCCCATGCGAGATATTCAGCACCATATTGACTTTGTCCCTGGGTCTAGCTTACCCACTCGTCCTCATTATCGGATGAGTATGAAGGAGTGTGATATTCTGCAGTGGCAAGTGGAAGAACTGATATGTAAGGGTCTTATTCGAGAAAGCATGAGCTCATGCGTTATACCGGCTCTATTAACTCGTAAAAAAGATGGGAATTGGGCATGTGTGTAGACAGTAGGGTCATCAACAAAATTACCATAAAATATAAGTTTTCCATACCACGGCTGGATGATATGTTAGACATGCTTGAGGGCGCAAAATTATTTTCTAAATTGGATTTAAGGAGCAGCTACCATCAAATTCGAATACGGCTGGGTGATGAGTGAAAGATGACCTTTAAGACTAAAGAAGGGTTGTATGAATTGATGGTCATGCCCTTCGGTCTTTCGAACGCGCCTAGTACATTCATGAGGTTGATGAATCAAGTTCTGAAACCATTCATTGGGTGGTTCATTATAGTTTATTTCGATAATATTTTGATATAAAGTAAGAATGAAGTAAGCCATATGCAACACCCCAAGAAGGTCCTTCAACTGCTCACTAAAAATAAACTGTATCTCGATTTTAAAAAGTGCAGCTTCTTGATCGATAACATGTTGTTTTTGGGCTTTGTCGTGACATCCACGGGCATTCGAGTGGATGGAAAAATGTGAAAATCATCAGGGAATGGCTGGTCCCAACAAACATCTATAGGGTACGAAGTTTTCAGATTAACTACTTCTATCGTCGGTTTGTGAAGAATTTTATCACCATTGTATCTCCAATTACAAACTGCATGAAGAATAGACAATTTCAACAGACTAACGAAGCCGACAGGAGCTTTGCTGAAATTAAACACAGGTTGTGCACAACCCCGGTTCTTGTGCTACCCAACTTCGACAAACTATTCGAAGTTGAATGTGATGCTTCATATGTCGGGATTGGGTGAGTCTTGTCTCAAAAAAGATAGCCAATAGCCTTGTACAGTGAAAAGCTTAGTGATGCACACAAAAAGTGGTCAACATATGAGCTTGGATTATATGCAGTGGTCTAGGCACAGTGATATTGGTGACATTACTTGATTTAAAGGGAGTTCATTCTTTACACAGACCATCAAGCTCTCAAATTCATTAATAGCCAAGGTAACGTGAATCATGTGCATATTAGGTGGATTTTATTTTTTGGAGGAATTCACATTTGTGTTGAAACATAAGTCTAGGTAGCAGAATAAGGTAGCTGATGCACTAAGCCGCCGTGCAACTTTGTTAGTCACTATGAGTAATGACGTTGTCGGGTTCAAGTGCCTCAAGGATATATATGCCGATGACAATGATTTCAATAATGCATAGGTTAGATGCTAAGAAGGTTATCCCAGTGACCTACATATGCAAGACGGGTTCCTTTTAAAAGGAAATCAACTAGGTATTTCCAAAAACTCGTTGAGGGAGCAGATCATCTAAGAGCTATATGGAGGTGGCCTTAGTAGGCACTTTGGACAGGACAAGACACGAGCTTTTGTTAAAGAACGGTAATATTGGCCTCAGTTAGTACATGACATGGGTAGAGCGGTGCAGCGCTGTCATATTTGTCAGGTCTCCAAGGGGCAGTCTTAGAATACGGGTCTCTGTACCCCGTTACCTGTACCTGACGACCCTCGGGAGGACCTTTTTATGGACTTCGTGTTGGGTATCCCACGAAAATAGTGTGGCATGGATTTAGTGTTTATGGTGGTAGATCATTTTTCGAAGATGACACACTTCATCCCATGTAAGAAGACCCTTGATGCGACACACGTGGTGAATCTATTCTTCAGAGAGGTCGTGCGGCTACATGGAGTTCCCAATACTATTACTTTTGACTGTGATACTAAGCTCAATAGCCACTTTTGGCAGACTTTGTGGAATCAGTTTGGTACACTACTTCAGTTCAGCAGTGCCTACCACCTACAGACTGATGGGAAAACTGAAGTTGTGAATACCACATTGGGGAACCTCCTTCGATGTATTTAAAGAGAAAAACCAAAGCAGTGAGATTTACCCTTGTCTCAAGCGGAGTTTGCATTCAACAACATGCTGAACCGCTTGACAGAAAATCTCTGTTTCAGATTATTTACAGTTGAGTGCCTCGACACACACTTGACTTGTTCCCTTTGCTCAAGCTCCTATGCATGAGCATTGCAGCAGAACATATGGCTGACAAGATTATGGGCTTTTATGCAGAGGTGCAAGACAAGTTATATGCTTCAAACGACAAATACAAGGAGTAAGCCGACAAGCATCAGTGATAAAAAGTATTTAAGGTGGGCGACCAAGTTATGGTCCATCTACGCAAGGAAAGATTTTCGAACGGGACGTAAAAAAAATGAAAAATAAGAAGATTGGGCCGGTACTGTAACATCCCGAATTTTCACGGCTAAAGTTATACTCGTACTCGAGAAAATTGGGTGTTAATAATGTATAAATTGGATGCTTTATAAATCACACATTATTATTATTTTTTCATTTAAATCACATCCAGATACATTTATGATGGTACCATTCACAAGAAGAAAATCAACTATATTGATTATTTCATCAGAGTAAAAGAATTCAGTAAATAATCAAATGCCCTCTCAATAAGAGCTTATTACATTTATCGAGTTTGCTGCGGAAACATAAATAAAACTAAATCATACAAGTATCTTCTTATTCATTCAGTATAATCATTCATAGAGAGATAGTCCTCTGAGTATTCAATCTGTACATCAGTTGTATCATCTATATAGTTGGAGAGGGTAAACGCCATACTCATAGTGATGGTTATCTTTTAAGATTAACAGTAATTCAAGAGATTCATAAAAGTAATGTAAGGTTTCTTATACGTCCCGTACTCCACAAATACGAGAGGTATCTGAAAAGGCCGAGCTAAAAGTCTAGGAGGGGGGGGGGGGGTTGAATAGGATTATGCCAAATTAAAAATTAAAAGCGGAATAAGAAAGAACTAAAACAAGATAGCACTTATCAATCCCAAATAGAAAAAATAAATAGCAACCTCAAATACACAAGTATTGAGAGGTTGATACAGATGTTGTTCTAAGGACAACCTTACACCAAAAACCAATGGCTTATGGTAGGACAACCTAATTACTGAATGGTCTGTGTATCAAAATCCCAAACCGATACAGAGGAACAAAGATTAAAACAGAAATAAATATCTACTATTATTACAACATTCATCACATGTGCAGAAAGTAAATTACAATCATTTACCACAAATGTACAAAAATAAACATTCACCATAACTCCAGTAATTATAGTGGTTCGCTTGTGTGTACACCAACCGTTAGAAAACAACCACACAACTACTCTACTCTCAATATCCTCACCCACGGGATATTGGCTTTCACTATGAAATAGGTTTTCTAAGGTTCACCCAAAACCTTCACAATTGTATTTTCAAAGGGCTACCACAATTAAAAACCCCGCTCACTGAGATTTTCAGGCTATCTCAATCAAAACCAAAACAAAAGACTTTCTAACAATCTTACAAACCAAATACAGAAAATTGAAATATACTTATCTAAAGATTCTCCTTCTGATGAAGCTCGGTAGAACCAATTTGATGTAGATGTTCAATGTCTAATCTCACATATGAAAGGGTTCTTAAGTCTAAATGATTTTTAAATTAAATCAACCTAGGCTAGCTTGATTTGATTTTGATCTCACAAAGGGTAAAATTATTATTCCCTTTTCAAAAGAAATAAAATTGAATAGAGATCACAAAATCAAATGTAAAAAAGCTACTAAAAGAATCTTAAATACTAACCAATTAGCTTCTAGAATGTGGGGACAAGTTTCTTAGAGTTATTACTTGAATAGCTTTGAATGAATTGAAAAACTCGAAAAATCGTCCTCAATTTATAAGCAAAAATACTGTTCACTCGACTGGCCTACTGGTCAGCTCGACTGGTCAAAGGACCAACAGAATTTCAAAATTTCTAGCGTGATAAGATAAGATCGTTACTCGACTGGTCGAGTGGGACCCAAAAATGTTGCTGGACTTTAAGTCGAGCTTATTCAATTGGTCAAGCACTGTTCAGTCGACTGGTCGAGCGGTCTCCAGGACTGGTTAAGGGTCCAACAGAAAATCCTGAAAACTCACAACAAACCTTAGACTGGTCGAGGGAATTCTTGGACTGGTCGAGCCAGTGCCTGGACTAGTTGAACCATGACTAGGATTGGTTAAAAAATGATGTATAAATTTATCAAATGACTAATGATATTGTATGACTTATCCTAAGGTCAGTTTAAGGTCAAGCAAACCTTACTTGTGAGATTGATTCAACACATATTGTTCTCTTGAAGTAAATGAAGCTTGAAGACTTAATTTAGTACTTGAACTTCTTGTTCTTGAACCTCTTGATCTTGTACTTGAACTTCTTGTTCTTGAACCTCTTGATCTTGTACTTGAACTTCTTGTTCTTGAAAGTGAACTTCTTAATATTGTACTTGAACTTCTTAGTCTTGAAAGACTTGATCTTATCCTTGAATGTAGACAAGGATGACGTGTAGTTGATCTTACAATACCCACTAAACAAGATACAGATTCCAAGAGGTTTTGGCACTACAAAATTCGACAAACCTAGGAGCTAGATAAGATAGCATTTACAATCTCCCCCTTTGTCAAATTTGGGACAAAACAAACCAAGGCCAAAGAATCATGCACCAGTTAGATCAATAAAGAATCATCTACCAGTTCGATCAATAAAGAATCATGCACCAGTTAGATCAATAAAGAATCATCCACCAGTTCGATCAATAAAGAATCATGCACCAGTTAGATCAATAAAGAATCATGCACTAGAAAAAAAACTGGTCACTCCCCCTTAAAACAATACTCTATAGAATCCAAGCGAAGAGAAGAAATTACTTGCAGTACTACATGTATAAAAAAATAACCACAACCACTTCTCTCCACATATATTCTCCATCCATATAATAGATATACGACACAAATTCTTCCCCCTTTTGTCACAATATGACAACGGAATGAACATATGATGGAAATATAAGAGAAGAATAAGAGCATTGATTAATGAGAATAAGAAGTAAGTTTAAGATAACAGAATGTCAAGATAACCATTAAACATGTCCACAAAAACAAGAAAACAAGTCTAAGAGTCAAGAGAAATCTAAGTATGAAAGCTATTACATATCAGAAATTCAAAACTAATCTAAACTAGAGGAAGGAGCAGGTATGGAAGGATCAATTTGATGAAGTCCCTTGTTAATGCGCCTAAGATATTTTCGCATATATTTAAATTGCATTTCTTAGGACACATGCATACCCTCTACCTTCTCCTCAAGAGATCACAAAGGCGAATCAAAATTAGAAGGCTGATAATCAGGGTCAGCCGCAGAGTCGAACTCAATCTCATCAAATATGTCATCCATATTGACATCATCTAGAGGTAAAGCATCCTCCACTTCAGTTGCTTTAGCCTCTCCACCAGCACCTATATCAACTTGGCCTGGAGCCAACCTCAAATTCATCTTATTGATGTTCGAGTTGTTGAATGGTAGTTGTTCCATATTGACTACATGTATAAAAAAATAACTACAACCACTGCAAAGCCGGGTTGCTCACCTCGAATTTGCGAGATTCCATCATATCGATGGCCGAATTCCATGTTTAGTTCTGTTTTTACTATAAATAGTAAGTTTTAGTTTGATTATAACTCTTCATCGGTTGGGCTTCAGGAGTTGTTCCCGGCATGAAAAGAGCTTAGAATAATTAGGAGAATAACGTGGTTAAGCCACATAAGACACTTACTATAAAAGTAAATTTACTATTTATAGTAAGTTACGAATTTTAGGGAGTTTTAGTTATAGTTTATTTTTGATTTCTCTCCTATTGCTTGATATCCCTATTTAAAGGGTGGTGAACTCATTTATTTGAAAGAATCAATCAAATTATGAATTTCTTTGGAATTTTATTTATATTTTTATTGGTTTTTTCCTCGTGGATACAAGAAGTCTCTGTGAGGAGTCCAAAGAAGCTTCGTGGATTCGAAGTAGTTATCCTTGAGGAAGACGGTGATCAACCTCATCACGTTCACCCTTGCGTCACTTGGTCTATTGAATGGAGATCATTCTCATTAGTTAGATTCACATCAGGGAATAGAAGTAAGGTTAGGCTAGTTAGATTGGTATCGTACACACGTACACATTAAGTTAACTTTCACAGTAACACTCGAGAACTTTCAATACTCGGGTATTAAAAAGTTCGGGGGTGTTACAAGTATCGATCCTCCGAAAGATCAATGACAATGCGTACATTGTTGATCTTCCAGATGATATAGAGGTCTTATGTACTTTCAATGTCGTGGACCTGACCGAGTATCATGAACCGAAGCAGGATGAGTTTTTTTGAAGTGGAGAGGACTGATGTAGAGCAGGTTGTGGATAATTTCATGGCCAAGATGGACTAGAAAAGGTCTGATCGGAGACGGAGATGATCTAGACCATAACAACTTAAAACAGGTGTATCTCGAAATCAGAATGAGTTATCGGTCATACCATATATGATTTTGGGGTAGGACGAGCTACTTTAGCCACCCAACTCACCATGCCGGGTTGTCCATGCTGAATTTGCGAGATTCCATCAGATCAACGTTCAAAATCCCTGTTTATTTTTATCTTTGCTATTTTTAATAAGTTTTAGTTTGATTGTAACTCTTCGTATGTTGGGCTTTAGGAGTTGTATCCAACACGAAAAGTGTTTAGAAAAATTAGGGGAACATCATGGTTCGGCCAAATAGGACACGAAAAGTGCTTACGTTGTATCCCTATGTGCACTAGTAGGAATCACGACAGTTTCTAAATAATAAGTTTACTATTTATAGTAAGTCATGATTTCTAGGAGTTTTAGATATAGTATGATTCCGAAACTTCTTCCAAAGCCTAGTATCTCTATTTAAAGGATTGTAAACTCATTTATTGGGATGATTAATCGATTTAAAAATTTTCTAGAATTATTCTATTTTCATATTTTTCCTTGTGGATTTGAGGCATCTCCATGAAGAGTCTAGAGAAGTTCGGTAGATTTGAAATAGTTACCACCTTAGGAAGGCGGTGCTCGACCTCAACTAACCCTTACCTGTGTCAACAATACATGAAACCTTCTTGGCGCCCACCGTTATGGTTTTTTTTTTTTTTGGTCACTTGTAATGCCGCAAGAGACATGGAAAACACAAGTATCAACTTAATCCAAAACTTCCTTTGGCCTTCGTAAGTTTTCAACGGTAGAGTTAAATTCATGCTGTTTCCCGTGGTGTGTTTACTTGACCTTTTGATAAGCTTTAATTTTGGGTTAATGCCTTAAAATGAGCCGGAGAAAAGGATGGACGGCCTTGAAATGAGCTGGAAAAACGGATACACGGCGTGGATAAGACTACATCAAAGTGGAGTAGTTTTGAAATTGTTGATGACACACGTGTCATACATTTATAAAAGATCAGACCATCGAAACAGCAACGGCCCAGTGTGGATAGAGCATGGCCTAAAATCACGGTAGTCAGATGATTTTAACCATCTAAGTGGTGGGTGTCAAATCAACGGCTGGGAGTTTAATTGTAAACGTGTCCAAATTCAACGGTTGAGATGACTGTTTATGATCTCCCAGCTAGCGGGGCCCATTTTCTTCACTGCAGCAGGGGGACGCGGATTAGCTACTGATAGGTTGAGTAGCTATCAGCGAGACTGACGTCACCAGGTTATGTGAGCCCCATTATCATGTATGTATTGTATCCGCACCGTCCATCCATTTGGAGAGATCATTTTAGAGCATGAGCTAAAGAATGAGGCAGATCCAAATCTGGAGTGGACCCCACCACAGAAAACAGTTGAGAGAGTGACACCCACCGTTGAAATCTTCCAAAGATCCACCGTGACGTTTATTTGAGATCCAACCCGTGCATAAGTTAACACAGACATGAAAGAAGGGAAAACGCTAATATAAGCATGATCCAAAACTTCTGAAGCCCTTATAAGTTTTTAATGGTGAGCGACACTTTCCCCACTGTTTTCTGTGGTGGGTCCACTCGAACTTTGGATATAACTCATTCTTTAGCTCATGCCCTTATGATCTCTCCAAATGGATGTACGGTGTGGATACAAAACATACATCATGTGGGCCAGATAAATTAGTGATGTCACTTTAGTAGCTAGTCTCAGGAAGTAGATTGGCTGGTGTACCGGCTGGTGTGGGTACGTGTGGTGCGAAGACGAGCGCTGCCACATGGAGTTGTACAAACGTTTAAAAGGAGGTTAAAGTTACATGGCCCGGAAATAATATCCACACCGTTCATCCATTTTACGATATCATTTTAGAGAATGAAACCAAAAAAATGATTTATATCCGATGCTTAAGTGAACCACATCACTCACAAATAGCAGTCGGATAATGATTCTTGTTGATGCTAAAGTCTGCTGGATCCTGCCTCGCCTCCTGTTTGACGGATTATTTGTAATTTACCCAAGAACAAAAGAAGACATTGGGGGCGCTAGTTAAGGCCGAGGAACCTCCGATGTCTAAGTCGGATAGTTTTGGAGTAAAAGAATCCGGATATTTGTTATGTGTACCTTTACTCATTGTAGCAGGTGTATTTATAGGTAGGGGTGTACATCGAGTCGAACCGAGTCAAGCTGGCCTCGGTTCGACTCTCAACTCGGCTCGGCCACTAGTTGACCTTAGCTTGAACTCGGCTTGACTCGGTCCTCGAGCTTAACTAGCCAGCTCAGCTTGGTTTGGTTAGCAACTCAGGCCAGTTTGAGCCGAGTTCAAGCCAAGATTGAGCTGAGTTCTCTGTGTAATATTTTCACAAACATCTGGACTACACCTTCAAAATCTCACTGTATTCGAGATAGCAGCAATGGTTTTCTAGGTATTTTATCAAACACCTTCTAAGCAACATAAAAATCAAGAAAAAAAAGGGTATTAGTTTCATATACATACCTTCCTTACCACCAGCCACACTTCGTTGAGACATTTCATTAAATACTTGGTGAGCAACATCAATATTAAAGTAACCAAGTCACTGAACTGGTTCGATTCAAGCTAGGTTCGATTCGAGTCGAGTTGAGCTGGGGCCAGCTCGAACTCATTTTCGAGCTAAAAAAATCAGCTCGACTCGGCTTGAACTAAACTTCAAACTGAGTCGAATCAAGATTTTTTGAGTCAAGTTGAGCTTTTTCGAGTCGAGTCGAGCGAGCTAACCGAGCTAGCTCGGTTCATGTACACCTCTATTTATAGGCTTTTTTGGGTGGTGGCATATATGACAATGCCTCCTCATAATGAATGTGTATTGCAGAATGGATCTTCTTTCGAATGCATTATGGTTATCTCCCCGAGATCCATGACGAAGATCTCAGGAAGATCTTCTTCAGATTAGATCTCCGAGTAGTCGGGATTCAGGATGGCTGGGTCGAGATCTTACAGACTGAACCGAACTGTCAGCCGTGGTTGAGAATGGTATAGACCGGGTTGAAGTGTTGATCGTGATTGAGGATCTTCTTCGAGGTCGAGGTCGGCATCCAAGGTCCAACTCCAAGGTTGGTAGCCAAAGTCGAGGTTGAAGCAATCTATAGTCATCGAATCTAGTTGCTCAACTCATCCGTCTCATACATCTGGTCAATTCATTTTTACCCATAACAGTTGCCCCCTACTTCCAAGCATTCTTTAGGAGCTTGAAAAGTAAGTTAGTGTAGACTGACACTGTGATGCCTCGTGCGAAAGAGGTTGGGAGGCTGAGAGATCGGACAGAGTAGAGAGAGTAGGCTGAGCAATCATAGGATTGATAAGTCGACTGTTCATTGGTAGATCGCACACAGTAGAATTAATAGGAGAGACTTTTCTTCCATTCAACTAAGGGAAGTCCCAGTTGTTCATATAGTAGTAGGTCAAGCACTCGATAGAATGACTTTCTTCCCTTTACTAAGGGAAGTCCTCATAGTCGATCATAAGCTTGGTCGGGAATTGAAAGAAATTCTCCCCCCTGACCTGGGGAAGTTCTTTCATAGTAGAATTCATAGTGGAGGACTTTTTTCTCTTGCACAAAAGGAAGCCCTCGTAGTTAGTCATATAATTCGGATAGTTGAGAAATCATTTAAAAGAAAATCTCTTTCTCTTGACCTGGGGAAGTTCTTTTAGTGTAGAATCCATAAAGCAATAAAAAACACAATAGTAGAATCATAAGCATCTTTTTCCCTTTTAAAAAGGGAGGCCGCTCTTAGTGGAGTAGGTCGGGTTTGGCTGACAAGTCTTATTACTGAGATCGGTTGATTGGTTCAACTCGATCGTTAGGTTTCCTTGCTCAGCCCAGCTTCTTGAAGTACCTTCTTCAGCTTGGTATTCGAGGGAGTGTACCGATGGAAGCGACTTTCCGGATGTCAGTTGGTACGATGGTCTCAGTCTTGGTCGAACTCTTTCTTTCTTGTGGCATTAACAACAGTTCTTCCATTCGCTTCCTATCCTTATCCGAGTTATTTCTTCCTCGAGTAGCTCTTCGCGAACTGAAGAACTCATCGGCATTGAAATATTTTGTAGCTCGGTTAAGTAGGTCGGCGAGAATATTCCGGGGGGTTCTTGCCAATAGAGAAAATAAAATTTTCTCGTTTAAGGCCGGCTACCATGGCAGACTGAGCAATCTGGTCGAAGTAATCATCGACCTGGACAACTTCAACGTCGAAACGAATGACGTAGTCTTTTAGCGGGTTGTCCTCCCTCTGAGTGATTGTGAGAAGATGAGTTGATGACTTTCTTTTATTTTTCCCACTGATATATTTTGTGACGAAGACATTGCTAAGTTGAGTGAATGACCTGATGTACTTCGACTTTAATTGCCTATACCATTTTCGTGCAATTCCCGACAAATCTGAAAAGAATGCTCGAAATATTATAGAGCTCGACGTGTCGTGGAGCTCCATCCATGCCCTGAAGGATTCCAAGTGTTTAGCCGGGTCACTAAACCCCGAGTAGGGGGCGATCTGGGGCATTTGGAACTTGGGCAGAAGTTGAGATCCCATGATGTCGTCAGTGAACGACAACTCTATCTCCTCTAACATGGCCTCAATGGAGGTCGGTATTTGGGCACAGTAGGCTTGGCAGATATCGCCGATTTGACCTTGCAGCTCCTTGAGTTTTGCCTTCCAGGGGCCCTCGTTCTTGGCTACCACCTCGGGAACCTTTCCACACCTCTTCTTCTCCAACGTGAGACGCAAATAAGATTCGACGAACATGGCAGTTCCCAAGGTGTGTGATGGTGCATGGATCAGATGCTCAGGATGTTGCTTGGTTCTCTGCGAGTCGACCGATGCTTGAGGTGGTGCAGAGACCTCGGTGGCAGCCTGTGCATCTATCCCTTGGTAAGGAGGAGGGTTTTGTTTCTTCAAGATCAACATTATCCGGTTAATATTACCGGTCAAGGCTTCGACTTGATGTTCCAGATAGATGAACCGACCTCCCCTGTTACATGACCTCTGTGCCAGGCCTGTGGGGGCAGAGTTAGGCTGGAGTTGGGAAAGTGGATTTCCTTGATTTGTGGACTGTTCTGCTGGCGCATGAGCAGTTGCAGCAATAGCGGCCATGTTCACTTCCCAAGTATAGGGTTGTGATGTAGTAATAAACTCGGTGAGACCGAGGTCGAATCCTGAGGGACTGAAACTAGTACGTAATCTGAAAGTAACTAGAAGTAGAACTAGATAAAGATGAATTCTAAACTGAATGTAATTTGAGAAATAATGGTGAGAGATTAATCTAGAACTTAATAAATTCAGAGGAAATGAAACTAGGGATTCAGAGGATCCACTTGTAGAGATCAGGGAGATCTTATGCCTGTATAAAAAATCATGGAAATTAACTGAACTGCCGTTGATATAGTTTTCAAGAGATGAGAGGTGTATGAATTAGAATGGATTCCATCACCAAACCATGCCCAAGAGGCAAAGCAAACAACAAAATTAAACTAATTTCCAACCAATCACCATGCTATGAGGGTTAGGAAGGGTACCGTCATCCGACCATGCCCAGGAGACGATGGTGAACAACGGGACTTCTTGACGTCATAAACATAAAATGGCAATGGAAATACTCAAAGCCATCGCAGACCCATTGTAATTTCAGTCACAACAGACCATTAAGAACTAAAAATATTCTCATAAACAAATTAAATCAAAGTCCATTCAGTCTAAACGAAAGGCACAAGTATAGATCCTCCCATTACGCTATAAGCTTCACCTCTTAGCCCTAGTTAAGAGGTTTAGCCTGACATGGGAAGGCTCAACATCTCTCACAAAATAATACTAAAACATATGCTAAATGAATAACTAAAAAGAATAAACTCCCTGTCTTCCACGTCCGATGCTCTACCCAAGCTATGATGTCTTCCGCAGTCTCCCCCTTCACGTCCCATTCTCTCTCTCTTTTATAGCCCTAGGAGTCGGTGGTGAAAGCATGCACAACAGCAGAAAATGCGAAGTGAAGTCGGTGCGTGTATAACCTTTACGCAGCAGGAAACGGAGGCTGCCTCCCCTCTCTGCTCTTGCATGTTGTCCGTCAATTCAACGTTCTTTGGGACTGTTTTCAATGGCCTACATGATGGACGGCTTGGATCAGCCATCTGATCAACGTCTGATCTTGCAACCGGCCAAAAAGCGTCAGTTTCGGACTCTGAAACCGATCCTGCGTAACAGGCTTTACGCAGCAACATTGGTGGGGCCCATTATTGACGTCAGGTACAAGATCTACTCCATCCACCAAATTCAGGATGAAATTTCGGTTAAGAATGCACAGTTTTTACGGTCTGTTGATGCGGACCACATGATTTTCTGTTCTGCCATCCAACCCGTGTTTGCACGGTAAAAAAACAATCTTCGCTGTCTTCTGTAACTTTCGTCACCTAGGAGTGGTTTGTAGCCGCCTCAGGGAATGAATGGACGGTCTGGATCACCCGTTTAGACCATGGGTGGGGCCCACAACATCAACCGACGATCGGTTGATGCGAACGCTGGAACGGCGGTTTCCTGTTTTGCGTAAAAAGTCGATCAACACCGACTTTGACTGGGCTTCTTCATCCAGTGCACGTTGAGTGCACATGCACTCTTTATACCTGCGACGTTCATGGGCCACCATCGTGATGGTCGTGAGAAATCCTCTCCGTCCATTCCATTTCTAACCTCATATAATGGATTAAGTCCAAATTTGAAGCATGTTCAGATCTCAACTGGGTTCCAGATTGATAATTCATGGTCTGATCTGATTATTGGGCCACTTAAGCTTCAGTTTCCCAATTTTCTCGGATCTTTGGCGTGTAAATCTGTCGATCTTGGTCCCCTAGAGTCCATCCCTTGTCTTTGGTGTTATCAGAGCGTTAAATGTATGCTTTAAGCACCTTTTTGCAGTCCATGCTCTCAAATACAACCTGCATTACAAACACGATTAAAACCGACTGTTAAACAGTATCATGCTCGTAAATCCAGGTAATACATAGGGTCTAATATGCAATATTTGACCCTCAACACAACCCCCAACTAGCAGTTTGCTAGTCCCAAGCAAAGTATGCGAAAAATAAGTTGAGAATTACAGGACAATTTTAATAAACTCGAGTGATTTTTGCAACTATCCTGATACCAGAATCCTAAGATTCATGAATGTTGATTATTAATTTCTCCTGGAATCAAGTGCACGGTAAATTTCATAGTCAAGTTCAAAGTATTAATCCATCAATCAGACAATTCTAAGCATTGAGTTCCATGGGTGTATAGTGTAATCTCGGCTTATCATCATTAAAATTCACTTCTCTATTTCAGGATATCATTGGTAACCAACAAGAGAATTTATGATAACCAAAACTTGCCTCACAGATCACCTTTTCATTCTTCTAGATTTTAATTTTTCCATAAAGGTACGCCAAGAAGGGGAATCAAATCCTTACCTATAGGGAGCAAACCTATGGTGAAGACCGTATACCCAAACCTTTTTCACATATTATCCATCGGGAATTAAATCTACACCTATAGGGAGCAAACCTTTAATGAAGATTATTCGCCCAAGCCCTTTTAAAGGTATTCTTTTTTTTTTTTTTTTTTTTTTTTTTTTTTTTTTTTTATCATGATAGGCAAATTTTCCAAGTTGGTTCCTTCTATGCTTACTGATCACCAAATTACAGTTCAATGTCGAACCGAAACCTTAATGTGTAAGCGAGATGTGTTTTGTGAAAGCATGACTCAATCAATGTTTAAAACCTTTAATCATGGATTAACAGTTCGAACTTAACAGTGGAATCTTACAAATAACGGAATCCAAGAGTCATAAATTACCAACATCACTTATCTTGTAATTCTAAATCCAAGATGACTGTCACAATCACTTCGAATTCGTAAGAATTTTTAGAAAAATTTAAAAATTTTCACAAATTTTGCTCAAGACCAAGAAAATACTGAATAGGAAACCTAATCTCCCACCCCCAACCTAAAATCTACATTGTCCTCAATGTAAAAGGTATGAGCATGTAATGCACATGGGACAACGAAAGTAAATGAGAAGTGATGGGAAGATAGTACCTGAATGAAAGAATCAAGAGCTTTTTCCAAAGATATCAGCGTAAGGGCAGGTCAGCATAAGAGAGAGACCAACAAAAGCAAACTGTCCTAAAACAATGTATAAAGCAAACTAACCTAATGGCATAAAACCGACTAACCTAGAATAGCATAAAACAAACTACCCTAGTCCTGTGAAAGCATTAAATTCTAATCCTATACTGTGGAAGCACGGAAAATCTACTCAATCATGCATCCAGATTCTTCCGTCGGCCAGTATCTTGGTAAATTTCTCAGAAGGTTTTTCAACAAGATCATCCAAAAGCCCGTTTTGTAGTAAGCTTGGATGTCCTAGAGCGTGAATGTCCAGAGAAATTGAGGGACTTCAGCATAAAGTTTTCTTTTAATCGTTTGAAGTGTCCAAAGAATATACAATTCACCTGTGACAGATAAAATTTCAAAGTTAGTACACCATGATGACTTAGAGACTACAAGTAGATGAAATTCAGAAAAATTTGTAGTAGGTGGTGTAGTCTCAACACACGCCAAAGTTGCACTCTTTAGTTTAATTTTCAGCTCATCCTTTAATGGTAAACATTCAGGATCTAGGGGAGGAGGTACTTCAAAATAAGGGTTCTCTCGGTCCGTAACAACTACTGAGGTATTGTCTTGCGAGGCATCCACTATTCCTTGTATCATGAGATCATTTGAATCTGTAAAGTGTGCCAAATTATCATCCAAAGAATCGAAACATTCAGTTGAAAGGAGTTCATTCATCCTATCGAGATCTGTGATGATAAGTCCAAAAACTCCGTTATCTTCTTCGAGGGTAGAAATGAGCATACTCTCTTGTTTGTTCTCAAGGTGAGATGAAATCACCACTGGGTATGTCTCTTCTTGACCTAAATGGGCATATTCGGAATCAGAGGGTACAGGTTTTAGGTCAAGCTTTGGTGGCTTGAGGTTAGACGATAGAGGCACGACATCAGTTTGGGGCAATTCTTCAAATTGTGGCCTCCACTGGTTAACTTCAAATACCGGCGCAGTATTAAGCAAGGCACACCTCTCCCTAATCATGTCATCATCCAAGTCATGTGAGTGTGCCAGGCACGTCTCTAGAGGGTCAGAGGATAAGGTCAGAGGCATTTTATCTTCCACGAAAGAATCAATCATGTTAATGTCGTGGAAATCATCATCATCCTCTGAGTTTCTGCCGTTATTGAAAAAAATGTTTGACTCCAATGTCATGTTCCTGAAAGACATAGTCAGAACACCATTCCTGCAATTGATAATTGCGTTTGAAGTGACAAGGAATGGGCGACCAAGAATCACGGGCATTTGAGTGCTCATGTTATTGATGAGTTCGGTGTCCAGGATGATAAAGTCTACAGGATAGTAAAATCTATCAACCTGTACCAACACATCTTCAATTATCCCTCTTGGTACACGAACAGAGTGATCAACAAGTTGTAGTGTGGTTAGGGTGGGTTTTAATTCACCCAAACCTAACTGTTTGTATACCGAGTATGGAATCAGATTGATGCTCGCTCCTAAGTTAAGAAGTGCGTGATCAATTCGATAATCCCTGATTACACATGATATAGTTGGGCTACCGGGATCTTTGAATTTCTGCGGCACGTCTTGCTTCAGGATGGTACTCACTTTCTCAGTCAAGAAGATCTTCTTTTGAATACTTTGCCGTCTTTTGATCGTGCATAGGTCTTTCAGGAATTTGGCATATGAAGGTATTTGTTTTACGGCATCAAGTAGAGGAATGTTGACTTTCACTTGTTTCAACACCTCTAGTATATCCTGAGAGTTAGAGGGAGTTTTTGGTGCAACCAACCGTTGGGGAAATGGAGCAACTGGCTTCTTTTGAAGTTTCGGTTCTAATTCTTGTGGAGCAATGCTAGGTCTATCATTGTTATCCTCTTCCAGGTCCTTAGGTTTTTCAGCCCTAACCGGAATAGTTTTGTCAATGGTCTTCCCACTCCTAAGAGTGGTGATAGATTTAGCCTGCTCCATCTGATCTAAAGAGCTTGGATCACTTATCTCATATTGCGGTTTGGGATTGGGGAGAGGTTGAGCAGGAATCATCCCCTTTCCCCCAATCATTATATGTGACTCTATCCTTTGAAGGGATGATGTAAGTAATCTTATTGCTGATATGATATCTTGGTTGAATAACTCTTGGTCTTGAATGTGTTTTAGAACTGGATCCTCTTGAGGTTTCCCTTGAATTGGAATTTGATTAAAGAAACCTTGAGAGGTAGTAGTTTGTCCATTCCTCCAACTGAAGTTTGGATGATTTCTCCAACTAGGATTATACGTATTAGAGGTGGGTCCATTGAAAGGTCTTTGGTAATTATTTACGGTATTGGATTGCTCAGTCAAAACCTCTTAAAAAGCAGATATGGTTGGACAATTTTCAGTTGTGTGATTGCTACAACCACAAATACTGCAAACAACTTCCTTACCCTTATCCTTCCTCGATTCCATGGCCTTGAGTTTCTTTATGAGATTAGCCACTTTAACATTGATATCATCATCCTCTTTCAGTAGGTATACTTCGCTCCTTTCCTTTGATTGAGTAGGCCTAGAAGTGGTACTTGATTTTGGGTATGTGTCCCATGATTGTGCGTTTTCAGCAAGACTATCCAAGTAATCCCACACATCATCGACATTTTTATTCATAAATTCTCCATTTCACATTGTCTCGACTAATTGGCTTATGGAAGATGTCAGCCCATTATAGAAAAAGTGCGTAATGCGCCACGTTTCAAAACCGTGTTGTGGGCAAGAGCTGACAAGATCCTTGAACCGCTCCCAACATTGGAAGAATGTTTCATCCTCCCTTTGGGCGAAGTTCATGATTGAATTTCTAAGAGTGTTCATTTTATGATATGGAAAAAATTTTCTTTATGAACTCTCTTTGCATATCATTCCATGTGCGAATAGATCTAAGATGTAGTGAATGCAACCACGTCTTAGCTTTTTCTTTCAAAGAAAAGGGAAAGAGTTTCAGCCTGACTGTGTCCTCAGACACGTTTGGAAAATATAAAGTGGTTATAATCTCATCAAACTCTTTCAAATGTAGATACGGTTCTTCAGATTCAAGCCCATGAAATTTAGAAAGGAGTTGGATCACCCCTGGCTTGATATTCATATGTCCCGTATTTTCTGGAAAAATCATGTACGTGCTCACCCCCGCCGGTTGTAAATAATCTCATAAAGTACGAGGCGGGGGTGCTTGAGGTTGATTTGCAGCCATAACCTCAATTCAGATTCCGGACTTATACCTAAAAGAGATAAATGAAATAAAACCTAAAAAGAATGAGAAGATTTGGAAAGAAGTTACCAGATCGGAGTCCCTAAGTTAAAAACCTGCAAAACAAACCAAAACAAGTTAGTTTCTAAGAAAGTCTAAAGTTAGAAAGTAAACTATATTCTACGGAGGGAAAATTTTCTAAAAATAAATTAGGAAAGCTCTATACCTAAAGTGGAGAGTAAAAAATTTCTAAAAGAAAATCTAGAATTAAAAAGTTTCTAAAAAATAAAAATAAAAATAAAAATAAAAATAAAATAAAATAAAATAAAATGAAGATGAGTTAGTTTCTAAATTAGAAAGAGTTTCCGAAACGAGAAATTACTAACCTAGTTTCTAAAAGTAAAAGAAGAAAGTCTCTAAAAGAAAAGAAAGATGAAATAACTTAGGAAAATTCCTAAAACAAAATCTAATCTAGAGAGTTAGAAAAACTAGAAAATCGGAAAGAGATTACCAATTTAGAAAGTATATGTCAGAATCCTACAAAACAGGAAAAACAGGTTAGTTTCTAAAAATCAGGAAAACCTAAACCTAAAATCTAAGGTTATAAATTCCTAATCTTAAACTAATTCCAAAACTAATTAATTTCAGAAAACGTAACCGTCAGTCCCCGGCAACGGCGCCAAAAACTTGTTCACTCCCCAAGTATAGGGTTGTGATGTAGTAATAAACTCGGTGAGACCGAGGTCGAATCTCGAGGGACTGAAACTAGTACGTAATCTGAAAGTAACCAGAAGTAGAACTAGATAAAGATGAATTCTAAACTGAATGTAATTTGAGAAGTAATGGTGAGAGATTAATCTAGAACTTAATAAATTCAGAGGAAAGGAAACTAGGGATTCGGAGGATCCACTTGTAGAGATCAGGGAGATCTTATGCCTGTATAAAAAATCATGGAAATTAACTGAACTGCCGTTGATATAGTTTTCAAGAGATGAGAGGCATATGAATTAGAATGGATTCCATCACCAAACCATGCCCAAGAGGCAAAGCAAACAACAAAATTAAACTAATTACCAACCAATCACCATGCTATGAGGGTTAAGAAGGGTACCGTCATCCGACCATGCCCAGGAGACGATGGTGAACAACGGGACTTCCTGACGTCATAAACATAAAAAGGCAATGGAAATACTCAAAGCCATCGCAGACCCATTGTAATTTCAGTCACAACAGACCATTAAGAACTAAAAATATTCTCATAAACAAATTAAATCAAAGTCCATTCAGTCTAAACGAAAGGCACAAGTATAGATCCTCCCATTACGCTATAAGCTTCACCTCTTAGCCCTAGTTAAGAGGTTTAGCCTGACATGGGAAGGCTCAACATCTCTCACAAAATAATACTAAAACATATGCTAAATGAATAATTAAAAAGAATAAACTCCCTGTCTTCCATGTCCGATGCTCTATCTAAGCTTTGATGTCTCCCGCAGTCTCCCCCTTCACGTCCCATTCTCTCTCTCTTTTATAGCCCTAGGAGTCGGTGGTGAAAGCATGCACAACAGCAGAAAATGCGTAGTGAAGTCAGTGCGTGTATAACCTTTACACAGCAGGAAACGGAGGCTACCTCCCCTTCTGCTCTTGCATGTTGTCCGTCAATTCAACATTCTTTGGGACTGTTTTCAATGGCCTACATGATGGACGGCTTGGATCAGCCATCTGATCAACGTTCTGATCGTGCAACCGGCCAAAAAGTGTCAGTTTCGGACGCTGAAACCGAGCCTGCGTAACAGGCTTTACGCAGCAACATTGGTGGGGCCCATTATTGATGTCAGGTACAAGATTTACTCCGTCCACTGAATTCAAGATGAAATTTCGGTTAAGAATGCACAATTTTTACGGTCTGTTGATGTGGACCACATGATTTTCTGTTCTACCGTCTAACCTGTGTTTGAACGGTTAAAAAAACAATCTTCGCTATCTTCTGTAACTTTCATCACCTAGGAGTGGTTTGTAGCCGCCTCAGGGAACGAATGGACGGTCTGGATCACCTGTTTGGACCATGGGTGGGGCCCACAACATCAACCGACGATCGGATAATGCGAATGCTGGAACGGCGGTTTCCTGTTTTGCATAAAAAGTCGGTTAACACCGACTTTGAACGGGCTTCTTCATCCGGTGCACGTTGAGTGCACATGCACTCTTTATACCTGCGACGTTCATGGGCCACCATCGTGATGGTCGTGAGGAATCCTCTCCGTCCATTCCATTTCTAACCTCATATAATGGATTAAGTCCAAATTTGAATCATGTCCAGATCCCACCTAGGTTCCAGATTGATAATTCATGGTCTGATCTGATCATTGGGCCACTTAAGCTTCAGTTTCCCAATTTTCTCGGATCTTTGGCGTGTAAATCTGTCGATCTTGGTCCCCTAGAGTCCATCCCTTGCCTTTGGTGTTATCAGAGCGTTAAATCTATGCTTTAAGCACCTTTTTGCAGTCTATGCTCTCAAATACAACCTGCATTACAAACACGATTAAAACCGACCATTAAACAGTATCATGCTCGTAAATCCAGGTAATACATAGGGTCTAATATGCAATATTTGACCCTCAACAGGCCAGAGCTCTTTTTCTTCCTTTCACCATTGTAGAACCTTGATGAGATGGGAACGACTTTAATGTCGTTCCCACATACAGTACCAATTGTTGATGCTGAAATCTGATCGATCCTTCCTCACCTCCTATTAGCTGGAGTATTTGTAATTTACTAAAGAACAAAAGAAGTCACTGGGGGCACCAGTTAAAGTCGGGGGCCCTCCGATGCCTAACTCAGGTAATTTCATAGGAGCAGAAGAATCAGGATATTTGTTGTGTGTACCTTTACTCATGGTAGTAGGTGTATTTATAGGCTTTTGGGGCGGTGACGTATATGACAATGCCTCCCTATGATGGATGCGTATTGTAGAAGGGAATTTCTTCCTAATGCATTATGGTTATCTCCATGAGATCCACAACGAAGATCTTCTTCAGATAAGATCTCCAAGTAGTTGGGATTTGAGGAGGTCTGGGTAGATGGTTGAGGCCGACCTCCAGGACGGCTAGGTCGAGATCTTACAGACCGAACTAAACTATTAACCGTGGTAAAAAATGTATAGACTAGGCTGAAGTGTTGATTGTGATCGAGGAAGTGTTGATCATGATCGAGGCTCTTATTCGAGGCCGATGTCGGTATCTGAGGCCAAAGTTGGTACCCGAGGTCGATGTCGGCATCCAAGGTCGACCTCCAGGGTTAGTAATCGAGGCCGAGGTCCAAGCAATCCATAATCATCAAATCTGACTACTTGGTTCATCTGTCTCATACATGTGATCAATCCATTTTTACCCATAACAATTCTCACTATTAAAATATTCATAGGGCTCACAATAACGTTTATTTTCCAACCAATGGAGAAGAAAAAAAATATCATATGGATCCAAAACTTTCGTGACCTCAAAAGGATTTCAATGGTAGACATTCAATCCTCCACCACTTTTTGCAGTGTGGTCCACTTGATCCTTGTATCTCTCTTATTTTTTGAATCAAGACATAAAACGAACTTGTTAAATGGAAGGACCGTTATGATATGACACATACCTCATGATGGGACCCCATAACATGGTGACGTCCATACACAAGCAGCTAGGTTGGTGGTGTGGTATAGCAGCCAATCCGCTTCTTGAGTCTTGCTTAGAGCTGGACATCTTGGACCCGATCCGGCGGATTTGACTAGATTCGACCCGATTCAAGCTGAACTGACAGTCTGGATCAGGCAAGTTTGGGTAGGATCAGGTAGATCCGACCGTTAATCGGATTGGGTTTGGGTCAATGATAATTCAGACCGAACTGATCCAAAATCTGATCTGTTTGGACCTAATCTGATCATATTCGGACCAGACCGACTGAATTAAATAGTCTCTAATAGATGCTTTCTTACTTTGTGAGGAAGCCTGGCAGGGGCACACGCCCATCTTCTCCGTCTCCCTAAAAAGTATCTCCCCTTCAGCAGGCTTCCCATTCTTGCAAAGGCCCACAATCAAACAATTGTAGGTAATGTTGGGAAAAATTATGCTGAGTCCAGAGACTCGGATATGCAGTAGACCAATCCTACTGATAATGCCTCGGACCTCCGAGGCATACGTTGAGTACGAGAGAAGGTTATAAAAAGGAAAATGAGATGAATCAGGTTAGCTCAGCTGATGAGCCAGCATGTGCCGACTAATGTTCAAAAGTCTCATTTCCATAAAACCATCCGAGACTCACCTGTCTGAGTCAAAATCGGCCAGGCCAAATTAAGGAAAGATGGTAAGTGAAACACCATCCCGAGTATCTCGCAAAAGGACCTCTGATCCTAAGGATCTCAGGATTGGATGAAGACCAGAAGCGGGACAAAATCAAATCTCCACGATATCAGGGAGAGAATCCTCGCACGATAGGATCCTCCCGTATCTATAAATAAAGGGCCTCCATTTCACTGAAAGGTACGGAACTCGAAATCCAAAAATGCCTTCTCTTTAGAACCTGCAAAACTGACTTTAGCATCGGAGGTTCCCCTGGTTAGAACCAGGGTCTTCGTTCTCTCTCTCTCTCTTATGCAGGTCACGAGCTTCAGGGAAGGTGTTCTATAAAACAACATCAAAAGTTTGGCGCCGTCTGTGGGAATCGTATGAAAAGCCATCCTCTTATATTCCGATCTACATATCGGAATTTATCCTTATGGTGATGACGAGAAGGATGGTTCAAGATGAAGAACTGAATGAAGTTGCGATCACGGGGCCAGCGGGCCTAACAGCCAACAACCGTCAAGGCTCCGTGGCGCAACGAGCGACCTCTGCAACAAATAATAACCAGCGGAACCGCAACAATGGACGGTTGGACCGGGAAGTTTAGAAAATTCAGTCGGATATGAATGTGATGAAACAGATGCTGAAACAAATGCAACCACCTCTGCAAGGGCAGGCAGCACATGTCCCGACACTAGCGGTTGATCCTCAACCCTCTGCTCCGCGATCGCTCCATCAGCTGAGTCAGCCCCAAAGTGCTTCCAAGCCACCTCCGGCTCATTCGGCAATGGCCGTCCTGCCCCATATCGATCTCCAACACGAGATAGATCGAAGGAGGCACAGTCGACCTCCCGTTGAAGGTACGATGGACAGCGGCGAACCTTGGAAAGCTGACATCCGAGACTTTAAAAGAGAAGTATGGGAAGAAATGGCAAAAGAAATGGCAGACATGAAACAAGGTCAAAATTTATACCCGGCCAGATCTGAGGCAAAAACATCCCTTTTGTGGATGAAATAATGCAGGCTCGATTACCAGAAAGGTTTCGATTACCTCAAATCACTCCTTTCACTGGTAAGACCGACCCAACTGAGCATGTTGAATGCTTTAGAACCTACATGGAGCTGCATGATGCATCGGACGCAGTGATGTGTCGAGCCTTCTCTCTTACGCTGACAGATGTAGCCCGGCTCTGGTTCAAACAGTTAAAACCGAGGTCCATTAGCTCATTCATTGAGCTCAGCGATGCCTTCCTCACCAACTTTATAGGTGGAAAGAAGAAACTGAAGCCTCCTGCACATTTGAACAATATAGTTCAAAAGCAGGGAGAGTTATTGAAGGATTACATCAAGGGTTTCAACTTCGAATCTCTTCAAGTTTGAAAATATTCGGAAGAAACGACACTCAATGCATTCATGCAGGGAGTCAAAGACAAGCCGTTCTTGGCATCTCTAGACAAGAATCCACCCGAGACTCTAACAAAATTTATGGCCCGGTCGGATAAATATGCAAATGTTGAAGAAACACGAATCATGCGTGAAACAAGGTCATCGGCCAAAGAGTTAGCCAAAAAAGAAGCCGACTCAACTGGAGGAAAGAAATGTAAAGATGATCAAGTATGTGATGAGCGAAGGTCGGTCAAATGACCTGACCAAAGATTTTTCACGTATACCCCCCTGAATAAATCTCAGGAGCAAGTGCTGATGAAAATTAAAAGCGAAACCTTTGTCAACTGGCCCAACAAGCTCCGGAGCAATCCCAATCGACGGAACAAGGATAAATATTGCCATTATCATCGTGATCATGGGTATAACATAAGTGACTGCCATCACCTGAAAGAAGAAATCAAACGGCTTATAAAGGAGGGCCGACTCAAAGAACATGTGGTCAAAGCCTATGCAACTGAGGGATGTCTGAACGAAAATCAACCGACGGAAGAAATTCGGACTATTATCGGTGGTCAGCGAGGTGGAGGCGACTCAAACCACGCTCGAAAGAATCATGCCAGAAGTCTCAGTCGGCCCGAGTCCGAGCTCATGATTATAGCTCGGCCTTCAAAGGAAAAGAAAAGGGAGAAATATTGTGTCTCATTTACGGAGGAGGATGCCCACGGTATCTATCACCCCCATGACGACGCATTAGTTATCACCCTTACCATCGCCAACCGAAAAGTATTCCGTATACTCATCGACACGGGATCATCTGCAAATGTGTTATTCACTCAAGTGTTCGACAAAATAGGAGTTGAACGATTCGCGTTACGTCCGGTTCAAACCCCATTGATTGGGTTTTCTGGCGGACAGGTACTCCCTGAAGGGATCGTATCGTTGCCGCTAACTGTTGGAAGTTTCCTGCATCAAACGACGATAATGGTTAACTTCCTGATCGTTGACCAATCCTCGGTTTATAATGTCATACTCGGTCGACCTTCTTTAAGTCTGCTTCAGGCCGTGGTATCCACATACCACCTTTCCATGAATTTTTCGACTGAGTCGGGAGTAGGAATCGTTAAAGGAGACCAATAAGATGCGAGGCGTTATTATGTGACAGCTGCAAAAGGCCCCAAAACTCCAACCGAAATATCGACGATCGAGTCGCTAGACCCACGGGACGAGAGTCATGAACAAGAACATCCAGTTGAAGACCTTATCTCGGTATCCTTGGTTGAGACAGATAAATCCAGAACAGTACAGATTGGCTCGTCTTTGTGATCGCCCCTGAAGGATAA
Source organism: Magnolia changhungtana (assembly GCA_030180095.1). NCBI lineage: Eukaryota > Viridiplantae > Streptophyta > Magnoliopsida > Magnoliales > Magnoliaceae > Magnolia > Magnolia changhungtana. The sequence goes on along the minus strand of JASAUF010000064.1, from coordinate 741,596 downwards.
ATTGATAACACTGCTCCGAAGATATGCTGATGTGTTTGCTTGGATCCATGCAGATATGCCCGGGATCGATCCATCAGTAATCACTCACCGACTGAATATTGATCCGACAGAAGTGACGACCACTCGGCCCCGAGAGGTATACTGTCATTGAGGAAGAGGTCAGCAAGCTCCTCTAAGTAAAATTCGTAGAAGAGATATACTACCCGGAATGCGTAGCTAATGTCGTGCTTGTGAGAAAAGCCAACGGGAAGTGGCGAGTCTGTATTGACTATACCTACTTAAATAAAGCCTACCCAAAGGATAGCTTCCCTCTTCCTAAGATAGACCAGTTGGTAGATAGTACCGCGAGGCACGAACTCCTTAGCTTCATGGATGCATATTCTGGATATAATCAAATTGTAATGCATCAGTCAGATAAATCAAAAACTACCTTTGTCACTGACAAAGGACTTTATTGTTACCGAGTGATGTCATTTAGTTTGAAAAATGCTAGTGCTACTTACCAACGATTAGTGAATAAAATCCTTGCTCGGTTTATAGGCCGAACCATGGAAGTATACATAGACGACATGCTCGTAAAAAGTATACACGCGGCTGACCACATAGCCGACTTAGAGGAAATGTTCCTTATCTTGAGCAAATTCCGGATGAAGCTAAATCCGAGTAAATGTGCCTTTGGTATAAGCTCTGAAAAGTTCCTCGGTTTCTTGGTCAGTCAGCGAGGAATAGAAGCAAACCCTGAAAAGATTAAAGCTCTGCTCGACATGGAATCTCAGAAAATAATTAAAGACGTTCAAAGACTGACTGGACGAGTGGCAGCACTAAATCGCTTCCTATCCAGAGCCACGGATAAATATCTTCCGTTCTTCAAACAGTTGAAGGGACGATAGACAATAGATTGGACGGAAGAATGTGAACCGGCATTCCAGCAACTAAAGTCTCATCTCGGTTCTCCACCTCTTTTATTGAAACCTGAGCCGGGGGAGGCTTTGCTGCTATATCTAACGGTATCCGAAGCAGCAGTTAGTTCGGCTCTGATACGAGAACATGAAGGAAAGTAACTACCAGTCTACTACGTCAGCAAGGCATTGTTACCGGTAGAAACAAGATACCCACTCTTGAAAAAAGTAGCCTTAGCTCTAATGATCTCTTCGCGCCAACTTCAACCATATTTCCAAGCCCATACCATTATCGTAATGACTGATCTACCACTGCATCAGATCCTACAGAAACTAGAGGCTTCCAGCCGACTCACGAAGTGGGCAATCAAACTCAGTGAATTTGATATTCAGTATAAGTCGAAAGCAGCAATCAAAGGGCAAGCCGTGACTGACTTCATTGTCGAGGTAACACTATCAACCAACCTCTCGGATGCCAATATGACCGAGCATGTTGAAGAATCGACTACTACTTCTCCCGAGTCATTGCACGACACTATTCCCTGGAGGCTATATGTTGATGACTCTTCCAACTCCAAGGCAAGTGGGGCAGGAGTAGTTCTGGAAACCCTAGATCACACGTATATGTAGTATGCCTTACGACTTAGATTCCAAGCTTCGAACAATACAGCCAAATATGAAGCGTTATTACTCGGTCTCCGACTCGCGGCCAGCATGGGAGTTACTCACCTAAATGTTTTCAGTGATTCTTAGTTGGTTGTTAACCAAGTAACCAATGTATATCAAACACGGAAAGAGTAGTTAAAAGCGTACATGGAGAAAGCCCGGGAATTGATCAGCGGCTTTTAATTCTGCATCGTCACTCGGATTCCTCGGACAGAGAACGCCAAAGCTGATGTGTTAGCAAAGCTCGCCTCTGCCGATGAAGATGACATACCTAGGTCTGTTCCTATCGAGTATGTCGCCAGGCCGAGTATTAATGAAATAGTTAGCTCGGTCATCAATACGATCGACTCGGAACCTTCCTGGCTCGATCCAATCATCCAATATCTCGACAAGGGTGAGCTGCCTGAAGACCGGGCCAAGGCCCGGCGAATGAAGATCCGAGCTTCTCGTTACACCATACTCAACGGGACCCTGTACAAGAAAGGTTATTATGCTCCATTGCTACGATGCCTAAATTCCAGCGAAGCCGACTATGTGTTACAAGAAATTCATGAAGGAATCTACGGAAATAATTCGGGAGGGCGATCACTCACTCATAAGGTCCTACGTCAAGGATATTACTGGCCGACTATCCAACATGACACTCGCAAGCTCGCTCAAAGATGCGACAAGTGTCAGAGATTCACAGCTATCCCGAGGCAACCTCCCGAAGCACTGACCCCTATGACTGGTCCCTGGCCCTTCGCACAGTGGGGAATTGATATCATAGGTCCACTTCCTTTAGGAAAATGTCAGACTAAGTTTGCTGTCGTAGCCATGGACTATTTCACGAAGTGGGTCGAGGCTGAGCCACTAGCAAAAATAACATAACAGAAAATTACCGATTTTTTGTGGAAAAACATTATCTGCCGATTCTGAGTACCCCGTACCATCATTACCGACAATGGAAGGCAGTTTGACAATAGGAGCTTTCGCGAGATGTGTGACAACCTTGGGATCAGAAACGTGTATTCTTCACCCCATCATCCTCAGACAAATGGACAGGTTGAGGCGATCAACAAGATTATTAAACAACATCTCTGGGCCAAGCTTGACCGCACCAAAGGAGCCTGGGCTGAAGAACTCCCAAAAATCTTATGGGCATACCGAACTACAACCCGAATCACCACAGGAGAAACTCCTTTCTCCCTTGCTTATGGCTCGGAAGCCGTCACTCTCGTCGAGATCGGGCTGCCTTCAGCTCGAGTCAGTTTATTCAACACAGAAGATAATGAAGAACTCTTAGCATTCGGGCTCGATCTTGGGGACGAACAAAGAGAAATGGCCCGACTTCGTATGAAGGCTCGGCAACGACAGGTAGCTCAGTTTTATAATACCTGAGTCAAGGTCAGACGGTTTCGAGTGGGCGATATGGTTCTCCGAAAAACGTTTCCCAATACGAAGGAACCTGGCTCGGGTACATTGGGACCCAACTGAGAAAGACCCTATATCGTCTCAAATACCATTCGACCGGGAACGTATCGGTTAGAAGACCTGAATGGACAATTACTGCCTCATCCTTGGAACGCTGAACACCTCAAGATCTACTACCCTTAGCTCGGTATTCAAAGCATAGGGATACTAAAGTGAGAAAGATATAAGCCAAGTCATATGAATAAAACTAAGTGTATTCTTTCATCTGTTAAGTGTTTTACATCGGGTTAGTGTTTTACGTCGGGTTACATTTCAAAATCCAACACAACTTTGTCTCGAGAAAAACAGAGTTAAGACTGAGAATGTCAAGCTTGGCACCTTACTGGTGTGAGTGCCAAAAATGAAGAAGTTCTGAAGCTCGGCACCATGCTAGTGTGAATGCCAAAAATGTAGAAGTCTGGTAGTCCGGCACTATACTACTATGTACGCGAAAAATGGAGCCTGGCTACTGTCCCTCGGCGGGAACGGCTCCTGAAGCAGTCCAAGAGGCATTGGCCTCAACTCCCAAAGCAGTCCCAGAGACACCAGCCTCGTCCCCAACAGCAGCGTCAGCAGTGACACTAGTGGGACTAACCTCAGGATTCTCAGAACCCAAGGCTCCTTCTCCATCGAATCCCGAGAGATTAAGATCGGGGAAAATATTCTTCATATCTTTGATATATTCAAAGTATCCACCTTGGAACAAGCGATCCCTCTCGTCCTCGAACTCCTTAGATTCAATGAAGGCCTGAGCAGCCCGATCCCTGGCCTTCTCAGCCTCCTGGGTCTTCTCTTGAGCTTGCTGAATGAGCCCTGCCACCTCAAGTTTAGCCCGAGCCAGTACATCTTCGCAGGAAGCATGAACATCGAGGATTCGCCGATTCTCTTCCTCGGCCGCGGATAGAAGTGCCAACACTCGAGCCACCTCGGCTTGTACATCTTCTACAGCTCTCCTAACAAAAGTTGCCTCAGCTTTGGCGCCTTCAGCAGCTTTCCTGGCAAGGGCCGCCTCGCCAGTCAGAACGCCAACCCGGGTTTCTGCGATCTCGCGTCGTCCCTCAGCCTCGGCCAAAAGGTTCTATAACCTCTGAGTCGAGGTTAACTCCTTACAGGCCTTGACCAAGCATGGGGCAAGCTGTAAAAGAAAAATTCAAAGCCATGAAAAAAATGGAAGGTAGAGAAAGAAATTTCTAACCTCAAAAAGCACCTTCGCCGCATGATCGACGGTTTGCATCATAGGGGCATTATAGAGGCTGACAAAATTTTTTTCGCTCCCGTGAGCTATTGCCCAGGGGACCATCCCCGACAAAATCGCCTAAAAGGGTGACGGTTCCTGTTGGGTCATCCCCCCTCTGGAAGACTCAGCCCTCATCTCCTCCCTCTGCCTCGGGACCTCTACTGTAGCAGGTCCCGACTCGGAAGCCATCTGAGGCTCAACAGCTACCGTGTCCCTCGCTTCCGCTTCTGCCCTTTCGTCCGGATCGGAGAGCACGACGATAGTAGGGGCAGAGGAACCAACAGGTTCCTTCGGTGCCATCTTCTGCTTCCTGAATGGCCGAGGTTCCGACAGAAGAATTGATCGTGAGGGGGCCTTTATCTTTGAAACCACCCTAAGGGGAGGCTGAGCTCCAGTCATCTCTGTAGGGACCGGTTCGGGAACGGTCTTAAGGAAGGGCCGAGCTTCGGGTAAGTTTGAAAGAAGACAAAATAAATCAGATAAAGTTCAGAGAAGATATAAAGACACAGTAAGAGTTACCTGTGACAGCCAAGTCTAAACCTACGAGATGAAGGCGCTCCGGCTACAGGAGTACCTTCCAGGACCGATTTTCAGGACTTAATGCTCTCAAGTCCTTGATTTGAGCTAAGGTGCTGGACCCAAGCTTCTGTCTCTTCTTCGGAATGTCTGTTAAATATAAGTCTGTCAAACTCAAAGCATTATAAAAAAAAGGGAAAAGGAGATGCCGAGTCACCTGCTTTATGAAACATCTGAGGTACACGAACCTCGTAGAGCCCGGATTCAACTGTCTCCCACTGACCATAGGCCCAAAACCAACGCTCCCTCCAGTGTTTGTTAGAAGTGGGAGGGTCGGTTATTAAAGAGCGGCCTTTGCCCCACCAAGCAGTAAAGATGTAAAAGCCGAGACAGTTCGGATTTATGCGCACATGATACAGGTGGAGGAATTCGTCGACCGTCAGTGGAGACTGCTCTAACTCAGCCCACAGCACTACGCATCCCAATAAGTTCCTCCACCTGTTTGGAACTATTTGACCAGGAGCAACCTGAATACGAGACAAAACGCCTCGAACAATGGGTTGAAGGGGTAGATGTAAGCCGCATTGCATCGAGACTTGGAAAATTGCAACCGCTCCAGCAGGAGGATGGTCGGGTAACTCATTCAGACGGGGAAGATAAATAATGACCGACTTAGGGATGTGGTAACCGATTCGGATCCTGTCCAAATCCGCCTCAGTCAGAATTGAAGGAATCGGACCGCTTACGTTGTCCCATGACTCTTTTCCTTCGGTCTCGGCCTACGCCGACTTACCAACAGGAGCCGAAGGAGCTGATCCAGAGGTTCCCTCAGCGACCCCAGTTTCCTCTTCCTCTTGCTCTTCCTCTTCCTCTTCCAAATCCATTGGTGGATTGGGTCTCTCAGGGCGGGTTATCAGAGATGACCTACCACGGGAAGGGCCAGCCGAAGCAGGGCGCTCTGCCGGAGTTCTGGTGGGTATCCCAGAGAGGAAAGCGGCGTTTGCATCAACAGCTATCTTCGCCAGTAAGGAAGGTGATTTCGCAACGTTCCAAAAACGCTGCGCTTCGCCTTCATCACCGGAAGTTCTCTCTCGGGGACTCTGAGAGCCTTGCGCTGCCATTACCATTAACTAAGGGGAGGAAAGAACTCACCGGAGAAAGGAAGGAAGAAGAAAATGGCGAAAGGAAACGCTGACGGCCGAGAAAGGAGAAGGGAAAGGAGAAGAGGAGAAGACGAAAAGCGGGAAAGATGGTAGTAAAAATATGAAATGCGGCCTTCTCTTTCCCTTTTATAGCTCTGTCACATGGCAAGAGCAATTAATGAGGAGGCTAATCGACGCCTGCATCGATTCCCTCGCACGACACGTGGTACACGTCGACTGGCTACGGTAATGCCTTCGCTACGTGTCCAATGCCCATAGGTAGGAGAAATGATCTGACGGCTGCTGGCAGGCGCGATCTCGGGTAACAAACCGTCTCCCATTAAGGACGACATAAAAAGCATTAAATGCTTGATCATTATCTCGGGTGTCGCTATGAACCAACTTATAAACTCGCTACTTCATAGTGCCATGGGAGGCACACGGAGTAAGGGGGCTTACTGTTGGAAAAAATTATGTTAAATCCGGAGACTCGGATATGCAGTAGACCAATCCTACTGACAATGCCTCGGACCTCCGAGGCATACGTTGAGTACGAGAGAAGGTTATAAAAAGAAAAATGAGACGAATCAAGTTAGCTCGACTGATGAGCCAGCATGTGCCGACCAAAAGTCTCATTTCCATAAAACTATCCGAGACTCACCTGTCTGAGTCAAAATCGGCCGGGCCAAATTAAGGAAAGATGGTGTAAGTGAAACACCATCCCGAGTATCTCGCAAAAGGACCTCTAATCCCGAGGATCTCGGGATCGGATGAAGGCCAGAAACGGGCCAAAATCAAATCTCCACGATATCAGGGAGAGAATCCTCGCACGATAGGATCCTCCCGTATCTATAAATAAATGGCCTCTATTTCACTGAAAGGTACGGAACTCGAAAACCAAAAATGCCTTCTCTTTAGAACCTGCAAAACTGACTTTAGCATCGGAGGTTCCCCTGGTCAGAACCAGGGTCTTCGTTCTCTCTCTCTCTCTCTCTCTCTTGTGCAGGTCACGAGCTTTAGGGAAGGTGTTCTATAAAACAACATCAACAGGTAACAACATCAGGCAAGATCCCACTCCTAACCATCTCCCCAGTCTTACAAGACCCATTAATCAAACTATTGTAACTAACGATATCCGGTTGCACGCCCTCCATCCTCATCCTCTCTTTCAACTCAACCATGGCCCCACCATCCCGAATTCACAATACCCATCAATCAATGTATTGAATCCAACGACATCTACACCGATCCCCCTGATAATTTTCTATATTGCGAAATTGACGGATCGTCAATGCATCAACAATGGAGATCCAAAACCATAAACTGAAAGCATACCTGATTGGGAAGACATTCTGCCAACAGGAATCTTGATCTTCCGCACCTTACACCTTTAGGAGAACCTTCAATGGGACTAGGGTTTCTCGCTTGTGTTGGTGAGGGGACCTAGACGTCTATTTATAAGAAAGAGGGTTAGAAGCTTACCCATCACACTTCTTCCTCTAAGGTCTCCACACCGTAGGTTTCCATATCTGTCTTAATAACCGAGTATAGGGACATCGGTTCAAGTGTCCCGCCCCAAACCTATTTGCAATGATCATAACTGTAGTGGGGGCCCACTGAATCGCTCAATCTGAATAATCCAATGGTCAGATCTGATGATCATGTGTGGCCCACCTGATAAGAGTCTTACATTCTCCCACTTGGGCTACACTAATGTCTGAAAGAAAACAAAATATTTTATTTTAATTGGGAAAATAATTTTTGAAAAATGTATTTTCTTTTGAAAGTTCCTAATGGGCGCCCTACTGAATTTCAAAACAATATCGTTGGATATTTATGAGCAACACTTGTCAGATCTGGTCCATCAAAACTACAGATATTGAATCGTGGTAGTCAACACAACATTTATATATTTCGAAGTGCAACGAATCACGATCACGAATACTAATAGCCGCAACGACATGGATCAAAGATATGGGGTGTGGTATGAAGATTGCACATCTAATGTGATCACATATGCCTATCTTCAAGTGGTCCATCTGAACGTGTCACCAAAACACAAACCAAATCTTGCTTACTCAAAACTGAAAGTGCACACTGAAGGAGAAGCAAGATATGAGCTGAATAACAGAATCATCAATGCATATAAAAGAGATCTCTGAAATGTTTGTATATAATCAGATCAAAACTGAAAACTCCCACTACTGAAATACATTCTTGGGATCTACAAGTCCCATAGACTCACATGTTCCTTAAAGAGCATAATAGGAAGACTTTTAGTGAGAGGATTCGCTATCATCTGCCTCGTGCCGATGAGCTCTACAGACACCTGACGATTCTGAACGCTCTCCTTCACAACAAGATACTTAATATCAATATGCTTTGACCTTGATGAATGCTTGTTGTTGTTGGAGAAGTTAACTGCAGCTGAACTATCACAATGGATTTTCAATGGTTTCGGGATCATCTACACAACCCGTAAACCAGAGAAAAAACTCTGAAGCCAGATCGCCTGACTCGTGGCTTCATGACAAGCTACATACTCTGCTTCTATGGTGGAAGATGCCGTAATCGACTGTTTTACGCTCTTCCATGATACGGCTCCAACACTCGTCATGAATACATAGCCCGAGGTGGACTTCTTGCTGTCGAGACAGCCCTCAAAATCTGCATCTGTATATCCAACCAACTCCAAACGGTCGGATCTCCTGTATGTGAGTACGAAGTCCTTTGTCCTTTGTAGGTAGCGTAATACTTTCTTAACAGCTATCCAATGGTTCATCCCTGGATTGTTAAGGTACCTGCCCAACATTCCAAGTACAAAAGTAATATTCGGACGTGTACAAACCTGAGCATACATGATGCTTCCTACTGTTGACGCATATGGAATATCTTTCATCTTGTCCATTTCTAGGTCATTCTTAGGACACTGAAATTGACCAAACCTGTCACCTTTTACAATAGGTGCTTGGCCGGGAACACAACCTTGCATGTTAAACCTTTTAAGAACCCTATCAATATAAGCCCTCTGCGACAAGCCAAGTAGTCCACGAGATCTATCCCGGTTAATCTGAATACCGATGACAAATGATGCATCACCAAGATCTTTCATCTTAAGGTTTTAAGACAGAAATTTCTTAGTCTCACGCAACAATCCAATATCACTACTGGCTAACAAAATGTCGTCAACATACAAGACTAAAATAATAAACTTACTTCCATTGATTTTCACGTATATACACTCATCCACAGCATTTTCAATGAAACCATATGAAGAAACAACTTTATGAAACTTTAGGTACCACTGTCGTGATGCCTGTTTCAACCCATAAATGGACTTCTTAAGCTTGCAAACCAGATGTTCTGAGTCTTTGGCTTTAAAACCTTCTGGTTGCAACATATATACGTTCTCACTTAGGTCTCCGTTGAGAAACGCTGTTTTCACATCCATTTGATGTAGCTCTAAATCCATATGAGCCACAAGAGCCATAATGATCCTAAAAGAGTCTTTCTTGGATATAGGTGAGAAAGTCTCATTAAAGTCAATGCATTCACGTTGACTGAAACCCTTTGCAACTAATCTGGCTTTGTACCTTTTGATATTGCCCTTAGAGTCCCGTTTGGTTTTGAATACCCACTTACAACCAATCGGCCTAATCCCTTTAGGCATTTCAATAAGGTCCCAGACTTTGTTGTCCTTCATGGATTTCAATCCATCCTTCATTGCATCAAACCATTGAGAAGAATTGGCACTTTGTTAGACTTGCGAAAAGGATACGGGATCCTTTTCAGCCCCAATGTCAAAGTCATGCTCTTGTAGATAGACAATGTAATCATCTGGAATCGCAGATCTTCTCTCTCTATGTGATCGTCTTAAAGGCTCATTATTCTGAATTGGGTTTTCTGTTTCCTCATCAGTGGGTTGTATTTGAGGTTCTACATGGTCATCCATAGGGATCTCAGGGTCCGCTGCTGGATGGACAACCACGCTACTCTGAATGATTGTGGTGGGAATCACAATCCGTTCTTCCTCAAACACAATGTTTCTTAAGTTCGTGCTCCCACTATCTTCAGTATTCTCAATAAACCTAGCATTCGTAGTCTCAATGACTCTCATGGAATATGATGGACAATAAAATCTGAATCCTTTAGATCTTTCTGGGTATCCAATAAAGAAGCAACTAACCGTTCTAGGATCAAGCTTTCTTTCATAAGGATTATATGGTTTGGCTTCTGCAAGACAACCCCATACATGAAAGTATCGTAAACTAGGCTTTCGCCCTGTCCACAATTCATATGGAGTTTTCATTACAGCGTTACTAAGGACTCTATTAAGGATATGCATAGCTGTTTTCAACGCATCACCCCACAAAGATTCTGGCAATGTTGAATTACTAATCATAAATCGCACCATGTCCTTATGGTGCGATTACGCCTTTCCACCACACCATTTTGCTCTGGAGTACCAGGTATGGTATACTAGGCGATGATGCCACAATCTTGTAGATATCTAGCGAATGGCCTTGGATTACGCCCAGATTCGTCATACCTTCCGTAGTACTCGCCACCACGGTCGGATCTGACGACTTTGATCTTTCTATCGAGTTGATTCTCGACTTCAGCCTTATATATTTTAAATGTATCCAGGGCATCTGATTTGTCATTAATAAGGTATAAGTACCCATAACGAGAGTAGTTATCTATGAAAGTGATAAAATACTTCTGCCCGTTCCAAGATGCTGAAGGGAACGGTCCACAGATGTCTGTATGAATCACTTTCAAGAGTCCTACACTCCTAATGGCACCCTTTTTCCTGGTTCTAGTCTGTTTACCTTTAATGCAATCTATGCAGACCCCAAAGTCTGAAAAGTCTAGAGAATGAAAAATTCTTTCACGCACAAGCCTTTCTAATCTCTCACGAGAGATATGGCCTAATTGCCTATGCCAAAGCATAGAGGAATTTTCACAATCTAACCTTCTCTTAATGCCTTTAGTGTTTCCATGTGATGAATTAATACTGTAGATATGTGAAACATCCAAATCTAACTGATAAAGGTTATTGACTAAAGTGCCATAACCAATCATAACCGAATCATAGGAAATACTTAATTTTCCATTTCTAAATTTAAACTCATAACCAAATTTGTCTAAATGGGAAATGGAAACCAAATTGCGCCTTATAGAAGGCACACAAACAGTATCTACTAGATCAAGAAAGTGTCCTGACGATAACCTAAGCCTACAGACTCCAATAGCTTCCACGTCTGCTCTAATGCCGTTCCCCATATAAACCGACCTTTCCATATCGGTTGGTGTCCGGATTTGGACCATATCCTGTGTAGAATTACATATGTGAATAGTTGCACCAGAGTCTATCTACCAGGAGTCTGTGGACATATCAGCTAAATTAGATTCAAAACAGACTAAAACTTGATTCTTTCCCTTAGAAACAACCCATTATTTAAATTGTATGCAATCCTCTGCAAGACCCAAAGAACGATTTCTTAAATAGTGCTTCCTTTTCTTAAAGTTGAACCCGGTAAGCAAAGGTATGGAATTAAGCTGGTTTGGAATATTGGAAACAATCATGGCTGAATAAATAAAGCACAACACTCACATTAATAGAGTATACAAGTCCCACAAAATAATACATTAATGTAAACTACAAACATTATGCATGTATAAACATTCGATTGATTTGGGCCTTCAATCAAATGACCCAGAATGATGATGGGCCATAGTCATCAAATTCTGACAAGAACCTGGCGTATCACCGCGATTCCTCCTTTGGGCGAAATTACGACATACAGGAGGCTCTACTGAACATGAAGCTGACCAGTGGTGGTGAAATAAATTTAAAACGTCCATCACCTTTGGGCAAAATGAATTTCTCAAACTTATATAACCATCACTAATCACTTCACCCCACTCATATCCTGCCAAGTGATGATACCTCTTTGTTTTGACCATCACCCGCTATGGAAACGAACGCAACTAAATACAATCCTAATATGGATGGTCACTGTATTCCATAAACTGAAGTCTGAGAGTAAAAATTTTCGCCAATTGAGGTCACTTTGGTGGCTAACACAATCAGCTCCAATCCCCACTCCCAGACCCAAGGATTGCTATATGGTCCTGCCCAAAACGGACCATTCTGTAATAGTTCTGACTTAGCCCAAAATATGACTGATGTTGACCGCTCATATCCTAAACATATTCTAAAGTGATGGTTGGATTAAATTCTTGATGGTCAACAACTTAATATCAGTCCTAAACAGATGGGTAATGGCCCTTTTTTAGGTCAAATCAGAACCTATAAATTTAACCATATTTACTGAATTACCAGGGCCGCCTAACAAGTGTAACCTACCAACCATCAATTACCATACATAGGTTTTACTTGTATCCATAGAATGACCCAAGTATATTTCATTAATGATAAGATTGGCATCAATGGACAATGGGCCCAGAGAATCTAAAGAGGGCCCCAAAAGTTTTAAAAAATGAATGCATCATTAGGCTCCAAGTTTGGGCTAAGATTAACAGCAAACAAGCCCTGAATGGGACCTTTAGATAAAACCCAAATCAGAACTTAATTGGTCATAAAACTTGGCCCAAAGTTGAGCCCAAGATGCATTCAAAACAGGCCCAAAAAACTTGGCCCATATAGCTCATTCAACGGACTAAGGAGATGCTTAAGATGTGCTGAAAACAGTCCAGCTTGCTGAAATTGAGCCCAAGGTCTGATTGTGTCAAAAAAAAATAAAAATGGGACCTTGAATTAATTTAGAGGGCAGACCCAAATCAATGTCGTTCTCAGCCCCAAAATCCAATTCCTGTTTAGAATTCCAGCCTAAAATCATGCCGGGATCTCTGCACATTCCAAAACTTCAGCCGTCTCTCTTGGATCTCTGCCATGGCTGCTCGAATCTTGTCTGCATCGCTGCCTTTGACAGAGGTGATATCCGCCATTGATCGCAGCCAAGGACCATGCCGTGGAAGAGGAAGACGGTGGGTCTGACGCTTCTTGTACAAAGCAGCCAACAAGATCCATGGCAACTAATCCATGGAGAACGGTGGGTCAGCAGGTGCGGCAGCCATGGGTACCGGCCCTAGTCGCAACTGCTGCAGTTCCCTCTGATTGTTGTGTTTAGTGATGGGTTCTGATTTGAATGTTGATTTGAATCGGAACAGAGATCCGATTGGCCATGACCCTTTTTCCCTGGCCATTGCTAGTCAGGTATATGGAGTTGCTACCATATCGCCAAACAGGGCAGCAATGTCACTGCCGGTCACAGATCTGGGCATCACCAAAACTTGGATTTGATCATGGCCAGAGTAGCCCCGAATATGAAGACCTAAAAAAAAATTCTGATTCATCCAATCAGATGATCCTGGATGGGTCTCAGGGAAATCCAAATTCTGGGTGATCCAGAAAATGCCAAAAGAAATCTACCAAAATTGATGCATAGGTGGCTCTGATACCAAATGATAATTTTCTATATTGCGGAATTGACGGATCGTCAATGCATCAACAATAGAGATCCAAAACCATAAACTGAAAGCGTACCTGATTGGGAAGACATTCCACCGACAGGAATCTTGATCTTCCGCACCTTACACCTTTAGGAGAACCTTCAATGGGACTAAGGTTTCTCGCTTGTGTTGGTGAGGGGACCAAGACGTTTATTTATAAGAAAGAGGGTTAGAAGCTTACCCATCACACTTCTTCCTCTAAGGTCTCCACACCGTAGGTTTCCATATCCGTCTTAATAACCGAGTATAGGGACATCGGTTCAAGTGTCCCGCCCCAAACCTATTTGCAATGATCACAACTGTAGTGGGGGCCCACTGAATCGCTCAATCTGAATAATCCAACGGTCAGATCTGATGATCATGTGTGGCCCACCTGATAGGAGTCTTACACCCCCCACTAACCAACATCTCCATAATCAATTCCGCCTTCTCCAACAACCCTTTTCGGCAAAATCCATGAATCAGAGTATTGAAGCTAACTGGATCGACCCGAACGCCCCTCTTGACCATTTCTGACAAAAACTCAAATCCCGATTCAACATTCCTTTCATTGCAAAACCCCCAAATGATAGTGTTATAGCTGACCTTGTCAGTTTCGACCATTCTAAGCAATTCTAAGGCCATTTTCAAGCTACCCATTTTGCAGAAAGCATGAATTACGACATTGTGGGTGAAAATGTTTGGTTTTATGCTACAAGAACCGTGGCCAATCCGAATTGGGTCTGGGAATGCGAATTTTGAATCGGTCGGAGTCAGGTAACTCAGAATCGGATGGGATCGAGTTCGCGTTCCCATTTGGGATTGGATCGAGTTGGGCCCAATCCGATCCAACTCGGACCAATGCCCAGCTCTAGTCTCGCTAGCTACTCTATCATAGCTAATCCACGTACGCAGGAGGGTAGTTGAAGTGTCAAATCTTAAAAACCGAGGTTACCTACCACTTATATTTATAGGACCTTTGATGTGGATGTTTTGGATTGAGCATTGGTTTTAGCTGTGGGTTAGACTCCTTGACCTTTTTGTACCATTTAAAAGTGGCGGTGGCTATTCAACCGTTCACATAGTTGTAGGGCAATCCAGACGGCCCAAATCGCTGACTTCCCTAAATCACTAGGTATGGGTCAAGAATTTGGACACATGGGGCAGGACTGAGTCCAAAAGTTCAAGCAAAATTACTTGGGTCCGGTCTAGGTAATCTCAAAATCAACTTAGCCCATTCCGAATCCATCAGGGCCCGTTTGGCTGGTCGGATTGGAAGGGATTGGATGGTATTGGAAGGGATTGGAAGTTAAATCCCGGGATTGGCCGGGCATGCCAAACAGAGTCGGTGATCTGATCCCAATCCCATGGGTCTTGAGACAATCCACTGACAACGCCATCATTACCTTTAAATCCCATCCAATCCACCTTAATCCATTCAAATTTTCCTGAGACGTGTTTGGTTTAAGGGATTGGAAGGGATGGAAAGGTTTAATCCCGGGATTGGCCGGTTGTGCCAAACAGACTGGGTATAGCAATCCAGGGATATAGCAATCCCATGTATCTCAAGACAATCCACTGAAAACACCATTATTACCAGAAAATCCATGTCATCCACCCTAATACTATTCAATCCCTTTCAATCCACCCGGCCAAATCGGGCCCTTATGGTGAAATCCTAATGTGGTGTATGTGAGGTGTGAGTGCATATGTTAAAAAAAGAAAAAAGAAAAAAGAAAAGAGAGAGTCTAGACCTAGTTTTTAATAATGTCTGATTTGAGTCATGAAAGTGGACCTCACCCAATTGATTTGGTTCATAAATTATTGATTTGCATGTTGAATATAGACAACTGGCTAATTTATTTTTTGCCATTAAAATTGATGGCTACCACTAATTGGACACTGTATACCAGTATTGATGTTGAAACTCAAGTGTAATTTCTATAGCTAATCAGAACTTTACCTATCAAATTACTGGGTTAGCTATTTTTTACTTAAAAAGTGGCCCAAGCTTAACCCGGACTTTAATGGTCAGATCTAGGTCCAAAAATCCAAATTCTCAAATGGATAGGGTCAGGCCCACCTCGAGCTCATCTGGCCCGACCCATTTGCACCCATAGTTGTGAGAGGAGCGATCATCTACAACACATTATATGCAGCTTTCCTACAAAACCTAATAGTTCATGTCAATTGTGCTGAGTATAATAGATAAGACAGGCCTTACCATGATGATACTTTGAATTAAGAAAAGGAGGATTTTTTCCATATGGCCACTTGCCTTTATAATATAGACCAAAAAACTCATTTTATTTTATTAAAAAAAGAGAGGAAGAAATTGCTTATAGTTTAAATCTTTAGATATTAAACCTCTTGCCGCTGGTTATCAATAAGAAAGGTTTTATTTTTTTATTTTGTATTGACGAAATCATCCATACTGTTGCAATTACCAACCCCCCTCCGGTTGCCCTGCCTAAAGTCCACCAACCTCTCATGAGTTACAGTCTCGCCACCTGACGCTTGGTTGATGTGGACCTCCCACTGTAAGTGGGGCCCACCGCAATGATGTTTATAAGAAATCCACTAGTTGATTGATGTGGTAACTCCTGACTTTCCACCGTCAGTGGCCCCCGCTATAATAGTTATGAGAAATTCACCCTATTCATTCATTTTGCCGCTTCATTTGAGGACGCGAGACAAAACATATTCTATATACAAAATTGAAGTGGGCCACGTGACTGGAAACAATGGTAAGGAGTTTCTTAATTTTGAAACCTTTTTGAGATGCACATTGATGTTTATATGGGGTGGTCTAAACTGTTGGTAACATCAACCCAACATTCATAAGGTCATTCTCATCCAGATAAACTGAAATCACAAAATATTAGCCTAATTCAAAGCTTATGTGGCTCTATGAATGTTTCAACAGTGGATGTATCATCCCCACTATTTTTTATAGTGTGGCTCACTTAATTTTTAGATTTGTCTTATTTTTAGGCTCATGTCCTAAAATGAGATGACAAAACAGAAGATGTCCTGGATTTCTTAAGAAGAGTTTGTGTCCCAGCGAATGTTTCAACATTTGGTGTTGAACCCTGTCGTTTCTTCCTCACGTGGCTCACTTGACATTTGGATCTGCTTAATTTTTGGGCTCATGCTCTAAAAAGTGCTAGCGAAATAGACGGATATCCAAGGTTTCTCATGAAAAGTCTATGACCCAGCAAATGTTTCAACTGTTGGTGTTTAATCCTCGTTGTTTCATGCCATATAGCCCTTAGCTTTGCATATGCATCATTTTTTGAATTCATGCCTTGAAATGAGCCGGCAAAGCATATGTACATCCTGGGTGTTTTGTACCTCCTGGGTAACATGCCATGCGTGTATGAGATCCAACTAGTCCAACATGTTGGCTACACCATAATATTATGGTATACACAACTACCCTTTATATATATATATATATATATATATATATATATATATATATATATATATATATATATATATATATAAAACACTAGCACGCACACCCCACACACTTATGCTAGTGGAATTTCACCACGTATGGATACTCAAACCATTGACCGAGTGTTGAAACTACTTGTGGAATTTCACGCTAATGGAATTTCACCATGAATGGCCCACCTATACGTAAGGTGGGCCATTCATGAATAAAATAGGTCCCTGTCTATTGTTTTCTATGGTAAAACCGACAATGTGGTAGATCAATCTGATATTTTTGGACAAGAATTATTGTTCAGGATGGCGCCATTTTGACGGATATCATGTAGTACATAGTTGATATTTTGGCACTTATACGGTACTTGTCTCAATCACCAGCGAGACTTTCTTCCTTTTGACGCCGGAAACTTCGATGACTCGACAGAATGATGGATGGCACGCACCTCGAAATTACTTTAAAATTGTGTACTTGCTTATAAGTAATTTAAAGTAATCCCTTCAAACTACCTGTTGCCATTTTAGATGTTTCATTAACCAAAACAATCCTCTTATTTGGATATACAAATATGATATTGGTGGACATTTATTGGACGGTTAAAAGTGAAGAATCCAATTATTTTATTTCAACAAACGAATATTCACAATCCGAGGTTTGGATAGTTCAACCAATCCAAACATTGGACTGCTATTTTTATTTTTTTTTTACACACGCACACACCCCCACACACTTTGGACAGCTACTTACACGCAGTGGTTTTCCACACACACACACACATGTATATATTAGTCGGTTTTTTTTTTTTTTTTTTGTTGTTGTTTTTGTTTCTTTTTTCTTTTCTTTTATATTAGAGTTAATATATACCACGTGTCCTATTTCTAAGTGCATGTGTATCAAGCATAGTAAGCAACCAGAGTACCAAACCCATTGATACGTCAGGGTGACGTGTGATGGCGCACTTTGTATTGACCGATGGATGATGTGTAATGACGCTAGTTAGGTTACCATCTTATTATTCGTGTGTAATTAGACTAAACCCTTAGTAATTATTACGTGTAATAACAGCTAAATTATCAAATCCAACAAATCAATATAGTAGATGAAAGTAAACTAAGGACCCAAGATTATGTCAGGGTTAAGGTAGACCGTACGATTAGAGGCCCACCTCTATGTCGTACCCGGCTTCAAGATCGCCATGGTCCACTGGTAGACATCCATTCCATCAGAGTGATTTTTGGTCAGGTTCAATGCATATGTTTTTGTTGGAAATTGGATTTTGAAAAACTATTTAAATTATATAAAATTAAAATAAGAAAGTTAGAAAACTTATCAATTTGTATAAGTCGAGGCGTGACGTGAGTCACTCAGCTTGAAATTGAATTTGTTCCCCTTGGACAACGTATTAAGTGCAACAGGTTTCCAGAGCAATCGACCTCTAGGATATAACCACTATGACCCGGTCTCAGCGGTGCACTCACTATATATGAGCTCCAACCACTTGCAGTCTTAACCCGAACTACAAAACACTTAAACCATACTTTTAACGTAAAATAAATTTTTTCTTACTTATTTAAAACAGATAACATAAAGTCTATTTATAGACTTTGTGAAGACACCCTTAAGGGTGTAGAGACACCCTTTAAAAAAGGTTGTAACTATTGGGTTTAAACCCAATTGGTGCGACCCTTAAGTTTCAAAAGACACAACTTTTCAAAACAAAAATTGAAAGCATGCAAACTTTCAGACTTAAGTGAAAAGACACATCCATAGGGCACATGCACACTGTTAATGGTCAAATATTGCATATTAGACCCCAATTATTACTCGATTTTACGAGTATGATATTGTTTAACAGTTTATTTTAATCGTGTTTGTGATGGATGGTGTACTTACAAGCATGGACTGAAAAAAGGTACTAAAAGCGTGGATTCGACGCTCATAAATCACCAAGGCAAGGGACGGACCCCAGGGGACCGAGATCGAAGAATTTACACACCAGATATCCGAGGAAATCACGCTACTTACGTTAAAAGGGTCTGAAAGTCAGCAAGAATACAAGATCACAGGGTTCCCACCATCCATTAGGCTCGAAACTTGATATCTAGTCCGAGGACCTTAAATCAACTATACACGTCAAATTTCAGCCGCTGAAACCTTGTGGAAATGGCTCAACAGATAGATCAGTCCACAAATCGTCAAAATGGGGCTCACCTGATATCTGGGTACGCTTCAAAATTGGTATTAATCCCTTAAATTGGATGGGGAAGCAGATGAAAGGAATAGATCTCTTGAAAAATATCACGATTGGACCCCACTTGTAGGTGCATGTGCACGTGTAATGTGCACTGGCGAAACATCAAATGAGCGGAGTCGATCAGTGTGTGCTGACCCGACTCCTGCTCAAACTCAAAGATTTCAAAAGGCAGGGACCTATGAACAGCTTCAGGTGGGCCATCATCATCATACATTTCAATGATCCACACCGTTCAATAGATTCGGGGGGTTAAACCGACCGTGCCCCGATCTACAACCTGATTTCCTCAGTTATTTCGTGTGCTTGAAGGATCCAAACGGAGAACGGACGGTAGGGTAAAAAACTCTGTGGGCCACACCGAATTCGATCAAAATTTGACCATTTCTGAATGGTTTTTCGAGGTGAATCCAATGGATGGACTGGATTTCACCATTGGCATCAATCATGGGCCCATCGACTTTCACAGCGCAAGGCTGCGCAAGCTCTGTTTTGCAACAGAGCTGCAATCAATCCAGGTGGGCCACCATTGTTCATCAGGGACTTGATCTAGATCGTCTATCTTGTAGAGGGGTCAAAACCGTCCGTAGGGATGTTTTTCTTTGCGTCGTTTGTGGATGCCACGTATACCAGCAAAGGACGTAAATTCTAAACTCTCACATGTAGCTGCGCACGTTCTGCGAAAGGAGTGTGGAACTTCTTACACAGCCACCGCCTCTTCGCACAGATGCTGCTAAAATCGACTCTTCTCCACCGTCCTTCACACCTATAAAGAGAAGAGAGAAGAGAGAGTTGAGGGAATCCACGGCTGAGAAGTTTAGAAGTAAGTGAGAGGAAGAGAGATAATTTAGAGTTTTTTTTTTAATTGTTTATTTTACGATTTATTTTATTATTTTTGGAGAGATCTAGTCCAATCATGTTGGGCTAAACCTCTTAGCTAGGGCTAAGAGGTGAAGCTTGTGGCATGATGGGAATGATCCTATGGCTCTGATTCATGTTCGAACTGATATTGATCCTGGTTTAATTTTAAGGATTGCCTTTAGTTTTTAATGGTTTGTTGTGACTGATATTACAATAGATCTGCGATGGCGTGATGCGAATGATCCTATGGCTCTGATTTATGTTTGAACTGATATTGATCCTGGTTTGATTTTAAGGAATGTATTTAGTTTTTAATGGTTTGTTGTGACTGATATTACAATAGATCTGTGATGGCTTTGAGTATTCCTTTTCATTATTGTGATTATGCAGTTTAGAAGTCTCGTTGTTCATCATTGCCCCTTGGATATGGTTGGATGATGGAATCCTTCCTAACATTCATACATCTCTTAGATTGGCTGTGGAGTGATTTAATTCTGTTGTTTACTCCGTCTCATGGGCATGGTTTAGTGATGGAATCCATTCTAATATACATCTGTCTTATCTCTTGAAAACTAGATCAAAAGAAGTTCAGATTTGATTTTCATGGTATATCTTCCAACTGGATGAAGATGGGACTCGAAGTCCAGTTGAGTTCATGAATCAAGCATAGATCTCCCTAATCTCTACAAGTGGATCTTCTGAATCCCTAGTTTCCTACCTTTGAATTCTACAAGTTTTAGTGTACTATATCACCATTATTCCCTTATATTCATCTGATTTAGATTACATCTTATTCTAGTTCTAGTTCTGGTTACTTTTAGAATATGTACAAGGGTTAGTCCCTGTGGATTCAACCTCAGTCTTACCAAGATTATTACTACATCGTAACCCTATACTTGGGGTGGTGAACACGCACCTATGGCCACAGCCATGACCCAACCCAACTAATATTTTGAAACACTAAATTATTTTTAAATAATTTAAAATACAACAATTGTGTTTTCTAGTTCGGGTTAAGATTGCAAGTGGTTAGAGCCGATGTACAGTGAGTGCACCGATGAGACCGGGTCATAGTCGTTGTATCCTAGAGGTCGATTGCTCTGGAAACCTGTTGCGCTTGGGACGTTGTCCAAGGGGAGCACATTTGATTTCAAGCCGAGTGACTCACATCATGTCTCGACTTATACAAATTGATAAGTTTTCTAACTTTCTTATTTTAATTTTATGTAATTTAAATAGTTTTCCAAAATCCAATTTCCAACAGTTTTTACTTGTCTTGGCGCACTCATGTAGACCAATGAAACGTAGCAACCATGTATCCGCGTTATACACTAATGATAGATGAAATTTTATTACACATTAAGGATATCGTTTGCCCCATGTTATAGTACCTCACTTACTAAAATCAGAATAACTCATAGCTGTACTCACATCTGTACACAAGATGTGATGAGCGACACATAGCCTTAATATAGTGGTACGTGTGGTTGAGGCAGCTCGACAAGTCCATAAAGACCTGTCGAGATAGGGATTCTATCGTAATCTGCATATCCTCGGAAATGTTGTCTCATGAAATCATGTCAAAATAGGAAAACTTTATAGTGACAATCAATGCTTTCATAGTGATTACGAAGGTTCGTGAAGCAGATACCTCTCAAAACAAAATGAAATGGAAGGACATCATGAGGAATTTGAGTCCACCCAGACTGATCCCTTTACAATCATGGATCTTTATAGTCAAGCTAGGAATGAGATTTGAAAATGATTTCGTATTGGAACCTTCAAGGATCTCGTAATTGTTAAGGATCTTAAACTAGTTAGGAAACCTGAAAGGGTTTGTCACCTCCCGAGCTATATAAGGAGCACACAATGAAGAGCACAAGGTCCACGTCAAACACAATTTCACTTGTAACATCTCATTTTTTTAAATGGTAGGTATTCCAAACCCCAATGTTTCCTACGATTGTTCGTTGTTGTTTTCTGCACTAGGTATGCGAGCATGCAAGAATTGAAATTGCGGCTTTAATTTGAACCGAACAACAATGACCCCAAGTACCAATATATACAACATGTAGTGTATGACCAAGATCAAAGAGATCTTTCACCTATTCAGTCACTCACTCAATGTGTAAATTGGATCAGACGATAATCAAAGGGTGGGGTCCATCTTCTAATGATGGATTATTCCTTTACCTTATATACAAAAGGACTTTTCAATACAGATAAAATGAAATGGGAAAGAAATTCTTACAGTTAGTCATGAAGAACAACTAAAGAACGCCCTTCTGATAGATGAGCTGACTACAGCGTGCAAGCGTAGATTTGAATTACAGCTAAAGATTATTAGCTACTTGGTTATGGCTATGGATTACACTAAGGAATATAAATTAGTAAGCTTAGAAAGTAAAAAATTACACTAATGAGTGCAGTTTGCTTAACAAGAAAAGTAAAAGATTACACTATGGAATGTGAATCAACATGATAATTTGAAGGATAAATTTAGTTTGTTTGGGTTGGTATGAGACCCCTTCTTTGTTGAATTATTTTCTTATTTGTAGCTTTGATCTAGCCATTCTGGATTCTTCCCACGATTTGGCAGTTGTTATAACCATTTTTCATTACTGCCTTCTAGATGCTTCCCACATCTTGCTTCCTCTGCTTCTCCTCTTGCCACCTATTATGTAATTGTTCGAGCACACTCGCTTTCCCATTGGTCACTCGAGTGGTACACGATACTACCTGATACGTCCTAGCTCCACTTATCAAGAAATCTCATTCGTACATATATGCAGATCTCTGAACATACCATGTGTATCCATACATATCACATGTAATATTCCCTGATTGGTCATGCCAGAGTATGATGATAGTGGGTATGAACATTTACCCCCACGTCATTGTACCTTTATCAGAAAGGTGACACCGACATATAACTGCTCATTAATGATGCATTTAATGCGTATATGCGTCGCTAGGGCGTTAGATGCCTTCGGCCGACTTCTCGTGACACG
This sequence comes from Magnolia changhungtana, assembly GCA_030180095.1. Classification (NCBI taxonomy): domain Eukaryota; kingdom Viridiplantae; phylum Streptophyta; class Magnoliopsida; order Magnoliales; family Magnoliaceae; genus Magnolia; species Magnolia changhungtana. The sequence goes on along the minus strand of JASAUF010000064.1, from coordinate 718,586 downwards.
TTAGCAATTGTCGTGTTTTGTGAAGGAGAATGAGGAAACCCGTGGTGACATGTCCTTCTATTGATTTTACAAATTGTAATGATGGTGTAATAAATGTGTACAATATAAGCGTCGTTTTAAAATTTCTTCTTTCCACACTCTCATTTCATATTCCTCTTCTGAACTTTCTTCTTTCGAAAACCTTGCTTTCTTGCTCCGATTCCTGGCAATGGCCACCTCTTCTTCATTCACTCCTTCCTTCAATCAGATGGATTTGATGACTGTGATGGATATTTTTGGAGACAAATGCATCGAGAAGACATTCTTCGAATCACCCCTAGGTGAATTTGTATGCCCAGACCCCGAATTCTCCCCTGTAATGGAGATGTGAGAAATCTAGGCGTTGGATCCATTTTTTCCCATCTTCCCTAGGGAAAACATATTGATTCACTCATCCATCCTTGATGTCGCGAATGCCCTAAAAGGTCCCGGGACTTGGCCGAAGCCTCTCCCAGATTGGGAATCCTAGTTTGTTTGTGTATCTTTACAACATAAGAAGACTTAGAGAAGGGTCGGCATTTTTTAATGCATCAATGTAAGACCCATAACCCTGTGAGGCTGATCGTACGCTTTGTTTTCAGTGTCGGCACATTCTTAGTAGACTAGATTGACGAGTTTTGGTTGTCACCCTATTTTAGTACCACAATGCTCCGAGACTTATACCCTAGCGACCGCGTGGGTGCTACGATTCTAACAACACGCGACACACCCCATTTCGACCCCTAGATTAGAGGTTACAATTTTGTCACAATTCGAGGTGGGCTACACAATGCACGCATTCCTCACTTGCATAAATCTCCATGTTGTCAAATTAATCAATCCATCCATCAACACATCCATCACTCATGTCACTCTCTCTCTCTATTAGTCAAACAAACCCATGCCTTTATCGTGCAACCCATACCATTACCTATACTAGTCATCATTCTTCCCTTCTTTTTCTCTCCATTTACCCCTCTCTTTTCATAATTCCCTATCTACCCAAAAATATCTACCATAAAAAAAATCCCTAACTCCCTCTCATTTCTATTATTTTCCAGCAAGATAGAGAGAGCTTAAGAAAGAGAGAGAAATATTAGAGAGAATTAGGGAGAGATTAAGAGAGAAAGAAAGAAAATAAAGAAAGATTATGAAGAGATTAAGAGAAAAGAGATAGATTGTGAAAGGATTAAAATGATCAAGAGAGTAAAAGAAAAGAGAAAAAGAGTAATTAGAGAAGGTTAGGGGTGGAGAGGAGCTTGGTGGACCGTCTGATCGCCGATCCAACTGTCCATCCTTTTAAGTGAGTGCATGAGAGGGTCAAAACTCTCTATTTCTTTGTGATTTTTCCATTTTGGTGGGCCCACAAGAGTGGGACCTACCTTAATCATGTATAAATTGTGTGGTGGATCCCATAGTGGTGGGGGCCCACCCCAATGGCCAAATCCTTCCCTTGCCTTTTTTTTTTCATTTGTTTCTCTTCTTCCTTATTTCTCCTAAGATTATGATGTTGTAGGGCCCACAAGTGGGACATGCTATTGGAGAGCGTGCTATCAAAGTATGAACCATCTTATATGGCCCACCGTGATATTTATTTCCAATCCAATATATTGATAGGTTTATGTAGATTTGAATGGTGGGAAGGGCATCAAAATCAATTTAATCCAAAGCCCCGTGGCCCACCATGAGTTTACCAACTTGATGGATGGTTTGGATCTTGTTGGGGCACAAAAAATATACGAGTCAAAAGGAGTTTGGTTTGTTGCGCATCAAGATTCCAAGATAGGCAGCCCTGTCCATTGTGTGACCCTCTCTATCTCCTTAGATATTTCATTTGAGTAGCATTTCTCCCATTTCGCAGCCCTCTCTTTATCTTCAATCTCTCGTGAATAGTGCTGCTTATGAATAATCCTATGATGAATAGTTGCATGGATGAATAGTGCATTGTGCGTGGTAAATAGTGTTGCACGATGAATAGTGCGTTGTGCACGGTGAATAGTGCGTTATGTGCGATGAATAGTGCTGCACGGTGAATAGTGCATTGTGTGCAATGAATAGTGTTGTGCGATGATAGTGTGTTGTGCGCGGTGAATAGAGTTGTGTGAGGAATAGTGCGTTGTGTGCTGGAATGTGTTGTGCGCTAGAATGGGTTGTGCGTTGGAAAGAGTTGTGCGCTGGAATGGGTTATGCGCCCTTGGGTTGTGTGCGAATAGCCTTCACACATGTGAGAAGCTTATAAATACCCCCTCCCATCCTCATTTGAGGAGGACAGAAGTAAGAGAAGCTCAAGGAGCTCCAAGAGCACAACAGAAGTTGCCCTAGGAGTATCATTGTGCGGTGCACAACAGAAGTTATGTGGTGCATAACAGAGGTTGCCCTGTATCGTTGTGCGGTGCATAACAGAAATTATGCGGTGCACAACAGAGGTTGCCCTAGGAGTATCGTTATGTAGTGCATAACAGAAGTTATCCTATCATGCCCCAAACCCGGAAATCGGGCTCATAGAATTCTCAATCGCCGAATCTGGTGATGACAGCCTCCATAGTACCCCATTCTCAGCTCCCGGCACCCATATGTCGGATTCCAATCCTAAGATCCTATAAGGAGGATTTTTAGTATGATTTTTTTGAATGGTTGATCTGTTTAGGCGATTACACATTTTGTACATGGTATCAATGCATCTCGAAGAGATGAACCTGTTTAATATATCACACATGTTATGGTGCACCAGCTCAACAGTAATGAAGGAAACAATTGCAACTCCAACAGCTTTTGTATGTATCCTGAAAAGGTGTAAGTCATCTATATGAGCAAACCATAGCTCGTGAGTCTACTGCGTGCCAGGAGTAAAACATGGCTTATCAGGGCGCTCCCGTAAAGACATCCAAAACAACCATAAGCATGTTATCAATCGAGCATGTTATCATATGTGAACAGGTTGTCAATTTAGCATGTCGTATAACTGCATAGGTTATTATAAACATGACAACAATAATAGGCATGCCACTCAACAAGCGACCATGAATCATTAAAACAACCATTCATTATGAACAAGATAATTAAATTCTATTTTCTACTATATGGCATACGATGAAAAGGCAACGACAGATCTGGCATGTGGGTCATAGTAAGCCAAATGTCATATGTTGAGGATGCGATGCAATATCTAATTCCTGACGAGTCCATGAATACCACCAACCTTATCTAGGCCATGTAAGGCAAAAACATAGTGAACCAAATGTCATATGCAGAGGATGCAATGCAACATGTAATGTCAGGGAATGACGAAGTTGGAGTGTGTAGTCGGGATGACAGTACGTGGTATCACAAGCTATGGGGTTCATCGCAAGGGACTTCTATCCAAATCAGTTTCATACCTAAATTTGCATAGCCAGACTCAATGTGGTAGACTCCTAATCTTAGGTTGGTCGTGCGCCCCAACTAAAATCTTGGCCATTGCAAAGATATACATAATGATTTGGTTGCGCACCACTAGCCCGAGTGGATATTGGATGAATGAATGAATGAGTCAAAAGCTAAGTATGTAACTGCTGCATAGTAGCCTGCCAACCACTGATAGCTCACCCAGGCCCTTAGGCCCCACCCACATCAGCGTCCGCCTACGTGTGCCCGCCCACGTGTGCAATAGTGATGGGGTGTCATAATATCAGTATCGTACATCTTAGGGATCATCATCGGGGTCTAGTACAATGTTGTCAGCCACATCAAGGCTATGCGGTGTAAGGCACGAATGCTGTCAGCCATACCAAGGCTATGTGATGCAAGGCATGAATGTTGTTGGACATACCAAGGCTATATGATGCAAAGCTTACATGGTCAATGTCATATGCAAGATGCAACTCAATCATACTAGTCCTCCTCAGGGACTACATATCAGTATAACTTATCTTTGGAACATTACCAGGGTCTAGTACACTCCACACTGGCTGCCGCCTCCCTAGCCGCACAACCATGTGAGTGAAAAATACCTCACTACCCGCTGGCTAGTATTTAACCAATATATATATACGGTTCGTCGGTAGCTGACCCACTTAAGAGTTGGTCAAACACAACCAAGCTTAAAGCCCCCTCACTCGGGTGGATAAGGCCACACCCCCTTCCAACTGACCACGACACAGTGGGAGATGCGGCCTCTTGGTATTTGGCCCTCATGCGCTCATATATCCACTCAGTCTAGACGTTGGAGCATCTTCGAGTGTTGTCAAGTTTAGAGACTTTCACCCAGAGACATCTATCGCGCCCTATGTAAAGAGAAGATTTCTGGTGTCCAATCCTGCCATCTACGTTATATCTGTGGAGGCTACAGCCTTGATGTCGTTAGGGAGTACAGTAATTATAATCACATCATACGAGATGCATGAATCATACTATCTAGTCATGCAGCCATCCTGTGCGTACCGCGTGCTCATGTGGGGCAACTCCACCTATCAGGGAGTCACATAAACAATCCGTCCAATGGCATATGCTATGATCAATCACTCCTTATATCAAGCATACATATGATGTGCATGGGCATGAATCATGATGATGATGTACTCTCCTCATATCGAGGATGGGCTTAGATGGCCCACTCATATCAAGAATGTGCTTAATAATTATGGGGGCTCAATGATTTGGGTTAGCCCACTAAAAGGAGATGAGAATGAGCTTAACAACGGGCCTTAGGGAGGGTTGCAATGCGGACATTTAACCATCATTGCTCTTACAATGTGGACATTTAACCATCATTGCTCTTAAGGCATGACTCATTTTAATACCAACTAGGAAGATGAATGGGCATCATAAACATCTTTACATACATCATGGTGGAATTACACATCACAATTGGGCCTCATAGACATCACCTTGGGCCTCGCACAAGGGCCTCACATGCATCATCATTATCATAAACATCTTTGAACATCAAATTCATCATCACAACCTACATCACACAAGCATGTATATGGAGTACACAACATGTAAGGATTCACGTGTATCATCAATATCATGGTCATCATCCATCACTATCATACATGCCCTACGCATTAGTTGTCTGTCAAGCATGAGGTTATCCTTATGTACACCAACATCATATATTTATTATCATTCATGCATCAAGTAAAACATGGTTATCTTGTCCACGTTATCATTATGATAATCAATATGTGCGTTATTATCACTTGGATATCAAGCATGGTGGTTAACTAGCATGTTTGACATCATGCATATACCTACATAATATCATCATCATCACCATGATGATCATTTTCTCTTCATGATTAACATAAGATATGTCATAAGTAACACAAATAATTACTCATCCATCATCAATGCATATGACATAATTCACTATCCATTAAATCATATTTATCATTTCAACCAACAACTCACCATCATCATTATCATGTTACCACACATTTATCATCATCTCAACCATCACTAGGTGCGTCCCACCTAGTGTGAGTTCCACATTGAACTTGGACTACATGCAAGGCATGGGGGTTGTATAGGTCAATTGTGAGTCCCATTTGGTGAACCAACAGGCCAACTCAAAGGCAGACACGTCCAACCATTAGGCTTTCAATGGTGTGGATCTAATTCCACAACTAAGTGGGCCCCACTAGGTAAAGGAGTAAGTTCAACACATGATTGTGCCCCACATTTTACAACAAGTATAGTTAATGGGCTTTTCATTGATTCAACATTCTTGTAATATGGCCCACTTAGGTTTAGGTTTAGTTTAGTAGTGGACAACAATCCCACACCAAAGGAAGTATACATGGATACATACCTCTAAGGTAGATCTCATAACACAATTGGGCCTCACTACTCCAACATCAACTAGGAGATGAAATTACAATCCCAAACATAAGACTCACATATCAACAATGCATAGATCTCACGTCATGTTGGGCTAACAAACCTCATTCACAAGTAAGATATGAAGGCTCGTCTATTGCAATTTATATAATACAAATGGGCCCATTAAGTATGGCCCAATTGATTGGCGGTAGTATGCAAGGCACGCTGCCCACAAGGCAAGTGGAATGCCTAATGGGCCCAAAAATGTTCTCAAAGTTTGTTTTGTCATTCCCAACCATTTCCCTTAGTATTGTGTCCACTTAGGCCTTATGTTGCTTCATTTGGATGGCTCAAGGCCATAGATAGTCTAAGAGAGATGGATGGGCAACAAGGGTTGTCTATCACCCAATCACAAGATTTAGCAACAATCACTTTATAACATACACAAGGTGATCCTTACCATACATAGATACAACCTGCAAGCAAAAGGCCCACTTAAGATATTGAGTCCAACACCACCTAAGGGTTCATGTCCAGGGTTTAGATAATTCATTTTCATGGTTTAGATACTCTATTAAATTCTTTGGGAAGGTGGTGGCCTCCATAGATGTGGCCCCACATGAAACTTCTATCAAATAGATTTATTTATTTATTTATTTGTGCATGGTTGGTTCTTTAGCCATGTTCGAACTAGATTTAAGACCATGTGAGGCCCACTTTCGAAGGAGAAAAATATTCATATGATAGTTCTATGTATAGGTAAAAAAGCCCAAAATTCAGTTCTCATTAATCATCCATACACAAGTATCTGTGAAGGCCCAAACATGGGTGCTTGGGAGAGATGTGCAGAAAAACTGTGCAAGAAAGTCTTTTGGTCATTTTTGGGTGTGTCCCACGATCGTATGGAGCCACCTTTTGGCATACCATTAGGTTCCCTTGGTAGCCCTATATGTGGCCCTTAAAAATCAAAGGGTGTGGTCTGCTGGACACACACATACAATTTTTGGCATTAGGCCCAACATGACCATTTCAAATTTCTGCACCGAAATATCTGCACACCCATATCCGACCCCATTTTGAGTTCCACTTGACGATTGTATGCGGTCCACTTTGGCCCAAATAAAGCAATATATCTCTAGATATTGGTGTAGGTTAAAAGTTCCAGGTGGTGGCCCCCATGAATCATGCAACTGCGGCCCACCACGGAGGCTGAAAGATGGCCCAAAAACTTCAAATCCAGACTTGTAGTTTTACATAAATGGGCCTAATCCAACTTGGCAGACCTTGATGGTCAACTAAACCATATCATTCAAGATAGTTCTCCACTTTAGTAGGCCCCACATAAGCCCGCACATCCCATACATGAGTAAATGAGTTCAAGTACAAGAGTTGACACATAACTTTCCCACTACTTAGACAATTTCAACATAAGCATGAGGATAATATTCATCATACAAAATCATTTGTGCAAGCTATTGCCCAACTATCTCATCTTAGGAAATGAAAACATAAACAAGGTATACATCAAAGTAAGTCCCATACATTTGGGCCGTACAATCAAAGATTACCAACCCATGAGCTCACAAACTAGTTAGGATCGGGCTGCACCGCGTAGGCCCACTAGCTACCCCATTTTGGTCTCACAAAAGCCCACACATACAGGGCCTTGTGGCCATCCAAATGGACGATCTAATCATGCACACACATCAAGAGTGGGTCCCACCTTGCTGGGTTACACAAGAGGGGCCAAGGGCCCAAGAATCATCCTAATCATGGCTGCCCAATCAACCGCTCTTGCCCTATTTGGGTGCAACCCACACACAAATCGGGCGGGCCACACATAAGGAGGACACCACTGTCCAAATGGATGGCCCACCAAACCATACACGTCTAGGTGGTTCCCATCTCCAAGTGGGCCCATGACCAAGGAATGGGCAGCGTGGATGTACCCACGCCTATCCCATTGGCAGATGGACGACCCGAGTGAAACATACATCATGGTGAGCCCCGCTACATATGGGACACCTTGCTGGCCCTACACAGCTAATGATCCATGTGTACAAAAAAGAGGGTCCCACTGCTCACAAGAAAATGAAGAAGAAGGAAAGAAAGGAAAGAAGAGAAGCATGCACACGTCCAACCCTAGTTGTCCATGCAAGACTAAACACATGCATTAGTGGGGTCCATGGTCAGTGGGCCCCACATCATCTATCTTATGGCTGCGACACACACTGACACATGTTATAGGTGGGTCCCACATCCAATAGGGACCCATGGTTGCCCACAATGGCGTGGGTTTTCAACCTTAAGTAAAGGGGTCCGATTGAACCTATTCAAACAACGGTGGGCTTCGCCCTTGGTGGCCCGCCTTGTTGCCTTCCATGGCCAGCAACACACATGCATGGGGCCCTACACAATGGTCTCCACTCAAACAAAATAAAAAGAAAGAAAAAGGATAGAAGGGAGGAAGAAAAAGAGAAGACGAAGGCGTAGACTCACATTACGCCTCAAAATGATGGATGACTGGATGGAGGGGTGGCCTCTTCCTCTTCTCTCATGTCCCACCACTCTCTTCTCTCAAATCTCTCAACTCTCTCTCTTTGATGGAGGTTGGGGGCGTTTGGGCTAAGGAAGAAAGGGGAGAAGAAAAGGGGGAGGCGTCAATGAGCAAGGGGAGAGGGCGTCCATGGTGGGTGTCTATGGAGGGATGTCTCTCTCTCTCTCTCCCTCCTTCCTCCATTCTCCTCTTCTTTTTCCAGCAATGGAGTGATTGGGGTGTTTGGGAAGTGGAGAGGCATGGATGGAGTAATGATGGTTTTTGGGGTTTTCAAAATGCATTAATTGCATTTTTTTAAACCAAGAAAAGTAAATGCATTTTCAAAAAAAAAAAAGAACACTAATGACACTTGGGAGGAGGGGATGCAATAAATGCATGTAAGGAGAGGGCGGCTGCCTGGGAGAGCATGCTGGGCATGGCCCCACTTAGGTGGGCCTCGCAGCAAGTGGACCACATAGATTTGGACAATTTGATGATTTTGATGAATTGAGCATATCTTTGCACTCGGGTGTCGAATTGACACACAATTTTCATTGTTGCGACCACAGGGATGACAGGATCCACATGATAGAGGTCTCAAGGTCATCCAGAGAAAATCACTTGGGTGGGATTGCTGGGTGCACTGGGGTGTGGTGTATGGTCTATCAGCCGTGTGCACACAAGTGACGTTACAAAAGACCGGGATCCCACATATCCAGTGCACAATAGAAGTTGCCCTAAGAGTATCTTGTGCGGTGCACAATAGAAGTTGCCCCAAGAGTATCATTGTGCGGTGCACAACAGAAGTTATCTAGTGCACAACAGAAGTTGCCCCAAGAGTATCGTTGTAAGGTGCATAATAAAGTTCCACACAACAGAAGTTTTCGTGTTTAGAGAGCTCTAAAAGAAGGAAAAATCCATCCTCACAACTGGTTCACTCGCACAACCATTTGTTTTGAAAGGACTTCAAGAGCAAGGAGAGAAGAATTTCGAATGAGGTGGAGAAGTCAAAGGAGAGTGAAAAGACAACCAGTGTCTACCACGCAACCAAACAAAGGACTTCAAGTCTGCACAACTCATCTATATTTGTGATGAACATCTAATATGTCGAAATGCTGTTGAAATTGCCATTGAACTGTTCCTCCTCTCATTCATTTTGCTGATTCATTTTACTTTGTTTTCAGAATCAAGGGAAATACAAGCACGTAAATGAATTCAGAATGAATAAAATACTTTGTGATTATTGTTCTCTCATTCTTTCTTTGTTATTATTGAATGATAATCCCCTAAATCAAATGCATTTGTTTTTTATCGAACCAAAATGGCGACTCTGCTGGAGAATGTTATTATTTAATTATAACTTAGAAAAATTCAAAGAACTTTTATCATTGTTTGGCGTTAAATAGATGCCAAAATGGCGACTCTTAACGGGAACATCCTCCCCTTCATCTCTAAAAGAAAGTAAAATTTTATTTAATTAAAATAACTGATACTTTATTCTGAATAATAAGTATTTTGTCCTTACACAACCGCAATGACTTTTCTCTCAACTAACGTGATTGTTTACTTCACACCTAACGGATTCTCAGTAGATTACATCAACAATACGGGATCACTACTACAGAAAGTACCAGAGAAGAATAAATCAGTTACGATCAAGGATAGGAAATGTTGGGTGATGTCCGGAATAGTTTCTCCTTCACCAGTAGTGCAGTGAGATGATGAAGGATGGATGATAGTGACATTCAAAAAATGAAGGGTTTGATCTTACCTCACAAGGAGCACTATCCTTCCAAGTACGGTTAAAGGGTCGATTATGCGAAATGCCACGAGGCGTAGTTTCACCTCAGTCACTCAATATCACAATAGTTCATCTTCCTCAACGGTATCAGCAATGTAGTTTTCACTTTCTCCTTTAATATCAGGCTTGAAATAGCGGTGAAGACCTCTTTAGTTAAAGTAGGAATATGCCAATATGTCCTAGAGGGGGGTGAATAGAACTTTTTAAAGTTTTTATGGTTTATTTAAAATCCTATTATACTAATCCTAACAACAAGCATGTATTATGATTACTCCAAAGTAACTCTACTGGCTTCTAAGCCCGGTAGAGGATACAATCATAAACTATTTAAGAAGTAAACAATATGCAAACTAGTTTATGATGGATATGACTGTGTATGTGTGTGAGGTGTGATCTCAGATATTCAGATATGAAAATATTAAAGTAAATCACACAATCAGAAGAATAGCAATATCAAACACAGTCATTTTTATAGTGGTTCGACTACTTGTCTACTCCACTCCCTATAACCGCCCTCAACCCTTGAGTGTACCGAATTTCACAAAGGAAGTTTCACAGCGGTTCACCTCAAACTTAAGGTTTTAATTCAGGTTCACCTTCAACCTTTATAACCTAAACTAAGGCTGACTGTTTATGCTCTCACGAGCAAGGGTCAACACAACGCACCCACTTTTAGGCATACTGGCCAAGGATCTTCCATAAGACCCTAACTGAGGTTTCACACAGATCACCTCAAACCTAAGGTTTTAGATAGGTTCACCTTCAACCGAAAGTTTATGCTCTCCACAGAGCAAGGGTCAACACTACGTACCCACCACGTACACTGCCGCCGGAGGCCTCCTACGAGAGCTTATAAGGGAAATACCTAAGACCCAATCCTAAAAAGGAATGATTACAAGTGTCCTCTAGACTCTAATAACTTACAAATAAGTAGATCAGTCCCATTCAGCACGTTGATGAAGATCTCCTCCTTATTGATGAAGAATCTTCGGCTTCCTTGATCGCAACCAGATGATGTATTAATGCGAGGCTTCGGGTTTGGTCAGGGTTAAAACGCAATCCTACTCTATAAAAAGATTTCCTATAAGGAAGATAGAGTGATTCGGATTATGCATTCAAGACATCCCAACTTAATGATTTGCCATTAAGGTAATAGATGGAGGATCCTTGAATACGGAAGTTCATTCCCCAATCCACTCTATTGAATATCAATGATGAGAGTGGACTGGAGGATGAACTTCCCTGAGAGAAAGGGCTTTGGGTATATGATCTAAGGTAAAACACTTAAAAGCACTCTCTTCTTTCTCTACCAGCAATAATAGACAAGTCCTCTTTATATAGGCAAAAGGTTCCAATGGATATAAAACCGTCACATTTATGACAGAGTTCGATATCATCGAGTGGGTTCGATATCATCAAGCGTATACTCTCGATAGCATCGATGGTCCGCTCGATGACACAAACTCAAATGTCATACGCTTTTGAAACCTCTTGTCAGCTGGTCGATGGAATCGAAACAGGTGTCGATGTCATCGGATTTCGAACTCTGATTCTATCAATTCATCGACATTTGTAAATGAGAGAGACTTGACTTGAAATATTTCAGGTTTACAAGAATGATCAAGGGACCTTCGAGATCATTGGAATTTGAATGTCGATGATATCGATAACTTTGTCGAGGCATCGATAAATCCAACGGATTTCTCATTAAGCTTGCTGGACAGTCTCTGTCCTTGTTCGATGTCATCGAAACAATACCGATATCATCGATATTTGAATATCGATTCTATCGAGTGACGCCCAATCATAGATAAATAATCCTGAAATATTTTGCTGGAAGAATATGGCGCCTATGACCGATATCATCGAGAGCCTTCCGATATCATCGAGATTTGAATTTCGATGGTATCGAGGAGGCTTTGATATATTAATGCACATATAATATTCTTACGAAAAAATAGGGGGGCTGGAGATCTGCCTGTCGATATTATCGAGTCACCTTCGATGGACTCGAGATTTGAATATCGATGATATCGATAGTATATCGATGCATCGATAATTCCGTCCAGATGAGTATGTGGTTGCTGGACGTATTTTGTCCTTATATCGATGATATCGTTTAGGTATTGAGGACATCGACAGCGCAGGTCGATCATATCGAGATATGTATCGATAAAATCGACAAAGAAAGAAAACTTAGAGAATTTTCCTATTTTGAAAAAATGTTTTCTTAAGTTAAAAACCCTATGATGTTCTAGTTTGTTTAAGGGTTTTATATACCTGGTGTTTTGGGACATGGGATGTAAGGCTTAGATTTACCTATGGCGAGCTTGCGCACATCTGGTTGAGGCAGACGCTTTGAATTGATCTTCCTATGAGGCTCTGCAGTCTACCTGACTCAACCCTCACGCTAATTAACAAACCAGGCACTTTCATTCTCCCCCTTTGTCAATTACGTGACAAAATACCAAAACACCCTTAGAATTGTATCTAGACAAATACATCCTAAATTGTGTGTACATACATTTTACACAATTTTACAATTTCTAGTGAAAACATGTACACAACCTAGTATCTTCTACCCCTAACTGCGAACTCCCCTTATCTTGGTGCAGCTGCTCCCCCTAACACTTGCAACACCATTCAAGCAGATATACAATTTTCCATTCGGAGTGTTTGAACTATTCTCCCCCTTTTTGTCAGTCATTGACAAAGATATAGCAGTTGATATTGACTGAAGTTAAAGTAACATGGGAGAACCGTCATGCAGAGGCATATGCATATAACAATAGATGTAAAATGTTTAAACAGTTGACTAACAGACATCATTTGCAGTAGGTATGTATGCATAGCAGATTAGATAGAGCAGTGATATAACAAATAGGATAATCAGTAAGAAACATCACATATATTCCACATATCATAAACCAGATAAACCAGGGGATCTGAGAACCTAATTCTGGCAGTAAATATGAGAATTACATTCAGCCATATATAAAAATATCCAAATATCCAAAACACATACTGCCACAAACAGCAGTAGATTAACAGTTATCCCAACAAAATATCACCAAGCCCATTTAAGGGCACAAAATCAATAGCAAACCCACTCATGGGTATATACCAAAAAAAATGATCAGATGCTAGAGTGTGCCAGTTAAGGAATAGGGAGAATTTTTCAAAAAGTAATCACAATGTTTATGACTGGACACACTTATCCTCCAAAGCTGTCATCTTTTTAAATATAGTAGATCCGCCAGTTGTTAGCAACTTCAAAATCTGTTGCACCGAGGGTTGGAGAGCTTCCATCTTGTCCTCTATCCCTGACAATCGTTGTTCGCGGTTATGAAGCCACTCGTCAATTCTAGTGAGACTGTTTATCAGTTGACGTTCAAGTATATGACGTCGACGATTAGTGATAGAACTAGGACTACAGAGGGGTATCTGATTAAATCCCCAAGGTGTTTCTTCATTAAGCTGCTGACTGCTCTCTCCAACCAGTGGAGGATTCTTAGTATGAGATGAGACTGAGGCATATACTTGTTGAACTGCATCATGGTCAAACCATACTTCAGGATATACCTTGTCTGCTGTTTCCGGCAGTCCTACCCAGTGTGCGAGTTTGCAGATAAGGGACGAAAATGGAAGTATTTTAAGATGGTTTCCCTTGACTACCCTAATCAATTGATCCATAATAAGAGTTGGTAGTCACATAGGACCTCTTGATATACATCATACAAGACATTAAGTACAAAGGGACTTAGGTTAATGTCGTTGGTGTCACATGGGTATACATTTGTACTGAAGATACTGTGGAGGATTTCCAATAAGATTCCTAGATGTTTTATCAGAAGGACATTGTCATCATTTCTAAGAATTGTTGCACCCTGGCACAGTGCTCGAGTGATTTCCCCTCACCTTCTTAATTTGTTTAGACTTCTACCAGTGACTGAGATCTGAGTCACACCAATGTTTAAAACATGACCAAGGATTGTTGGAGTAATTTGTTTGGTGTGTTGCATGAATTTCAGACAAATACATGGTGGATAATCCTGAACAACGTGACAATAGTTGAAGAACTACTGAATCATTTCAAACTGGTATGGACCACCCATGTTAAGCATATTCTGGCAGCCAATAGTCTTTAACAAGAGATCTACCCCATAGGACTCAACAACACTATTGAGAACAATACGATCGATGATTGCAACTTGTTCCCAATCGAATTTGTTTTGAGGTGATCTAACATTTTTCCCTTTCTTAGCCTTGGAAGAGAGATCCTTACCTTTCCCTTTAACCATCTTCCTTACTTCGTTTGGTGTTTGGGATCTTCCCGACGAGGCTCCGAGCAGGCAGACCAAAGAAAATGAGCAGGAAAACAAAACAGGACAGCAGCCGTAAAAAGTAATTTTTCCCCCTCATCAACCTTTTATCGGGCGGTGATCTTCGATGTCATCGACCAGTGTTCCGATGTTATCGAGATCCTCTATTCGATTTTATCGAAGTTGACTTCGATAACAGTTTCAACTTCCGAAGAGACATCGATGATATCGACCCTGGATCGATTAATCGAGAATGACTTATCGATAGATATATCGAAGATGAATGTTTTCAATTTTTAGCATTCAGATAACCCTTTATGTATACTTTTAGTACATCTATTAGTCAACAGTATACACAGTAAAACTTTATATAATCACTATATACAAAAAAAAATATAAACATTAGAATGTTTATACACAAAAGATTGAGGTGATGAACCTGAGATATATCATTTAGAGCTCAGCAAAAATTGCATCGCATCATTTCAGCAAATATCCAGACCTAGGTGCATGACTGAAACTTGTTTTTCTATGCTTAGTACTGCTAGGCATCAGTCCTTTCTTTGCCTTTGATAATGTAGCAGTGGTTGTTTGTGCGATGACCCTTCGTTACTGATTTTCCTGATTGATTTAGGATTTCGCATTCTTGTTTGTTGAATTTGACCACATGCCCATTATCACAGATTTGAGATATGCTTAGGAGATTATGTGCCAAACCTTTTATGCAGAAAGCATTCTCATTTTTAAGTAAATTAATCCCTTTTATGATTCCCTGTCCAATTACTTTAGCAGTGGTTCCATCTCCGTAGGTGACTATCCCATTATAAAGATTCTTATAGTTTAAAAGAAGAGATTTATCACCTGTGACATGTTTTGAGCAACCACTGTCTAGGTACCATTTAGTGTCATTGCCTGTTAAGTGATTTGAGTGAGTAGCAAGACAAATTTTCTTTTCTTTAATTACCCACTTTGTGACAACATTCTTGCTTATAGTAGATTTAGTTTTCTTATTTGATTCAACTACTTAATTAGTTTCTGTGTTGCTACTGGCGGCATCAAAATTTTCAAGTATTTGCGTTCCATACCCAGTTTTTGTTCTAAGTTTCTCATACTCTAAGCCATTTTAGTTATTTCCTGATTTTCTCATACCTAAAAGTTTTTCTAACTTCTCACCACTTTGGGAAAACTTACAGTTTAGCTTTGCAATTTTTCTGGACTCTTCTAGATTAAACAGGAGTATATGATTTTCATTTTGAAGGAGCATATTTTTGTCTTTTAATTGCTCAACCTGTTTGTTTAGTCTTTCGGACTCGGATTTAAGGAAGGAGTTAATTCTCTCAAGTCTATCATTATCTGAGTGATATTGTTGTAAATCATTGATTAGATGTGTATTAATTTTTAAAGTTTTATCCAAGTCTTTTTGTAGAATTTCCTTTTTGTTCTCAGATATTCTAAGTCTTTTGACCACTTTGATGCTATGGATATAAAGTTGATTGTAAGCATCTTGTAGCTTGTTTTGTTCATCTTCCTCTTCCTTTTTAGTTTCCTCATTATCTGACGGAAATGATTCAGTGGCTTGCTATTCTTTCTCGTTTTCAGATTCACTAGGAATGATTGGAGTAATGGAGACCATAAGAATTTTTAAGTATTTCTGGTGTCCATCACTCTCTGAGTCACTAGATTCTGAATTTGACTCTTCTGTATCATCCCATGTGGCAGCCATCGCTTTGCCCTTAGTTTTTCTATTTGGGCATTCAGTAGACAAGTGTCCATACTTCTGACAAGCATAACATTGTGGTTCTTTGGTCTTTTTACCAAATTTACCTGCCGAAGGTTTGTTGTCCATCCATCTTCCTCTAGGAGGCCTGCCACGATTCTTTTGAAAGAATTTCCTGAATCTTTGTGCCAGTAAAGCCACTTCCTCATCTTCATCATCCTTTTCACTTCCACTGTCCTCGTTTGTTATTTTCTTTAAAGTTTGTAGGACAATTGTTTTGGATTTAGGGGTTTGTTTGAAGTGTAGTTTAAAAGTCTGTAGGGAACCTACTAGTTCTTCTATTTTTATTTCATCAATATTCCTAGACTCTTCAATAGTTGTTACTTTGGGATTAAACCATTCTGGCAGTGATCTCAATATTTTCCTACAGATTTTAGGAATCGAAACTTTTTCTCCCAATCCACCCATGGAGTTGCAAATGATATTCAACTTTGTAAAAAAACTTCATAAAGGTCTCATGCTCTTCCATTCTGAGACTTTTGAACTATGAAGTCAAGAGTTAAAGTTTAGATCTCTTCATAGTACTTGTGCCTTCATGGGTTGTTTCCAATAGATCCCATGCTTCTTTGGATGTCTCACACATCTTATTTGATTGAAAATATCTTGGGACATGGCACAGTAGATGGCGTTCATAGATTTAGCTTCAGCAGTTGTCTTTCTTTATTGAATGTCGCCCACTTCTCTTTGGGTTTGGGTTTTGTGATGGTTGTGCCACTGTCAAGTACAATTTGTTCAGTTAGTGGCACATATCCACTTTCAACTATATCCCAAATATCGTGATCCAAAGATCTTAGAAAGTAGTGCATCCTAGCCTTCCAGTTTGCATAATTTGATCCATCAAATACTGGAGGTCTAGTAACTGATGAGCCCTCTCCTTTGGCCATATTTCCAACTTCAGTCAAGATCACTCTCTAGGCGGTGAAGCCCTTAAAGAGAGACCTGCTCTGATACCAATTGAAATAGTGGTGAAGACCGCTTTAGTTGAAGTAGGAATATGCCAATATATCCTAGAGGGGGTGAGTAGGACTTTTTAAAGTTTTTATAGTTTATTTAAAATCCTATTACACTAATCCTAACAACAAGCACATATTAGGATTACTCAAAAGTAACTCTACTGGCTTCCAAGCCAGGTAGAGGATCCAATCACAAACTATTTAAGAAGTAAACAATATGCAAACTAGTTTATGATGGATATGACTGTGTATGTGTGTGAGGTGTGATCTCAGATATTCAGATATGAAAATATTAAAGTAAATCACACAACCAGAAGAATAGCAATCTCAAACATAGTCATTTTTATAGTGGTTCAACTACTTGTCTACTCTACTCCCCGTAACCGCACTCAACCCTTGAGTGTACCGGATTTCACTAAGGAGGTTTCACAGCAGTTCACCTTAAACTTAAGGTTTTAAATCAGGTTCACCTTCAACATTTACAACCTACACTGAGGCTGACTGTTTATACTCTCACAAATAAGGGTCAACACAACGCACTAACTTTTAGGCACACTAGCCAATGATCTTCCATAAGACCCTAACTGAGGTTTCACACGGATCACCTCGAACCAAAGGTTTTAGACAGGTTCACCTTCAACCGAAAGTTTATGCTTTCCACAGAGCAAGGGTCAACACTACGTACCCACCACGTACACTCCTGTCGGAGGCCTCCTACGAGAGCTTGCAAGGGTAAGAAATACCTAAGACCTAATCCTAAAAAGGAATGATCACAAGTGTCTTCTGGACTCTAATAACTTACAAATAAGTAGATCAGTCTCATTCAGTACATTGATGAAGATCTCCTCCTTGTTGATGAAGAATCTTCGGCTTCCTTGATTCGCAACCAGATGATGTACCAATGAGAGGCTTCGAGTTGAGTCAAGGTTAAAACGGAATCCTACTCTATAAAAAGTTTTCCTATATAGAAGATAGAGTGATTTCGATTATGCATTTAAGGCATCCCAGCTTAATAATTTTCCATTAAGGTAATAGCTGGAGGATCCTTGAATGTGGAAGTTCATTCCCCAATCCACTCTATTGAATATCAATGACGAGGGTGGATTGGAGGATGAACTTCCCTGAGAGAAAGGGCTTTGGGTATATGATCTAAGGTAAAACACTCAAAAGCACTCTCTTCTTTCTCTACCAGCAACAATAGACAAGTCCTCTTTATATAGGCAAAAGGTTCCAATGGATATAAAACGGTCACATTTATGACAAAGTTCGATATCATCGAGCGTATACTCTCGATAGCATCGATGGTCCGCTCGATGACACAAACTCAAATGTTATACGCTTTTGAAACCTCTTGTCAGCTGGTCAATGGAATCGAAACAGGTGTCAATGTCATCGGATTTCAAACTCCGATTCTATTTATACTAGTGTCGATTCATCGACATTTGTAAATGAGAGAGACTTGACTTGAAATATTTCAGGTTTACAAGAATGATCGAGGGACCTTCGAGATCATAGGAATTTGAATGTCGATGATATCGATAACTGTATCGAGGCATCGATAAATCTAACGGATTTCTCATTAAGTTTGTTGGACAATTTCTGTCCTTGTTCGATTCCATCGAAACAATACTGATATCATCGATATTTGAATATCGATTCTATCGAGTGATGCCCGATTATAAATAAACAATCATGAAATATTTTACTGGAAGAACATGGCGCCCATGACCGATATCATCGAGAGCCTTCCGATATCATCAAGATTTGAAGTTCGATGGTATCGAGGAGGCTTCGATATATCGATACACATATGATATTCTTAAGGAAAAACAGGGGCGTCGGAGATCTTCCTGTCGATATTATCGAGTCACCTTCGATGGACTCGAGATTTGAATATCGATGATATCGATAGTATATCGATGCATCGATAATTTCGTCCAGATGAGTATGTGGTTGCTGGACGTATTTTGTCCTCATATTGATGATATCGTTTTGGTATTGAGGACTTCGACAGTGCAGGTCGATCATATCGAGATGTGTAACGATAAAATCGACAAAGCAAGAAAACTTAGAGAATTTTTCTATTTTGAAAAAAAAATTTCTTAACTTAAAAACCCTATGATGTTCTAGTTTGTTTTAAGGGTTTTATATACCTGGTGTTTTGGGACATGGGATGTGAGGCTTAGATTTACCTGTGGCAAGCTTGCACACATCCGGTTGAGGCAGACGCTTTTAATTGATCTTCCTATGAGGCTTTGCAGTCTACCTGACTCAACCCTCATGCTAATTGACAAACCAGGGCACTTTTAAGTACAATTGAAGTACAAAGAAACAAAAAACTTGTCGGCAGATATTAATTAGCCTAATTAGCCTAGGGAAAGCCTTCAGATGGTATTCAACTTTAATACCAGGATCTATTCATACTTAGGAACAGATGCAAAGTATTTTTATGGAAAATTTCTTCTCTTCCGATAGAGAAGTTAGTTTATTTGAATTAGCCTTTGCTCACTAACGAGAGGACGAATCAGTTGATGAATTCATCAGTCGATGGAAAACCCTAGGGGCATCATGTTCACAACTTGCCAGAGAATAAGAGTAAGTCAAGCTATGTATATAATGCATAAAACCAGACATTACGTTAGGACTTATTGGTTCGAATATACAGACTTTTTAAGATTTATTTATAAAAGCTTGCAATTTGGAAAAGATCAATGTGAAGCTACTCAATTCTTGTATGAATCGGTTATTTCAAAATCTTAAAAAAGCAGCAACGGATATTACCAAAGAAGAAAAGAAAACAAAGAGTTATGATTCCACAACTAAGAAAGTAAAGAAAAAGTTCTGACAATTCGAGACCTACGGGAAATATACAGTTGAAGAAGACGATATACTTCCTGTAATGAATCAATTGCTTGCTACAGAGAAAATCAAATTGCCATGGCCAAAGCGTCTAAAGGAAATGAAGAAAATAAGAGAGTGATTATTACTATTATCACCGTTTTTTCTCAGACAACGAACTAAAAATTGCTTCACACTAAAGAGTATTCTATAGAAGATGATTGACGATAGTAAAATTGTTATAAAAAAGATATATGAAATAAGAGAGAGTAATGACATATGATCCCGATTGAAAATAGTCATTTGACAGAAGAGCAGCATTTTAATAAAGACGTGACTCTTCATATCATTGAAATCAGATCAAGAAGAAACATGATAAGTATATTCACCACGGGGGCAAATTTTCATCGATATACTTGTTAGTGCCAGTTCATCAAAATATGTCATCCTTGAAGATAATCACAGTTTTGATTTTGAAGATTATCAGTATAATACTTCCAAATTAAAAGGGGGCAAGATAAGCAGAATGATGGAAAAGTCTCAGAATACCAATGCCTTATACTCCTCTCCATACAGGAATAAAAGGCAGATTTTCAAGCATATTATCGTCAAGCGTTGACGATTATTGCCAACTCAACAATAGCTGTCAACTCCATCGCCATCGCCATATCGCTGATGCAAAGACTATTCTATTATCGAAATTTATCAAAATTGATATTATTGCCAAGCTGATACACTATTTTAATCATGAACATTATTAAAACATCATTAGCATTGGTGATATATTAGTTATCGATTTGTTATCTTCTTCAAAGCCTATATGGTCAACCATATATAAATACCACGACATCAATGACGATTTATCATTTATGTCTGCATAACCAAGCCTGTAAGGCCAACTATGCATATGACCTACCACAATCAGAGATACGCCAAATATTACGCGGGCAGCAGTGAGAAGCTAGTGGCCTTAAAAAGCCCGTATAGGCCATCACATGCTTAGACTCATGCAGGCAGCGGATGGAGCCAGTGACCAAAAGCTCTAAGCAGCCAAATAAGTTTACAATGGCTAGTCACGCGTGAGACCAATGCCGTCTATACAACTTTCGACAATGTCATGGGAGAAGGTGAGAGAAAATGCCCTCCCGTAAATAGGTCAGACCTTACAGACGAAGAAAAAGTAAGCTGCGGTGTGCGCTCTTTGGCCATTGTCCATAGATAGGCCAACCATGCGTAAAACCCCCAGATTCTTGGCTTGATTTTAGTAGTAACTCATGAGGACAGGGTCTTTAAAACAAATTACCCCCTCATTGATGGACTGACGACCTTGGATTTGATACCCAAAGTTAGCCTTGTGCGCCCCATGAACTCTAGAGAGTTACTGCAGCCAACCCTATGCATAAATCCCACAAAGTTCACAACCCCGGTAGCTTCACTAGGCCCCTTTGATAGATTGCGGTTTGTGAACTCCCCGACCGCGATAAGTCTAGCAAACTCATAAGAGTTACAAAGATCATTCTTGTAAGACCCGACTCAACCACTTATGAGTCTAAAAAACTATGATCGTTCCACTACTCAAAAGCTTAAACTGTGTGAAAGTGTCTAGTCAAGTCAGGTTAAGTCTAACAAGTCAAATCAAGTCAAGTCCAGTCAAGTCAAGTCAAATCCAGTCAAAGTATGTTCAGTCAAAAGTATACTAGCTCCATTACTTAAGAACTTAAACTATGTGTAGCATCAAAATGCTATAGACATATATAATCATCTATTTTTAAGATATGCTCAAATATGCAATTGCCTGATGAAAATCTCAAACAATGATTAAACAACATACAAAAATGTGTTTATCTTGAATCAGGTTCAAATTACAGTAATAGCGAGTTTTTTTCAAAATACTTGTTACTTTCTATTCAAAAGTTTAATTCTTTAAGATCAACTACGAGTTTTCAATTATAATATGCTTATCCTTTCGAAGAGAATAATGATGCCTTCCTATCTCTTGCTTTCCTAACAATAAAGGAAGGTTATCTCGTAAAAATCTGCAAAGGTGGAGAAGGATGAAAATATGAAGAATTATCGTTCTCTTTTGGATAATCTAAAATTTAAATGTATTCTTTGGATTCTTCAAAGGAGAACCAAATACTATCTATCCTTCAAGGGAATCAACAGGCTTTACTTCGTAAATATTATCTTCGAAAAAAATCTTTATGTAAGGTTGGCTTAGAGAGGGAGCATGATCTATTTCTTCAAAGTAATCTATGTCTTGGTCTTTCTGATAATTTCTTATGCGCGGCGGAGGAATCGATATGACATGATCTACTTAATAATAATTATGTGCTAAGTAATATTGATGAGCCCACCAATGCATCCAACTATAAGAAGCATGAACTGGATAATTATAGCCGAGAATTATGAAATGTGATCCAGTGTGAATGTTCAAAAGTTGCTTCCATAATCAAGGCCTAGTTATATGGTCCGATGCCATAACTTCTCATTGTTCTACTAAGGATATTGCAAGTCTTCGATACAGTCTACTTGGATAATATGGTTCATTCCAAAATGAACTATCTTCCCTCAATGAAAAAGTGAGACAAGAAATAAATGTTCGCTAAAAGAGATAGAACCATCATCAGTCACTTCTATGACCTCCGAAAATCTAGTAAATGGAAATTGAAAGAAGTCATATCTATTTTTCTGAATCAGCAAAGGTCTAAGGAAAATACACTCCTAGTCGGCCTATGAAGAAATGCTAAGGAGCACAAACTAAGAAAAGACTCAACGGTTGAACCTTTAGAGCTGGAAATGACATCTCTGAAAGCACGATACAATGAGCAAAGAATGCAACAAATGTAATGTAAAGCATGTTGACAAGCACAAAGATGGAATGACTAAATCATTATCATATTGCAAATATTATAATCATTCTAAAAGCTTTCAATATATTTCAAAATTATCAATACTTCATGAAACTAAATTGAAAAATTACGATAGCTTGAGATACTAATTTTGATTAATTTGGGAGGAAAGATTACCATTTGAAATCCTGGATTATGCAGACCATGAATAAAGGAGACAATCGAAGAGATTGTTGCAGTAGGAGCAGCATTAAAAAAATAATTCCCTAACCACGGAGTTTAAAGAGAGAGTCGCTAGATTTGATCGAAGAGATTGTTATAGCAGGAGTAGCATTGAAAGATAGTTATATGATCAAGTTACTCAAAGATGAAATTGTCATAGCTATTATAGTGGCAAGTTTCGATGAAAAGAGAAATATGTGAATAATGGAATTAAAACTGTGGAGAATGCAATTGTAGCCTTATTCATAGAAAAGTGTTCTATCCGATTAACCGTTATAAAGACAGAGTGCTTTCGTTAATGCATTATCCTTCCTAATGAAGCATTCACTCGGTGCTTTTAATTGGGGGCTTCAGTCTTCCATTCAAGCACGATATTAGTCATCCCTCAACCGTAATTCATTCGAGCTTGATTCCTTTGACTGTGATTTATTTGACGACAATATATTTGAATACGATTCCTCCGAGCTTGATTCTTTTGAGATTGATTCTTCATTTTTCTGTTCGAGCGATCCTTCTCCATTATGCGACCAACTCTATTTTCATGAAGAATCCTTCTCTGAAGTGAAAGAATTTTTATGCAGAAGAAGATTGATTCTCCATTTGATTAAGTAAATCAATCAAAGAAAGATCAAGGGGGCATCTGTTGGGGCACAAAAAATACACTAGTCAAAAGGGGTTTGGTTTGTTGCACATCAAGATTTCAAGAGAGGTAGCCTTGTCCATCGCACGATCCTCTCTCTATCTTAAATCCCTCGTGAATAGTGTTACGATAAATAGTGCTGCTTATGAATAGTGCTACAATGAATAGCTGCATGGATGAATAGTGCTGTTGCGCGATGAATAATGTGCATGATGAATAGTGCATTATGCATGGTGAATGGTGTTACTTGATGAATAGTGTGTTGTGCGACATGAATAGTGCATTGTGCATAATGAATAGTGTTGTACAATGAATAATGCATTGTGCACAGTGAATAGTGTTGCACGATGAATAGTGCGTTGTGCGCTATAAATAGTGTCGCACTATGAATAGTGCATTGTACGCGGTGAATAGCACGTTGTACATAGTGAATAGTGCTTTGTACGCAATAAATAGTGTGTTGTGCGTAGTGAATAGTGTTGTGTGAGGAATAGTGCGCTGTGCGCCGAAATGGGTTGTGCACTGGAAAGAGTTGTGCACTGGAATGAGTTGTGCGCTGGAATGGTTGTGCGCTGGAATGGTTATGCGCCCCTGGGTTGTGTGCTCCCTGTTGTGTGCGAATAGCCTTCACACGTGTGAGAAGCTTGCAAATACCCCCTCCTATCCTCATTTGAGGAAGACGAAAGTAAGAGAAGCTCAAGGAGCTCCAAGAGCACAACATAAGTTGCCCTAGGAGTATTGTTGTGCGGTGCACAACAAAGGTTGCCCCAGGAGTATCGTTGTGCGGTGCACAATAGAGCTATGTAGTGCACAACAGAGGTTGCCCTAGGAGTATCGTTGTGCGATGTACAACAGAAGTTATCCAATGTACAACAGAAGTTGCCCCAAGAGTATCATTGTGCGGTGCACAACAGAAGTTGCCCCAAGAGTATCGTTGTGCGGTGCACAACAAAAGTTATCTAGTGCACAAAGAAGTTGCCCTAAGAATATCGTTGTGCGGTGCACATCGAAAGTTCCACACAATAGAGGTTTCTGTGTTTAGAGAGCTCCAGAAGAAGGAAAAGTCCATCCGCACAACTAGTTCACTGGCACAACCATTTGTTTTGAAGGGACTTCAAGAGCAAAGAGAGAAGAATTCAGAATGAGGTGAATGCAAAGGAGAGAGTGAAAAGACAACCAGTGTCTACCACGCAACCAAACTAAGGACCTCAAGTCTGCACAACTCATCTGTATTTGTGATGAACAAATAAAATATGCCTAAATGCTATCGAAATTGCCATTGAACTGTTCCTCCTCTCATTCATTGTGGTGATTCATTATACTTTGTTTTCAGAATCAAGAGAAATACAAGGATGTAAATGAATTCAGAATGAATAAAATACTTTGTGATCATTGTTTTCTCATTCTTTATTTATTATTATTGAATGATAATCCCCCAAATCAAACGCATTTGTTTCTTGTTGAAACAAATCTCCCACATGTGCCCCACATATAAACAAAATGGATAAAAATAAAAAGGGGTACAACAGCTGCCGCTGGTGTGCAAACCACGTCACTGGACTCTGTTGCTGCCAGTGTCTGGCTAACCATGAGAGCAAATGGGGTGGCTCCACTCGTGGGCCCCATCATAATGTATATGTTCCATCCATGTCGTCCATCCATTTTGGCATGTTATTTTGGCCGTAGAGCCCCAAAATGAGGCTGATCCAATCATCAGGTGGACCACACCAGAAGGGATAGTGGGCTAGCGCACTACACATCAAAACTATTCAGACATGGAGGGGGTGCCACACTTGTGGGCCCCATTTTGATGTATGTATTAAATCCATGCCGTCCACATTTTTCTATAGATCATTTTATGCTATGGTTTGAAAAACGAGATAAATTCAAGTGGATCGCATTGAGGGAAATAAAATCCCACTGTTGAAACCTTTTAAGGCCCACTATTGTGGGTATGTGATGAAACCTACCCAATCTTGGACTCCTTTGGTCCAAGGAGAGTTAACCTACAAGATGGATGGAGTGGATGTAATGTCCTGGTTTTCGGAACCTGAGTATATGACTCGTTCTCTAAAACCTGAGTGTTAGCCTTTAGAACTCAGTGTAAATTTGAACCGCTTATCATTAATCAGAGTTAACAGCAACACAGCTAGAGTAAACCATGCAATGTATAAAAACATTCGAACCATAATAAAAATCGAAATGTAGTGCTTATACAAGACTTATACAATCCCAAAATAACAAAGCTCGTTAAATAAAAAATAGAAATCTATCGCTTAATGATAGAACTCAACATGGGCCGTAGGGACCCCGTTTAGCTCCTTAGCTACTCGATTTACTTAACAACCCAGTGAACGGCATCGACTCACTCTACACCTGCATAAACTGTTATGGTTTGATAGCATCAATGGCTATCGCAGTGAGGAGCACCCTCTAAGATTATGCACTCATCATTCATAATCCAACACAAATCGTAATATATGAGAAGAGATATATTAAACAATGCAATTCAAAATCATAATCATATATTCAGAAATAAGCTAGTCAACATAATTTCAACATTAAGGAAATGTAATAGAAATCGCAATGAAAGGGGACGTGTCCAGATAGTCGAATAATCAATCTTACAAACCCCATAAATGACTAGAAAATCAAGCTTTAAACATCTACTTCACCCAAAAATTATATCATAGTGAACACCGCAAGATGGCTAGGAAATCGCTAAGCAAACCCCCGCTCCACCTGGAAATCACAATATGATTGAACACCATAAGATGAAGAGACAAGCAACATACAAACTCTAGACCACCCGAAAATCATATCGTACATGAACACCACAAGATGGCTAGGAAATCACCAAGCGAACACCCGCTCCACCTGGAAATCATAATACGACCGAACACTGCAAGATGACTAGGAAACAACAGGATATGCGAATATAACTAACAAGCCACAAAAGGGCACCAATAGACCATCAAAACCACGAGGGCAAATATATAATCCAAGCCACGTAGGGCAAATATGCGGTCCAAGCCATATAGGGCAAATATGCGGTCTAAGGTAAGGCAAAGTGTGATCTAAGCAATGTAAGGTAAATGTGTAATCCAAGTCACGTAAGTCAAATATGGACTGCAAGATGGTGAGTTCATGATAAGTTTTACTCATTACATCACTCAATCACAAATGACAAACATATATTTAATTAACAATGTACAATTAAAGATAATATGTTATCATCATTCATTTATACTTGCTATAATCAAAGAGATATGTTCATTATCTAACACAGGAATCAAGTGTGCAACATATCATCATATTCACATATTCACATAATAAGTTAAGTAACTCAATCAAGTAACTTAGGAGATACTAAATGGAAAGAATTAAGGCATCATCTATGATTAATGAATTTAAGTGGGAAGCTCAAAGGGTGAGTCCTCACCTTAGAGCATAGATTTATTTCTTGCTTGGTTGGAGATCATTAAAAGACTCAAAACACTCGATGAACCTAAATTATCACATGTCAATGGTTAGGGTAGAATAGATTCAAATGCACCTAAATGATTAAGGTTCCCAATGTGTATCCGGGTTAGATTCAAATTGGCACAACTAGACAAACTAAAGCGTATTTTAAATCCAAGAAAATGTGTAATCTCACATCCTAAATTAGCCACTAATTAGTTAAAATGAACATTCTAGATAGAGTAGGGTCTGCTTACCAAAAATCCAAGTCAACTTAGATCTGGACCAACTCGAAATGGTTTATCCTTCTCAACGAAAATGACTTGCACATCATTCACATACTTGCACTAAGAAGATGACTAAATATCTAATTGCATTATATTAAAGTTAATCATTTTAAGAAGTTGAGTTGACTCACCACACTCCTTTCTTTCTTTCTTCATTTTATTCTCTCTCTCACTCCCTCTCTCTCACCTATTGCTGGAATGTCTAGCTAGACCTAGGCTAGGCCCATGTCTAACTCGACCCAGCTGACTTGAATGGACTTGGCTTCAACCGAGTCAACTCGGTAGCCACCAAAAGCCCTGCTCCCCCTCTTCTTCCTTTCTCATTTCCCTCTTATTCTCTTTTTCTTTCTTTTCTTCTTTCTTTCACTCCCAGCTAGGTCTGGACTAGGCCCATGCCTAACTCAACCCAGTCAGACTCGGTTTTGACCAGACAACAGCCCCAACCTCCCTTCTTTCTTTATCTTCTCTCTTCCAGCTAGAATTTCAGCCAAGCCTAGACTAAGCGTAGATTAACTCGTATAGACTCAGGTAGAGTTTGAGCGAACACATTGGGTAACAACTCAACCTGACTCGGTGAAGTTCAACCAAGCCAACTCGGTTGGTTGTTGCTGGTGGTGAACAACCACCCCTCCCTACCTTTCTTCCTCTTGCTGGAACATCCAGCAGCAACCCCGACCTAAGCCAAGGCCTCCCTTCTTGCTAAATACCCAACTGGGTTGAGTTAGTGAGTTAACTCGACTTGGTAGTGTTATCCCCTCTCTTCTTCTTCATCTACTCCTTCTCTCTTCCTCCTTTCTAGACCAGACAACATATGAAATGAGCTGAGCTAGGCGTGTGCAAACCGCGCCCGGAATCTCAACTGAGTCGAGTTGGTGCAGTAGCCTTCGACTAGAGCCCGAGCCCTCCTTTCCCTCTCATTTATCTTTTCTTCTCCTTCTACTCTCTCTCCCTTCTTCTCTTTTGACCAGCACCCTGGGACAGCCAGCGCCTATGTCGAGCTCATCGCGGCAATGAGTTAGGCACGTTGTAGCAACTCAATACGACATGATGAGTGCAACAGAACTCTGGTCGCGACCTCCACTCCTTTCTCCTCTTTCTATCTTCACCCTCACGTTTCTCCTTTTTCTTCCCCTGACTCTTCTTTAGACTAGGCTTGAGCGGACTTGTCTAAGAACCCAGCGGGACTCGGTGTGGCAGCAAGAAGCGATGCCTTTCTCGTTTTCTTTCTTTCCTTTTATTATTAAAAGGAAACCCTAAAAGGGTGGCATTTATAAGCCACTTTAATCCCCTCCCTAAAATTTCGATCACAACTAATCGCTGATTAGTTAAACTACGTGAGTTTCAGTCCTTAACGTAATGCGAGTGAAATCTAGTTGATCTAATTAAGGCTATCATAAACGGCTCACATGGTTCCTATCTGACGTCAAGAGTGATCTTCTGGGCTCTTGGTCCACCTAACGGATAGTTTAGATCAGCCAGTGGGACCCACATACATGTGGTGGGTTTTTTGTCAATCCAGGAAGAAGGCTCGAACTATCATGGCGAAATTTCAATGGACAGGTGATCTAGTGTTCTGATGTGTTTGGACGGTGTGGATTGCTCCCACAATCACTATGGGACCCATAGAACGGATGGTGACTAACATCTCTTAAGTTTTTGGCTCCAACAACGGCGGTGGGTGCAACTTGGTTTGACTTTTAAGAAGCCCTAGCATGGAGGGTTAAGATTCGCTCAACCGGATGGCTAAGATCTCAGGGGCAGACTTCACGCGGATTGGTAACGTGGCAAGGCAAGCAAGAACTGAACCTTTCTATTTTTGTAAAAATTAGCCGCGCATAGCAGTTTTGTGCCCAAGGTCGTGTACACACATGTGTGATCCATCGGGTGAAAATGGCCAAGATCGAATGGCTTCATGTTCTCTACAAGATGAATGGATCAAATCGCCCGGTGGCTGATCATGGTGGCCCACAACCCGAAGAAAACGGATTATGTTCGTCCGTTCGTTGCGGGCGGGAGAAAAAGAAAGGGAAATTCCTTCCTCTCTTGTATTACACGGGTCAGACCTAGTTTGACTAGTCTCCCCAAATAGTACACAGTGAGTGTATGCATGGGTTTTGCACACGCCCCAAAGGTGCCCACAGAGGTATTTGTGATCTGATCCACACCGTTCATCTGTTTTGTCAGTCCGTATTAGGGCCCAGTCCAAAGAATGAGGCAGATCCAAGTCTTAGGTCAGCCATACTTTGTGATTTGGGGTCCTTAATCATAAATTTTCATTAATCTGATGGTTAGATTCTATCTGAAGGTGGTCATTAGCAGTTACAAAGGTTTATAGTCCAATTTAGGGGGAATTTGTCAATAACTCCTATGATTCGCTTATCCTATATCTCAATTGGATGCATGATAGTGAATTTAAATGGTTGGATCTCTCAAACACAGATCATTAGAGGTCCACTAAGATGTCCACCCAAAATCTAGCCCGACTATTAGCTCCAACATCTTAATATGGGACACCCAATTTGACTATGAGGTAGACCCATAGCCCAAGTGGGCCTTATCAAGTGGATATCTATTTTAACTATCGATCTCTACTGATCTGACGAGCAGATCAATTCCAATTGGACATTAAGGGTTCTGTGAGTCTAATAGTTATCCTTGTAGGCATTAATAATAGGGTTTATAACCTTTTCAACCATTCGATCCTAAATTTAATCCTGAGTGGTTCCTAGGGCCCGATTAACGATTCGATTTGTCTACTGAGATGATCGAAATAGGTTTAGGGATAATGTGATGACCTATTTTGGAAATCAATGGGTGGATGGCTTGTTCTTTGAACCAGTGTTATACCATTGGTCATATCTAAGTTGGGTCCTATGGCTTAGGTGTCGACTACCATTTGAGCTACTAAGGATGCAATAACTAGCAGGTGGTGTAACTTATATCCTAAAAGATGTGATGGCTTCTCTTGATAATTAATAGATGGATGGGTTAGTCAATGGATGAAGATCACAATTAGTGATCGGATTTAGGCTAGAGTGTGTGAATGTTCACTCTAATCAAGTTTATGTTTATGCCGGGTGAGGTTTCCATGCTAACACCCGAGTACTGAAAGTACGGGGTGTTATAGTGGATCATCCACCAGTGGACCCCACTTAGCATTAAACATTAAAAAAAAGTGAAAAAGAAAAGAAAGAGAGGACACTGCTGGACGTTGGTCCCTCATAGTGTTAGGGACATTGGAAGTAACTAGCACCCAGGTTCCTACCTAGTCCACGTGAGAGGTGGGGTCACCACTCTTGGGCCTCACCATAATGTATATGTCGAATCCACACCTTCCATCATTTTTTCTAGATCATTTCAGGCAATGGGCTTAAATTCAAAGTAGATCCAGAGCTCATGTGGGCCACACCATAGAAAACAGTGGTGACGATGACACAATTGTTGAAACTTTCTAAGGCCCACCATGATACGTGTATACATTAAAACCTACCCGATTATAGGACTCCCTTAGTTTATAGTATCTTATTCAACCTGATAGAGGGTTTCGATCTTGCAAATGGACCCCACATAAATGGAAAATTATGAAACAAATTGTACAAAGGAAAATATTTCATGGTATGGCATTACTGCTAGCAATGTGAAGTGGCAGAAGACTCTTTGGGCCAAGAGGGTCCCACTTGTGGGACACACTATGATGTATATCAACAATCCATACCGTCCATTTTTTTAGGACACGATGTTATAAGGCTTAGCCCCAAATCTCATCTACATCCAGATCTCAAGTGGGCCACATCATAGAAAATAATGGTGATGTGACACCCATGTTAAAACTTTCCAAGGCCCACCATGGGGTCCCTCTTCATCCAAACTAGTCCCAGTCAGAGCCTATTGGCCCCTTCTCGAGCTGGTCTACACGATGAACGGAGTAGATTATCTATGTGGGGCCTGCTTTGATGGTGTGACCAAAACACACAAAAAAATAAAAATAAAAAATATATATATCACGGCATGCCACCAGAGCTCGATGGGCGGGTGGACGCCCACCTTGGGGCATGGAAGTTGGGTCCACACGTAGGACCCTACATGATGTATGTATCATATCCACTCCATTCATCCGTCTTGTCAGATCATGTTAGGCTATGGGCACAAAACTCGGATTGATCCAGATCTCAGATGGACCATAAGCATAGGATCACATCCTAGTGACTAACCAATGATTTGTAACCATCGATTTACATTAGAAATGATTAGACAGTGCTGATCATCCTACTAACGTAATTATAGTGATGCCATTGATAATCTAATTATTTTGGGACATCATTAGTGGTCGTGTGCCTAAATGGATTAGTAGCCTAGTGAGACGTGGTACATGTGGGTGTCCATCCGGGTCACTCCCGGTGGACTTCGCCTTGTTATATGTATTTTATTCATGCCTATTAGGCTACATGAGGAGCCGATGTTAGTCTAACGTGGGCCACACCACATATACTTTGTTGAGGCACAAAAATATTCTAATCTCATTACATGCCCATTGCATTAACAGGGGAATTCCGTTGTGCAGATCCTTCCCATGGTTGTGCACCCATAACAGTAGAGAAGCCTTATGAAGCGTTGTTCCATGTTAGAAGAGGTTGTGTGCTCCACAATCTGGGATAGAAGAATGGATGGATGTCATCTAGGATAGAAGAATGGACAAATGTCATCCGGGATAGAAGAATGGGCGGGTGTCATTTGATATGGAAGAATAGACAGATGTCATTTGAGATAGAAGAATTGACGAACATCATTTAATATAGAAGAATGGATGGGCGTCATCTGGTATGGAGGGATGCATGAGTGTCATCTGGCAAGGAAAGGAGGGATGGATGTTGCTTTGTATGGAGGGAGAAGTGGGTGAACACCATTGATTAAGGAAGAAAGGTTGGGAGTTGTATGAAGAGAGAGAAGTGGTGGTGATCACCACTACTTAAGGAGGGAGGAGCCTGGGAGGCCTATAAATACCCCACTCCTCATTTGAGAAAGGGTTGGAAGACAAGAATGGAGGAGGACAAGAAGTGAAGAGAAACGAGGAGAGGAGAAAGCCTCTTACGCGCATCCACGCAATCCCATGTTGAAAAGAGTTTGCGCCATTCCTTGTGGAGGTATGTCTTAACGCCAAGCCCTTGCACCATCCTCCATGGAGATTTGTCCTAAAGCCAAGGCCTTTACGCCACTTGGAGAGGACTCTTGTCCTAAGACAAAGGGTTTGCGCCACTTCATGTGGATCTTGTCTAAAGAAAGGGCTTACGCGCAACCGTGCAAACGTTCCTAGAGAAAAGCCTCCTTGTGAGCATTCATGCAAACATTCATGGAGAAAAGCTTCCTTGTGCACATCAGCGTAATCCCTTCAAACAAATGGCCTTTGCGCCACTTTAAATGGGAAGTTGTCTTGACAGATGGCCTTTGTGCCATTTTGAATGGGAAATTGTCTTGATAGGTGGAGACTTGTCCTAGCTCCAAAGCCTTTGCGCCACTTCTAAAGGGACTTTGTCCTGAAGACTCTTCCATGCGCCACATCTAAAGGGACTTTGTCCTGAAGATTCCTCCATGCGCCACTTCTGGTGGAAGATTGTCATGTAGACTGGCCTTTTGCGCCACTTTGCATGAGGCTTGTCCAAAGGGGAGGTCTTGTGCGCCACTTCTGGTGGAATGTTGTCTTGAGGCTCAGCTTTTGCGCCACTTTGAGAGGAAGATTGTCCTAAAGCCTGGCTCTTGTGCCACTTTGTATGGAATATTATCTTGAGGCTTGGCTTTTACACCACTTTGAGAGGAAGATTGTCCTGAAGGAGGGCTTTTGCACTATTTTCCATGCTCTTTTGTCTTAATGCAAGAATTGTGTGCCATTCTCCCTAGACTTTTGTTCAGAAGTAAGCCTTGTGCACTCCACCTTGGCTAAAGCTTGTGTGCCCCACTTATGATGGAAGGTCTTAAGGAGCTCATAAAGGGGAAAGAAGAGTTTGTCCGCATAACTCAAGTCTATGAAATCAAGCCTCTTCAAGTCCGCATAACCCACTTGCCTTTGCGATGAATATCAAAAGCGTCGAAATACTGCTAAAATTGCCATTAGACTATCATTTCTTTTATTCTTTGTAATCTATCTTAGAATTAAGGGAAATCAAAGGATGGAAATGAACTTAGAATAAAACATCTTATGATCATTGTTCTCTTATTCTTTCTTTGTTACCATTGAATAAACCCCTAAATCGAATGCATTTGTTTCTTGTCAAAACAGACTTCTATATTTCTAGTGGGGCTTACCATTCAGTTCCCAATCTCTGTATATGATGTGCTAATTAAGGCTAATTATCGCCTGATATATATGATAACATGCTAGTGTACTTGGCTTGATAGGACATATTAAGAACATGCTTAGAATAAAGATATCATGCCTAGTTATACACCCATACGCATCATTTGTATGCATCTTGTGGATGATGATTGATCATAGCATATGCCTTTGGACTTGAGATACTTAGGGGACCCCATATGAGATAGGGTTGCCCCACATGATCGCGCGATATGCGCAGGTTTTGTAACGCCCTAATCTTGAAAATCGAGCTAACAAAATTCCTGATCGCCGAATCAGGCGTCGACAGCCTCCGTAGTACCCCATTCTCGGCTCCCAACACCCATATGCTAGATTCTGATCCTGGGATCCTATAAGGAGGATTTTCAATGTACATTTGTTTCATAACAAGCATAACTACAAGTTTACCCAAATCACAAAGGCAATATCATCATCACATATCCACTAATATAAACAGTTGAATACAGTGTTGAAACAGAAATACATATATCAATAATCAAAGCTCCAGAAGATAGCTACATACTCCAAGCTTAATACTGCTGCAACCTAATGCCACCCGCACGCATCTATCGTGCATAAGCTTATACAAAGCTTAGAGGGTGGTGTAAGTATGTGCACAAGATAAGTGCTAAGTATACAATACAGATCCATAAATCATACAATGTTGGAAATACTAGAAAGCCTATAAATCATACAATATCAGAGTATGCAATGCAGATCGATTATGCAATGCGAAGACATAGAGAGCCAAATATCAGATGCCGAGGATGCAATGCAATATGCGATGCAAATGAAATGACCATGCAGGAGTGTGAAGTTGGGATGATAGTACGTAGTATTGCAGGTTATGGGGTCCATCACAAGGGACTTCTATCTAAACCAGTCCCATACCTAATTTGGATAGTCAGACTCAATGTAGTAAACTCCTGATCTCAGGTTGGTTGTGCGCCCCAACAGAAATCCTGGCCATGTGAAGGTACATAATAATTAGTTATGTACGACCAACCCAAGTGGATAGTGAATGAATGAGTGAAATGATGAGTATACAACTCCTGCTCAATAAGTCCATATATCAGTATTATACATCTCTGGGATCATCACAAGGGTCTATTACACTCTACGCTAGCTTGCCGCCCCTATCTGAGCACACAACTGGGTAAGTGGAAGAGACCTCACTATCCATCTGCCAATATCGGGCCTGGCTCGTCGATAGTGGACCCATTCCTCAAGTTGTTCAAACTCAACTTAGATATTGCTCCCTCACTCAGGCGAGTAAGGTCACACCCCCCTCCCAACCGACCACGACACAGTGGGAGACACGACCAACTGGTATACGACCGTCATGCGCTCATATATATCCACTCGGTCTTGACGTTGGGGCGTCTCCTAGCCATAGAGGTTTAGGAATTTTCACCCAAGGACATCTATGGTGCCTGTATGCTATAAACAAATATTTTCAGTGTCCCATCTGGCCATCCACAATATTCCGGTAGAGGCTACAGCCCTGATATTGCTAGGGCGTACAATAGTCATATCATAAAATGTGTGATGCATAAGTCATACAATCCAGTCATACATCAATTCTGCGCATACTATGCGCTCATGTGGGACGACTCCGCCTATCAGGGAGTCTCATAATAATCTGCCTAATGACATATACAATGGTCAACCACATCTCATAATAAACATGCAGATAATGCGTATGAGCATGTATCATGATGCTATGCTGTCACAT
Organism: Magnolia changhungtana; assembly: GCA_030180095.1. Taxonomy (NCBI): domain Eukaryota; kingdom Viridiplantae; phylum Streptophyta; class Magnoliopsida; order Magnoliales; family Magnoliaceae; genus Magnolia; species Magnolia changhungtana. The sequence goes on along the minus strand of JASAUF010000064.1, from coordinate 682,995 downwards.
ACTCATAATCGGTATCAACAACTAGCATCAATATCGGCCTATATAATCGGCCTCAACAATCGGAATCGGCCTTGACAATCGGCCTCGACAATCAAAATCGACCTCGACAATCAGAATCAACCTCGATAATCAGAATCAGCCTCGACAATTAGAATTGGCCTCGACAATCCGCCTCGACAATTAGAATCGGTAATTGGCCTAATAAAGGGCCTAAGGGAAGGTCATAATGTGGACATTTAACAATCATTGCTCCCAAGGAGTGGCCCACATAGAGCCAAACGTATCATGGGCCCATTGCCTCAATCAGGGGCCTAATACACATCACTGGCCTCACTCATGGGCCGCATATACATCACAATGGGCCTTGGCATATGGGCTATAAATACATCACTAGGAACCTCACTCATGGGCCACATATACATCATAATGGGCCTTAGCACATGGGTCATAAATACATCACATTGAGCCTCACTCATGGGCTGCATATACATCACAATGGGCCTCGGCACATGGGCCATAAATACATCACATTGGGCCTCACTGATGGGCTGTATATACATCAAAATGGGCCTCGGTACAATATGACTCATAAATACATCACAACGGGCCTCACTCATGGGCTGCATATACATCACAATGGGCCACATCTTAGGGCCTCATTTACATCGCAATGGGTCACAACAATGGGCCTTAAATGAATCATAGTAGGCCTCATCCCATGGGCCTCATATATAGCAGGTGGGACTGCACGAGTCAAATAGACCCTACCAAATGGATAGCATGCATATACAACACATATATAAGGTGGGTCCCATCGTCCAGAGTATTGGACGGTGTGGATCGGACCCACAAATGGACGGCAGGATATCACACATATCATGGTGCCCCCCCCCTCCTTACCGTCCAGCCTATCTAGACGATATAGATACAACATATACCACATGGGTGGGTCCACGTGCGTGGCCCGCTAGAGATTTGAATCTACTTCATTTGCATCACACGTGCACAATCAAGTGGGGCCCACAATCTGGACGGTGTGTGTTCTACCTAATATTTGAATCTATCTCATTCTTTATGGGTGGATGGTATGGATACATCAGTGTAGGGTGGTGCGTCCAGCACCATCCCATGCTGGACGGTGTGGACAACACACATGTGCCATAGTAGGTAAGCCCCACATGTATGGACGGTGTGGACTATATCCATACATTTAAGGTGGAATCCCACCATCCCATCTGGACGGTGTGGATATGTAATACATGAGGTGAGCCCCATCCCTTAGATGCACAACATAGATAAAACACTCCATCACGGTAGGCCCCAGGCAATTTGGATGGCCTGGATAAAACATCATGGTGCGTCCCACAGTACTTGGCAACGTGAATACATCAACATGTATGTGGGGTCCACACGTCCTCATGGACGGGTGGTTAGAGAAAATACATATATTATATGGGGTCCATGCAGATGGATAGTGTGGATCAAACCCACACCACTTGCTGACGTCAAAATGTTAGCTGCACTCAACGGTAATCCCCAGCATCTAGATGGATGGTGGGATAAAATACATGTGATCCCACAGCTATTGGACATTAGTCCAGCAGCGTCCTCCATTGGACAGTCGGACATAATAAGATTAAGGTGGGTCCGCATGTGTGAGACCCACTGGTAATATATATGTATATTATATATATGCATATATATATACACACACATATATAATATATATTATTATATCTTGTATGTATATATATTATTATTTATTTTTATTTTTATCTATTATTATTATTATTATTACATGTCAGCGTCCAGCAACAAGCTACAGATGGACCGGTCGGATGCTTTCGGTCGGGTGCATCAAGTGGGTCCACGCACACGTGGCCCCCTACTAAACCAAACTGATGTTTATGTTCTCCTTTTCATTCAGCAGGTCAGCAGGTGGGCGGCTAGCAGATGGATGGTGCAGATTAGGTGGGTCCACACGCATGGACACCACATGCCATTAAGGCAGGCCCCACGACTAATGACCAACATGGGTAAAACACATACATCACATGGCCTTATGGCCTGGACGGTGTGGATTTCACACGTACATCATGGTGGGCCCCACTTCACATATCATCATCACATCAAAAGAGAGAGAGAGAGAGTGATCGGATGGTGATGGAGGGACCCTGCCACTATGGGCCCCTCTAGGCGATATAAACTATACATCAAATGGGTCCCACCATATGTGGGCCCTCTAATCATCAAAAATCAAAATTTTAATGCTATGAAGACTCACCTTTCCTTCTTCTTCCTCCTTAGTGCTCCAAGGCTGGTGGATATGATTATCTAAGGGTTGGATTGGGTGGTAGGAAGGTGGGCCACACCTAGCTATCTCCTCTCCCTTGAACATTCTTTCTCATGGTAGCTTGGAAGAATGGTTTGAGAAAGAGAGAGAGAGAGAGAGAGAGAGAGAGAGAGAGAGAGAGAGAGAGAGAGAGAGAGAGAGAGAGATGATGATGATGTAAGGGATGAGTGATGGATGGTGAGTGACGGGTGAGTGAGTGATGGGTGTACTTGACATGTATGGGTTGTGTAAGAGAGAGAGTTGACTTTAGGGGTTGCTTGTACTTGGGGATGAGATATGTACTTGACATGATTGATGTAATTGATTGGACATGTTTTCTTCGATTTGCGAATGAGTGGCATTTTCCACAAACTGAATGGGAGCCCATATCTCCTGGCCTAGGTATCGTATCGGCGTGCGAGACGCGGTGTCGGAATCGCAGGGACAGTGCGGGCGCAAGGGTGCAAGTCTTGGGTTAAGATGACTCAGATTAATAGGGTATGACTCAGGGATGTACGCAAATGTTATCTACGCGTAGCCGATCACCGGAATTCGATCGGGATAACCACGGAAGCCTAAGGAACGGTACGGTCTAAGATATGGGCCTCACAGGTTTGATGCATGACTTGGATGGTATAATTTATACATTTCACATCTTGTATGTCACGATCACTTTACGCTCTAGCGACATCAAGGTTATAGCCTCCACAGGCATATCGTAGATGGACAGATTGGATACTGAAAATATTTGTTCTAGCATTAGGGCGCTATGAATGTCATTAGGTGAAAATCCTTAAACTCCTGTGGTACCATTAGGATGCTTCAATGTCGAGACCGAGTGGATAACATGAGCACTCGAGTACCGAATACCTGTAGGCCATATATCCAATTATGTCGTGATCAGTTGAAAAGGGGTGTGAACTTATCCGCCGAAGGGTAGGGGGCTGCAAGTTTAGTTGAGTTTAACCAGCTCATAAATGGCCCGCTATCGATGAACCGGGTGGGCATAGGCATACCACTGACAAGGTAGATAGTGAGGTCTCTTCCACTCAATTGGTCCAATGCACAATGGGGCGATAGCCAGTGTTGGAGTGTACTAGACCCCGGTGATATTTCAAGCGATGAACTATTCTAATATGTGGACTAGCTGAGGATCAACATGTTTACATTGCTTCTCTAGCATATGGCATTCGGCCACGTAAGCCTTGCATTGCATAGCCTTGGTATGGCTAACATCATATATTGACTTGTCAGTTTAGCCTTCCATCATTTCTGCTTACTCTGACATTTGTATGCTTAGCACATGCATTGCGCATATACGCATGCACTCTCTAGGCTTCATAGTAAGCTTATGCACGTTCGTTACGTGCAGGTTATGCTAGACTGTAGCAACATCGAGGCAGGAGCATGTGCCCAATCTTTTAAAGTTTTGTTATATCATGTATTTTCCTTTCAACACTGTACTTAAAGATTATATCAGTAGATATGTGGTGATGATGTTTTGTGACTTAGGTACACTTGTGGTTATGTTCCTTTACAAAAAAAAAATCACCCTGAAAATGCTCCTTGTTGGGTCCAAGGATCGAAATATGGTGCATGGGAGCTAGAAGCCAAGAATGGGGTACTACGGAGTCTATCGGCGCTGGATTCTATGGCCAGGAATTTTGTGAGCCCAATTCCCAAGTTTGCGGCGTGATAATCAAACTCTCTAATCGAGAGTATTTAACAAACTCGACCCTCTTCTTGTTACTATGGCATTCTGAAGCACATCGATAAATACTTTCTTACTTGGCTGTGGTCCAATGAGTCCAACCATGCTTGATGTCTCGGCTCTGACCCAACTGTTACCCTTTAGAATGACGGTCTATCAGAGTTTCGTGTTTAGGCGATGCAAGGATTTCCCTAGCAAGAATGTTAAGGCTTATACCAACTTTATGAAGGCCTACCGCAACCTCGACGACCCGGTCAATAAAGATGAACATATGGCCTTCTTGCTTCTCTGGATCTATCGCCACTTATTATGTGTGAGCAGATCACTACAAAGTATGTCTCTTTGGCCGAACAACTTTCTCAGGGCTACAGGCTTGCCCTAACACCTTTTATGCTCAGCCACCTATATAGGGGAATTTACGAGGTCACCCAGAAGGTTCTATATTCTGCAGGAGGACCGTTGTGGCTCCTGCACATGTTGTTCTACGCCTACTTCCGTATGGTGAAAGGATCTTACACTCCTTTAAAGAGAATCTTTCATGTGATGTATATTTATCTGCCCTCTTTTCTTTGAGTAAAACTAAGAAAAATAAAACCTTCATGCCTTTCTCCAAAGGAGAATATGGCTTGGGTTGGCTCATCGGCCAGTTCATATCAAATGATGAGGAGTCCGCGACTCGGTCGCATCAGGCATGGAGGAGTTATCTTAACGGTTGAGACCTTCCATATGGGAGTGCGGTCAAGCAAGGTAAGAATGCCAAGGCTGGGGTGGAGCAGTACTTATTCTCAGCTACTTGCTTGGCAATTAGGCTTTATCTAGTGCATCCCCTGTAACCCCGATCTTTTCAATACCCGAGTAATGAAAGTTCTCAAGTGTTACCATGAAATTTAACTTAGTATGTACATGTGTATAATACCAATTTAGCTACCCTAACCTTACACCTATTCTCCAACATGAATCTTACCGTTGAGAATGATCTTCATCCATAGATCAAGCCATTTGACCGTTGATTTTAAGATAAACCATCATATATCTAAGTATCCTCACCTGTCCATCATAACCAACCACTCAGTCAAATATTCACTACTAGATAGAGACATCTGACCGTCCACTTTGATTTTGGACCACCCGATCGTAGTAAACTAGCTACTTGATCTCTACATCCATTTGTACATGCATCATATTGAGATTATGATCCGTTCATCTTGTTCACCACTTATGAATAGGCCTAACCCACCATCAAAAGTACAATGTGAGAAACTCACATATAAGAACAAGTCACTTGAATCTAATGGTACCTATGTTTTACCTATGATCACTCCAAAAATCCACTTGTATTCATTTATTTACAAAACTGACCATACACCCACCTACATACATGAGTAAAGTACTAACCATCAAGTTTTCATATTTTTAGCATTCAATCTAACTGTCCATCATATTTAGATCAGCCAAACGGGTCGTCCAAACATCAGAATAAATTACTCAGTTCGAAGATCTTAAGGCACATGTCCAAACTACCGGATAATGTTTCAATCAGATGTATATAAACGTTGCATTAAACCGTAGAGTAGTATAGTCCATTAAAATGGTATCTTGGTCAATTTTAAGCGATCAAAGCTCAAACTTAAGCATTAAAAAGAGCATGAAAAATAACAAACATTGGTGAAGTTTCATCTCATTTGCACAGTGTAGTTAGGAGGTATGGATGACAAAAGTTGTAATAAAGGAGAAGGGCAAAGTTGTAAATAAAAATCCAAAATTCATACCCATACAGCATTAATGTGCATCTCATGTTTTCATAGAGGTTATTACCTAGCGTTTCATCCACATGTTATTTTGCAAAATATGGCCCACCCAACACTCAGATCTACTTCATATTTGGGCTTGTGGCCCACCAAGACCTATTAAAGCCAATAAGTGGACTAGATTTCATAAAACAACATCACAATAGACCCCATTTGGCCCCCGACAATCAATCGCAATCCATCAAGCCTACGAGCAGCATCTGAAACCAAAATGAAAGCTCCTTCCACTTTGAGTTTGCATGCAAGATCGAAACCGACTCTGTTTCTTTCTCCCAAAGGCAGCCCAGCCCATGGAGGGTCACTCTCATAAGATCTCAGCCGTTCATAGGCCATTCAAGCCTAAATACAACCAACGACAATCCCACTTGCATTGTCTTTTGTTCTTTCCTTTTCCTTTGTTGAGACACCGTTTCAAACTGAAACTAGGAATTTATGAAATAAATTCGGATCATCTAATCAAACTCTTAGATTCCTAATTCCAACCTGACTATTCAAGAATAATCAGAATTAGAAATAGAGATTGCGTGGTTTGCGTCACATGTGGTATAATAGCCATGGCGTTTTATTGCGGAACCCACTACACAAACGCATCTCAACCTTTGACTTTCAATGCCCACAAGCTCCCTGTGGCCCATCCGAATCATCCACAATGATCATCTCGAAGAGACTCGAGAGACAAGCCAAAACCAAATCGGCCATTAAAAGTGATAGTCATCTTCCTCATTTGAATGATGATCATTGATCGTGGAGGTTGCATCATTCCAAGATCTAATCCATTCACCTAATGGCCCATCTAAATACCTATCATCTCTTCAATTATTGGAGGGAAAGAACTCTCGATCTAGATCACTGATTGAACCAAATAACTAACAGAGCTACCGTGCACAAACATGCTTAGCGCAAGTTGTTGTGGTAATGAAACAAGGAATCGTTCCTCTTATGAGTTTGTTTTCCTAAAACTATAAAAAGGACCCGCATGAAAGGGAGAATTACCACAGGTTGAAATATCTAGTCGAATGTCTAGACACACTCCGTGAACAAGAACTTCCACACGACCGCATGATGTAAGGACTCTACCTCCAACGCAGGATCCGGTCAGAGGATCTATAAGAACACCCCACCATTCATTGAGTAGCAAGTAAAAAGAGAAACAGGAGAGAGAAACAGGAGAGAGAGAGAGAGAGAAAGAGAGAAACGATAAAGAGAGAGAGAGGGAGGAGAGAAGAGATGTCAGTCGTTAGGGCCTATCGGAGTAATTTCGACCAACCACCATCAGAGGAGGAGCTCAAGCATCGGACTGAGTTGATCGGAAGTAGGCAGATCGAGACCGTGGGCTGTTCAGATCTTATATTTAGCGCTCCAAGAGAAGCAGAAGAAAATGAAGGGTTAATAGCAACTTAACAGGTGAGATTCGTTGGATATGGGTCATCAAGATGAAACAAAGGAATCGAATAAGGTAAGATAACCATCTCTTTAATTAGGTAGTTATGTTTCAAATTAAATCATTCAGTTTAAGTTTAAACATCAATTGTACCCTATTTAAATCTTAACCATCCAAACCATGTGATTTAAGATAAAAATATCATCTGGGCACATAACTTGGTAGTGAAAGATCATACTATTGAAGGTGAGGGATTCCTTTAAGTTTACATTAATTTGAGTTGATATGATTTATCTTATTTTTGCATACTTTCATATTATTGTGATTTCCCATGCAATTGATTGATGGACTGTTATAAATTATTTATCATTTTGAGAATTATGGTTAATGAATGATTTTAATTATACGTGATTTTTATGAATTTATGCAGTGTGATGGATACGAGTCTTGCCCTTTACCAATTTTGAGGGTGACGCATGCTTCCATTCTATATTGAGTTAGCCTTTTTCTCCTCTCTCCTTATTTTTGTTGATATAGCCTATTTGCTACTCTACTCCTTTATTAGGTTACCCTTATGCTACCTCCCTTTTATGGCTTGTGCATGTGTCTTGGAATTCCAAAACTCCCATGCTTTGATTTATTCCCCTTTGGTGCAAGTGATGTATTAAAGGTCTCACATCTAGTGATTCATATATTTTATCATTGACGTAATGCGCTCTAGGTAGTTATCCTCTTAGTCGACATGTAATTCCATAAATTTTGGGTAGTGGTGCACAAATCGATGTAAGTAATTCGTAATGTGTGTTACATCACTTCCGGGATTAGATGTCACAAATAGTCGCACCATGGACAAATCGTGTCACGTAATTCATCTGATTCATGTGTTATGCCGCCTCGAGGTATTCACGTAAATCCATGGTAGCGTTGGACACGCCAACGAATCTCTATAGTGTGAGAATGCGATGCGAGCCGGGTTTTCTATGAATTATATTCCACATTGTGATGATCACTATATATGATGGACCGCACACATTTTGTTAGGCATGCATTCACTTATATTGGTTGTGCATACCGATACCACTCATAGTGGTAGAGTACGAGACGTATCGGAACCCTTACATTTCTTTTATGAATCTCTTAAATTAATGTTAATCTTCAAGGATAATCATCACTTTGAATAGGGCATTGACTCTTTCTAACCATACAAACGTTGCTGGTGAAGCACAGACCAAAGGTGCAGATGTTGATCGCTATATGGAAGATTATTCATAATAAATGAGAAGGATAACATTACATTTAGATTTATTTTCCACTGCACACTTTGATAATGTAATAAGCTCCCATTTGAGAGGGCATTGGACAGTTAACTTAATTTTATGTCTTGATGCAACAAGAAGTACAATCAATTTTATTCTTGCAATTGGGTACCTTCATGAATGTGATCTAAATGAATAATAATAATAAGGTGTGATTTTTAACGCATCCGATTTATGCATTATTATCACCCAAAATTCTCGATCACAAGTATGTACATGGGCTGCGAAAATCTCGGGATGTTACGTCCACTAACCCCTCACTCACAAATCTTGTAATCAACCGCCATTCAGTTGTCCAGTGGTGACCGATACGAGCCTTTATTCATCTCTCCATTGATATGGTTCCATCTTCAGCTACTACTTTCATCATAGGAGGGATCCATTTAGTCACAGTAGCTTGCCACACACTTTCATCAATGGATTTGAGGAAAATTCTCTTCCTGGCTTTCCAATATGAATGGTTAGATCCATCAAAGAGAGGTGACCTGTTAATGGATAAACTTTCAAATTTTGACATCTTATAGATTTGGATCTAGTTTAGGAGGTAAATCCAAAAAATAAAAAGAGCAACCCACTCTGAAACCACTTGAAAAGGAGAGTTATCGATGTCCTAGAGGGAGGTGAATAGGACTGCCAAATAATCAAAATAAAAGTGGAATAAAAAAAGAATGCAAAATCTCAATAGCCTAGTTATTGAATCTTTGATTCTAAATAATTCGTAAAACAACCTTCACCTAAAATATCAGGTAGGACAACCTTATTTCACGAATGTCTTTAAAATTAATCTTTCAAACTAGCAAGAGAAGATAAAATAAATACAACATTCACCACTAGAATGAAAATAAATAACATCCACCACCAACAGAATAAAGCATTAACCACAAGGCTCAAGGAGTTATATGGGTTTGGTGCTTAAAATAACCACACCTACTCCACTCCCAAAATTACTACCCTCGTAATTTTTGTTTTCACTATAACAAGCTTTTCACAAGTTCACCTTAACAACCTAATACAGTTCCTTGTGATTTTCATGGGTTCACCACAATAAAATTCATTTTGTGATTTTGATAGGCTATCACAAATAAAAATCCACTTTGTGATTTTCACAGGCTATCACAAATCAAACCACTGAGATTTTCACAAGCTAACTTAGAAAAACCTAAAATGAAATACAGTAAAATACTTATCTTTAAACATAGAGTCGAAGACGCAGTAGAAGCTTATAGCAGAGGAACTTCTTTCTTAAATATAGATGAAAGCAATATTTGCTTAAACAAAAACAGTACATGGTTCTATAAATTTTTAGAAATGAAAAACCCAAATGATACTTGATTCAATTGTCTTAGTTCTCAAAGAGGAGTATAGATTACTCTTTTTAGAATAAGATTGAAATGATCTTTGAGAAAGGAAATTGAATAAGCTAAAAAAATAAATAAATTATAAATACCACATAAATAGCTTGGCAAGGACTTGAGCTTCTTTCTCATTTGAAGAAGGTTTATAGTGATTTTTAGTTGTACTTTAGAATGAGAGAAAGTCTCTATTTATAGCTAAAGAGATTGGAAATTCGGTTAGCCTAAGACTGGCTTCGGCTGGCCAGATTCCTCCGGATTCGTTCAAACGGCAATCCGATTGCGTGGGATAAGATTTATTCAAATTTTAGCTAGCCGAATTTCTGTAAAAACTAAAAGTTTGTATTGTTGAAATTTGACCTGAACTCACTCAAGCTAGCCGAATTTTAAGCTTAGGCTAGTTGAACCAAAACTTAGGCTAGTCGAATGTTCAACAAAATTTGTTATTTTGCCCAAACTTGAAGTTAGGTTAGCCGAGGAAGTTAGGCTGGCCGAACTCCATAGAAAAAACACTATTAAAACCTAAAATTAATGAATTTTTTTAAGTACTTAACCTAAGGTCTTTCTAGCGTTATACCACCCATGTTTTAGCAAATATATGGGACAACTAGTCTTGAACTTTGACTTAATATTGTCTTGAAATCGGGCGTCGACTACTTGAGAAGATATGCCTATCCTGAGCTGTGTCACGCCCCAAACTCGGGAACCAGGCTCACAAAATTCTGATCGCTGAATCCGGTGTTGACAGCCTCCATAGTACCCCATTCTCGGCTCCCAACACCCATATACTGGATTCCGATCCTGGGATCATACAAGGAGGATTTTCAGCATGATTTTTTTTGAATGGTTAATTTGTTTAAGCAGTTACACATTTTGTTCATGGTATGAACGCATATCGAAGAGATGAACCCGTTCGACATGTCACACATAATATGGTGCACCAGCTCAATAGTAATGAAGGAAACAATAATAAACTCTAATAGCTCTTGTATGCATCATGAAAAAGTGTAAGTCACACGTATGAGCAAACCACAGCTCGTGAGCTTACTGCGTGCTGTGAGTAAAATATGTCTTATCAGGGCGCTCCCGTAAAGACATCCAAAACAACCATAGGTATGTTATCAACCAGTCATGTTATCATAGGTCAGTAGGTTATCAATCAATCATGTCGCACAACTACACAAGTTATCATGAACATGACATCAATAATAAGCATGTCACTCAACAAGAGACCATGAATCATTCAAATAGCCAATCATTATGAACAAGATAATCATATTCCATTTTTCTACTATATAACATATGATGGAAGGGTAATGGTAGAGCTGGCGTGTGGAGTTGGGATGATAGTATGTGATATCGCAAGCTATGGTGTCCATCACAAAGGACTTCTATCCAAACCAGTCTCATACCTAAATTTGGATAGCTAGACTCAATGTGGTAAATTCCTGATCTCAGGTTGGTCGCATATCCAAACGAAATTATGGTCATAGCGAAGGTTCACATAATGATTTACTTGCGCACCACCAACTCAAGTGGATAGTGAATGAATGAATAAATGAGTCAGATGATGAGTACGCAACTCCTACTCAGTAAGTTCACATATAAGCACCACAACGCTTCCGATGTGGGACAAGGTTCCACCCCACCATATGCACAGTAACCTGCCAGCACAGTAGCCTGCTAACCACTGGTAGCTCTCCCAGGCCCTTAGGCCCCACCCATATCAGCGTCTGCCCACATGTACCCACCCACGTGTGCAACAGTGATGGGCAGTCATAATATCAGAACCGTACATCTCTGGGTATCACTGGGGTCTAGTATAATGTTGTCAGCCATATTAAGGCTATGCGGTGCAAGGCCTACGTGGCTGATGTCATATGCAAGATGTAATGCAAGCATGTTAATCCTCATCAAGATCCACATATCAGTACAGTTCATCTCTGGATTATCACAGGGGTCTAGTACACTCAACACCAGCTTACCACCCCATCTAAGTGCACAACTGGGTAAGTGGAAGAGACCTTACTATTCGCCTGCCAATATCGGACTGGCTTGTGAATAGCGGACCCATTCCTCAAGCTGGGTGAGACTCAACTTAGTCATTGCCTCCTCACTCGGGTGAGTAAGGCCACATCCCCTTCCAACCGACTACAACACAGTGAGAGATGTAGCTTACTAGTATCCGGCCCTTATGCGCTCATATATCCACTTGGTCTCAATGTTAGAGCATCCTCTAGTACCATAAGGGTTTGGAGACTTTCACCCTGGGACATCTATGCCCCCCTCCTCCCCGCCGGTGCTAGAATAAGTATTTTCGGTATCCAATCCTTTCATCCATGATATGCTTGTGGAGGCTACGGCCCTGATGTAACTAGGGAGTACAGTAATCATGTCACACAAATGCGAGATGCATGAGTCACACTATCCAGTCATGCAGTAATCCTGTGCGTACCACGCGCTCATGTGGGGCAACTCCGTCTCTCAGGGAGTCCCAAAAACAACTAGCCCAATGGCATATGTTATGATCAATCACTCCTTATAACAAGTATACAAATGATGTGTATGGGCATATATCATGATGTTATACTAAGCATATTCTCAGTGTGTCCTACTAGACTAGGTACACTAGCATGACTATCATATATTAACAATAATCGGCCTAAACACAAGAATAACCAATGTGACGTGATATTTAAGCATCTTCAATAGCACACTGAGGCCGTATCCTCTTGTGAATACTTAACAAATGGCCACCAGGGCTCCTATAACATGCACATACATAAGGTGCATAGGTTTTTGTGGTACACAAGTTCTAACATATATCATCATTATCATAAACATCATTCAACATCAAATTTATCCTCATAACATGTATCATGCAATCATGTGCATAGAGTATATAGCATATAGGGATTCACACGCATCATCAATATCATGGCCATTGTCCAATACTATCATTATACATGCCCTAAGCATTAGTTGTCTATCATGCATAAGGTTATCCTTACGTCCACCAACATCATTTATTTATCATTATCCATGCATCAAGTAAAATATGATTTTCTTATCTACATTATCATCACGACAATTAATACATGCATTATTATCACTTGGATATCAAGCATGGTGGTCAACTAGCATGTTTTGTCATCATGCATATATATATAGGGAAAAGGTATTATGCGCTCGAGCTCAAGATAACGTCCCATGAGGTCGAGTTGTGTGGGCCCCACCGTGATGCGTGTCAACCATCAACACCATGCATTTGATGGGTCCCCTTTAAATTATGGGATATCCCAAAAATCAGCTGTATACGGAACTCAGGTGGGCCATACCATCAAAATCATGTGAAAACATGCCAAAAACATATAAAAGCACTTGGTGGGGCCACCTGAGTTTTGAATGTCTTGAAAACTTGGTCGAACCCTCATCCAAGTGGGACACACATAATGGATGGGCTGGATTTGCAAACCACATCTCGGTAGGCCCAAAAAATGATTATGAATGTTTTAATGGTGCACGGCCCCTCTCAACTTCTGTATGTGGTGTGGCCCACACATGTCACGGATTGACTTAATTTTTGGGACCTAGGCCCACGATGGAATGGTGCATCTGACTGATGGAGTAGATGTTCGACACACATCACGGCGGGGCCCACACAGCTCGACCTCATGGGACTTTCCCATCAGCTCGAGCGCATAGTACCTTTTCCCATATATATATATATATATATATATATATATAATCATCATTACCATGAAGATCATTTTCACTTCATGATTAACATAAACAATGTCATAAGTGTTATATCTAATTACTCATCCATCATCAATGCATATGCTCTAATTCACCATCCATTAAATCATATCTATCATTTCAACCAACAACTCACAATCATCATTATCATGTTACCATACACGTATCATCATCTCACCCATCACTAGGTGCGTCCTACCTAGTGTGACTTCCACACTAGACTTGAACTACATGTAAGGCATGGGGTTGTATGGGTGAGTCCCACTTGGTGAACCAATAGGCCAACCCAAGGGCATAAATGTCCAACCACAATGCTTTCAATGATGTGTATCTAGTTCCACAACTAAGTGGGCACCACACATTCCACTAACTAGAAATAATGCACAATCGAAATAATGCACAATCTCCAATATAAAGGATAACATGCTAACATCTTTAATGTCACATTTCATATTGGGCCTACTAGCCACATACACGACAAACTAAGAAAAAGTCCAAATTATCTAGTTTATGCATTGTAAAATAAGTCTCTCTAAGCGTGGTCTACTTGACTACAGGTAGTATGAAAGGCACGCTACCCCAGTAGGCAATGGATCTGCCCAACAGCCTCAAGGAAGGCTATCATTGTGGGTTTCTCATTCCCCAACAATTTCTCTTAGTATTGGGCCTGCTTGGGCCTGAGGGTTGCATCATTTAGATGGGCCCAATACTACTTATGTCTTAAGAGAACATTTGGACAACAAGATCTGTCCACTAAACATTTTACGAGTTATACAATATGCATTTACAAACATGTCAGGTGGACCTCATTACACGAAAGGTAAGGCCCATACAAGATAGCTCATACTAGATGGCTCACTTAAGGTTTTTAAGCCCAAAAATATCTGAGAGTTATTTTTCAAAGGTTGGGTGCTGCATTAAATGCTTTAGGAAGGTGGTGGATCTCACTGACATGGCCCCACATAAATTTTATATCAAACAGGCTTTTGGCGCAATGTTGGTTCTGGGCCATTTTTAATTCAGATTTATGATCATGTAGGACCCCACATCTGGTGAAAATAAGGATCCATCTGGTAGATCTATGTGTGGGCTCTAAAAGATATAAGGTGGGCCTCATTGGTTAAGTGTATACAATTTATGGTGATGTCCCAAATATGAGTACTTGGAGGAAATGTGCAGGAAACACAGTACAGAATTAGTTTTGACCCGATCTTGAGTATGTCCCATGATCACAGGGGACCACCTTTTAGTGTCTCATTAGGTGCCTTTGGTTGTACTATATATTTACTTCAAAAATTATAAGCTGGGACCAACTAGTTGTGCACACGTAATATTTAGTATCTGGCCAAACATAGGTACTTTAATTTTCTGCAAATAATTTTTTGCACAACCATGCCTGGCCCCATTTTGGGATCCACTCCCTGATCATGTGGGGTCTGATTTAGCTTGATTAAAATATTATTTATCTATTCCTTGATGTAGGTTAAAGGTTTCAAGTGGTGGTTTACTCGTATATCCAATGTGTGGTCCACTATAGAGGTTCAAAGTTGGTACAAAACACAAATAATTAGACAGTTTTCAACAATGGGGTCTGTCACAACTTAGGGCATAATTTCCAAACACTTAGGGATCATTCCTTACAAAAAGATGGGACATCCCAGTTCACTTATATAAGGATTAAACGTCCAACAAAGTGGGACCTTTAACTACAGAGTGTGGAGCCCACTACAAGATGTTAAAGAGGCCTACATGCAATACAGTCAAGTACTTGGAAAATTTCAACAAACAGAAAGTGCAAAGGAAATTAAATAGATATAATGGCAAGTAGGGCCCACATGCTAGCAAACCATAGATAAGAGACACACAAAAATATACATGGCTTTCCAGATTGGATGAACTCATAAAATGCGTAAATCACAAGTGATCCCACACCCAAGTGGGTCAATAAGAGGATGAATATTATGTACAACATATATCCAACATACACATCTAGTAGCACATGAAATATATGGATCAAATCTCTATGATCAGATTCTCTATTGAAAAATCTGATCCAATGGATGGTTTATTAATACATCATTTAGGCTGTATATAGGTTTCCAACCATACAGAGCCTTGGATCCATCTGGACCATATAAAACAATTTAAGATTTATCCTTACAGAAGTATCAATCGGTCTAGAATTTTCTATATTTTATCATAAAAGAATCTGACCATAGGGACCATACATATGATTGTTTACTATTACAAGTAAGTCAAGAACAAATATCAAATGCATCTGACAGTTGGAATCACGGATATCGACCACACAAGAATGATCATAACAAACCCCTAAATACATCATTCGTATAAGGTTAAGATCTCAGCCGTTCGAAATCCGATTAAGGCTTATTATATACTGTTGGAAAGCTGGTTCGATTTTCTACGAATCCAATGGAATGTATATTTTTAATACATTCATTAAAGGAATTAAAAGTGGGTCTATTTTAGGCAAATCGAAATTCTGCATGTGCTGTTAGACAGCAGCTTAGTAAAATTGATGTTACGGATGATTGGACTGTTGGATGGCTACAGAATTTGGTCTAAAATTAGTTTATATTGTGGTTCATATTATTTCAAGTTTTAACTCTGATCTTAGCATAGTCAATTTTATATTATTCTTAGAACTTGTTGTCCAGATACAAAAAAAAAAAAGAAAAAAAAGGATTACATGCGAAGGGTGTGGATATGATGTTCATCATGGTGGACCATATTGATATAGGTCACTTTGCTGACCACCATATCCATAAATACATGCACATAAGAACTCCACACTAGTGGGGTCCACACATATCAAGAAAATAAAAAGAGGAAGAAAGAGGAAGATGGGAGGAGGGGTGTAGACTCACCTCAATGGTGGATGGTTGGATGATGATGTGTGCTCCACTCCTTTATCAATGGTGGGCCACACCTTGGCCCCACTCTCTTAAAATCTCAGAATTTTTTAAGTATAGGAAAAGAATAAGTGCAAGAGAGCTCTTACTCTTATATAGGGAATCGGGGGTTGAGGTGGCAAGTTTGTGGGATCTTATTGGTGCTAAAAGTGAGGTGGAAGGTGATGTATGGTATGGGTAGTAGATGGATGAAGTGGATGGTGCTAAACATGCATTGTCCAAGGTGGAAGAAATCTAAACATGCATTGGCTAATGGATGGATAAGGGTTATGAGTTGTAGGTGATGCATGGTGGATGATGAAGTAGAGTGTTGTAATTGGTTGTTTGAAGTGATGTGTCACAAATTAAGACATACATTGGATGCATGTATAGGATGGGGTGGACATGAGTCATAATTAGTTTCTAAGGCATGGGGAGAGAGCTAATGATGAGTTTTTGGATAAAATCCAGTTTTGTCTTATAGTTTGTCACATAGCAATTATCCTATTTATTGGTAATTTTCATGTGGGCTTTAGGCCCACATAGGTTCAAGTCCAATGGGCCTAACATAATAAAGGTTGCTTGTGTTACTGGATATATAATTTGGGCCTTACATTCGATGGGTCATATCTCACTAATAGATCATCGGATGACACAGTCCACATGATAAAGGTCTCAAGATCATCCAGAACAAATCACTTGGGTGAGTTTTCTAGGTGCACTAGGGTGCAGTGTATGGTCTATCAATGGTGTGAGTTAGGACATCTGTGCACATGAGCGATGTTACAAAAGACTGGGATCCCACAAGTTGATCATAAGTCGATCTTGAGTTGATCTTCAGGCATGTAGAGTAGTTGTGATTCCATACTTGCGATCTGGCTCGAAGCACTTTTGTCTTACAAAATTTGACAATCCATGTGTACTAAACATATAAGCACTTACAAGTGGGATAGAAAAAATTTAAATAATCCTGACCTACCCTTCGATGGGAGGTATCTCACCCCTTATCGTCCTAATCTGCCACCATTACCTACTTCTACTCGACCGTTGGCGACGATAATAAAAAATCCTCAGGCCATTAATAATCGGCCCATCGTTTATGTCGTTCGATTTGATTTAGGTGGAGATTGTTGAGGGTCAAATATTGCATATTAGACCCCAGTTATTACCTGAGTTTACGAACATGATATTGTTTAAAGACCTATTTTAATCGTGTTTGTACTGCAAGGTAAATTTACAGGCTTGGACTAAAAAAGGGTGCAAAAAGCTAAGATTTAACACTCAGAATTCACCAAAGCATGGGATGGACCCCAGGGGACCAAGATCGACGGATTTACACGCCAGAGATCTGAGGAAATCGAGAAACTGAAGCTCAAGTGGCCTGAAAGTCAGTCAGAATGCAAGATCACAGGGTTCTCACCATCCATTCGGCTCGAAACTTCATACATGCCCTGAGGACCATAGATTAACCGTACACGTCAAAATTCAGCCCTTGGATCAGTGTGTAAATGACCCGATTGACAAGATTAGACAATAACCATTAAGAAAGCATCTTGGACATCCTTGGGAAATCGGGACCCAAACTGAACCGATCGATGGAAAGAGCATGAAAAACGGTGGATATCCGTCAAATTTAACTTCTTTTGGATGGTACAGTAGGGAGAAACGAACGACAGACGTTTCTAGAAGGGAGAGTGGCAAATTTGTAAATAATTAAAACTCTATATGCATGCACGTAAGCAAGAAGAGGTTTGCTTCAACGTTCGGTATTGACTCATCATAGGTGGATGGTGTGGCCCACCTAAAGTTTGGATCTACTTCAGACTTTGACCCATGGGCTTACACGTTACTAAGAAGATGATGAGCGGAATATGTCTTTGAAAATGCCATCAGAAGTAGGCCTTACCTATTTTTTGCAAACCATCCAAACAGAGCCATGCGAAACGTCCGGTGACGGACGTGCTACCCACTGTTTTTACTGTGGGCCCCACCCATCATTCCATTAGATGATCTGACCCGTCCAACTACTCTGTAGAGTGGCCAAGACCCTTCCCAAGCTCGCCTTTTGGCCCAATGCACGTGTACGCATGTGGAATGTTGTAAAACACAGAATGGATGGCAGAATCTTTACTGAAAGATAAATCAAATGGGCCACACCAAACCCAATCCAAAACGGTCCATATCGGGATGCTTTTTTGATGTGAAGACAATGGACGGAGTGTATTTCTTGAATAGCCCTGTTCATGGGCCCCACTGACTCCGAAAGGATTCAGTTTCGGATTCCTTACACGTACGCATGTTTGGAGAGTCCTGGACGATCCGGGGCATTCCATGATCTTATCTAGGATCGGGCCGATGATCCTAGACGACCAAATCCTTCCCCTGGGGCAACCGACCACTATCAAGAAGCTCAAATGGATCAAATGGCCGAAACGGATCGGCTAATCGTGCCAAACACGGGTTCACTGCACAAGCTACGAATTGCACTGCGAAAGTCTCCACCAACTCCAGTAGTAACGTCGGTTCTCCAAACCGACTCCCTCTCTACTGCCCTTGGCAGCTATAAAAGAGAGAGAGAGAGAGAGAGAGAGAGAGAGAGAGCGTGAAGATCTATCTTGGCTTAGGGTGAACGTGAGAGCAAGAGATTCTATTTTAGTTTTTCTTTCTTTTGAGAATTAGTTAATCATGCTTGTGGTTAGCTAACCTCTTAACTAGGGCTAAGAGGTGAAGCTTGAGGAGTGACGGGATTGATTTTATGGCTTTGATTTATATTATGAACTAATTTTAATTATGGTTTGATTTTAAGGAATGCCTTTAGTTTTTAATGGTTCGTTGTGACTGAAATTACAATAGATCTTCAATGGCTTTGAGTATTTCCTTTCCCTTATATGATTATGAAATCAGGAAGCCCTATTATTCACCATCGTCTCCTGGGCATGGTTGGATGACGGAATCCTTCCTAACTTTCATGCATCACTCAGATTGGCTGTGAATTGGGTTAATTCTATTGTTTGCTTTGTCTCATGGGCATGGTTTTGTGATGGAATCCATAATAATTTACACCCGTCTGATCTCTTGAAAACTAGATTAAATGAAGTTCAAAATTAATTTTCAGGTTATATCTTTCAACTGGATGAAGATGGGACTCGAAGTCCAATTGAGTTCGTGAATCAACCGTAGATTTCCCTGATCGCTACAAGTGAATCCTCTGAATCCCTAGTTTCTCACCTCTGAATTCTACCTATTTTAGTTTACTATTTCACCATTATTCTCTCAAATTATAATCGATTTAGATTTCATCTTATTCTAATTCTAGTTCTACTTATTTTCAGATTACGTACAGGTTTCAGTCCCTGTGGATTCGACCTCAGTCTCACCGAGTTTATTACTACATCACAACCCTATACTTGGGGTGTGAACAAGTTTTTGGCGCTGTTGTCGGGGACTAATAGTTACGTTTTCTGAAATTAATTGGTTTTAGAATTAGTTTAAGATTAGGATTTTGCTAACTTTAGATTTTTCTTTGTATTTGATTTTTAGAACTAACTTTCCTGTTTTGTAGGGTCGTTGATAGATCGTCTATATTGGTAAGTTCGTCCTAATTTCTATACTTTCTCTATTTTTTAAAAACTTAGGTTGTTGGTTTGTTTTATTTTGTAGGCTTTAACTGAAGAATCTTTAACCTAGTAATTTCTTTCTAACTTCTCTCCCTCTTACTTTCCATACTATTATAGGATCGTTTCTTTTATTTTTCTTTGGATTAGATTCAGAGTTAGGGTCTCACCATGCATATGCACAAGTGGGAACGTCGGTATGCTGAGAAGAATAATTTATATTGGGATGATGACTATGGTGGAAATCAACATATGTCTCAAAATTTTTCTAAA
Source organism: Magnolia changhungtana (assembly GCA_030180095.1). Lineage (NCBI taxonomy): Eukaryota > Viridiplantae > Streptophyta > Magnoliopsida > Magnoliales > Magnoliaceae > Magnolia > Magnolia changhungtana. The sequence continues at coordinate 662,537 of JASAUF010000064.1, read as the reverse complement.
ACTATTATCAGGAACCAACCAGAATATAATGATCCACCGGTTAATAAGTCCTTATGCGATCATATGTGGGAGAATATTTACACCCCACGGATTAATAAAACAGTACATGAGTGTCGGGGTTATCATAATTATGGGCGTGAGGACTATTATCACCTATCAGATAAGAAGAAAACAATGCGTGATTATATTATGAGTGATAATATGTATTACCAACCATCAGATTCTCCTACCTATGATCCGTATGACTATAACCAGTGGAAACATTAAAATTGAGGAAATGAACCAACAACATATTATAATGATTATTCTCTTGGATCCCCTACCTTCGAGATTCAACAGGATTCAATTCAACATAGGATAGCCTGTCTTGCGGAAATTAGAAAATCGTTGAAAGCGCTTAATTCGCTCCTTGATAACGTAGAGGAGGCTCGGTCATCCCAGCCACAATTCATTCCATAAATATAATGTGAGGAAAGTGATCCTAACTCGCTTTTGAAGAATTCTGGAATTTGGAATGAAGAGTTGGATTGTGTTAATGAGAATATGATTCAATTCCCTAATGAGTCGATCTCGATGACGGTCCAAAGGAATTGTGAAGAGACATGGGTGTCTTTTAAATACAATGATGATAACACACTTCACTCACATAACTCACTCGAGTTCAATGATGAGGAAGAGGTCAATTTATTCGAACCTTAACATAATTTAGGAATAGAATGTGAGGAAAGCAATCCCATCCCAAGTGTGAACTGCACTGAATTGGAAGCGGATAAGTATTGGGATGAGATTCATGAGAGCACAACCCAAATTTTACTGGAATCAACTTCAATTATGGTCCAGGAAGGTGATCACAAGGCACAAGAAGTTCTACTCCACCTATCTGACATGGCCAATTTAAATGTGAAGGATGAACCACTTTCACCTAAACCTTCCAACCTTTGCGAGGCATGTTTAGATCACTCCCCTGAATTGGATGATGATATGATTCGGGAGATGAACGAGCCATCTAATAGACTCTGGAAATTGAAACCACCCAGTTGAGGCCACCATCTGAGTTATACACTTTTGACGATTCCATGCCTCTTCCGAGTGGTATCAATGAACAAAATCCTCACATCAATACTTCGTCTCCTGACCCTCAATTTGTTTGTGCAGGGTTGGAGCAAGAGAGCTGTAACGCCCTGAAAATCAGGGGTCGAGCATAAACTCAACTCCCGAATTCCAACGCATCACTTATGCAACATAAAAAATGATGATTGAATGTTGTTCGTATTAGTGCATTAAAGATGAATGAGATTAAGCCAAAATAGCATATCATACTCCAGAGACAGTTAAATTACGCAAGCAGAAGACTGTGATAGATATATAAAATATATAAACTGTTGTAAGTCTCCATAGTGTGAACATGTTACCAGGTTAAATATATCAATATATACTCCAAAATGGACAAAATGAATATACAAGGGTGTTCCAAAAGAGCAAACTAAAGTGTAATGGCATCTAAGCAGCAACCCTGTAACCCTGTCGATCAGAAGATGGTCTACATAGACCCGCCTGATAGCTACATAAAGGAGAAACCCTCCTCATCAACAGGAAAGTTCGGCTCTGCTTCGCAAGCATCGCCATCATCTGAAACTCAAACAGGGTCTGGTTGGTGTGTACAACACCGTCTCGTAACATGGGAATGAGTGATCAACTCAGTGGAACAATAAAGCAGAGGTTAACATGTTATCAATTCAGTCAAGCAGTAATGATAAAGTAATAAATCACACATTCCTAAGTATTGTTGTTAATGCAAGAATGGTATGAATGTATGATGCATGCCCTCACCTACGCTCCCTCAGTGACTTCATCTCATGTTCGCGCATAACAATACTGCCTCAATGCTTGACCTGCAACCCCTGAGCACACGCGTAATGCCATGCATGCATATGATTACCAAGTTCTTATTAGTCCTTTTCATACAACAGGATTGAGAAACTAAGGTACCTCCCTTATATCAATACCCAAACAATGATCCATTCTAGGGTCATCAATCCTAGTAAATCTCATACGAAGTTGCAGTTCTAGGTCACTACCATCAACGCCCTACCAACTGGTAGTCTATTTTCGAAGGCACATCACCGACCTAACTGGGAACCACAGCCAGGTTGCGATGGGGTAGGCCTAACTTATACTCTCGTTGTTACGGAAGGCTCGTCGCCTCAACGTAGTCTCAGAGTATGCTTGAGGTCACTACAAAGGGCTCGTCACCAATCAGTGTAGGCCGACAGCTCGAATACAGTGTCCCATACCACCGTATTCAGCTCACGAGTCTGGGTTGCTCATTGGTCACTATGGGGAGGCTCGTCACCCCAGCGTAGGCCGATAGCTCGACCACGGTGTCCCATACCACCATGTCCGGCTCATGAGTCTTAGTGGATTGAGGTACCAAGGTTGACGGGGTTTCCATTGGTGAGTTCGGTACCTTAGGTTCAAGCAGTAGCATCCAAACATGGTAAACATACATAGGGCCAATCGGGTTACTTGACGAGCTCGACAAGCACGAGCGCACATCGAGTTGGTCGACATGAAGTGCAATAGCCCTCCGTGTGGCCTAACCACTGTCGACAACTTTAGTATGACTCGGGTTCGTCAAAAACGTCCTACATGGTGAATGAATCTCAGCCATGAACTCAAAGCCGGCTACCGATTGCCTGGACTATACAATAGCCCAATTACATTCAATTACAACAAAATATTCTAGAAGATAGTTAAAGCAGTTATGAATTAAGATTTCAAATCATACAATCATGTCCGCTTTAGGGCTGCCAGGGCTATTGCACGGAATTGTTACACCACTCCCCCATCACCCTTCACGGCTTTGTTCTTGCATTTTATGGAATACAACATAAACATAGATTTATACATATCTATTACATAGATAAACAAACACTATAATATATGGTACATGGAGGAAAGCATACACATAGTTAAAGGAGTTGAGAATCATATCTCAACACCCAATTAGAAAAGAATTTATAAGCACTTACTCATACAGACATTTTTACATACACTTAGTCTGCACATAACATCATACATGGTATGTAGTAGTTAGAATACGTATTAGGGCAAGTCCTTTCGTCAAAGGATTGCCGCCTATACAACAATCACATATCCACGATGGTTAGTCATGGCGTACACTAATGCATAGTTTATACTCACTTAGACATTTTCACAAACACTTAGGCTACAACTTGTACATACACGATGTATGTTAATATAACAAGTATTAAGCTAATCCGTTCACCCAGAAGTTGATACACATACATCTAGCATACATAGACAACAATTAATCATGGCAAGCATAAATCTGTATTTCATACGTATACGGTATTTTCTACAAATACGAGGAATACAGTATATTCAACATAGTTAACGTGTATCTGAAAAATGAAATGGACAGCACTTTGTACGTGTACAATAGCTTCCACGTCAGTAATATATCATTAACTGACATTGAAAACCTTGAAAACCATAACCTATACGTTTAAAGTCCGCACCTTATATCGTGGAAGTGAGTAACAGATTCAATTTAATGACCAAGTCTTTATCAACGGTAGAACAGCAACCTATGGCATGAAATAGGTTAGCTATTTCATCACTTACACTAATTGAATCTCTAAAACTGATTAGGGTTAGGATTTCTTACCCGAAAATGGAATCAGAATCGCCGGGAAAGCGATACGGTAGAGATGGACAGGCACGTAGAATAGCCGAGATCGATTCTCAGGAATGCTTCCAACTGCACTCACACTTTCTCTCTCTTTCCTCTCTTCTCTCTCCTAGGGTTTTCTCAAATTTGGATGGAGTGAATGAGAGACGGTTTAAGGTCCTTATATAGGCCTAAAATTGGTGGAAATGGCCCCAGGGCCAGGGTATACTTAGGTTATAACCAAAATCAGCCTGTTTCGGCTCAACGGAGCATTTTCAGAGCCCTCCTTGAGCCAAAGGTCGGACTTAAGCTCACTGACCATGGATCTAGGTCGAGTTAAGTTTTCATTCCAGTCAGGTTCCAAGATCACACGTGGTGGACCAGTTTCAGTTTAACGGTCACCGGAACTCGATCAGGATTACAAGTACACTGCCATGTGTAAAATTTTTCCTGATCCGAGGGTATATTTGGGTCAGATTCTGACGGTCTGAATCCTTATATTTGGCCCGCAAGTGACAAGTCTCAGATTCCTTAAATGAGATTTAATTTCTAAAGAAAACCACATTTTCTCACACTCTTTGCTCCGGGCTCAAACGAATAGCCCCAAGACATTATCTGGAGTTGATTTCCGAGACGGTTGTCAAGCCCAGTAAGGCGGTTCTAATTATATAATTTCGTAGTAATCGGACTTTCAATGTGTGGTCCAGATCTGATACAGAGTTTCAATGTGCTCCCGAGAGCTACTACGTAATGAGATTGATCCTAGATTTTAGGGTAACCTAGCGTCAATGAATCTACAAGTTTTAGGTCTTACAGATCGTATTTAAAGTGATTCAAGCGAATTTCACAGCTAATCTAGTTTAACACTTAGTTAAACTTGTCCACTTTCTAAAGGATTTGAGGTTTGGGAGGTTCAAAAGGGGTTAGGATCTACCCCTTGTCTAAGGACATCTAACTCTAGGTTGATAAAAATCTGGGGTGTTACAATCTACCCCCTTTAAAAATAATTTCGTCCCCAAAATTGGCTAAGGGTAGTAAGTAAAGATTTTAGTATTTCTTTTGCCTATATTTTATTGACATCAAGTTTATATGCGTGGTAGGGTGTATACTATCAATGTTAATCTGTCTCATTTTAGTCTACCCTCAAAAATTATTTTGCCCTAAAATTGGCTAAGGCTCCTATTAAGTTCGTATTCAACGAGCACGGTTGTAGATACACTGACCCTGGCTATTGTATTTCAGTTTGTACCCATTGTTAGGCCTATTCTGTAATATGAATTGGTTTAATACTTAAACCCCAATTGCTTTCACATTCTAAGGAAGATTCAGGTCCTATTTAATGACCTAACCTTACGTAAAACCTGGATCAGTTTCCTTCGATCCTGGGCCAGTGGGGCAGGGGTCCACCACGTTTCCGCTGTGCCACTTTGATCTAATGGATGCATTGCCTGACTTAATTAGGTTAGGCTCATAATGTTCTACCCCCTTTAAAAAATATTTTCACCCTCAAGGCTCAAGGATCTGTCTTGATCCGTATGTCAGAACAAGGTATAATTTGGGACTATCCTTCTAAGTTCATATGCACCAAAATGGTCTGTAATTCAGGACCTAATCCCTAACTCTCTGTTACCCATTTGAGAATTTTCTTAGGCTCGAGCAAAGTATCCCTATTGGCTATGTGTTCTTAACACTTCTCAAAAGCGAAGTAACAAACTTTTGGTTGTAAGTGGTTCGACCAACACGGAAGGAAAGTTGTGTAGTGGGTCTGAGCCGGATACATAGACCTTCTGCTAGCTAGGACAGAAAATTGTCGTATCAGTTCTTAATTCTAGTTGATCCCGACCTTCTGCTTGATCAGAGCATTGAGTTCATTGGTAACTACTAGGATTGAGAATTCAATTCAAACTGCGAATACCTCGCTTATATATAGTTCTCTATTCCGTGTTCCCGATTGTAATAAGCCCTTGAGAAGACAATCCTAGGGGGTGTGTTGTTTTGATCTAACGTTCAATCAGAGGGATATATAGCTTTTCTCTAAGTGTGAATAGTTTCTAAGCTAAAATAACTTTTCTAAGAGTTATTAAGCCTATAAGTATTAAGGGGATTCAACGAAAGAATGAGCTTTCACTCCAACCTAATCAAGCCAACTAACTAAGTCTATCAGTCAATTATCGTAGCATAATCGGTCTCTTACATTCCTTAGTGTAACTAGTAGCCTAATCTTAATTTATGAGTAGCGGTAATCCACTAGTTGTAATCCAAAATCTATGTTTATACACTAGATGATTTTATACAATTTCTAATATAAGAAATTGTTTTTATTGCTTAGGGTCAAACGTTGTCTGATTGGAATTGAGTTGCCTGAACTTGAATTTAACTACGCCTGAGCACTTCACAGATGCCCATACCAACTAAGGAAGTCCTAGGGTTCACGTCATTAATTTATTGGATTTCCCATACTGTCAGGTCTGTCGAACTTTAGGAGCACCACTCTAGGTCCAAAACTCTATGGGCCTATTTGGCCAGTGGTCTTAAGATGTATTAAATGGGACTGCATTGCTAATCCCACCTCAGGATTGGGAGTGGCATGTTTGGTAAGAGGGTGGGATGGGATTAAAATTAATTTTATAGGCTTTGAAAAATGAGCCTTGTGTTGGACAGTGTGAGATGGGATTTCCAAATCCTGGGATTTACTCTTAATTGCATACATTCCAAACATGGTGTTGGAAACCATGGGATACACCCAATATAAGGACAATACCTTACACATACATTTATTGTTACTTTTACAATTCCATCTACTTTAAACTCACCTAATGCAATTGGTCAAACGACCTTAAATGTCCCAACATTTGGAGGTCGTGAAGGATATGGGACATAGAAATGTGGGTTAGTGGGTTTACACGAATTTGAGCCTCAAATGGGGGGTTTAAGAGCTCAAATGAGAGAGAATGGAGAGGGTAGGCAGCAAGGGAGATGGGTTTACAGCAGGTAGTGGAGAGGGTGCACGAAAATGGAAGATGGAACTCGTGGTGGGGCGATTTGAGAGAGAAATCTAAACTTTTTGGAAGAAAAGAAAACGTGGAGGGGTGGTTTGTGAAGGAGGGGTGACATGGGAAGGGTTTTAATAAAAAAAAAACCCATGCATTAGGGGGCCACACTACACCCCAAACTTGATTGGCCTGAGCGGCCCGCCCGGCCGAGCCCGTTAGCCGGTGAGGCCACGCCGAACCGGCGAGCCCCTCACCAGACTCTGGAGGTTCTGCGAGGGCTCGCCCTTTGGGCAAGGTCCTCCTGCCCCCCTTAGTCCAAAAATGTGTGGGGCCCACCCCGGGTCCCCTCGGAAGTGTCCGATTTGGGCCCCACCTCCGTTTCGAGCCTATTCGGGCCATTCCGAATACTATTTGATGTATATTCATATTTAGCAATTTCTAAAGGCTGGGATGAGGTTATTTGTGGTCTAGATCCATCGTTTGACGGTCTATGAGTGATCCAGAGTCACCTCATGCGATCACAGAGGTGTACGGACATGATCTTAGCTATCGTTTTCGATGAATTTTGTCAATTGGCGAAACTGGGAAACCTAAGCTGGTTTCTACATTTTTCTCGCACCCACCTAGGCCAAAATGCGTCAGCGTACGTCATGTGACCATAACCCAGGTCCAATTTAATCCAAATCATGCTTTGATACCATCTTGTAACGCCTTGAAAATTGGGGGTCGAGCATAAACTCAACTCTCGAGTTCCAACACATCACTTATGCAACAGAAAGAATGATGATTGAATGTTATCGTATTAGTGCATTAAAGATGAATGGGATTAAGCTAAAACAATATATCATACTCCAGAGACAATTAAATTACGCAAGGGGAAGACTGTGATAGATATATAAAATATATAAACTGTTGTAAGTCTCCAGAGTGTGAACATGTTACTAGGTTAAATATATCAATGTATACTCCAAAAATGGACAAAATAAATATACAAGGGTGTTCCAAAAGAGCAAACTAAAGTGTAATGGCATCTAAGTAGCAACCCTGTGACCCCGTCGATCAGAAGATGGTCTACATAGACCCGCCTGATAGCTGCATAAAGGAGAAACCCTCCTCATCAACATGAAAGTTCGGCTCCGCTTCGCAAGCATCGCCATCATCTGAAACTCAAACAGGGTCTGGTTGGTGTGTACAACACCATCCCGTAATGTGGAAATGAGTGATCAACTCAGTGGAACAATAAAGCAGAGGTTAACGTGTTATCAATTCAGTCAAGCAGTAATGATAAAGTAATAAATCACACATTCCTAAGTACTGTTGTTAATGCAAGAATGGTATGAATGTATGATGCATGCCCTCGCCTACGCTCCCTCAGCGACTTCATCTCACGTTCGCGCATGAAAATACTGCCTCAATGCTTGACCTGCAACCCCTGAGCACACGCGTAATGCCATGCATGCATATGATTACCAAGTTCTTATTAGTCCTTTTCATACAGCAGGATTGGGAAAATAAGGTACCTCCCTTATATCAATACCCAAACAATAATCCATTCTAGGGTCGTCAATCCTAGTAAATCTCATACGAAGTTGCGGTTCTAGGTCACTACCATCAACGCCCTACCAACTGGCAGTCTATTTTCGAAGGCATGTCACCGACCCGACTGGGACCACACCCAGACTATGATGGGGTAGGCCTAACTTATACTCTCGTTACTATGGAAGGCTCGTCGCCTCAACGTAGTCTCAAAGTATGCTCGAGGTCACTATAAAGGGCTCGTCACCAATCAGTGTAGGCCGACAACTCGAATACAGTATCTCATACCACCGTATTCAGCTCACGAGTCTGGGTTGCTCACTGGTCACTATGGGGAGGCTCGTCGCACCAGCGTAGGCCGACAGTTAGACCATGGTGTCTCATACCACCATGTCCGGCTCATGAGTCTTAGCGAATCGAGGTACCAAGGTTAACGGGGTTTCCACTGGTGAGTTTGGTACCTTAGGTTCAAGCAGTAGCGTCCAAACATGGTGAACATACGTACGGCCAATCGGGTTACTTGACGAGCTCGACTAGCACGAGCGCACATCGAGTTGGTCGACATGAAGTGCAATAGCCCTCCGTGTGACCCAACCACTGCCGACAACTTTAGTACGACTCGGGTTCGTCAAACACGTCCTACGTGGCAAATGAATCTCAGTCACGAACTCAAAGCCGGCTACCGATTACCTGAACTATACAATAGCCCAATCATATTCAATTACAACAAAATATTCTAGAAGATAGTTAAAGCAGTTATGAATTAAGATTTCAAATCATACGATCATGTCCGCTTTAGGGTTGTTAAGGCTGTTGCAGGGAATCGTTACACCACTCCCCCATCACCCTTCACGGCTTTGTTCTTGCATTTTATGGAATTCAACATAAACATAGATTTATACATATGCATTACATAGATAAATAAATACTTTAATATAAGGTACATGGAGGAAAGCATACACATAATTAAAGGAGTTGAGAATCATATCTCAACACCCAATTAGAGAAGAATTTATAAGCACTTACTCATACAAATATTTTTACATACACTTAGTCTGCACATAACATCATACATGGTATGTAGTAGTTAGAATACGTATTAGGGCAAGTCCTTTTGTCAAAAGATTGCCGCCTATACAACAATCACATATCCACGACGGTTAGTCGTGGCGTACACTAATGCATAGTTCATACTCACTTAGACATTTTCACAAACACTTAGGCTACAACTTGTACATATACGACGTATGTTAATATAACAGGTATTAAGCTAATCTGTTCACTCAGAAGTTGATACACATGCATCTAGCATACATAGACAACAATTAATCATAGCAAGTACAAATCCATATTTCATACATATACGGTATTTTCTACAAATACGAGGAATACAGTATATTCAACATAGTTAACGTATATCTGAAAAACGAAACGGACAGCACTTTGTACATGTGTAATAGCATCCACATCAGTAATATATCATTAACTGACATTAAAAGCCTTGAAAACCATAACATATACATTTAAAGTTCGTACCTTATGCTGTAGAAGCGAGTAACGGACTCATTTTAATCACCAAGTCTTTATCAACGGTAGAACGGCAACCTATGGCATGAAATAGGTTAGCTATTTCATCACTTACACCAGTTTAATCTCTAGAACTGATTAGGGTTAGGATTTCTTACCCAAAAATGGAATCAGAATCGCCGGGAAAGCGATACGGTAGAGATGGACAGGCACGTAAAATAGTAGGGATCGATTCCCAGGAATGCTTCCAACTGCACTCACACTTTCTCTCTCTTTCCTCTCTTCTCTCTCCTAGGGTTTTCTCAAATTCGGATGGAGTGAATGAGAGGGTTTAAGGTCCTTATATAGGCCTAAAATTGGTGGAAATGGCCCCAGGGCCAGGGTATACTTAGGTTATAACCAAAACCAGCCTGTTTCGGCTCAACAGAGCATTTCCAAAGCCCCCTTGAGCCAAAGGTCGGACTTAAGCTCACTGACCATGGATCTAGGTCGAGTTAAGTTTTCATTCTAGTCGGGTTCTCAGATCACACGTGGTGGACCAATTTCAGTTCAACGGTCACCGGAACTCGATCAGGATTACAAGTACACTACCATATGTATGAAATTTTCCCTGATTCAAGGGTGTATTTGGGTTAGATTCTGACGGTCTGAATCTTTATATTTGGCCCACAAGTGACAAGTCTCAGATTACTTAAATGAGATTTAATTTCTAAAGAAAACCACATTTTCTCACACTCTTCACTCCGAGCTCAAATGAATAGCCCCGGGACACTATTTGGAGTTGATTTCCGAGACGGTTGTCAAGCCTAGCAAGGCGGTTCTAATTATATAATTTCGTAGCAATCAAACTTTCAATGTGCGGCCCAGATCCGATACGGAGTTTCAATGTCACTACGCCAAAACAGTGAAAAAAGATGGTCTAAAACTATCTTAAATGACCAAAAAGGACGATCATGGACCGTCGTATAGGCCGCTAAATTTTGATGTGTCCTATTACTTAAAGGACGGTTGAAAACTTTCATTCTTATTGACGAAAAAAAGACAGTCATGGACCGTCTTAAAAAAGGACGGTCATGGACCATCCTTAAAATGGACTATCATGGACCGTCTCTTATGAGCCTAAAAAGGACGGCCATTGACCGTCCTTTAAAAGGACTGTCATGGACCGTCTCTTATGAGCCTTCAAAGGATGGCCATAGACAATCCTTTAAACGGACAGTCATGGACCGTCCTTAAAAAGGACTGTCATAGACCGTCTCTTATGAGCCTTCAAAGGACGGTCATGAACCATCTTTTAAAAGGACGGTCATGGACCATCCTTTAAAAGGACTGCTATAGGCCGTCTCTTATGACCCTTAAAGGACATTTTCAAATTTGACCTGTTACAGTATTCTTCTTGATATACACCTGTTATACAATATATTTCATCACATTCACATTCACATCCATCTAAACCCAAACTACGTAAATCCATCAAAACATAAACTACATCCATCCAAACACAAACAATCTTATCCACATTACATTCATCCACGCATAATACATATAAGTTTAACTTCATAAGTAAAAAAAAAAAAAAAAAAAGGAAAAAAATCAGCAACAATTTTCTTTTTGTGTCTTTCATCTAATAAAAAATATTCAACTAACAAAATATTATAATTCAGAATCATGAAGAATTGCAGAAACTTCATCAAAAAAAGTGAGCACTTTTTAAAATAAAATTGATCATTAAAATAAAACTAATACGAGCAAATAATGCAAAAAAGTGTTTCAATTAATAGGAACAACAACAAAAATTAAAGCATTGTGAAAAGGGGCATGTGTTAAAAGGGAGACATTCTTGTTTGTTGCCATGTGATTGGGCTACATTATTACAGCAATCGGATTCAAGTTCGGGATCGGGTTTAGGTTTGGGTTTTCAAGTTTAGATTTAGGTTAGGGAGTTGAGATTAGGATTAGCTGTAAGTCTAAGTTTAGGGATTTGAGAATACATTCAGGTTTTAGGTTTAGGTTTAGGTTTTAGGTTTTAGGTTTAGGTTTAGGTTTTAAGTTTAGGTTAAGGTTTAAGTTTAGGTTAAGGTTTAGGTTTAGGGAATTGAGAATAGGTTAAGGTTTAAGTTTAGAAATTAGTTCGGGTTCTGGATCGGGTTTAGATTTGGGTTTTCAAGTTTAAGTTTAGGTTTAGGTTAGGGAGTTGAGATTAGGATTAGGTATAGGTTTAGGTTTAGGGATTTGAGAATACATTTAGGTTTTAGGTTAAGGTTTAGGTTTTAGGTTATTAGTTAAGGTTTAGGTTTTAGGTTTAGGTTAAGGTTAGGTTATAGGTTATAAGTTTTGGTTATAGGTTATACGTTAAGGTTTTAGGTCTTATAAGCTATAGGTTTAAGGAATTGAGAATATGTTAAGGTTTAGGTTTAGGAAATCGGGTTCAGGTTCGGGATCGGGTTTAGGTTTGGGTTTTCAAGTTTAGGTTTAAGTTTAGGTTAGGGAGTCGAGATTAGGATTAGGTGTAGGTTTAGGTTTAGGGATTTGAGAATACATTTAGGCTTTAGGTTCGAGTTTAGGTTTTAGGTTATTGGTTAAGGTTTAGGTTTTAGGTTTAGGTTAAGGTTAGGTTATAGGTTATAGGTTAAGGTTTTAGGTCTTATAAGCTATACGTTTAGGGAATTGAGAATATGTTAAGGTTTAGGTCTAGAAATCGGGTTCGGGACCGGGTTTGGGTTTGGGTTTTCAAGTTTAGGTTTAGGTTTAGGTTTAGGTTAGGGAGTTGAGATTAGGATTAGGTGTAGGTTTAGGTTTAGGGATTTGAGAATACATTTAGGTTTTAAGTTTAGGTTTAGGTTTTAGGTTATTGGTTAAGGTTTAGGTTTTAGGTTTAGGTTAAGGTTAGGTTATAGGTTATAAGTTTAGGTTATAGGTTATAGGTTAAGGTTTTAGGTCATAGGTTTTAGTTTTAAGGTTATAGGTTTAGGTTAAGGTTTAGGATTTGGGTCCCATAAGCTATAGGTTTAGGGAATTGAGAATATGTTAAGGTTTAGGTTTAGAAATCGGGTTCGGGTTCGAGATCGGGTTTAGGTTTGGGTTTTCAAGTTTAGGTTTAGGTTTAGGTTAGGGAGTTGAGATTAGGATTAGATGTAGGTTTAGGTTTAGGGATTTGAAAATAGGTTAAGGTTTAGGTTTCAGAATTCATGTTCGGGTTCGGGATTGGGTTTAGGTTTGGGTTTTCAAGTTTAGGTTTTGGTTTAGGTTAGGTAGTTTAGATTAGGATTAGGTGTCGGTTTAAGTTTAGGGATTTGAGAATAGGTTAAGGTTAAGTTTGGGAAATCGGGTTCCTGGTTCGGGATCGGGTTTTAGGTTTAGGTTTTCAAATTTAGGTTTAGGTTTAGGTTAGGGAGTTGAGATTAGGATTAGGTGTAGGTTTAGGTTTAGAGATTTGAGAATACATTTAGATTTTAGGTCATAGGTTTTGGTTTAGGTTTAGGTTAGGTTAAGGTTTAGGTTTAGGTTATTAGCTATAGGTTTAGGGAATTAAGAATAGGTTATGGTTTAGGTTTAGGGAATCGGGTTCGGGTTCAAGATCGGGTTTAGGTTTGGGTTTTCAAGTTTAGGTTTAGGTTTTGGTTAGGGAGTTGAGATTAGGATTAGGTGTAGGTTTCGGTTTAGGGATTTGAGAATACATTTAGGTTTTAGGTTATTGGTTAAGGTTTAGGTTTTAGGTTTAGGTTAAGGTTAGGTTATAGGTTATAAGTTTAGGTTATAGGTTATAGGTTAAGGTTTTAGGTCATAGGTTTTGGTTTTAAGGTTATAGGTTTAGGTTAAGGTTAAGGTTTTAGGTCTTATAAGCTATAAGTTTAGGGAATTGAGAATATGTTAAGGTTTAGGTTTAGGAAATCGGGTTCGAGTACGAGATCGGGTTTAGGTTTGGGTTTTCAAGTTTAGGTTTAGGTTTTGGTTAGGAGTTGAGATTAGGATTAGGTGTAGGTTTAGGTTTAGGGATTTGAAAATAGGTTAAGGTTTAGGTTGAGGAATTCGGGTTCGGGTTCGGGATTGGGTTTAGGTTTGGGTTTTCAAGTTTAGGTTAGGGAGTTTAGATTAGGATTAGGTATAGGTTTAAGTTTAGGGATTTGAAATAGGTTAAGGTTTAGATTTAGGAAATCGTGTTCGGGTTCGGGATCAGGTTTTAGGTTTGGGTTTTTAAGTTTAGGTTTAGGTTTAGGTTAGGGAGTTGAGATTAGGATTTGGTGTAGGTTTAGGTTTAAAGATTTGAGAATACATTTAGGTTTTAGGTCATAGGTTTTGGTTTAGGTTAAGTTTACAGGTTTAGGTTAAGGCTTAGGTTTAGGTTTAGGTTAAGGTTTAGGTTTAGGTTATAAGCTATAGGTTTAGGGAATTGAGAATAGGTTAAGGTTTAGGTTTAGGGAATCGGGTTCGGGTTCGGGATCGGGTTTAGGTTTGGGTTTTCAAGTTTAGGTTTAGGTTTAGGTTAGGGAGTTGAGATTACAATTAGGTGTAGGTTTAGGTTTAGGGATTTGAGAATACATTTAGGTTTTAGGTTTAGGTTTAGGTTTTAGGTTATTGGTTAGGGTTTAGGTTGTAGGTTTAGCTTAAGGTTAGGTTATAGGTTAAAAGTTTAGGTTATAGGTTATAGGTTAAGGTTTTAGGTCATAGGTTTTGGTTTTAAGGTTATAGGTTTAGGTTAAGGTTAAGGTTTTAGGTCTTATAAGCTATAGGTTTAGGGAATTGAGAATATGTTAAGGTTTATGTTTAGGAAATCGGGTTCGGGTTCGAGATCGGGTTTAGGTTTGGGTTTTCAAGTTTAGGTTTAGGTTTAGGTTAGGGAGTTGAGATTAGGATTAGGTGTAGGTTTATATTTAGGGATTTGAAAGTAGGTTAATGTCTAGGTTTAGGAATTCGGGTTCGGGTTCGGGATTGGGTTTAGGTTTGGGTTTTCAAGTTTAGCTTTAGGTTTAGGTTAGCGAGCTTAGATTAGGATTAGGTATAGGTTAAGTTAAGGGATTTGAAAATAGGTTAAGGTTTAGGTTTAGGAAATCGGGTTCGGGTTTGGGTTCGGGTTTTAGGCTTGGGTTTTCAAGTTTAGGTTTAGGTTTAGGTTAGGGAGTTGAGATTAGGATTAGGTGTAGGTTTAGGTTTAGAGATTTTAGAATGCATTTAGATATTAGGTCATAGGTTTTGGTTTAGGTTAAGGTTATAGGTTTAGGTTAAGGTTTAGGTTTAGGCTGTAAGCTATAGGTTTATGGAATTGAGAATAGGTTAAGGTTTAGGTTTAGGGAATCGGGTTCGGGTTCGAGATTGGGTTTAAGTTTGGGTTTTCAAGTTTAGGTTTAGGTTTAGGTTAGGGAGTTGAGATTAGGATTAGGTGTAGGTTTAGGTTTAGGTATTTGAGAATACATTTAGGTTTAAGTTTAGGTTTAGGTTTTAGGTTATTGGTTAAGGTTTAGGTTTTAGGTTTATGTTAAGGTTAGGTTATAGGTTTTAAGTTTAGGTTATTGGTTATAGGTTATAAGTTAAGGTTTTAGGTCATAGGTTTTGGTTTTATGGTTATAGGTTTTGGTTAAGGTTAAGGTTTTAGGTCTTATAAGCTATAGGTTTTGGGAATTGAGAATATGTTAAGGTTTAGGTTTAGGAAATCGGTTCGGGTTCGAGATCGGGTTTAGGTTTGGGTTTTCAAGGTTAGGTTTAGGTTTAGGTTAGGGGAGTTGAGATTAGGATCAGGTGTAGGTTTAGGTTTAGGGATTTGAAAATAGGTTAAGGTTTAGGTTTAGGAATTTGGGTTCGGGTTCGGGATTAGGTTTAGGTTTGGGTTTTCAAGTTTAGGTTAAGGAGTTGAGATTAGGATTAGGTGTAGGTTTAGGTTTAGGGATTTGAAAGTAGGTTAAGGTTTAGGGTTAGGAATTCGGGTTCGGGTTTGGGATTGGGTTTAGGTTTGAGTTTTCAAGTTTAGGTTTAGGTTTAGGTTAGGGAGTTTACATTAGGATTAGGTGTAGGTTTAAGTTTAGGGATTGAGAATAGGTTAAGGTTTAGGTTTGGAAAATCGGGTTCGGGTTCTGGGATCGTTTTAGGTTTGGGTTTTCAAGTTTAGGTTTAGGTTTAGGTTAGGGAGTTGTGATTAGGATTAGGTGTAGGTTTAGGTTTAGAGATTTGAGAATACATTTAGGTTTTAGGTCATAGGTTTTGGTTTAGGTTAAGGTTATAGGTTTAGGTTAAGGTTTAGGTTTAGGTTTAGGTTAAGGTTTAGGTTTAGGTTTAGGTTAAGGTTTAGAATTGAGAATAGGTTAAGGTTTAGGTTTAGGGAATCGGGTTCGGGTTTAGGTTTGGGTTTTCAAGTTTAGGTTTAGGTTTAGGTTAGGGAGTTGAGATTAGGATTAGGTGTAGGTTTAGGTTTAGGGATTTGAGAATACATTTAGGTTTTAGGTTTAGGTTTAGGTTTTAGGTTATTGGTTAAGGTTTAGGTTTTAGGTTTAGGTTAAGGTTAGGTTATAGGTTATAGGTTCAGGTTTTAGGTCATATGTTTTGGTTTTAAGGTTATAGGTTTAGGTTAAGCTTAAGGTTTCAGGTCTAATAAGCTATAGGTTTAGGGAATTGAGAATATGTTAAGGTTAATATTTAGGAAATCGGGTTCGGGTACGAGATCGGGTTTAGGTTTAGGTTTTCAACTTTAGGTTTAGGTTTAGGTTAGGGAGTTGAGATTAGGATTAGGCGTAGGTTTAGGTTTAGGGATTTGAAAATAGGTTATGGTTTAGGTTTAGGAATTTGGGTTCGGGTTCGGGATTGGGTTTATGTTTGGGTTTTCAAGTTTAGGTTTAGGTTTAGGTTAGGGAGTTTAGATTACGATTAGCTGTAGGTTTAAGTTTAAGGATTTGAGAATAGGTTAAGGTTTAGGTTTAGGAAAGCGGCTTCGGGTTCGTATTCGGGTTCGGGTTCGGGTGTTAGGTCTGGGTTTTCAAGTTTAGGTTTAGATTAGAGAGTTGAGATTAGGATTAGGTGTAGGTTTAGGTTTAGAGATTTTAGAATACATTTAGGTTTTAGGTCATAGGTTTTGGTTTAGGTTTAGGTTAAGGTTTAGGTTTAGGTTTTTAGGTTATAAGCTATAGGTTTAGGGAATTGAGAATAGGTTAAGGTTTAGGTTTAGGTTTAGGTTATAAGCTATAAGTTTAGGGAATTGAGAATAGGTTAAGGTTTAGGTTTAGGGAATCGGGTTTGGGTTCAGGATCGGGTTTAGGCTTGGGTTTTCAAGTTTAGGTTTAGGTTTAGGTTGGGGAGTTGAGATTAGGATTAGGTGTAGGTTTAGGTTTAGGGATTTGAGAATACATTTAGGTTTTAGGTTATTGGTTAAGGTTTAGGTTTTAGGTTTAGGTTAAGGTTAGGTTATAGGTTATAAGTTTAGGTTATAGGTAATAGGCTAAGGTTTTAGGTCAAAGATTTTGGTTTTAAGGTTATAGGTTTAGGTTAAGGTTAAGGTTTTAGGTCTTATAAGCTATAGGTTTAGGGAATTGAGAATATGTTAAGGTTTATGTTTAGGAAATCGGGTTCGGGTTCGAGATCGGGTTTTGGTTTGGGCTTTCAAGTTTAGGTTTAGGTTTAGGTTAGGGAGTTGAGATTAGGATTAGGTGTAGGTTTAGGTTTAGGGATTTGAAAATTGGTTAAGGTTTAGGTTTAGGAATTCGGGTTCGGGTTTCGGATTTGGTTTAGGTTTAGGTTTTCAAGTTTAGGTTTAGGTTTAGGTTAGGGAGTTTTGATTAGGATTAGGTGTTGGTTAAGTTTAGGGATTTGAGAATAGGTTAAGGTTTTGGTTTAGGAAATCGGGTTCGGGTTCGGGTTCGGGTTTTAGGTTTGGGTTTTCAATTTTAGGTTTAGGTTTAGGTTAGGGAGTTGAGATTAGGATTAGGTGTAGGTTTAGGTTTAGGAATTTGAGAATACATTTAGATTTTAGGTTTAGGTTTAGGTTTTAGGTTATTGGTTAAGGTTTAAGTTAAGATTAGTTTATAGGTTATAAGTTTAGGTTATAGGTTTAGGTTTAGAGATTTTAGAATACATTTAGGTTTTAGGTCATAGGTTTTGGTTTAGGTTAAGGTTATAGGTTTAGGTTAAGGTTTAAGTTTAGGTTTAGGTTAAGGTTTAGGTTTAGGTTATAAGCTATAGGTTTAGGGAATTGAGAATAGGTTAAGGTTTAGGTTTAGGGAATCGGGTTCGGGTTCGGGATCGGGTTTAGATTTGGGTTTTCAAGTTTAGGTTTAGGTTTAGGTTAGTGAGTTGAGATTAGGATAACGTGTAGATTTAGGTTTAGGGATTTGAGAATACATTTAGGTTTTAGGTTATTGGTTAAGGTTTAGGTTTTAGGTTTAGGTTAAGTTTAGGTTATAGGTTATAAGTTTAGGTTATAGGTTATAGGTTAAGGTTTTAGGTCATAGGTTTTGGTTTTAAGGTTATAGGTTTAGGTTAAGGTTAAAGTTTTAGGCTTTATAAGCTATAGGTTTAGGGAATTGAGAATATGTTAAGGTTTAGGTTTAGGAAATCGGGTTCGGGTTCGAGATCGTGTTTAGGTTTGGATTTTCAAGTTTAGGTTTAGGTTTAGGTTAGGAAGTTGAGATTAGGATTAGGTGTAGGTTTAGGTTTAGGGATTTGAAAATAGGTTAAGGTTTAGGTTTAGGAATTCGGGTTCGGGTTCGGGATTGGGTTTAGGTTTGGGTTTTCAAGTTTAGGTTTAGGTTTAGGTTAGGGAGTTTAGATTAGGATTAGGTGTAGGTTTAGGTTTAGGGATTTGAGAATAGGTTAAGGTTTAGGTTTAGGAAATCGTGTTCGAGTTCCGGATCGGGTTTTAGGTTTCGGTTTTCAAGTTTAGGTTTAGGTTTAGGTTAGGAAGTTAAGATTAGGATTTGGTGTAGGTTTAGGTTTGAAGATTTGAGAATTCTTTTAGGTTTTAGGTCATAGGTTTTGGTTTAGGTTAAGGTTATAGGTTTAGGTTAAGGTTTAGGTTTAGGTTTAGGTTAAGGTTTAGTTTTAGGTTATAAGCTATAGGTTTAGGGAATCGAGAATAGGTTAAGGTTTAGGTTTAGGGAATCGGGTTCGGGTTCGGGATCGGGTTTAGGTTTGGGTTTTCAAGTTTAGGTTTAGGTTTAGGTTAGGGAGTTGAGATTAGGATTAGGTGTAGGTTTAGGTTTAGGAATTTGAGAATACATTTAGATTTTAGGTTTAGGTTTAGGTTTTAGGTTATTGGTTAAGGTTTAGGTTAAGGTTAGTTTATAGGTTATAAGTTTAAGTTATAGGTTATAGGTTAAGGTTTTAGGTCATAGGTTTTGGTTTTAAGGTTAAAAGTTTAGGTTAAGGTTAAGGTTTTAGGTCTTATAAGCTATAGGCTTAGGTAATTGAGAATATGTTAAGGTTTAGGTTTAGGAAATCGGGTTCAAGTTCAAGATCGGGTTTAGGTTTGAGTTTTCAAGTTTAGGTTTAGGTTTAGGTTAGGGAGTTTAGATTAGGATTAGGTGTAGGTTTAGGTTTAGGGATTTGAAAATAGGTTAAGGTTTAGGCTTAGGAATTCGAGTTCGGGTTCGGGATTGGGTTTAGGTTTGGATTTTCAAGTTTAGGTTTAGGTTTAGGTTTGGGAGTTTAGATTAGGATTAGGTGTATGTTTAAGTTTAGGGATTTGAGAATAGGTTAAAGTTTAGGTTTAGGAAATCGAGTTCGAGTTCGGGATCGGGTTTTAGGTTTGGGTTTTCAAGTTTAGGTTTAGGTTTAGGTTAGGGAGTGAGATTAGGATTAGGTGTAGATTTAGGTTTAGAGATTTTAGAATACATTTAGGTTTTAGGTCATAGGTTTTGGTTTAGGTTAAGGTTATAGGTTTAGGTTAAGGTTTAGGTTTAGGTTTAGGTTTAGCTTAAGGTTTAGGTTTAGGTTATAAGCTATAGGTTTAGGGAATTGAGAATTGGTTAAGGTTTAGGTTTAGGGAATCGGGTTCGGGTTCAGGATCGGGTTTAGGTTTGAGTTTTCAAGTTTAGGTTTAGGTTTAGGTTAGGGAGTTAAGATTAGGATTAGGTGTAGGTTTAGGTTTAGGGATTTGAGAATACATTTAGGTTTTAGGTTATTGGTTAAGGTTTAGGTTTTAGGTTTAGGTTAAGGTTAGGTTATAGGTTATAAGTTTAGGTTATAGGTTATAGCTTAAGGTTTTAGATCATAGTTTTGGTTTTAATGTTATAGGTTTAGGTTAAGGTTAAGGTTTTAGTCCTTATAAGTTATAGGTTTAGGGAATTGAGAATATGTTAAGGTTTAGGTTTAGGAAATCGGATTCGGTTTTGAGATCGGGTTTAGGTTTGGGTTTTCAAGTTTAGGTTTAGGTTTAGGTTAGGGAGTTGAGATTAGGATTAGGTGTAGGTTTAGGTTTATGGATTTGAGAATACATTTAGGTTTTAGGTTTAGGTTTAGGTTTTAGGTTATTTGTTAAGGTTTAGGTTAGGTTTAGGTTAAGATTAGGTTATAGGTTATAAGTTTAGGTTATAGGTTATAGGTTAAGGTTTTAGGTCATCAGTTTTGGTTTTAAGGCCATAGGTTTAGGTTAAGGTTAAGGTTTTAGGTCTTATAAGCTATAGGTTTAGGGAATTGAGAATATGTTTAGGTTTAGGTTTAAGAAATCGGGTTTGGGTTCGGGATCGGGTTTAGGTTTGGGTTTTCATGTTTAGGTTTAGGTTAGGGAGTTGAGATTTGGATTAGGTGTAGGTTTAGGTTTGGTTTATAAGTATAGGTTGAGGTTATAGGTTAAGGTTTAGGTTTAGGTTATAAGTTTCGGTTTTTAGATTTGAGAATAGGTTTAGGTTAAGGTTATAAGTTTAAGTTAAGGTTATAAGTTTAGGTTATAGGTTAAGGTTTAGGTTTAGGTTCTCGAGGTTTACGTTTAGGTTATAGGTTATAGGTTAAGGTTTAGGTTAGGTTTTAAGTTTAGGAAAAGGTTATAGGTTTAGGTTATAAGTGTAGGTTATAGGTTTAGGTTTAGGTTAGGTTATAGGTTAAGGTTTAGGGAATTGAGAATAGGTATAGGTATAGATTTAGGAAATCGGGTTCGGGTTCGGGTTTAGTTTGGGTTATAAGTATGGGTTTGGGTTATAGGTTAAGGTTCAGGTTTAGGTTATTAGTATAGGTTTTGGGATTTGAGAATAGGTTTAGGATAAGGTTATAAGTGTAGGTTATAAGTTAGGTTTTATGTTTAGGTTATAGGTTTGGGTTTGGGTTTAGGTTATAAGTTTAGGTTTTAGGTTTAGGTTTAGGTTTAGGTTATAGGTTTAGGTTAAGGTTATAGGTTTATGTCTAGGTTTAGGGAATCAGGTTTAGTTTCGGGTTCAGGTCGGGTTTAGGTATTCTCTAGTATTATCTACTACATACTAGTAACATACAACTAATATTGGGGCACCATATCATAAGCTACAAGAATTTCATGTCCCCCTAAACAAGGTATCCTCCTTTGATAACATATATATATATATATATATATAAGTTCTTTATTTTCATTTACATTCACAAATACATTCATCATCCATCCAAAAAAATTGAAACAAGTACTTTCACTCTATGACTAACAGTTGAAAAGAAAAATCATGCATCTTATCTTACCACCACAATTAACGGCACGTCGGACTGGCCTGGGGAACCATGTGATACATCCATCCCCAGGATGATTGTGGGAACTTCAGAAATCAGGGGAATGGAAAGTGAGTATTCAACTGCAAGTAAGGAATTCATTCCACCAAGCTATTGAAAAGAATGTAAAGGAGGTTGTCAGCTAGACAGAAATGTAAAGTAGAACAAAAATAACAGTATTCATTACATCTGCTCCACTCTAATAAAAAGTGATGCTTACCTTTTTGTGCCAACTGATGAATATAAAGTAGCATGCCATGAATGATTTATGTCAAACAACAAAAGTTGCCAACATGTCAATAATTCAAAAGTTGAAAGTTACAGAAAAAATCTTTAGTTGTTTGATTTTCAAGTCCTATGATTGAATTGAACTTCAGCTCTTAGTTAGAGTGGAGCTTGAGCTTGGTCAAATGTGGTTTGGCCAATACTACTATCCATAACGAATATAACAAGATCTGGTTTCTACAACATCAAGGAATTTAAATTAGATATAGACAGCATGTTGGCAACCAACGTAAATGAATAAGAGTGATAGACCTTTAGGATAAGAAAATGAATACCGTTGCTTCAGACACTTGGTGCATTTCTTCAAATAGAACCTGGACATTTAATGGAAAACCAAAGCAAGCAACAGTCAAGGACAGTAAAAGAACAAACAACCCTCCATGAAGGATCCACACATTAGAAAAAAAAACTACATGTTCTTCAAGTAAGGAACTTCAAAAGGCATACATGCTATGTGCTAATTAAAAAGTAAGGGTAGAGTATGCTGACAGCTGACCATCGTTTCTTAAGTTGTGGTGTCTTGGCCACCATACGTGTGCCACATGTAGGGCCATCTAACCCATTCAAATCATGGGCCCCATTCTTGATGGAGCACCATTTGAACTCTGCACTGATTGAACGATCTTAACCATCTAATTTCACTCGTTGAACATATTGTTATTTAAATATGTGACAGCAATCAATAGGATGGATGGAATTATCTGATCAATGCAATTTTCTAGTTATGCTCCATCTACAATGGGTCTAATGATGTTCATGGCTAGATTGATCTCTGAAAAATGTATTCTTTTTCTGGTTTTGAACATGTATTTGATGGTGTAATGGACTATTCTATGGAAACAATGCCGTCTTAAGCTGCCTGATATTACTAACTTGAAACTAACTCTAAAACAGCAAAACTTTAATATTTAGGCTTCTAAATATCTAATATCAAAATACAATAACGAATATAAGTCTACACATGAGTAATGATGAATTGGTGACACAATTATAGGTCAATTATGTAAGCACTATTTAAGCACCAAAAGTCAAGCATGATTTGGTGGATTAGGGCCTATGATATATAAGTACAACAACACATAGATGGAAAAATGGAAAAAAAAAAAAGTGAATAGTATATCCCTTTTGATATGTCTCAATATGGTCCACTTCACATCAGCTCATTGAATCCCACTTTATTTTGTGTTTTGATCCTCAAAATAAGCCTACATCTAGTTTAAACTTATCTTATAAACTTCCTGCATGCTTAACATGAATAAAGAGGCGGAAAAAGAGAAAAAATGAAAAAAATAATAGTAGTAATAAATCAAATGGGCCCTTTATGGCCGTATTGGTCTATAATGGCATATTGGCCCCACAACGGTGCCAATATGCACAAACAATTTCAAGATGACAAATAAGCAAGTTCCTTAAGATTTTTGTCTCAAAATCTAAAATAATTTGTGGGTTTTCCTTGAAAATCCATACTTTTGGTGAAATTGAGGAACGGGAATGATAAAAGATTTAGTTTGTACAGTGAGAGCTGAATAAAGCATACAAATCAAAACAAGCCAATTGACTGGTTCCAAATGCAAGCTCCAAAGTATAAGGTATTTGCATCATGGAATCTCATATCCCAAAAGGTTTTTGAGTGTTCTTAAAAATCCAAACTTACAACGAAAGAGTTTGGTTTTGTATTCATAGATCTATATTCATAGATCCAAACTTATATTCAAGGAAATACAGCAAAAATTAGATCTATATTCATAGATCATAAATGTTTGGTTTTTGTATATGTTTATGCATTGAACAATTAAAATACTAACTTTCCTAAGATGGTCCCGCCAATAAAGGATTTCGTGATACCAATTGGAGTTTGGTTTACTATTAGGACTCTTTTCCCAGGAAAGTTGAAGCAATCAACCTGATCCATGGTTCTGTAATTGTTGTGTTGCATGGCTATGTTGATGGATTTCCCTACTTGGTTATATTTTGCAGCCATGTTACTGTTCTCAGGGAAACAATGCCGAGACATATTCCCATCTACATTAACACCAATGGAGGTTGAATGCATTTCATCCATTTCTCTAATTTTTATCCATGTTATTCATCCATTTCTTTGATTTCTCTCCATTTCTCTGATTTACATCCCTCTAATTATTGGGATAAAGCCCTAAAATGATCTATAAAAATGGATGAATGGCATGGATAAAATATATACATCATGGTGGGGCCATAGATCATACAGGGCCATAGATCATGGTGGGGCTGCAGAGGAAATCGGATTGCATACTGAGTTACTCAGTACGCTCTTATTGTACTGAGTAAACTCAGTAGGGCCCACCTTAATCCCTAAATCCCCAAATCCCCAAATCCGTAAATCCCTAAATCCCCAAATCACTAAATCCCCAAATTGTTTCAATTGGTATTGAGATTGAGAGAGATTGAGAGAGAGAGAGAGGGAGAGAGATACCTGTTCTCAGGCGATTGGACGGTAGCAGCTATGGATTATTCTTAGGTGATTGGACGGCAGCAGCTTCGTCGGGCTTGATCTCCCCAGATTCAATGTCGGACTCCAGTTTCTCCTTAAGTAAGTCATGGTGGTCTCTATCATACCCTGTTCCTCGTTGCTCCTCTTCTTCCTCGTCGAGAATCTCGCCCTCTTCCTTGTCATCATTGCCATAGGGCCGAGGCTCAGAGGGGATTGTGTCCACGGTAAGCGGAGGAAGTTCGTTTTCTTCGCCGCTCTTGATGTGGTCGTGGCGATGGTGGTGGCGATGGCTGTGATGGTGGTGGTGATGGCGGTGACTGTTGTGGTGCAAAATGGGGAGAGAGAGGAGAGAGAGAGAGTGAAAAAAAATTTGGGCGCGGCTCTATTTTGAGCGCGCGCCCGATTTTGGGAAACAATGGTCGGTGCTCTGTGGGACCCACCATGATGTATGTGTTGCATCCATGTCATCCATCTATTTTTACAGATCATTTTATGATATGAGACCAAAAATGGGGTATATCCCAATCTCAAGTGGACCACATTATAGGAAACAGTGTTGAATGAGCGTCGACCATTAACAATATTTTGAGGGCCATAAAAGTTTTGGATCAAGTTGATTTTTGTTTTTTCCCTTCATCTGGGCGTGTATGACCTAATCAACATGTTAGATGTCAAATAAATAGTACAGCGGGCCTTAGGAGGATTTTAATGGTGGATATCCAATCACTATTGTTTTCATATGGTGTGGTCCACCTGAGATTTAAGGCCTGTTTGGTTTTCTGGCTCAAGTGTAATTACGTTGTAAATGAGTAATCATTATTTACCAAGGTAATTACCTTCATGTACCTTCATCTTTCCCAATGCTAATTTAACTTGTTACTTTTTAAGCACTTAAATCGAGGAATTTGTAAAATAAATATGGGGCCCACCATAATGTGTGTGGCTTATCCACACCGCCCATTCATTATGCCAAATGAATTTAAGGCATGAGCCCAAAACTTAGGCAAATCTAAAGGCCAAGTGGACCACACCACACGAAATTATGAGAATTAAATGCCTACCATTAATAACTTGTTGAGGCCCTTAGAAATTTTAGATCAGGCTTATATATATATTTTTCACTTATCCATGTCCATGTAACCCTATGAACGGGTTAGATGGTGAATAAACCTCAACCCGGGCCTAGTAAAAGAATTAACTTTCAACGGTGGACAAATTAAGTCCATTGTTTCCTTTCATGTGGGCTAATTGAACATTAGATCTTCCTAATTTTTTCGGATCAAGCCTCAAAATATTCTAATAAAACAGATGGACGACACAAATATATTATATACATTATGGTGGGGCCCGTGAATTTAAGTCAACATTTTTGGACCGGTTTCCCAGGTGAAATTACTCACGCGTTTCCAAACAGGTGAAAGAATGTAATAATTACTTTTTTACAATGATTTATAACAATTTACCTGTATTATGGAAAACCAAACAGGCCCTTATATCCCTCTCATTTTTAGGATCAAGAGATAAAATGATCTTTAAAAATGGATGAACAGAATGTATGAAACACATACATCATGGTGGGGCCCACAGAGCACCGACCACCAGCCACGGGGCTGGTGGCTGGGGGAGTAGCCAATCTGTTTCCCAATTTTGGACGTGGATGAACATGGACATGGATGTCCTGTCCGGAGCTCTATGGGACCCACCATGATGTATTTTGTTTATCCATTCCATCCATTAATTTTAATAAATAATTTTAGTACATGATCCCAAAAATAAAATATATTGAAGGCCCAAGAGGACCACACCATAGGAAGCATATGTGATTTAATCTCCATATTTCCTACCGTGTGGTCCACTTTAGCCTTCAATATACCTGATTTTTAGTTTCATGACCTATAATAATATTTCAAAATAGATGGACGGCTTAAATATAAAACATAAATTTTTGTAGGCCCTATAGAGCCCCTATAGAGCCCTATAATAATATTTTAAAATAGATGTATGGTTTCGATATAAATCATATATTTTTATAGGCCCTATAGAGCCCTATAACCTAATCTTTTTTCTCAGATCATTATAAAGTATCATGCAAAACATTAGGCAGGAACAAGGCTTGGGTAGACTACAAATTGGGCATTGTACTTCCACCATTAAAAACTTCTTGGCAGCTGGAGAAGTTTCGGATCAAGCTCATTATGTGTGTCCCACTTGGATGAGGGGTCAGACCCAGTTTCAACCGCATTCAAAATTCATGTTGGCCCCACCAAGTGCTTTTATATTTTTTTAGATGTCTTCACATAATTTTAGATGGTATGGCCAACCTGAGTTTCGTATACGGATGATTTTTGAGATATCTCATAAGCTAAAGGGGACACATCAAAACTATGTATATGTCCCACCTTATTCCATGTCTGTATTAACTTATAACAGGTTGGATCTCAAATAAACATCGCGGTGGGCCCTAAGAAGGTTTCAATAGTGGGTGTCACTATCCCACTCTTTTCTATGGTGGGTCCACTTGAACTTTGGATCTACCCCATTAGTCAGATGCACCATTCCATGGTGGGCCACGACCTTAAAAAATAAAGTCAATCCATGACTTGTCATGGGTGGGCCACACCACATACTATAGTCGAGAGGGTTACCCTCCCATTAAAACATTCATAATCATTTATTGGGCCCACCTAGATGTGGTTCATAGATCCAACCCATTCATTATGTGTGTCCCACTTGGATGAGGAGTCAAACTAAGTTTCATACACATCCAAAACTCATGTGGGCCTCGCCAATTAAATGCTTTTATATGTTTTAGGGATGTCTCACATAGTTTTAGATGCTATGGCCCACCTGAGTTTCATATACGACTGATTTTTAGACTTAAAGGGGACACATCAAATGCATGGTGTTGATGTTCTACACACATCATGGTGGGGTCCACACAGAGTAACCTCATGGGAAGTTCTTATGAGGTGACCTTATAGTACCATTTCACTATTTAGGTAACTCCTTCATGGGTGTTATGCTAACCGTGTAGGGCCCACCTTGATATATTTTATGTATATCGACACCGTCCATATATTTTTCCATCACATTTTAGGATGTGATTTCAAATCATAAGAAAATAATCTCAGGTGGGCCATACCAATCAAAACAATAATGAATAACTATTAAAAACCTTTTGAAGGCCACAAAAGTTTTGGATTAATTTGATCTTTGTAGTTTACCTTCATCTAGATCTTCTTTACATTATCAACAAGTTGGATTGCAAATAAACATTACTAAAACCTTACAATGGGCTCTTTATAATTTTTAATGACGAGGTACTATATTATCATTCTTTCCAGTGGTACAGTCCACTTAAGATTTAAATCTATACAATTTTTTATACCCGGCCCAAAAAATTGTGTAGATTTAAATCTTAAGTGGAGAAACATAGGGGCGGCAAGGATATACAACTTTTGGGCCGGGTATAAAAAATTGAGATTTTGTATATCACTTTTTAAATCTCACTTTTGTTAAATAACTTTTCAATTTTTCTTGTCAAAATACAAAATCTAGTTTTCTCCTTTAAAAAAAAAAATATATTTTTTACAATTTATCAATTTTTTCACAATTTTGTTTAATTTTTTAAATTTTCTTTTTCAAAATATCATTTTTTTTGTCGAAATCTTGTTATATAACTTTTTAATTTTTCTTGTCAAAATATAAAATCTAGTTTTCTTTTTTAAAATATATATTTTTTTTACAATTTGCCAATTTTTTCACAATTTTGTTTAATTTTTTAAATTTCCTTTTCAAAATATCACTTTTTAAATCTCAATTTTGTTATATAACTTTTCAATTTTTCTTGTTAAAATACAAAATCTAGTTTTCTCTTTTAAAAAATATATATATTTTTTTACAATTTATCAATTTTTTCACAATTTTGCTTAATTTTTTAAATTTTCTTTTTCAAAATATCATTTTTTTTATCGAAATCTTGTTATATAACATTTTAATTTTTCTTGTCAAAATACAAAATCTAGTTTTCTTTTTTAAAAAATATATATATTTTTTTACAATTTGTCAATTTTTTCACAATTTTGTTTAATTTTATAAATTTTCTTTTTCAAAATATCATTTTTTTATCGAAATCTTTTTTTTTTTCAAAATTATCAACATTATTCAAAGTTCTTAATTTTTTTTTCAAAATTTAAATTTTTTCCTTAAACATTGTTAATTATTTTTCTAAGCTTTTTAACTTCTTTTTTTTCGAAATTCATAAATTTTTTTGTTCTTAATTTTTGACCTGAGCATTAAAGACGGTTTAGGACCATCTCTAATGTAGACGGTCTTTGACAGTCTCAAATGACCACTATAAGACAGCTAAGCATCGTCTCTAATAGAGACGGTCTTTGACAGTCTCAAATGGAGACTGCTAAGGACCGTCCCTAATACAGACGGTCTCAGATAACAGTAAAAGACGGCCGATGACCGTCTCTAATTGAGACGGTCCTTGACAATCTCAGATTACCAATAAAAGATGGTCAAAGACCGTCTCTAATAGAGACAGTCTTTGACAGTCTCAAATGGAGACAGCTAAGGACCGTCCCTAATACAGACTATTTTTTACCATCTCAGATTATAGGAAAAGACGGCCAATAATCGTCTCTAATTGAGACGGTCCTTGACAGTCTCAGATTAGTGGTAAGAGACGGCCAATGAAAGTCGCTAATATAGACGGTCTTTGACCATCTCAAATGGCCACATATAAGACGGTCAGAGACCGTCTCTTATTCCAGACTGTCAATGGTCGTCTTTTATCCACAGTTAATGACAGTTTTTGACCGTCTTAAATGATTTGTGGACGTTCAAGTTTTTAAGACAATATTAAGGACGGTCAAGGGCCGTCTAAAAGTTTAGAGATGGTTTACGGCCGTCTCTAAAGCGTCTCTAAACCAAGCAATTTTAGAGACAGTCTAAAACCGTCTCTAAATCCGTCATTTTTTTCCATTTTTCACGTAGTGTGTGCTCCCGAGAGCAACTGGGTAATGAGATTGATCCTAGATTTTAAGGTAACCTAGCGTCAATGATTCTACAAGTTTTGGGTCTTGCAGATCGTATTTAAAGTGATTCAAGCGGATTTCATAGCTAATCTAGTTTAGCACTTAGTTAAACTTGTCCACTTTCTAAAGGATTTGAGGTTTGGGAGGTTCAAAGGGGGTTAGGATCTACCCCTTGCCTAAGGACATCTAACTCCAGGTTGGCAAAAATCTGGGGCGTTACAAGAGCATACCTCCATCTACATTTAAAGACGATGGAATACTTGAACAGATCATCACAAACTCCAATGTGGAAAATAAGTCACGCCCAGCTAAACTTCCCAACTCTTTCGATGATTGCTTGGCACACTTTGCAAATTCAAACGATCCCATGTCAAAAGATAAGGTGGATGCCTTGCAAGACAACATCTCGGTAGTCATCACTGACAGAGAGAACCCTTATTTTGAAGCCCCTACTTCCCCTGATCCTAAATGTCTACCATTAAAGGAAGATGAGCTGAAAATTGAACCGAAGTTTGGAACTTCGGAATATGTTGAGACTACAACACTTCTTAAGAAGTTTTCTAAACTTTATTTACTTGTAGTCTCTGATTCACCAGGGGATACTAACATTAAAACTTCTTATGTTACAAGTGATTCGTATATACTCCGGATACCTCAAGCAATTCAATGAAAAATTTCTTATGAGGTACATAGGTTTATCTGGAAAGTCATACTCTAGGGCATCCAAGCCTATTACAAAAAGGGCTTTTGGATGATCCTGTTGAGGAACTTACTGAGAAACTTATCAAGATATTGGCCGGAAGAGGAACCTTGCGGCATGATCGAGTAATTTTTCCCTGTTTTCATAGGATTAGGGTAGTTTGCTTTATGCTGTTCTAGGATAGACGATTTTATGCCATTAGATTAGTTTGTTTTATACATTATTTTAGGATAGTTTGATTTCATGTCTCCACTCTCATGCTGACCGGCTTTCATGCTACATCCTCTTGGAAAGTCTCTCTCTTGATTTCGTTACCCAGGTACTATCTTTCCCTCACTTTCCCTTTACTTTCGTTATCTCATGTGCATTATATGCTCATATCTTTTACATTGAGGACAATGTAAATTTTAGGTTGGGGGTGGGAGATTAGGTTTCCTAATCAGTGTTTTCTTGGTCTTGAGCAAAAATTGTGAAAATTTTTAATTTTTATAGAATTTCTTGTGAATTTGAAGTGATTTTGATTGTCATCTAGGGCACTTAGAATATCAAGACATGTGATGTTGGTAATCTATGACTCTTGGATTCAGTATCTGTTAAATTTCATAGTTAAGTTTGAATTGTTAATCTAGAATTAGAAGTTGTAAACATTGATTGAGTCATGATTTCACATGTCACATCTCGCTCTCACATTAAGGCTTCAGTTTGATATTGAAGGGTTAACTTGGTAATCACTAAGCACGTAAGGATCCAGCTTGGAAAATGTGTCCATCATGATCAATAATAATAAAAAAATGAAAAAAAAAAAAGAAGAATTGAAAAGCAAGAAAAAGAAAATACCCACCTAAGAAAACCAACCGCCTTTGAAAAGGGTTGGGCGAACGGTCTTCACCATAGTTTTGCTCCCTATAGGTGCAGATTCAATTCCCCATGGTTGATATTTGGAAAGGGTTGGGTGTACGGTCTTCACCATAGGTGTGCTCCCTATAGGTGCGGATTCGATTCCCCTCCTTGGCGTTACTTAAAATAAAAAAAAATAAAAAAAAAAAAAATTTTAAAGTGGATAAAAGTCATCAAAAGCTTGATGAACGGGGCACGTTGGTTTAGGTTTTGGTTGTCCTAAATACCCTTTTTTTTTATTAGTGTTATCATGAAATTGACAATTGGATCTCTTAATGGTGATGAGTCGAGGTTACACTATACACCCATGGAACTCAATATTTAGAATTTTTCTAGTTGATGGATTAATACTTTGAACGTGATTAGGAAGTTTACCGTGCACTTGAGTCCAGGAGAAAGCAATGCCCAACATTCATGAATCTTAGAATTCTAATATCTAAATTATTTTTCAAAATCACTTAAGTTTATAAAAATTTTCCTATCATTCTCAACTTATTTTTCGCATACTTTGCTCGGGACTAGCAAAATGCTGGTTGGGGGTTGTGTTGAGGGTCAAATATTGTATATTAGACCCCAGTTATTACCTGGGTTTACAAACATGATATTGTTTAAAGACCTATTTTAATCGTGTTTGTACTGCAAGGTAAATTTACAGGCTTGGACTGAAAAAGGGTGCTAAAAGCCGAGATTTAACGCTCAAAATTCACCAAAGCATGGGATGGACCCTAAGGGACTAAGATCAACGGATTTACATGCCAGATATCCGAGAAAATCGAGAAACCGAAGCTCAAGTGGCCTGAAAGTCAGTCAGAATGCAAGATCATAGGGTTCTCAACATCCATTCGGCTCGAAACTTCATACATGCCCTAAGGACCTTAAATTAACCGTACACGTCAAAATTCAGCCCTTGGATCAGTTTGTAAGTGACTCGATGGACAAGATTAGACAATAACCATTAAGAAAGCATCTTGGACATCCTTGGGAGATCGGGACCCAAACTGAACCGATGAAAAGAGCATGAAAAACGGTGGATATCCGTCAAATTTCACTTCTTTTGGACGGTATAGTAGGGAGAAAGGAATGACAGACGTTTCTAGAAGGGAGAGTGGCAAATTTATAAATAATCAAAACTCTATATGTAAGCACATAAGCAAGAAGAGATTTGCTTCAACGTTCGGTATTGACTCATCACAGGTGGATGGTGTGGCCCACCTAAAGTTTGGATCTACTTCATACTTTGACCCACAGGCTTACACGTTACTAAGAAGATGATGAACGGAGTAGATCTTCAAAAATGCCATCAGAAGTGGACCTCACCTATTTTTTACAAACCATCCAAACAGAGCCATGAGAAACATCCAGTGACGGTCGTGCTAGCCACTGGGTTTTTACTGTGGGTCCCACCCATCATTCCATTAGATGATCTGACCCATCCAACTGCTCTATGGAGTGGCCAAGACCCTTGCCAAGCTCGCCGTTCAACCCAATGCAAGTGTACGCAAGTGGAATGTTGTAAAACATAGAATGGATGGCAGAATCTTTACTGAAAGATAAATCAAATGGGCCACACCAAACCCAATCCAAAATTGTCCATATCGAGATGTTTTTTCGACATGAAGACAATGGACGGAGTGGATTTCTTGAATAGCCCTGTTTGTGGGCCCCATTGACTCCAAAAGGATCCGGTTTTGGATTCCTTACGTGTACGCATGTCTTAAGAGTCCTGGACAATCCGGGGCGTTCTGTGATCTTGGCTAGGATCGGGCCGATGATCCTAGCAGACCAAATCCTTCCCCTGGGACAACCGACCACTATCAAGAAGCTCAAATGGATCAGATGGCTGAAATGGATCGGCTAATCGTGCCAAACGCGGGTTCATTGCGCGGGTTGTGAATTACAGTGCGAAAGTCTCCACCGACTCCAGCAGTAACGTCAGTTCTCCAAACCGACTCCCTCTCTACCACCCTTGGCAGCTATAAAAGAGAGAGAGAGAGAGAGAGAGAGAGAGAGAGAATGTGAGGATCTATCTTAGCTTTAGGTGGACGTGAGAGCAAGAGAGTTTTTCTTTAGTTTTTCTTTCTTTCTTTTGAGAATTAGTTAATCATGCTTGTGGTTAGCTAACCTCTTAGATAGGGCTAAGAGGTGAAGCTTGCGGAGTGACGGGATTGATTTTACGGCTTTGATTTATATTATGAACTGATTTTAATTATGGTTTGATTTTAAGGAATGCCTTTAGTTTTTAATGGTTTGTTGTGGCTAAAATTACAATAGATCTGCTATGGCTTTAAGTTTTTCCTTTCCCTTATATGATTATGAAATCAGGAAGCCCTATTGTTCACCATCGTCTCTTGGGCATAGTTGGATGACGGAATCCTTCCTAACTTTCATGCATCACTCAGATTGGTTGTGAATTGGGTTAATTATGTTGTTTGCTTTGTCTCATGGGCATGGTTTTGTGATGGAATCCATTCTAATTTACACCCGTCTGATCTCTTGAAAACTAGATTAAATGAAGTTCAGAATTGATTTTCAGGTTATATCTTTCAACTGGATGAAGATGGGACTTGAAGTCCAATTGAGTTCGTGAATCAACCGTAGATTTCCCTAATCTCTACAAGTGGATCCTCTGAATCCCTAGTTTCCTACCTCTGAATTCTACCTATTTTAGTTTACTATTTCACCATTATTCTCTCAAATTACAATCGATTTAGATTTCATCTTATTCTAGTTCTAGTTCTACTTAATTTCAGATTACGTACAGGTTTCAGTCCCTGTGGATTCGACCTCGGTCTCACCGAGTTTATTACTACATCACAACCCTATACTTGGGGTGTGAACAGAGATCGCTCACTTAAACATTTAACTATACTGAATTCTCTGCTTCTGCATCAACTGATTCTTTTTGTTTCTTTCGTAGTTAATCGGGAGTTAACAGTCGTAGACAAACAGATTGTCGTGGCTCAACCACAACAAAGACCACTAGAGGCCGACACTCTTGTGATCACTAAGATCTAGACCATTGATTCGAAAGCAATGGTCAGTGCTGAAGGCCTCCCTTCTCACAGCCTTCCTGAAGTCAGTACTCTCCCCACTGACTTAGAGTACATGATCCAGATTCCTTGCGTCGAGAAACCTTCTTCCATGTTGATGATCCTTCCTGCAGAACCAACCCCTTTAATGGTCGAAGATGTCCCTATTTCAGAAGAAGCTGAGATTGTGGCCACAAAAGTAATGGTGGCCGAGACAACGGTCGAGATCGAGGAAACCACGACGGTTGAAGTTGTTGAGGCGATGACAGTCGAGACCATTAAGCTTGATTCTCATCCACCATCTGCCCTAGAACCCACATCTGCGGATGATGCTCTCACCTTCAACAGTGAGGATCTCCCTTCCTTTGAAGATATCATGTCTTCGTTTGAAAGGGCCCTTGTTAGAGAAATAGTCGTGACCGAGTCTCCTTCACTATCGGGCAACCTGCAAGATGTTAAAGCTGAGCTTCAGGGTCTCTTGCAAATGAAATTGGTGGGATCTCTCAATGTAACACCCTGAAATTTTCAATTCCCGAATATTGAAAGTTCTCGAGTGTTACCATGAAATTTAATTTAGTATATATATATATATATATATATATATATATATATATATATGTATGTATGTATCTCACCAATTTAGCCTATCCTAACCTTACATTTATTTTATAACCTGAGTTTCATCATTGAGAATAATCTTCATCCATAGATCATGTCATCCGACAGTTGCTTTGTAGGACAAGATCATCATATATTTAAGTATTCTCACTTGTTCATTATAACCAACCATTTAATCAACTATTCACCGATAGGTAAAGATATTTGACTGTCCACTTTGAGTTTAGACTACCTAATTATGGTAAACTAACTACCTGATCTATACATCCACTCATACACATATCAAATTAAAATTTTGATCCGTTCATCTTGTTCACCACCTATGAATATGCTTAACCTACCATCAAAACTACAATCTGAGAAACTCATATATGAACAAGTCACTTAAATCTAACGGTATACATGTTCTGCCTCTTGATCACTCCAAAAACCCACTTATGATCATCATTTTACAAAAATAACCATACACCCACTTACATACATGATCAGAGTACTAACTATAAAGTTTTTCTATTTTTAACATGTCATCTGACCATCCATTATTTTGGTTGATATATGTACATTCCCTTAATTAATTTGTTATAATTCTTTATTCATAATGATTTAGATATTAATAATTACTTAGAAACGTGCCTATAACCATGTATAACCATTAGATTTTCCAAAACTCTCATATCAGCAATAATTACGAAAATGCCATTAACATAAACCCTTGAATTCTAGATCACATGGTTCTCATGATTTGTTTGAAGTAAAATTTTATACCATGCCTATGTACCATAAATTAACCATACATGTCAATTTTTAGTCCTTAGATCAGTATAAAAGTGACTCAATTGACAAATCAGCCCCTTAACCATTGATTTTAGTATCAATTGAGTGAAAAAATCTCGTGGGTAGTTGTAGTAGGATATTTTCCTTCATATGCACGACTTGGATTGCCCATAATATGAACTATGTATGAAATATGAAGATCCCACTTTAGTAGGCTTTTCCTTAAGCGCAAAGTTATCCTTTTGAGGCTTACCAACTCATAAATCTGGATCTTCCGATTTAACCATTTTCTGTCGTTCATCGCAACTCAAATTTGGACTACACTTTAGTCTCATATGACTACGAGGTTATACAAAATTTAGACCCCGATCTATGATCCTACACCGTTGAATGTTAAAGTCAGTTCCTTCATTTTGGTACAAAAGGTGAAATTTCAAATTTAGGCCTTTTCCACCATTAATCAATTATCAACTTTTATTTAACTATTTTTCTATCCTGACTACACAATTTTTCCAAAATTGGGCCTTGATCATTAAGTGTGGCCCATTAATTAAGATTAAGTTCATTTTAGACCCCGTTAGGAGAATTTTCAAGATAAGTCAATCTAAATTTCGAATCATCAAGAAAATCATATATCCCTCTTACTCAAGCGATGTTGTGATTCATGTAGAAGCTTTCTTACATGGATATCTACCTAGGGTTTAGATCTAAGGCTAAGGTGAGGGATTCTTTCAAGCTTATACTAACTTGAGTTGATATGATTTATCTTGTTTTTATATACTTTCATATTACTGTGTTTCACCATGCAATTGATTGATTTATTATTAACAATTATTTATCATTTTAGGAATTATGGTTAAGGAATGATTTTAATTATGTGTGATTTTTATGAATTTATATGGGTGATGAATACAAGCTTTACCCTTTTACCAATTTTGAGAGCGATGCGTGCATCCACTATATTAAGTTGGCCTTTTTCTCCTCTCCCCTTATTTTTATTGAGTCAACATATTTTTTTACTCCTCTTTTATTGAGATAGCTTAATGCTACTTTTCTCCTTTATTAGGTTAGCCTTGTGCTACCTCTCCTTGTGGCTTAGGCACGTGTCTTGGAATTCTAAAACTACCATGGTTTAATTTATTTTTCTTTTGATGCAAGTGATGTGTTAGAGGTCTCACAACTAGTGATTCAAATATTTTATCGTGGACGTTATGCACTCTAGGTAGAGACCCTCTTAGTCGATGCGTAATTTCATGAATTTTGGGTAGTGGCGCACAAATCGACGTAAGTATTCCGTAATGAGTGTTACATCACTTCTGGGATTGCATGTCGCAAATAGTCGCTTCATGAACAAATCATATCAAGTAATTCATCTGATTCATATGTTATGTCATCTTGAGGTGTTCACGTAAATCCATGGTAGCATTAGACACACTGACGAATCTCTGTAGTTATGGGATGCGGGGCGAGCCGGGTTTTCTATGAATTATATTCCACATTGTGATGATCACTATGTATGATGAGCTGCACACACTTTGTTAGGAATTCATTCATATATATTGGTTGCGCATACCTATACCACTCATAGTGGTAGAGTACGAGACGTATCAGAACCCTTACATTACTCTTATAAATCTCTTGAATTATTGTTAATTATAAAGGATAACCATCACTATGAGTAGGGCATTGACCCTTTCCAAATGTATATATGATGCAGGTGATGTATAGATTGAAGACACCGATGACAATCTCCCTACCGAAGATTATTCTGAATAAATAAATAGTTAGCTTTATATTTAGTTTTATTTATTTCCGCTGCAAACTTTGATAATGTAATAAGCTCCCATTGAGAGGGCATTTAATAATTTGTTGAATTCTTTTAATCTAATGGAATAATAAATACAATTGATTTTACTCTCGTGAATGTAACTAGATGTGATCTAAATAGAAAGAAAATCAAGGTAAGATTTTGAAGCATCCAAATCTTTATATTATTAACACTCGTAATTCTCGAGCATGAGTATGTACTCGAGTCGCGAAAATTTGGGATGTTATAGTTGGTATCAAAGCATGAGAATGAGATTAACTGGGCTTGAGGGAATGAACCATCATAAGTGTCACGCCACAAACTCGAAAACCGGGCTCACAAATTATCGATCGCCGAATTCGGTGCCGACAGCCTCCGTAGTTCCCCATTCTCGGCTTCCAGTGTCCATACACCAGGTTCTGATCCTGGGATCCTACAAGGAGGATTTTTTAACGTACATTTATCTCATAAGAAGCATAACCACAAGTTTACACAAATCACAAGGCAACATCATCATCACATATCCACTAATGTAAACATTTGAGTACAGTGCTAAAAGGGATATATATATATATATATATATATATATCAAAAATCAAAGCTCCAGGAGGTGGCTGCACGCTCCATGCTCAACGCTGCTACAACCTAACGCCATCTGCACGCATCTATCGTGCATAAGCTTATAGAAAGCTTAGAGGGTGGTGTAAGTGTGTGAGTAGTATATGCATTCTCAGAATGTAATATCAGAGTAAACGGAAATACTGGTTAGTCCACGAACCATACAATATCAGAGTAAGCAAAAATACTGACAAGTCTATAAAAATATCATCAACCTCATCCAGGATATACGCTAAAAAGACATAATAAGCTAATGTCATATACTAAGAAAGTAATGTAAATTGGCCATATAATACGAAAACATAATGAACCAGATATCAGATATCGAGGATGCCATACAATATGCAATTCAAAAGAGCTATGAATACCATCAGCTTTATCTAGGTCATATAAAATGCGGAAACATAGCAACCCAAAATGCCATATGCCGAGGATGTAATGCAATATGCAATATGTGGTGCGAATGAAATGACTAAGTTGCGGTGTGAAGTCGGGATGATTGTACGTGGCGTTGCAGGCTATGGGGACTATCACAAAGGACTTTTATCCAAACCAGTCCCATACCTAACTTTGGATATATAGACTCAATGTGGTAAACTCCTGATCTCAGGTTAGTCGCGCGCCCCAACCGAAATCCTGGCCTATGCGAAAGTGCACATAACAATTAGTTGCGCACCACCAGCCCGAGTGGATAGTGAATGAATAAATGAATATAATGTTGAGTATGTAACTCATGCTCCACAAATCGATACTGTATATCTTTGGGATCATCACCGGGGTCTAGTATATTCTACACCAACTTGTCGCCCCATCAAGCGTACAACTGGATAAGTGGAAGAGACCTCATTATCCGCCTACCAATATTGGCCGGACTCATCAATAGCGGACCCATTTATGAGCTGGTCAGACTCAGCTTAGCATTGCCTACTCCCTCAGGTGGGTAAGGCCACACCTCCTCCCAACTGACCACGACACAGTGGGAGACACGGCCTCCTGGTATTCGGCACTCGGGCGCTCATGTATCCACTCGGTCTCGACGTTGAGATGTCCTCTAGTACCAAGAAGGTTTAGGGATTTTCACCCAGGGCCATTTATGGCAGCCCATGCTAATATCATATTTCCTGTGTCCCATCTGGTCATCCATGATATGTTTGTGGAGGCTACAGCCCTAATGTTGCTGGGGCGTACAGTAATCACAACACGCAATGCAAGATGCATGAGTCATACAATCTAGTCATGCATCAATCCAGCAATACCGTGCACTCATGTGAGATAACCTCCAGCTATCAGGGAGTCTCCTAACAACCTGCCCAATGACATATGCAATGGTCAACCATATCTCATAAATGATGCGTATGTGCATGTATCATGATGTTATTATGTCACATACTCATAATTGGTACCAATAACTAGCCTCGATAATCGGCATCGACAGTCAGCCTCAACAATGTGGACATTTAACCAACATTGCCCCTAATGAGTGGCCCACATAGAGCCTAACGTATGGTGGACCCATGGCCTCAAAGGGCCTAATATACAACACCATGGGCCCCACTCAAGGGCTTAATACACATCACAATGGGCCTCTCCCATGGGCCTAATATACATTACAATGGACTCCATCACCTGGCCCTCAAATGCATCTCAATGAACCTCACCATATAAGCCTAATATACATCACAATGGGCCTTCAACACAGGCTGAATACACATCACAAATGGGCCTCAAATATGGGCTGCATATACATAACAATGGGTCTTATCAATCGGCCTCAGCAATCAAAATCGGCCTCGGTGGTCGGCCTCAACAATCGAAATCGGCCTCGATAATCGGAATCGGCCTTGATAATCGGAATCGGCCTTGACAATCGGAATCAGCCTCGATGATCGGAATCAGCCTCGACAATCAGAATCGGCCTCGATGATCGAAATCAGCCTCGACAATCGAAATCGGCCTTAACGATCAGAATCGGCCTCGATAATCGGAATCGGCCTCGACAATCGAAATCAGCCTCAATGATTGGAATCGACCTCGATGATCGGAATCGACCTCGGTAATCGAAATTGGCCTCAACAATCAGAATCGGTATCGACAATCAGAATCGAAATCAGCCTCAACAATCGGCCTCAACAATTGGCCTTGACAATCAGAATCGGCGTAATATACATCATCATGGGGCCTCACTCAAGGGCCCCAAATACATCAAATGAGCCGAATCAAATGACCCGTATCAAATGGTTCGAATCATATGGGCCAAGTCAAATGGGCCGATTGAATGGGCCGAATTAAATGGGCCAATACAAATGGGTCGATTGAATGAGCCGAATCACATGGGCCGATCGAATAGGCCGAATTAAATGGGTCAAGTCAAATGGACCGATCGAATGGGCCGACTTAAATAGGTCGATACAAATGGGCCAAATCACATGGGCCGATACAAATGGGCTGATCGAATGGGCCGAATTAAATGGGCCAAGTCAAATGGTCGATCGAATTGACCGAATTAAATGGGCCAATACAAATGGGCCAAATAAAATGGGCCAAATTAAATGGGTCGATTGAATGGGCCGATACAAATGGGGCGAATTAAATGGGCCAAGTCAAATGGGCCGATCGAATGGACCAAATTAAATGGGCCAATCGAATGGGCCGAATCACATGGGCCGATACAAATGGGACAAATCAAATGGGCCAGGTTGAATGGGCCCAAACCAACCACACCATTCATCTATAGCTAGAGATCATTTTAGAGCATTATCACAAAATGAATCATATCCCAAGGATCATCTGGACCATACCACAAATGGCAGTGGTGATAATGATTTTCACTGTTGAATTCCAGTGGGCCCCACCATAGTATTTATTTTCCATCCAGTCTATTCACAAGGTCACAAGGACCTGAGCAGGGAGGGAAAAAAATAAATATTATATTGATTCAAAACTTCTGTAATCCCAAAAGGGGGTTTCAATGGTAGACATTCAAAGCCACTGTTTACTGTAGTGTGGTCCACCTGATAACTGGATCTATCTTGCCAAAAGGATGAACGATGTGGATAAAATACATCCATTAGGTGGGCCCCACCCATCCAGCATACTGGATGGTGTGGCCAAAACCCATACATCACGGTGGCCCTAGGACGACAAGGATTCAACACATGCATCATGGGGGGTCAATGACCGTGTCCATTGGATGGACGGTCTAGATAGAATATCTGCTGCACCATCCAGCAACTGGACGATGTAGATGAGATCATACATCATGGTACGGTCCATGTAGTGGCCCACCAATATAATACCATTAATATAATATATATATATATAATACCTTCACAATGGCAAAATTTTGCCTATACTCACCATCCAAATACATCTGGACGGTGCAGATTCCATATTAAAGGTGGGTCCCATGTGGGAGTGGCCCACCATAGGATCTTTATTTAATTATAATATATTATATATATATATATATATACACACACACACACACACTACACCTGTTATATTATTATAATATAATGTTATAATCTTAAAGTATCCAGCGTCCAGAGGGTCTGGACGTTGGGTAGAGGGCCGTTGGGAGGTGGCTGCACTGATGTGGGCCCATCTCCACATGTGCAGCACATCTGGAGTGGTCCCCACTCCTTGTTACCTCATAATATAGACATACATCATGGTGGGGTCCACACATGTAGCCCACATCATCTCTGGATCAAACTGATACTTATGTTTTCCTTCATTCGGGCCCGTCCAAACGGACTACCATGTGGGCCACTCGGTGGACGGCATAGATAAAGTACATACTTCTTGGTGGGCCACACACACAGACACCATCATCCATAAAAGAGAGAGAAAGAGAGAGAAAGATATGTGAAGGGGAGGGATCCCGCCACTATTGGGCCCTCACTATACAATGCATACATCAAGTGGGTCCCACATCAAGTGGGCCCTAAAATTTGGAATCAACGGTGGATCACCCACATTTGGCCTCCTTCTTTAGCTCCTTGGACTCCTAGGCTCCATGGCTTTCATCTCGATGGAGGTTGATGAAGAATGGAGGGTTAAGATGGGAGATGAGAGGGGGTAAGAAAGTGGGCCACACTTGGCTTTGGGAGAGCTTGGACGTTGGGTGCTTGCTCTTGGGAGTTTGGAGATTGAAGATAGAAATGAGAGAGAGAGAGAGAGAGAGAGAAGTGATGGATGAAAAGAGATGGAGGGAGTGGGTGTTGTAAGAAATGGGGATGGGAAGTATGGGCTTGGTTGAAATTTGTGTAATGGTGGAATGGGTAGGGGGAGAGAAAATTGACTTGGGGAAAAGAGAGAATGGGTGCTTGTATTTGGGATAGGGTGAGGTGGCATTGGGGTATGGAGGATGTACTTGATTGATGTGACGGGTCGTAGAGATTCTCTCGAAATTTACAACGCGCGGCATTTCTTTGGAATAAATGCGGGCTCACATCTCCTAGGCCGGGTATCGGATCGATGTGCAAGTTACGTCGTTGGAACCACGGCGACGACACAGTCACTAGGGTATAAGTTTCGAGCTAAGTCGACTCTGATATGCAGGACTCGGCTTAGGATCACGTGCAAACGTCGGATACATGTTGAGGGTTGCCGAAATTCGACCGGGAGGACTGCGGAAGCCTACAGAACAGTACGGATTATGATACAGGCCTTACAATAAGCTTTATGCGATTAGGATAGATAATGAATTAGATACATATACTCAATTCTCAAAGGAACTAGGAAGTTGAGGGATTAGAAACCCATATTCAGGTTCCTCATTGGAAATATTAAATTAGACGTGGAATTTAGAGACTATGAATCTAGGTACCTTCGAAATAAACTTCTAAACTCTCCAATAAATTTATTATGGAATAAAATTCATCCTTAAACAAATTTCTAAGGAAGAAAAACAAGTTCCCCAAACCAGAATTGAATATTTTTCAATTTTCATAAATTTTTTATTGTTTCGGTAAAAACTGACCCATTAGGAAACTTCTGCCAGTATTGGTAGGTAAACTTATTAGAAAAATTTTAAACTTTTCTGGTATATGAAATAGGTCTCCAGAAACTTTTATCTAAAATTTTATATCTAATGGATCTATAAAAAATTCTATAAAAATTCAATAATATCAAAATTTGGCGAAAAATACTGCTGGACAGCAACTCTTTTTGCAGATAATAGGGATGAAAGACTCACCAAACTATAGAATTTTAGTTCAAAAATTTTTCTAAAGTCTCGGGAATAAGTCAGGTACTTAGGTTTAAAAGTTCAGATAAATCAAATATATGGTTTAGAAATTTAAATTCTGGGAGTGATAGGATGTCAATATAAAACAATTTTGGAAATTTACAACTATTCATATAAACGATAACACTAATGTTTAGGTTCAACAAGGGATAGACCATTGGGGCTTATCCTTTATAATACCTAGGGTACTTTTATGGTGGAAAAAGAAGAAGTACATGATATTCCTCATGGATCTAGAACGATCGGGACTACGGACTTACGGAAACCTATTTAAGCAAGTTATAGGTGGTTTGATCCAATACCAAATTCCAGGTGCTTATCAATGAACTCAATGCCTTGATCAAGCAGAAGTTTAAGAATCACCTGAAATGAATGATACTAAAGAATTCACCACACTGAGGAGTAAAACTACCTAACTTTTAAGAAAAAACTGCCTCATAAGTCATAACTATAAACTAACAAGTCACAATAATAATTTAAGAAAAAAATGTAATACATATTAAGCTAACTATATACAATGCACAATAATGAGAAAAGCAAAGAAGCAATGTAATACAATTAGTTAATTATACAATTATTGGGATTTGGATGTCTAATTTACAGGCTTGGGGTTAGCTTCTTCATGGATTTTGAATTGTTTGAACTAGGCCTGATGGGCCAGTCCTATTGAAAATTTTGATTTTGGCAAGCTTAAACACGGCCCATTTGACAGTAATTTTATCCCTAAAGCATTTGTCAAACAGATTATTGGGAGATGCTACAATGCTTTTAGATCACCATAAGTTTCAGTGCTCTGAGTTGCAATGATACACTTCAACAGTCTATCTGTCTAGATTTTCAAGTAGGTCCAACACACATTTTAGGTACTTAGAAATTGCATTGTCTACATATAAGTAGTTCAAATCAAAAAGTCTAGTTTAGATGGATCATTCTATCTAGGGAATTGATGTTTAATACTGAGAAATTACTTACAAAATGCATATACAGTATACAAGTAGTTCAAATCAAATAGTCCAGTTTAGATGGATCATTATAT
The DNA here is from genome assembly GCA_030180095.1 of Magnolia changhungtana. Taxonomy (NCBI): domain Eukaryota; kingdom Viridiplantae; phylum Streptophyta; class Magnoliopsida; order Magnoliales; family Magnoliaceae; genus Magnolia; species Magnolia changhungtana. The sequence continues at coordinate 618,614 of JASAUF010000064.1, read as the reverse complement.
CTAGGGAATTAGTGTTAATGCTAAGAAATTACTATGCAATTGCATATGCAGCATACAAGTAGTTCAAATCAAACAGTGCAGTTTAGATGGATCATTCTATCTAGGGAATTGATGTTTATGCACACTCTCATTGATTTACATACACCCATTTTAAATTTACAGATTGTTACATCCGACCAAAAAAAAAAAAAAAGGTGCATGCAAATGGATGGCATTAATTCCTATACCGAGTCTCATTGCCTAAGTCATCATGAGGTTCAATATCATCTTCATTATTAACCTCATCCATACATGCATCTAACTCATTGGGTTGAAAACAACTGAAAGCATCATTCACCAAATCGACCATTCTAGGTAACACATCTTCGTCACGATTATCGATAGATGTACTCACACCTATTTCGAGATGTTGTTCCCCATGGAGAAACCATGTCGTGTACGTTTGATCTATGCCATTACAAACCAAGTGTTCGAAAATGGTTTCTAATGGCATCTTCCCACGTATATTACATCACTTGACACAAGGACAGTTGTGTCAGTCATCCCCATTTGAATTTTGTTTCACGTACTCTAGAAATGTTGCAACACCTTCCATGTATTCAACAGTTAACCTTCCTGCCCTCATCCAATTCTTGCATGGTGTCATGGAAGCCATCTCTGGTAACATGTACATGATGTGTTTAAGTTAGATAACCTCTATTTTTTGTGGTATGGTACACTACCTAAGATGTGGATCTGCTTAAGTTTTGGGACCATGACCTAAAATGATCTGTCAAAATGGATGGACGAATTCGAGTTGTTTTGTGCACCCCATCATGACTCATACCCTGTAATAAGATGGTAAAGTGGATGCAAGGTGTACAGCACATACATACATCATTGTACGACCCACAAATTAACTAAAACAGTGGGCCCCACCAAACAGTGGACATCGATGATGGACCCCACAAGCAGTGAACATCGGTGGGCCCCACACGCAGTGGACAGTGACGGTGGGCCTCATAATTAGTGATTTTAATTGAAAATATGAAATTATGGAATTTAATTTCAAAAAATTGGAAACCCTTAATTAGGGATTTACAAAACAGTGGGCCCTACCAAACATTGGACAATGATGGGGGGCCACACAAGCAGTGTACATCGACGGTGAGCCCCACAATTAGGGATTTTAATTGAAAATTCCAAATTATGGATTTTAATTTCTAAAAATTTGAAACCCCTAATTAGGGATTTATAAAATAGTGGGCCCCACCAAACAGTGCACAGTGATGGTGGGCCCCACAAGCAGCGGACAACGACGGTGGGCCCCACGATTAAGTATTTTAGCCTTTTAAATTGAAAATCCTAAATTAGGGATTTCAAAATTAAAATCTCTAATTAAGGATTTTAATTTTGAAATCCCTAATTAGCGATTTACTAAATTAGTGGGCCGCACCAAACAGTGGACAGCTACGGTGGGCCCCACTAACACTGTATATTGACAATGGGCCCCACAAGCAATGGACATCGACAAAGGGCCCTACAAGCAATGGACAGTGATGGTGGGATACACAGGTAATGGATTTCGGTGGTGAGCCCGACAAGTGATGGACAACGAGAGAGAGAGAGAGAGAGAGAGAGAGAGAGAGAGAGAATAGAGGGAGAAGGAAGAGAGAGAGAGAGAGAGAAAGGGGGGTTACCGGAGGTGATGACGGCCGGATGTTCGGCGTAAGGTAGTGACAGCTGGACTTGACTTAGGTGGCAGCCGGATGGTGTAAGACAGTGACGACCGGACGGCGGTGACAACAGGAGAGAGAGAGAGAGAGAGCGATAATGAGAGAGATGGATGAGGGATGGAGTCGTTTCGACTTAAAACATAATATTATTACCGACGAAAATTTTCATCAGTGATAGTTTTAACAACTCGTTGGTAAAAAGATTCAAAAATATTTGGGCCCACCCGTGCTCTATCAGCCCCATCCATTCCATACATATGTTTTTAAATATACTTATTAGCTACACCAAAAACAAAAATTACAAATTAAAATCCATGATCAACCACACAAAGTGAAATAATATGTCCACCATTCATTTTGTTCGATGATGTATCAATTTCGTCGGTAAAAAGTTTCTTTACCGACAATTTTTTTAGTCGGCGAAAGACTTTTTACTGACGATATTGTATAACGTTGGTAAAAATAGCCTCTCCGTCATCGCAAAGGACACTAAGATACCTTTTGCCGACGAATTATTTGGTTAGTCGGGAAAAATTAAATTTACCGACGAAATAATCGTCGAGAAAATAGTTTTCACCAACGATACATAATTCACTAGGAAAAGTTTCCAGGTCATCGTTGTAAATGGTGGCGGGAACATATTTGGTCATGGCGGGAAGATTTGTATCTTTTGCCAACGAAATATTTATTTTATCAGGGAAAGTCATGTTTACTGACGAAATTGATTTCATCAGAAATAAGTTCGTCAGTAAAAGGCCAATTTCTTGTAGTGTAAGAATGATTGTATAGAGATAAGATCAATTTTAGCCTTGTCTACCTCAATTCTCTTGGATGAAATTATATGTCTAAGAACTATTCCCTTAGAAACCATGAAATGACAATTCTCCCAATTCAAAATCAAATTCTTTTATTTGCATCACTTCAGTACATTTTTCAGATTTTCCAGACACTCGTTGAAGGATGGACCAAAAACAGAGAAGTTGTCCATGAAAACCTCTAAACATTATCTCACCATGTCAGAAAATATATTCAACATGCATCGCTAAAAGGTGGCAGGAGCATTACACAGTCCAAATGGTATCCTTCGGTAAGCAAATGTGCCAAAGGGACCTGTGAATGTTGTCTTTTCTTTATCTTCAAGGGAGATCTCTATTTGATTGTAGCCCGAATTCCATTAAGGTAACAGTAGTAAGAGTGACCAACTAGCCTTTCCAAAATTTAATCAATGAAGGGCAAAGAAAAGTGGTCATTTCTTGTGACGGTATTCAATTTTTCGTAGTCAATGTACATTCTCCAACCGGCAGTAACTCTAGTTGGCATGAGTTCATTGTCGGCATTGGCTATGATGGTGATTCCGGACTTCTTAAGAATCACCTGAGTTGGACCCATCCATTGACTATCTGATATAGAGTATATGATACCCACATCCAACAACTTAAGGACCTCTCCTTTAATCACTTCTTTCATATTTGGATTTAACCGACGTTGTGGTTGTTAGGAGGTCTTCACATTATCCTTAAGATGAATGTGGTGAGTACAAATCAAAGGGTCAATTCCCTTAAGGTCTAAAATCAACCATTCAATAGCTCCTTTATGCTCAATGAGAGTAGAAATAAGCATACTCTCTTGTTCTTTCTTAAGGTAGGAAGAAATTACCACCAGGTATGTCTCATCTTGACCTAAGTAGATATATTTAAGATTAGTGAGCAAAGGTTTTAAGTCAAGCTTCGATGCTTTGAGGCTAGATGGTAAAGGCACTACATCGGTTTAGAGCAAAGTTTCAAATTGTGGCCTCCACCAATTAACTTTAAGTAGGGCGTAGGATCAAGCAAGGCATTCATCTCCTTAATCATGTCATCAACTAAATCAAGGGAGTGGGTCAAGCACGTCTTTAGAGGGTCAAAGTATAAAGTCAAAAGTGATATATCTTCCATGAAAGAATCGATCATGTTAATGTTGTGGGTATTGTCAACATCCTCTGATTATTTGCTCATGTTGAAAAAGATATTGAGCTCCAACATCATATTTCTGAAAGATAAATTCATGACTCCATTCCTAAAATTAATGATGGCATTTGACATAGTAAGGAATAGGTGACCAAGAATGAAGGGAATCCGAGTGCTCACATCTATGATAGGTTGAGTATCCAAGACAATAAAATCTATTAGATAATAGAAGTTATCAACTTGGACCAACACATCCTCAATCATCCCTCTCGGTACATGGACCGAATGATCAGCCAGTTATAATGTGGTCCGGGTGGGTTTAATTCACCTATACCTAATTATTCATATACCGAGAAAGGAATCAAATTAACACTCGCTCCCAAGTCAAGAAGTGTGTGCTTAATTTGGTGATTTCTGATTATACAGGTGATAGTTAGGCTACCAGGATCTTTATATTTTTGTAGCACATCTTGCTTGAGGATGGCACTCACTTTTTCTGTCAGAAAAATTTTCTTTTGAATACTCTACCGTCTCTTGGTTGTACATAAATCTTTTGAAAATTTGACGTAAGAGGGGATTTGTTTCACAACGTCCAAAGAATGATGTTGACTTTCACTTGTTTTAGTACCTTTAGAATATCATGTGAGTTAGCTAGAGGTTTTGGTGCAATCAACCGCTGGGGGAATGACGCAATCAACTTACTCACTTTTTCCAGTTCTTCCTCACATGGGGCATTACTAAGTCTATCATTCTTAGTTTCTTCCGAGTCCTTGGGCTTTTCAGCCCTCGCTAGAATAGTTTTGTCAATGATCCTCCCACTCCTAAGAGTGGTGATAGACTTAGTGTAACACCTTGAATGTTTCAATACCCAAGTATTGAAAGTTCTTCACTATTACCATGAAATTTAACTTATTATGTACATGTGTACGATACCAATCTAGCTATCCTAACCTTACATCCATTCTCCAACACGAATCTGACCGTTGGGAATAATCTTTATTCATAGATCAAGTCATCTGACCATTGATTTTGAGATAGGATCATCATATACCCAAGTATTTTCACTTGTCCATCATAACCAACTGTTTAGTTAACTATTCACCACCATGTAAAGATATCTGACTGTCCACTCTGAGTTTGGACCACCTGATCATAGCAAATTAACTACTTAAACTAAGCATCCACTCAAACACATCAAATTGAGATTTTGATCCATTCATCTTGTTCACCACCTATGAATATGATTAACCCACCATCAAAACTACAATATGAGAAACTTATACAAGTGAACAAGTCACTTAAACCTAATGGTATACATATTCTTCCTCTTGATCACTCAAGAAACTCACTTGTGATAATCCGTTTACAAAAATAATCATACACCCACTTACATACATGATCAAAGTATTAACCATTAAGTTTTCTATTTTTAACATGTCATCTGACCATTCATTATATTGGTTGATATATGTACATTTTCTTAATTAGTTTGGAGAATAATTTCTTATTCATAATGATTTAGATATAAGTTCACTTATAAGAATTACTTAGAAATGTGCCTACAACCATGTGAACCATTAGATTTCCCAAAACTCTCATATCAGCAATAATTACGAAAATGCCATTAACTTAGACTCTCGAATTCTAGATCACATGGTTCCCACGATCCGTTTGATGTAAAATTTTATAAAATACCTATGTATTATAAGTTAACCACACATGTCAAATTTTGGCCCTTAATCATTATAAAAGTGACCCAATTGACAAATCATTCCCTTAACCGTTGATTTTGGTGTCCATCAAGTGAAGAAACCTCATGGGTAGTCATAGTAGAATATTTCTTTTCCTATGAATGATTTCGATTGCTCATCATATAGACCAAGTGTAAAATATGAAAACTCCACTTTGGTAGGCTTTTTTAGGCCCGAAGTTATCCTGTCAAGGCCTACCAACTCCTTATAAATTTGGATTTTCCAATTTAACCACGTCCTTCCATCCATCGTAACTCAAATTTGGACCACGCTCTGGTCTCATATGACTACGAGTTTATACAAAATTTAGGCCCCGATATATGATCCTACACCATTAAAGGTTAAAGCCAATTCCTTCCTTTTAGTATAAAATGTGAAATTTTAAATTTAGGCTTTTTCCACCATCGATCAGCCACTAAATTTTACCCAACTATTTGCCTATCTTGACTACATATTTCCCCCAAAATTGGACCCTAATCATTAAGTGGAGACCATTAATTGAGATCAAGTTCGTTTTGGCACCCGTCAAGAGAATTTTCAAGATAGATCAATCTAAATTTCGGATCACCAAGAAAATCATATACCTTGGCTCTATTCGACGACCCTAACACAATGGATGAATTAGATTTCTTAGAAAAGTAAAAATTAGAGAAACCTAATCCAAGTGGGATGTGAAACATACTCCTCTCACAGCCCACCCCTTTTAAAAAGGGTGTGCTTTCCCCTCTCCTCACACACGCCCAATCTCCCAACACCCAAGGGGAGAGAGAGAGAGAGAGAGAGAGAGAGAGAGAGAGAGAAAGAAATAAAGAGAAAGAGAAAGAAAGAGAGAGAAGGAGAAGCCTAGATACCATCTTTCTTCTCCATATGTATGGTGTCTCTCTCTTACTCAATAGATACCGTGATTCATGTGGAAGCTTTTCATGTAAAAGCTTTCCTACGTGGATATCTACCTAGGGTTTAGATCTAAGGCTAAGGTAAGGGATTTCTCTAAGCTTACATTAATTTAAGTTAATATAATTTATCTTGCCTTTTACATGCTTTCATGTTATTATGATTCTCTCTCTGCAATTATTTAATTTACCACCAACAATTATTTATCATTTGAGAATTACGGTATGATGTTAATTATGTGTGATCTTTATTAATCTATGTGGGGTGATCGATATAGTCATTGCCCTTGCCTTTACCAACTTTATTGAGTCAGCCCTTGCTACTCTCCTCTTTGTTAAGTTAGCCCTTGCTACTTTCCTCTTTTGTTGAGTTAGCCATTGTTACTCTCCTCTTTTGTTGAGTTGGTCATTGCTACTCTTCTCTTTTGTTGAGTTGGCTTATTGCTACTCTTATCCTTTATTATGTTAGCCTTGTGCTACCTCCACTACCAAAAAAAGGAGCAAAGGATACAGACCACGTTAATTTTTTACTACGGATATAAACCTTAGCTATAGTTGCTACAATTTTAATCTGTAGCTAAAAAGTTGACACACCATTAATAATTAATGGTGTTGTAAGGGGATCTATGAGGCCTAGAAAAAACTATATGTTCTATCTAAGCCGTCTATATATTTGGAAATATTACTTTAGAGGATGAAAAAAATCAACTAGATCAAAGGCTCAGGTGTAACACACGGTAGGAAACATGGATATTAAATTACAGTTGCTTATTATGGTGTGGTCCACTTGGGCCTTCAATATACCTGAAATTTGGTATCATAATTTATAATAATTTATTAAAAGTATTCATCGGAATGGATAAACCAAATACATCATGGTGGGCCCCTCGGAGCCCCTGTCCGGACCGTCTTCATCCGTCCGTGAGAAGACGCCCAAAATTTGGGCACCCGCTCAAAACAGAGCCGCGCCTAAAGATGTGTATTTCACTCTCCTCTCTCTCTCTCTGTTCCCTAATCAAAGCATTCCCAAAGCTCCTTTCCCTAATCCTCTCTCTCCCTCCCGATCTCTGCTCCATCTCTCTCATTCTCCTCCCTCTCACTCCAATGCATCAACTGTGAAGAACACAAGCCATGAATGCCCTTCTCTCTCTCTCTCTCTCTCTCTCTCTCTCTCTCTCTCTCTCTCTCTCTCTCTCTCTCTCTCTCTCTCTCTCTCTCCCCCCCCATTGCGACACCGTGAATCTCCTACCCGAAGAAACACACGCCGTGAAGCTCCTCTCTATAGGTTTGATATCTTCTTCTATTTGTATCTCTTTTCCTGTCTTTTAGATATGATATGCGCTAACTGTTTGATGAAATGGCATCCTATCTGTTTGTTGAAATGGCTGGATGAGATTTTTTTTTTAGTCTTCTGTAATTTTAGATACATGCTAACGGCCTGTTCACGGATAGCTTCTCTTTGAAGAGGCAATGAAATTCATGCTTGGTCGATTCGCATTGGGTCCTATCTTGATGTGTTTGTCATGAATGCTTTGATTGACATGTATGCGAAATGTGGATGCTTGAACCTTTGTTTTGTGATCCTAACCCTTGAACATTGGCCCCTTTTTTTTTTACAAGTTTCCTTTATTTACAAGCCACATCTCAGATAAAAACCAACAAGAAACCAAGTGCTTCTCTTTGTAATCAATAAATATCCAAAGCAAAGCCTACCAAATAAATCAATTGCACCAATTTGTTTCCCCACTTGATCTTGATTGTCTCATTTCATGAAATTTATCAGCACCCACCCACAGACAACCCTGCACACACAGAAACACACACAAAATGTTCCCATAAGGTCAACCTCAGTGTAACTCACACCAAGGTCAAGCGTTGCAGGCCCCACCGTGATGTGTATTTGGTGTGTAAACCATTTGGTTGCTCCCCTCTTAAAAAGGGAATGTCCCAAAAATCAGCTAGATCTATTTCCAATCCAGAATAAATATGCCTGAGCAGTTGGGAATAGAATTTTCAGGCATTAGCTCAAATGATATCAACCAAATGAATCATGTGACATAGAAAAGAATCACTATTGCATGAAACATCGAACTGCCTAAGTGGAAAATTCGCAAATGAGAAAAGCCTTAGCCAAGGAGAAACCTCCATCACATAAAGAAATCAAATCTAACTAACTATTTTGGAAATGGCCTTCTAAACATTTATGTTGGGAATCAAAACATGGATTAGAAACCATAGGGAGAAAACATAAATTCTGGAAGTTCAATATGCATTTACTTTCTAAAATAGTTTTCATAAAAGGAAAACATATACTGCATTTTTTATATGGAAACAGGTGTTTCTGGAAATAGTATGATCATTTTTGTAAGAACTCTAACAATGTTGTGATCTTAATGTCGTTTTCTTAGTACCTTTGTTAGCCATCAAACTGGGACAAGATCTTGACGAATGGCTTAGGGCAACTGGCCTTGCTAAGTGTCCAGATGTAAGAGGCGTGATTGCCCCGTAAGTTACTATCCATCATTGTCACATTTAATGCATGCTTATCTTCAATGCCATGACCATTTATCACTATTGTAGTTTATTGATCTTTTGGTGGTATCCAAACTACAAGCATGCTAGTTACTCGTACTTAGGTCGTTGTGCAGCATATGCATTTGCTAACATAAATCCAGCTCAAATGTGAGTGTTCTCTTTATTTTTGTTTGGGACTTTCTGATTTACATCCATCATGAATCTGGATAATATTCTGATGATTCGCAATATTATTTGTGAAGTACATCTCCATATAGATTGGTTATCTTGTATAAGAGAACCTTCAGTCGGTTTGATAGTTGGGGGGTCAATGATTGAATGCCCAACTAACCACTAAAGAAAGTGGAATCCTTGATACATGTGTCCGAATCAAATCATTCATAAGTATGTTTCTTGGCATAGCAATCTGTAGATGGAAATCTGCTTGATTTTCACTGATCTTGTGCTAGATTTTAGATTTATTTATTTATTATTATTTTTTTAATACCTGAAAGAGATCTTTTTGTTGGTAGCTATTTACTCAGTTGGTCTTCTTTTCATTACATTCTCATTCTAAGAGTATATTTCTTTATGTGAGACAGTATGAATAACCATTCTGCCTGTATTTTGTCCAATGCCCTAAAAAGTGCCTTCTGGAAAATTTGGATTGGTTGACTCCTAAAATGATCTGATTCTTAAACTGGGGTGCATCACAAGCCCTTCATCTAACCTATATGGAGCTTAAAGAGTAGGAAAACAAATAATGCAAGTGGAAAAAAAATCGAGCTGAGTGATGTTTTAGATTAACAAATAGTTAATCCTGTCTGTATGGGGCTGACTGTAGTTTGGTTCAAGAAGAGAATTGGCCAGCTTCATTATGTGGTTGAATCTAATATAAAATAGACCCTGAAATTGATATTCTTCTGAGGTTCAACAATGGAAAACCCGTTATCCTTTTCTGTAAAGGTGGAGCCGTGGAATCATGAAATGAGTAAGCAAGTGGGTAACAAATGGAGTCAAGTGATGTTTTTGATCGACACATGGTTGAACCTTTCTACTATGCCAAAATGTCGGTTGGCATGTCTAAATATGGTCATCTTCATTACATGAATGAGCCTTGAATGACAATCAAAGATGACTCCTAGTATTTGGTTGCTCTTGTCAAATCAACCCAAGTCTCTTTCTGCAATCCCACACATGCATGATGTATATCTGCTTGTGATTGTTGGAATTCAACACAAGGTCTCCCTAGGCTTTTTCCTGGTACAACCATAATTCTAGTTTTCAAACATACATAAATGTTGTTTGAGCTGATAGCTCAATGGTAGACAAGGTGTGTTATGACATTGAGGTCTTTGGTTTAATCCTAGCTTACTCACAAGAAAATAAATAAATGTAAATATTGAAAGCTCCAAAAGCTTGAATTAACTCGAGGACGAGTTTTCTCCCAGCTGGTGGGAATTTAGGCACCTAGGACGCTTGGCTATCTAATTGAGACTCACATATGACTAATATTTTTGGGTAGATGACAAGGCCTTAACACCTCTAGGTTCATGCATGTGGATTGTGGGTGCCACAAGTCTTCTTGGCAATGCATACAACATTACAACCATACTCATGATAATTTTCTTATTTTGGGATGGCCTTTTAATAATTGCTATTTTTCTTTTTCATTAGAGATTCATATGTCCATCTCTATTGATTAGGATATAATATTCATCTAAAATTAGTAAAGCCTGATTTGTAAGATCTTGTTGTGTATCTCTTTCGTAGTATGGTTTATATGAGACTTCTATGTCCATGTGAATGAAGAGAGTTGAGTTTAGGGAGAAAATGTTCTCATGGAAGGAGAAAATCCTAAAAGAATCAACCTTTTCAAACTGTATAATTAAAAAAAAAAAAAAAAAAAAAAAAAAAAAAAAACTATTCCTCCTTTTTATCACATACACGTAGGTCAGATGTGGAGGGTCAAATCATCAATTTGGAATTTAGACTGTCCATGAGGTTCCCCCCTCTCATGTACCATGGAAAACTTATGTTCATCAGAGGATGCTAACCTTCCAAATATTGCACTCTCTTTTTATAACTGGCAGTTTTCATAGCCACTGCTGGCACACTATAGTAATCTTATCAAATGGTTCTGTTGAAATTAGCTAGTCAAAGTGTATTTTTAGCCCGACAGATCAATGTTGCCATTACAAGGTTCAATATTAAAATGGTAAAGTTTTTAACTATTTATTTTATCTTTATTTTTTCCTGTTCTTCATAAATAATTTGATGTCTTAGCCTCCTGTCATTACTAGCTAGTCTTGTCACTATTTATACATATGTTATCTCATGAGTCTTACTTTTTGTAATTTTCTTACCCCTGTAGTGATTATCAGAAGCAGTGAGCCATCATTGAAAGATTACCCTTGTAGTGAGTCCAATTAAGGTATGGATAATACATGGTTTTAGTTCATGGTAAATTGTACCTTTTATGGTGGATCACCCCTGGACCAAAGACCTGGTACCTTTTGTTGTTGTAAGTTCCTAATTAGTTTGTTTCTGTATTTGCGTCGGAGCTATCCAAATGTTGAGCGGGGCTCCCTGGAAGGTGGGAACTGCTGTTATGACCATGATGAAGCTGTCCATTTCCTATGGACAGCAATATGGGTGGCCTGGCCATTTGGACAGGCCCGTGTTTATGTATTATCTCAAAATTGATGAAGTAGATCTGGATGTGCATCGGAGCTATCCGGATGTTGAGCGGGGGTCCTTGGAAGGTGGGAACCACTGATCTTTATTTTTTCCCTTCACCACTGTCTGTGTTGATTGACACATTCGTCAATTTTGTGAGATACGATTGGTAAATGACATTAGGTGTATATGTACCTGGATGCTGCTTTAATAGGAAATAACAATGTTACCAGGTAAACACATTTACACTTTGACATATTATCTGTGATATTTTTGCATGTGTGTTTATCTTACATGTTTCATTCACTTGTCTGTATGCATATTCTAGAAATAGCCGAACTCATTAGTGAGATGACATTGTCCTCCAGAAACTGAAAGATGAAACTGTATATTTGAACCGAGGGCTAGATTAATCCTCTTTTCTCCCTAACTAATTATCAAATATTCTAGACCATATGAACTAGCTTTAGTTCTGAATCAAACCAGGTTCTGCATTTTGGAGTTTCTTAAATACGTTTTACATGCAACTTCTAGAGGGTCTAAAATAGAACTAAGGTTCTGGAAATATTTTACAGATATAAAATGCAGCCAGTACAATGAGTACACTTTTGATCTAACCAGGATACAGAGAAGAGAGAACTAAGTAGTTAAGAAGAACCATTCTATTCTCTGTGGTACTGGGGTCTAGTTTTCTAAGGTTTTGTTTAAACAAAATAAGTGAAATAGTACATTACTAAAATTGTATTTATTTCGAGGATGCCTGTTGGCACTTCATTTCTGCTCTAGAAATCATGAGTCCAATGCATCAATCAATCTAAACTTCCCATCAGCAACTAAGTATGACTTTTGAAGTTCTTGAGTTGTGCATTTGATGTTTTAACAGGCCATGTATGCCTTCCTCGTCTTCTTCTGAATGCCCATTCAATTAGTAGAGGAATGCTGAGAAACTTAGAATATCCATTTTCTCTTCATAAACAAGCTAAAAGCAGCTATTAATTCCTGATTTCTCCATCTATTGTCCTTTTGTAGTAAGGCGCTCACGAACCTAAGACTCTTAGCATTGGAATGTGCTAACTTAATCTTCCACTTTGCCATATAGTCTGTCTTGCCAATTGGTACATGTGGGGACACGAGATTTCATACCATAGTTCTTTAACAATAATATGTATGTAGGTCAGGTTCAAGTTCAAATCAGACCTGATTCAGTTATATACAAAACTGGTATAAGTTAGTTTTGTCTAATTTCTGGTTTCTCACTTAATATAGATTTCCAGCTAAGCACCTTACTGCTTGTTTTCTTTATCATTGGATGGGATCCATTAACTTGATCAGTTGACCCAAATCATTTATGTGCTTAGTTCTATAGGGGAAAGAAAGAGGTTATAAAGATAAATATTCTACAATGCTGGCTCTGCAAACGTCTGCATTACGCTTGAATTTTCAATTTTTTTTGTACCAACTGGGTACATGATTCAGTAATCCTAACCATTGATTTAGTAAGGCTTACAATGGTGGATCACAAATTAAAAATATAATATTTGGTAAAATTCTAACCTCTTGTTTTTATCTATAAAATAAATGGTTAGTAAGAAATGATAGCAATGCTCACATTCAAATGAAAAGACCAATCATTCATGGATGTGATATTTCCTTTCCGGATTATGTTAGTGTGCATGATTTCAGCGTTTCAGATGGCTGAAAATATGGCCCAAATTATAGTACTCGGCTTCCTTGGATCCCTGGATCGGACAAATTCGGTGGATCCCAGGGCCAACCTTGATATATGTGTCTTACATCTATGTCGTCCATCCATTTCGAGATCCTAGAAGTGAATAAGATCCAAATCTTAGGTAGACTACATGGTAAATATTGACGATTGAATACCCACTATTAAAAAACTTCCTGACGGCCACCGATATGTTTATTTGACATCTACCTATTTATAAGGTCAGAAAGACCTAGATGAAGCGACCATAAAGATTTTAGCTTGATCCAAAACTTTCGTGGCCCATGAGAAGTTTTTAATGGTCAATCACCACTGTTTTTTTTTTTAGTTGTTGTATGGTCAACCAGAGATTTGGATTTGCTTCATTTGAGGTTTATGCCCTAAAATGAGATGTCAAAACGGATGAATGATGTGGAGGTTGCTTATTGGTAGACACTGAGATCATGGCTTCGACTGCTCATGTGGGGTGTGTGTGTGTGTGTGTGTGTGTGTGTGTGTGTGTGTGTGTAACATATACAAAAAAACAAAAAAAAAAAACAAAACAGCACACTCATATTAAGATTGATTTTTTTGCCTTCTTTCATTTCTGTGGTTTGTGTTTATCCCTCTTCAATCTCTCCAAAATTTCTGATTTTATTTTTTCTTTTTCAGAATTACAGGTTCTTCCATTTATAGATTACTCTATCTTAACATTCAAAGGTGGAAAAAAATGAGCTATATCATGTTAATATGAACCGATATTTGACTTTAATGGTGCAACAGGTGATACATTCAATCCATGGTGATAAGAATTTTAGTATTGTACTGTTAAATCTTTATAAGTGATACATTCACGATAAGTAATTCAATGAATCATGATTTTGAATACTGTTATTCTTAACCTATATCAGAATATGTATTGATTTGGTATGCATGCATTTATTCAGCCTCACATGCACATGATAAAAGAGGGAATAAGGGAAAAAAGGATAGAAAATATCTATTTGATTTTGCAAGTCTTTAAAAGCTCTTATCTTTAATTGTTCATTACATTAAAAGATCCAGAATCAAAGAATCATTGGAACTCTTAGAACATCACAAAAAAAAAGAGGGTAAATACTATGAAAAAGCATTAAAAGAAAAAGGTTATGAAAACGAATGGTCAACAAAATTCATTTTGATAACGAACTCTCAATCCTAGACTGCAAAACAGAACCTCTACTAAAGAAAAAGAAAGAAAAGAGAGAGAGATAGGTAGTTTCCATCACTGTCACCCTTTTTAGTTTTAGTTGACGGCAACCTCAACTGATAAGTAATTGGGATGAAGAGTGTCTTGACCACCATTAACTTTGGCCTTCAAGAGTTTGAGTACTTATACCGCTTCTTCAACTTTGGCAGCCAACGATTCTGGCGACTCCAATAGTAGTAGCAGTTCAGAATTTTCCATCTCCAAGATCATTCCAGTAATCTTCGCAGTAAGCTCAAACTGCAAATCAAAATTTCTCCCACAGATCAAATCAAGATACATTTCCCAGATGAAAATGAGAAGAGAGGGTCTAGCCCATGGTCCTGGTTTCACCTTGTGTTTCTTGACAAGGGGGAAGAGACGCTCTCCAAGTTTCAGCTTTTAGTGGTGAGGAGGTGCAGCCGCAAGCATGCTACTCAACATCTCTGTCCCATGTGAGACTCCTGCTCCAACAGAGTTAGAAGCTGGAGATGGAACCGCAGTTCCATTGTTCATCTCTCGTTGCCTCCCACTGGGCATGTATTTAGTTTGTCCAGCCCGCTGCCAAATATGAACCACATCAGATGGCAAATCAATGCATGTGTTTGTGCTCGCACTCGTGCATGTGTTTATAATTTAATGCTTCACAGATTGTAACTCTGTACATCTGATGGAAGCTATGTTTTTTAGGTTGCAGGAGTAAGTAATGGCAGACGATCAATTTTAAACTACTTTGATTGCTATTTTTCTATAATTTTTCCAAAGATGATTTCTTGTCATAATTCTTATTTCCCATCTCATTCATGTGTAGTGGAATATGGAAGAACTTCGTAGGAAGTATTTGGAGATAGAGTCGAAGCTAAAGTTCGAACAGGTTCCTTTTTTGTAATTCTTATGATAGGTTGAGCAAAGTGAAGTATGGTTTATTTAGAAATGTGAATGTGGGATGCATCGTATGATTTGATTGCTATTTGTAATAAATGCATTATTTTTTTCCTGATTGCATTTTATGTACTATTTCTATCAGCATTAAGCTTAGATGAGTTATCATTCACAATAGGTTCTTGCAATGGAAATAGGCACCATTATTATAATTTTTTTAACAATAGCTACGGATTTTAGCCATAGCTCTTGTTCTGAAAACCGTAGCAATTGTTAACATCAGCATATTGCTACGGATTTCATTCCACTTTTAGCTACTAATATTATCCGTAGCTGTAGGTACACTTCGCTACAGAAATTATAGCTACTGCTTTTTTCCGTAGCTAGTGATATCTATTGCTACGGATGTAATCTATAACTGTAGGTACATTTCGCTACAGAAATTATAGTTATAACCTTTATCCGTATCTATTAATATTTATTGCTACAGATTTAATCTATAGGCACAGGTACATTTCACTATAGAAATTATAGTTACGGCTTTTATTCGTAGCGAATGATCTCTATTGCTACGGATATAATCTGTAGCCATTGGTTTTTTGACCTTTAGCTACACCACCAATAGCTATGAATGTGCTACAGACTACATCCATAGCAAAATGCCTTTAGCTACGGTTTTATTTGTAACCTTTGCCCCTTTTTCTGGTAGTGCTCCCTTTATGGCTTAGGCATGTGTCTTGAAATTCTAAAACTCCCATGATACAAATTATTTCTCTATCGATGCAAGTAATGTGTTAAAGGTATCACAACTAGTGATTCAAATATTTATCGTGGATGTAATGCGTTACAGGTAGTGGCCCTCGTGGTCGACACTTAATTTCGTGGGTTGGTTGGTGTGGTACACAATTGATGTAAGTAAATCATCATGCGTATTACATTACTTCTTAGGATCGCAAATAATCGCTCCATGAACACATCATGTTACGTCAATCCCTCAATCGCGTTGTTGTGTCGCCTTGAGATGTTCGCATAAATCCACGTTAATGTTGGATATGTTGGCGAATCTCCATAGTGTGAAAATACTGGGTAAGTCGGATATTTTGAACTACTTTCTACATTGTGATAATGAACACTATGTATGTGAGCTGCACACACTTTATTAGGCATACATTCATATATATATTGGTTACGCATACCGATACCCCACGTAGTAGTAGAGTACGAGGCGTATCAGAACCCTTACATTACTTTTATGAATCTCTTAAATTATTGTTAATCTTAAAAGATAACCATCACTATGAGTAGGGCATTGACCATTTCCAACCGTACAGATGATATAGGTGATGTACAGATTAAAGACCTAGAGGACCATTTCCCTATAGAAGATTATACTGAGTGAATAAGAATATAGTTTTATGATTTAGTTTTATATTCCTGCTGTAAACTCGATAATGTAATGAACTCCCATTGAGAGAACATTCAATAATTTGTTGAATTCTTTTACTCTAATGAAATGATAAATACAGTTGATTTACTCTCATGAATGGTTACCATCATGAATGTATCTGGATGTGTTCTAAATGAAAAAATAGGGATTTCGAAGCATCCAATTCATTCAATTATTAACACCCAATTTTCTCGGGTATGAGTATAAACTTTGACCGTGAAAATTTGGGATGTTACACTTAGCTTGCTCCATCTGATTTGAAGAGCTTGAGTTATTTATTTCATATTGCAGTTTTGGGTTGGGGAGAGGCTGGGCCAAAAGGATCATTTTCTCCCCAATCGAATTGTTTGTCTCAAGCCTTTATATGGCCTTCGTAAGATCTTGAAAGGCTTGCAGCATGCATTGATTAAAAAGCTCTTGATTTTGAATATGTTTTAAGACCGGATCCTCTTGATGTTTCCTTTAATCCAGAAATTGGCTAAGGATCCCTTGAGGAGTAACGGTTTATCCATTCCTCCAACTGAAATTTGGATGATTCCTCCAACTTGAGTTATGTATTTGAGGTGGGTCCACTGAAAGGTCTTTGGTAGTTGTTCACGGCGTTTGATTGCTTATTCAATATCTCTTGAATATAAATAGTTGGGCAATTTTCAATTGTTTGTTGCAAACACAAATACCACAAACAACTTCCTTATCATTGTCGAATTTGATAGGTACTGCCTTCTTAAGTTCCATGGCCTCGATTTTTCTTGTAAGATTGGCCACTTTAGCATTTATATCTTCTTTTTTCAAAATATATATTCCGCCCTTTTTCTTTGATTGAGTAAGCTTAGAAATGGTGTTAGGTCTTGGGGAGATGTCTCATGATTATGCATTTTAAGCAAGTTTGTCAAAGTAATCCCACACATCATTGACATTCACTAAAAAAAAAAAAAAACCGACTAAAGCTAATAGTCATACGGTGGTTTCTCTGACGGCTAAAAGCTATCAACGAATAACAAAAAGCCGTTGGCAAAAGCAAGGGATTATAAAACCCTGAACCCAACGTAGAAAATAATAGAAATTTATCTACCATCGATACATGGTGTGGTCCACTTGGAGCTTCAATCGACCTCCTTTATAGGAGCATGCCCTTAATTGAACTGTCAGAATGGATAGACGGAGCGGATAAAGCACATACATCAAGACTGGCCTCATAAGCCCCTGCCAGGATCGTCCGTCTCCGTTTGTGCTAAAAAAAAAGTGCGATGTGTGTGTGTGTATATATATATCTCGTGGGCTCAAAGCAGATTGGCTGGTGTACTATCTCGCTATTGTGTTGCCGTCAGCTAGTTACATGGGTCCCATCACAAAGTATGTGTTATATCCAAGTTGTCCATCCATTTTTCGAGATCGTCTTAAGACTTGAGCCGAAAAATAAGACAGATCTAAAGATCAAGTGGACTACAAAGTAAAAGGTAGTGGGGGATTGAACGTCTACCATTGAAACCCTTTTGGGGTCCCAGAAGTTATGGATCAATATAATATTTGTATTTCCTCTTCATCCATGTCTTTGTGACCTTATGTACATATTTGATGGAAAATAAATGTTATGGTAGGCCCAAGGATTGTTTTAACGGTGAAAATCATTCTCTCGCTGCTATTTGTGGTGTGGTCTAGATGACCTTTGAATATGATTCATTTTTTGGCTCATGCTCTAGCTCTGGAATGATCTTTAAAAAAATAGATGAACAATGTGGATATAATAAATACATCATTTTGGGGCCTACGTAACTTTGATCTCATTTGAACTGTCGTACAAATCGGAGCTCGAGGAGCGTCGGCACTCGTCATCGCACGACATGTACCCACACCGGCTAATCCGCTTCTGCGGGCTCCAAGGTCTCTCTCTTTCACAGCTGTAACACGCTCTCCTCTCCTCTCCTCTCCTCATTCCTAACCTTCTAAATCGGAAAAAATCGCATTCTTTGGCTGGAATTTCTCGAGGGCTTCTTTCATTTCTGCGGTTCTGCTTCTTGTCATCTTCGAACCATAAGGAGTTTGACAAGAAAGAAAGGATTTCCGCAATCCGTTATGAATTTGATTGATAGGGAAGGATTTTGAGGTATTTAATGGTTTATTGATCTTATTTTCTATTCTAGGGGTTGTTGTGGTATTCAAGATTGAAATCCATTGGGATTTTCAGGAATTTTGGATTGATTTCTGGGATTACCACTCTGATCCGTCAGGATTTGAGGGATTCTTAGGTTTTCTCCCACAGATCTAGTGAATTTCTGAAGAGAAAGCTTATAGCTTTTCGTGAGGGATTCGAGGAAAAGGGAAGGGATTTTGGCTTCCCTATGTTCGATCTGCAAGACAAAGGATTCTAGGGTTTCAATTTGAATGGGGAGGTTTGAGTGAGTCGTGGCAGCAACTGTTTTTTTTTTTTTTTCATGATTTCTTCGTATCCAAGTGTTGTTATTCTATATCTAATGGCATGTAGCAATGCTGTCAGCTTTTTTCTATTCTGTTGATTTAGTGAAATGCTTCAGCTTCATTCATTTGTCCTAACTTGGAGAAGTAAAAGGTAGGCCGGTTCTGTATGCACCAGAATTTTGATAGAAAAACCATCTCGGATTGTACTGGTAGGACCACTTAGCTTATGTATGCAAACTCGATCAAGGTTTGATGGTGAAGACGAAAGACAAGCTTACATTGTGGCTCACTTGCACCAAGAACTAGACATTCCAATTGTATTTCGCCTTAACGTTAATTACTGGTCTATTAAATCTTGGAGCAGCTTCTTGATGGTCCTTTGCCTCTTTATACGGTGGTGTTTGAACAATTGCTAGAACAAAGTATATAGTTGTGTGGCAAATTTGATCTGTTTACTTTGAATACTTTGAAAATCAATTGATCCAATGTCAAGAAAAAATGCAAATGATCATAGAAAGACTGTTGTTTGCAATTCATGTCCCGAAGTGTGGGCTTGCATTGGCATGTATACCACCATTACCATGGCTTCTGCCAGTGAGGCAATGGGCATGCCGCTTCCCTACATGTAGAAATTATGTCTTAGCTCAATATTGAAGCATTGGCACATGCAAACAGCATTAATATAAACTGACAAGCAACATTGCTCTCCGCAATTTTCAAAGTTTATTTGAGATTTGAGCTGTCAATGTCATGTGATATCTTCCTTTTTTTTTTTTGTCTCTAATATTTTTCCATATATTGAAAAGCTCCTCAATGCCAGCTAAGGACCCATTGTTTGGCTGGGAAATACCTTTTGTAGTTACTAAAACTAGACCATGATGGTGATTGTTATGGCCCTTGATGGGTCTACCAATGTTGTGTTGCATTTGGTTTCCATTGCTAGGTGAGGATACATTACAATTGTTCCATGTATTTTTACACAAAAACATATGTTTTGTGGCAATTTTTACTGGTTTCACCCTTGGCAAGTCTGTTGGTTGGTAGTTGACTCTTGATGACTTTCAAAAGATTTGATAAATACAAGTGCTTGATATGTTTATTCATCTCCATCTTGAGTATTTATACATTGCTTTCTATTGTGATAACTGTAGTTCTCTTTCTCTCTCTCTCTAATCTTTATATATATATATATATATATATATATATATATATATATATATATATATATATATATATATATATATATATATATATATATAGCATCTCTTTCAAGTTGTATGTGCTTTTATGCCCATTCCATCTGTTCCACTTTTTGGTACTCTAAATGGTTCTGTTTTCAACCCAAGGCTTGAATATAAGAAAGAAAGAAAAAAAAAAAAGAACAAAGCTGACGATTTTGTATGATTGATATTGGACTGAATTTTCTCAATCCAATTTGCTTGTGCATCCAAATGTGGCTGAATCGTGATTAATAATTTGGAAGCATGTTATCTTATTGCTCTTGTATTGTTGTGCCAGAATGGATCTACTTTCATCTGTGACTGTCATGCATTCTTTTATTAGTTTTGCAAGTTAACATAAATTTAACTCTAATCAATGCCTATACAACATGTTAGGTGCCATGCTTTGAAAATCATTTGATCTATAGTTTGGACCCTGAATGTGTCTGATACATACAATATATTAAGTGCCATGCTCAGGATTCTCTTGTATTCTAATTTTTTCATTTGCATTTCTTTTATGATTTATCTATTTCGTTTGCATCTTTTGGATTCTCTCGTCCTTTCAATTGTTTCTTGGTGGGTATGCTGGCATTGGAATGAAATTTAGGCCTGCGTCAAATCAACTCAATTTTGGCAGTCTGCAAACCAAGTCAACCCTAAACCACATGTATTCATCCTAGCGTGAGTTGTAATGGTTTTGGTATTTGGGCAAGTTGCACTCTGAAACTGAGTTTCGATTCCTTGATGCTGGCATTCAATCCGTGACAATAAAACTTGTAGCGTTTTGCTAGTTTCATTCAACTTTGCTTCTTTCTGCATAGGAAAGCAACTTCGTACAGAGAGTTGGACATTAAAAAGAAGAGAGTTAACCAGCTGGAAAAGCTGTATATAGACATGACCTTGCAGAAGGAACTACAGGTGTTTAAATCTTGAAATTCATCCTCTTCCCTTTTTTCCTAGGGACATAGCTCAGGCGGGATGGGTTGGATTGAGGGTCAACCCCTACCTGAAGGGGATTGAACCTGCAAACCTGACTCGCCCCGAATTCCAACCTGAATCCAAGCCGATGTCCTCTATTCTTGACCTAACCTGACGTCAACCCAACCCAAACATGTGATTATTCCCAACCCGACCTACCTGACACAAATTTGCTCAACCTGAACCCAACCTGATGATAACCTTGACAACCCCACCCAAACTCGGTTGCTTCAATCAGATCTGGGTTGACCTGAACCTGAGTTGCGGCCTTACTTCTACCTCTTTTCTTGTTTCATTGGTAATTTCCTGGATGGCTATTATCATGTAGTAATTGCATGGCATGTATTTATTGAAAACACAAAAAGGGTCAGAAGCGGAAGCTCCATGAACACAAACTTGCATGCCTGACTACCTGACCAATCTATAAATGGCGTCCAGAGCGGAAGCGGTGATCAGGTATGGACATGTTTTTCTGAGTGCAAGTTCCAGAGAGCTGTTTTTGTACATTTGGAGAATTTGAAAACTGATAGATGCAGCAAGAAAAATCTTGCTGAATTGAAGAATATGCTAAAACTGCATGCATAATTCTGCTCTAGGTACTTGCCATTACTCAATCTTTTGGGATTTCCATGTAATTCCAAAAATTACGTGTATCAATCTTTTGGACTTTCCAAGTAATTCTAATAATTACGTGTATGATTATGGAAGAAACTTGAACAGATGAGTTTTTTATGGGCGGGAAATTTTTTGGGTCTTTATTGAAAATTTCATGGTCTTTATTCATATTAAGGGAGTAAGGCCAAATTGCAATGTCGATACTCTAGGTGTTCATGCTCATCCTGAATACTAAGGTAACTGCAATTTAATCATTTGCTTTTGGTTCATTTGTTTATCAAAGACAGCCTTACTCGGTTGGTTAAATACTTCTTAAACCTTTGATATTCCATGCAAGTGTATGATAAATCTCGACTAGATGTTGCTACTTAACGCAAATGTTTTATTTCAAAATCTTGAAACTTGAATCAGTACTATAGCACTCTCTAGATAATATTTGTTCCCAAATATATTTACTTTCATTCCTATGTTCCTAGAATTGAGCATTTCTTCTATTGGAGAATACTTGTGTTGCTGGCGCTTAGTAGGCTTATATTCAGTTAAGAGATGGGACTAAATTGTTTTGAACCTCTATGTATTCTAATCTCAATGATATCTTCATTTTCATTAAACGTGCTCTAGCAGGAAGAACAAGTGTCCATCTGAATGGAATTAACAGCTATGAAACCCTCTGTTCGAAATAGACACTCAAATTGAGGTGGGGGCACATGAAACCCTCAGTTTAAGAAAAAATTGGATCCTCGTTATTGTCCACTCTAGTAAGAAGAACAAGTGTCCATCTGAATGGTTATGCTTATGAGTTGTAACTCGTCCTTGTATACCTATATTCCAAGAATTTGGGCTTAGAGGAACACCATTCCCTATACTTGCACATTATCATCATTAACATCTAAAGCCATATCCCAAATAAATGTTTCAAGCTACATGAATCCTGTTACGCCATTCCACTCTACCACATACCATATCCTTAGTTAAATTGTGAGTCCTCAAGTCTCGATTGTTTCTACAAATAGCTTTAGATCAAGATCTAAATTGATGATAGTTTTTGTTTTATTTGTTGTATTTGATTTTTTAAAAAAGTTTATTGATTTGATTTATCTTTCCTCTCTTGTCATTGATTTCAGGTAATTCATTGAGAATTCAGAGGTTTGCTGGTTGGTTTCGAAGATTCGGATTCAACTGCAGTAATCATTTCAGGTAGTTTAATCTAAATTGCCTAAAGTTTATTTCTTGATCAAACTTTGGCTTATATGTTAGTTTAAATGTAATTATTATCTTCACTAAGAATGTGAGAATTAGCTTATAGCTTGAAAGATTTACCTCATGATTTGTGAGAATTGAGATATATATATATATATATATATATATATATATATATATATATATATATATATATTGTTAGCATAGATTTTAATTATTGTATCAACGTTCTTAAGGTTGATAATCCGTTATGGTCATGTGGCAATCTGGGATTGGGTAATATATAATCAATTTTTTTATGGAAATACAAATTTTACATGTTTGGGATTTGGATGATAGATCTGATTTTGATTTCTTCCTTTTCTTGTGTAAACTTGTCTTTTCAAATAGGTTGGTTTGGGACTTTGGAGAAATAGGTATAGCTAGTTTTGAATGTGTACATTGATTAGCCAGTTCATTTTATTTTTTATTTATTATTTTTTTTTTCAAATTTAATGAGAAACGCTGGCCATCAGAAATGCCAATGGTTTTGGCTGTCGAAAGTAGCTGTCAGAATTAACTGTCGAAAAAGACGACGGTCTTAGCCGTCGGAAACGCCGACAAATTTTAACCGTCGGCGAGCAACGCCGACGCCCCCTTTCCTGACAGCCAATCCGACGGTTAAAAGTTGTTGAGGAAGGTCAATGTCGATGGTTTTTAGCCGTTGGCTTTGCCCCTTTTTTTTTTTTTGTAGTGATTCTTGTTCATGAATTCCTCATTATACATCATCTTGACCAATTGACGCATAGGAGATCTCAGTCCATCGTAAAAGAATTTTGTTATGCGCCACATTTTAAATCCATATTGTGGGCATGAACTGACAAGATCCTAGAGCCGTTCCCAACATTGGAAGAAAGTCTCATATTCCTTTTAGGCGAAGTTCATGATTGACTTATGGTGTTCATCTTATGGTATGGAAAGAATTTCTTTATGAACTCCCTTGTCATGTCGTTCCATACGCCAATGGATTGTGGTCATAGTGAGTACGACCATGTCTTAGCTTTCTCTTTTAAGGAGAAGGGCAAAAGTTTAAACCTGATTGTGTCCTCGGACACATAAAGGTGTAGAGTGGCTATTATCTCATCAAACTCGTTTATGTGTAGATATGGATTTTTAGATTCAAGTCCATGGAACTCTCGAAGGAGTTGGATCACTCATGGCTTAATATCTATACCTCCTACATTTTCTGGAAAAATCATATAGGAAGGTGTGCTTACCCTCGTCGGTTGTAAATAATCTCGTAAATTACGAAGCGGGGGTGCATGGTGCACCTCATTCTCATCCTGGGCTTCTTCAACTGGGTGTTGAGGTTGATATGCAATCATCACTTATATTAACTCAGAGGATCTCAAGTGGTGTTTAATCCAATGACGGATAGGCAACCCTTCGACTAATCTTCCTTTACTCAGAAGACGTAGAATGTTATCACGAACCTACGTGGGCATGAAATACTCTTAGCCCTCAAATTCTAAACAATTAAACTTAAGAAAAACAGAACTAAAACTAAACTAAAGCAATTTAGAATTATGAAACTAGAGAAGAGTTGGAACGAAGTTACTGATTATTAGAGCTCCTACATTAAGATAAAGTCCTACAAAACAAAATAAGTTAGTTCTTGAAATAAATTGTTAAAACCTAATCTAAGAACACAAAAGAAGAACTAATCATATTCCTAAACTAATTCCAAAATTAATTAATCTCAAAAAAATGCAACTGTAGTCCTCGGTAATGGCGTCAAAAACTTGTTCACAACTTCAAGTGCAGGGTCGCGATGTAGTTATAACTCGGTGAGACTGAGGTTGAATCCATAGGGACTAGTACGTATTCTGAAAGTAACTAAAAGTAGAATTAGAATCAGAAACTAATTTAAAATTTGGAATAATTGGAGTTAAGTGTGAATGATATTAAGTTAAACTATCAATTAAAAGGTGGGAACTAGAGTGCCAATGATCCACTTGTAGCTATCAAGATGCTACCTTGATTCAAGTAACACAATTGGAATTGGAGTCATATCCTATCCAGTGGAAGATAAACTATTCAAGCACAATCTGAACTTTCATTAAGATAGTTCACACATGATGTAACGTCATGGATTTTCATTGTTTTGGATATCTAAAAATCCTTAAATTTATATATATATATATATATATATATATATATATATATATATATAGTTATATTATCACTTACTGACCATTAGTACTCAATATTAGTTTATACATGGGTAGTACCAGTAAAGAATCACATAAGTCCGATTAATTAACCATAGGAAGTCAACGAATTCGCCTGATCACTTAAACACTGAGTTTAGCCACATGATTTGCTCACACAGATCCTAAATCTAACCGACCTACCACTGATTAATCAAGACAATCGTAACTAAATTAAAAGATCTACTCGAAGCCGAGTCAAATAAGGCCCAGATCTTGACTAATGGACCAAATCAACCCCACTACTCTTTTAGCATAAAACCGACAGTTTAGAGTAATTATAACCAAATCTCCACTTTCACTAATTATAAATAGGTCACACTATGAACATAGTTAATTCAAACTCTAATCATTGCCCATGAGAAATTTTAATATGCAATTCATTCCAGAAATGCCTCGATTTTCTGAACAAGCTCTAGACCGCTCATATTGGAAACCGAGCTCATATTAGAGAGAGAGAGAGAGAGAGAGAGATGCATGTCACGCCTTAAACTTGGAAACCGAGCTCACAGAATTCCTGATCGCTGAATCCGACGACAACAGCCTCCTAAGTACCCCGTTCTCGGCTTCCGGCACCCATATGTCAGATTCCAATCCTAGGATCCTACAAGGAGGATTTTCAATAAAAAAATTTTGTAATAAAGCATAACCACGAGCATAACCAAGTCACAAAACAACATCATCACATATCCACTATATCAAAAACTTTAAGTACCATGCGGAAAGAGAAATACAAGATGATTAAAAGAACTCCAAAATAATTTGTTACGCGCTCCTGCCTCAGTGCTGCTGCGATCCAACGTCACTTGCACGCAACAGTCGTGCATAAGCTTACAAAAAGTTTAGAGGGTGGTGTAAGTATGTGCGCAAGGCAAGTGTCAAGTATGAAATATCAGAGTAATGCGGAAATATGCTGGTAAGTCCATGAATACTATTAGCCATACCAAGGCTATGCGATGCAAGGCATGAATGCTATTGGTCATACCAAGGTCATGCGATGCAAGGCATGAATGTTGTCGGTCATACCGAGGCCATGCGATGCGAGGCCTACGTAGCCAAATGTTATATGCGAGATGCAACGCAAGCATGCCGGTTCTCATCTGAATCCACATAACAATACAGCTCATCTTTGGAATATCACTATGGTCTAGTACACTCCACGCTGACCGTCGCCTCCCTAGTTGCACAGCCCAGCGAGTGGAAAAGACCACACTATCCGCCTGACCAGTAGTCTGCTAATATCTACCTGGCTCATCAATAGCGAACCCATTTGTGAGTTGGTTAAACTCAGCCTAGCTTATAGCGCCCTCACTCGGGCGGATAAGGCCACACCCCCTTCCAATCGACTACTACACAATGTGAGACGCGGCATACTGGTATTCAGCACTTGTGCGCTTGTGTATCCACTCAGTCTAAACGTTTGATCATCTCGTGGTACCAAAAAGGTTCTGAGACTTTCACCCAAGGGCATCCTATGTGCCCACAGTGCTAGAGCCAATATTTCCGGTATCTAATCCGACCATTCACGATGTGCCTGTGGAGGCCACGGCCTTGATGTCGCTAGTGCGTACAGTGATTATGTCATACAAATGCAAAATGCATGAGTCATACCATCCAGTCCTGCATCAGTCCTGCGCGTACCGCGCAATCATGTGGGGCATTCCGTCTCATAAGGAGTCCTGTTAATGTCTCAGCCCAATGGCATATGTTTTGATCAAACACTCCTCATATCAAGCATACATATGATGCGCATGGGCATGAATTATAGAGTTATACTAAGCATGTTATATGGTGATGAACTATCTTCGTAACGAAGACGGGCCTAGACGGCCTACACACAACAAGTATGAGCCTAACAATGGGCCCTAGGGAGAGTTATAATGCGAACATTTAACCATCATTGCTCTTACAATGTGGACGTCAAACCATCATTGCCCCAAGGCTCCCAAGGCATAGCCCGCCATAAACATCATTATGTACATCATGATGGAATTTGACATCGCAATGAGCCTCATATACATCACATTCGGCCTCACACAAAGGCCTCACATACGTCTCATTGGGCCTAATTTATTGTCCTTATATACATCACATTGGGCTTTAAATACATCGCAATGGGCCTCATATACATCAAGTGGGCTGCATCCACGGGCCACGCCAATGGGCCTCATATACATCAAGTGGGTTGCATCAATGGGCTGCAACAATGGGCCTCATGCATTCCCAAAAAAAAAATGAATCATATCGGAGGATGATCTCGCCCCAGCTACAACTAGCAATGGAGATAATGATTTTCATTGTTAAACTTCATCGGGCCCACCATCACGTTTAATTTCCATCTAATCTGCCCGTATGGTCACAAAGACCTGAATTAAGAGGAAAAACAATTTCATATTGATCCAGAACTTTCGTGACCCCAAATAGTTTCAATGGTGGACGTTCAATCTCCACTGATTTTTGCAGTGTGGTCCACCTATCAGATGGTTGGATATAACATATACATCACGGTTGATTCCCACCGTCCAGGCAATGGACGGTGAGGATAAAACCCCTATATCACGGTGGGTACCATGCCCCAGGACGGTGCAGGTACGACACATCATCACGGTGGCCCCCCACACGTCCCACTTCACGGTGCGGATAACACACACACATCGTTGTGGGACCCACGTCCATGCATATGGATAGTTGGATGTAACACATACCTGACGGTGGGGCCCACAAAACTTACAAATGTCGATACAACAGCTATTAGCTGGTGTGACCCAGCATATGGACGGTTGGATGAAACACATCCATCTGGTGGGTCCACACGTGTGGCCCACCAGCTTGTACCAAGCTGATATCTGTGTTTTCATTTCATCCAGGCCAGCGGACGGATGGCCTGGATGATACACCCGTGGGTCCCATCCAGATGGGCGTGCGGCGTGGATTAAGCACATGCATCAGCGTGTGGCCCACCGTCCCTTACATGGATGGTGTGGATGCAACCGATACATCGTGAGAGGGCCCCACGTACAGCACAGTCCGGTCCTCAGGACCTGCTAATGCTGCTGTGTACGAACCGGCCAATCCTCAGTCAGAAAGGGTGGGTCCCACGTAGAGGCCATCCTATATATATATATATATATATATATATATATATATATGAAAAGGTACCATGCGCTCGAGCGTAAAGCGGTCGTCCGTGAGGTCGAGCTGTGTGGGCCCCACCGTGATGCCGTTCGAAGATTCACACCGTCCACCAGATGTACGAGCCCAGGCTGGGCCCACACGGCCCAAAATCAGCCGTCCACGTAACTCAGGTGGGCCATACCATCTGAAAACATAAGTATACACGCAAAAACATGTAAAAGCACTTGGTGGGCCCCACCTGAGTTGTGGATACTACCTGAAACTTGGTCTAAAATTACAACCAAGTGCGACACACATGATGGACGGTGTTGATCATCAAAAAACGTCTCGAAAGGTCCCCACAAATGGTTTTGAATGTTTCAATGGTGCACGGCCCCTCTCAACTTCTGTACATGTGTGGCCCACAAAAGTCACGGATTGACTTTATTTTCAGCCGTGTGGGCCCCCTATGGAATGGTGCATCTGACTGAGGGGGTAGATTTTTGAACGGCATCACGGTGGGGCCCACATCAGCTCGACCTCACGGACTACCGCTTTACGCTCGAGCGCATAGTACCTTTTCCCATATATATATATATATATATATATATATATATATATATATATATATATATATATATATATATATATATATATAAATAAAACATGTCAGCGTCCTTACTGATATCAGTCCAGCAGGTGTTGGCTGCTGGCCCACCGTATGGGCGGTCTGGATATATACAGACCTCATGATCATGGCCCACCTGCTAACGTCCTATAACAACTATATAGCTAGTGTGCAGCAGCTAACCACGTCCAGGCAGGTGGGTCCCATCGCTTGGATGAGCGGTGTGGATAAAAATACATACATGAACGTGGGGTCCACGTCCCTGGACAGTGGCGTGGATATAACATATATATCAGGTGGGTCCCACACGTGTGGATGGTGGATGAAACACTTACATTAAGTGGTCCCACGTGTGGATAGCATGGATAAAATACATACATTCATCGAGTGTGCCATCAAACGGGGGATAGAGAGAGAGATATACATACATTCATCGAGTGGGCCATCAAACAGGGGATAGAGAGAGAGATATCGAGAATCGTGTGATGGAGGGGCCTCGCCACTATGAGTCCCTCAATACATGATACAAAGCATACATCAAGATGGGTCTTAATAGAATCTATACCATCAATCAGTAGGCCCCACTTGGTCCATCATCAAAAACAAAATTTAACCTATAAATCACCTACCTACGGTCCTATTCTTTAGCTCCTTGGAATGCTAAGCTCCTAAGCTCACCCTTTAAGGGTGGATGATGAAGTTTGAAGGGTTAAATTGGGAGGTTTTGAGATAGGAAGTGGGCTACACACTTGGCTTATTTCCTCTCCTTAGGATTTTTCTCTCATGGTTGCTTGGGAAATGGTAGAGAATTGTGTGAAATGAGAGAGGAGTGGGGTTGTGTAAAAAGGACGAACGAGAGGGATAGGTAGTGTAAGAGAGCGGATGGGTGTGTGTAAGAGAGAGTTGACTTATGGGGGGTGAGGTGGCATGGGGTATGGGTTGCTTGTCTTTGTTGGTAAGAAAGGGATAAGAGATGCATGGGTTGTATACTTGACTTATGATTGATTGATTGATGTGATGGGTTGTAGAGATTCTCTCAGAATTCACAACGCGCGGCGTTTCTTTGGAATATACGAGGGCCCACAACTCCTGGCTTGGTTATCGCATCGGTGCCTAAGTCACGGGTTGCCAGAATTCGATAGAGAAGATCGTGAGAGCTTACGAAACAGTACGGACTAGGATAGAAGCCTTACAGCTCTCCCCTCATAATAAAAATTTCGTCCTTGAAATTTACACTCGTCGTAACTAAACATAACTCATAAAAGGAGAGAAATCATGGCATCATATATAATCAGAGACAATACAAAATACAATCAATCATCAAAGAGATGGAGATAATGCTTGCAAATCTCAGCCTCGCACTCGCAAGATGCCTTGACCACACTATGATGACCCCACTGCACCTTCACTAAGGGAATGACCTTGGACCGGAGGACCTGATCCTTCCGATCAAGGATACGAACTGACTGCTCAATATAAGAAGCATCCTCACGAACCTCCAATAGCTATCAATCAATAACAGGAATGATGTGTGACCCATTGATGTAGAGCGGGTCGCGGACAGTTTCATGGCCAAGATGGATCAGAAAAGGCCCGGTCGATGACAGAAGTGATCCAGACCATCGAACCTTAGATCGGGTGTATCTCGCAATCTGGAATGAGTTAGCTGACATAAAAATATATGATTTTGGGGTAGAACGAGCTACTTTAGCCAACCAACCCCACTATGCCAGGTTGCACAGCCCGAATTTGCGAAAAACCCCTAGATCGACGGTCTTTTCCCTGTTTTAATTTCGTTTTTACTATAAATAGTAAGTTTTAGTTTAATTATAACTCTTCATCTGTCGGGCTTTAGGAGTTGCGCCCAACGTGAAAAGAGCTTAGAATAATTAGGAGAACGGTTTGGTGAAGCCAAATAGGACACTTACTATTTTTGGCCGAAAACCTTTTGCACTAGTAGACATCATGACCGTCTATAAATAGTAAGTTTACTATTATAGTAAGTCGCGAATTCTAGGAGTTTTAGTTGTAGTTTGATTCTGATTTTTTCCATTGCTTGGTACCCATATTTAAAGGGTTGTGAACTCGTTTTTAATGATCAATTAATCAATTTCGAATTTCTTAGAATTTATTTCTATTTTTTGCTTTCTTTCCTCGTGGATTCGAGAAGTCTCTATGAGGAGTCCCGAGAAGCTCCGTGGATTCGGAATAGTTATCTTCATCGCGTTCATCCCTGCATCAATTGGTATCAAAGCGAAGATTCCCCTCGGGCCGATGGCAAATAATGAAAGTATGAATCAAAATCCTGTGGATGGTGATCCAGGGATTCGTTATCTTTCGGAAAACATGGAAGCTTTCCACTGGGAGAGTCAGTTGACCATACAAGGGCTACAGGTAACCCTCGATTATCTTGCAAATACGTTACCTCAGCCCCGAGCCCTAGGCGGTGCTTCATCACCTATAGTTGCTCCACCACCCATGGTTGTTGTACCGACGCAACCCCGATTTCCGTAGAGCACTACCAGTGGCAAACCGTAGGACTACACCAGATGATTTAAGTTTTAGCGACGAGCACCTTAATGAGGGTTTTGCCCGACAACCAATCCATGAAGGTGATCATTTAGATCGTGATGAAAGAGACTATCGAGGTAAGGCTGAACTTCCTAGTTTTAACGATTTATTACGTATAGAAGATTTTCTCGATTGGCTAGTCGAAGTAGGAGATATTTTGATTATATGGACGTGCTGGATCATAAAAAGGTAAAATTGGAAGCGTTTAAATTAAAATCTGGTGCTTCTGCATGGTGGGAACAATTACAACTCTCACGAGCTCGCCAGAACAAGGCGCCCATCTCATTATGGCCACGGATGAGACGTCTTCTTCGATCACGATTTCTCTCCAGTGATTATGAGCAGATACTATTCTAGCAATATTAAAATTGCCGACAAGGAAATCGAACTGTCACATATTACATTGAAGAATTCCAACGGTTGGCTACACGAAACGATCTGTCAGAATCTGAGTCACAGAAGGTGGCACGATTTATAGGTGGGTTGCAGCTGACAATTCAGGACCGAGTTTAGATGTACCCAGTCAGGACCGTGGATGAAGCAGTTCAATCGGCGGGTAGGACAAAAACACAACTTGCAAGATCTCTTGCTCGTCCATATCCTTCAACTCGACCCCCCATGACGGGTCCCACGCAGGATCTAATGCTGGCATGAGGAAAAAATCCAGTAGGAGAACGTCCTCAACCTCCTACAACTGCAAACTGTGATACGGGGAGCAACTCATCCAGACCTCAACATGCAGCACCCACAACAGCGGGCCCGAGTAGAATTACAAATCCTTATGCTCGGTCAAGGTCGAACAATTATTACCGCTGTGGCCAGCCAGGCCACTCATCAAACACTTGTCCTCAATGTCCCGTAACACACTTGATTATAAACGAAGGGGGCACTGAAGATGAGGCCGCAGAAGAAGACTATGACTTTGATGAACATGAACAAACCACTGAAGAAACAGCAGGTGGCGATGAAGTGACGGACGAGGATCGTGGCGAATTTCTAGTTGTGAGGTGATTACTGTATGCTCCACGAAAGGAATTACATCCACAGTGACACAATATATTTCGTACTCGATGCATTGTCAACGGAAAGGTCTGTGATGTGATCATAGACAGTGGTAGTAGCGAGAACATCGTTTCAAGAGTGATGGTGGACAAATTGCAGCTACTGACGACGAAACATCCTTCCCCGTACTCAATTGGTTGGATAAAAAAGGTGAATGAGACCAATGTAACTGAACAATGTACTATCTCGTTTTCAAGTGGCAAAAATTATAGGGATCAAATACTAAATGACGTGGTCGACATGGAAGCTTGTCATATGCTACTCGGTCGACTCTGACAGTCGAATCGTGATGCGACCCATCGGGGATGAGATAATGTCTACATATTCGTCAAGGATAGTCGAAAAATAATCATTGCCCCTATGGCACCAGAGAACCACCTTGAAGCCTCTAAAGTGGAGGGGAGTTCCATCTTGACCATTCGAGATTTCATGGAGGAATCCAAGGAAACCGGTAAGATATACGCCGTAATGGTGAAGGGCGAGGAAGAGGAACCCTTAAACATCCCTCCAAGTTTAAGACTGTTGCTAAACGAATTCAAAGAAGTCTGGCCTGAGGATTTACCTGATGGATTGCCCCCCATGAGGGACATCCAACATCACACAGACCTCGTCCTTAGGACTAGCCTGCCTAACCGCCCTCATTATCGGATGAGTTCGAAGGAGTGCGAGATACTTCAGGGGCAAGTGAAGGAATTGATCCGTAAGGGTCTCTTGAGAAAGAGTATGAGCTCATGTGTCGTACCAGCATTATTAACGCCAAAAAAAGATGGAAGCTGGCGCATGTGTATCGACAGCCGGGCAATCAACAAAATTACCATCAAATATCGGTTTCCAATACCACGGTTGGACGACATGCTCGATATGCTAGAAGGGGCTAAGATGTTCTCTAAAGTAGATTTAAGGAGCGGGTACCATCAGATTTGTATCCGACCCGGTAATGAGTGGAAAACGACATTCAAGACCAAGGAAGGGTTGTATGAGTGGCTGGTCATGCCTTTTGGCCTATCGAACGTACCAAGTACTTTTATGTGTTTGATGAATCAAGTTCTAAAACCGTTCACTGACCGATTTGTGGTAGTATATTTTGATGACATATTGATATATAACCAGGATGATGCAGAGTACAGGAAACATCTCAGGCAGGTGCTGCAGGTCCTACAAATTAACAAGTTATATCTCAACTTGAAGAAGTGTAGTTTTTTAACTAACAGCCTGTTGTTTCTAGGATTTGTTGTAACGTCCAAAGGCATTCGTGTGGACGATGAAAAGGTGCGAGCTATTAGGGAATGACCGATCCCGACAAACATTCATGAGGTAAGGAGTTTTCACGGGTTGACGAATTTCTATTGTCGATTTGTGCGAGATTTTAGCACCACAGTCGCGCCTATAACAGATTGTATGAAAAAAGGACCGTTCCAGTGGACCGATAAAGCTGACAAGAGCTTTCATGATATCAAGCATCGTTTGTCTACAACACCAATCTTGGTGCTTCCTAATTTCGATAAATTGTTTGAGGTTGAGTGTGACGCTTCATACATCAGAATTGAGGGAGTATTATCACAGGAAGGTAGGCCGGTAGCCTTCTACAGCGAGAAGCTCAGCGAAGCACGAAAGAAGTAGTCAACTTATGAGCTTGAGTTGTACGTAATTGTTCAGGCACTGCGACATTGGTGGCATTATCTGATTCAAAGAGAGTTTGTTCTGTACACTGACCATCAAACATTAAAGTTTATTAATAGTCAGACTAACGTGAATCGTGTGTATGTTAGATGGGTTGCGTTTTTACAGGAAATCACTTTTGTTTTGAAGCACAAGTCAGGGCAGCAGAACAAGGTGGCTGATGCACTTAGCCGTCGTGCATCACTACTTCTTACGATGAGCAACAAGGTGGTCGGCTTCGACTGTCTCAAGGAGCTGTATACTGAGGATGAGGACTTCAAAGATTCTTAGGTGAAGTGCCAAGAAGGTCACCCCAGTGACTTTCATATACAGGACAATTTTCTCTTCAAAGGGAATCGATTATGCATCTCCCAAAGTTCTCCGAATGAGCAAATTATTCAGGAGCTACGTGAAGGTGGCCTCGGTGGACACCTTGGGCGAGATAAGACTGGAGCTCTTGTGGAAGAGCGGTATTACTTGCCGCAATTAGTACGTGATGTGGGAAAAGCCTACAACGTTATCATATTTGTTTGACCTCCAAGGGGCAATCTCAGAATACGGGCCTCTACACCCTGTTACCGGTGCCTGATGGTCTTTGGGAGGATTTATCAATGGATTTCATGCTTGGTCTCCCACGAACACAACGGTGTATGAATTTGGTGTTCGTGGTGGTAGATCGTTTCTCTAAGATGGCACACTTTATCCCATGCAAGAAGACCCTCGATGCAACACACGTGGCAAATCTATTCTTCAGGGAAGTCATACAGCTACACGGGGTCCTTAAGACCATTACTTCTGATCGTGACACGAAGTTCATTAGCTACTTTTAGCGGACTTCGTGGACTTGATTCGATACACGACTTCAATTCAGCAATGCTTACCACCCACAGACTGATGGGCAGACTGAAGTTGTGAATCGCACTTTGGGAAACAAACCTCCTTCGCTGTATTTCAGGAGAAAAACCGAAGCAGTGGGATTTGGCCTTGTCTCAAGCAGAGTTTGCATTCAACAACATAGTGAACCGCTCAACAGGGAAATCACCGTTCCAGATTATTTATGGGCGAGTGCCTCGCCACACGCTTGACTTGGTCCCTCTGCCCAAACACCCAGGCACGAGCATTGCAGCAGAACATATGGTAGACAAGATCATGAGCATCTATGCGGAAGTGTAGACCAAGCTACATGCCTCAAACGAGAAGTACAAGGAATAAGTGGACAAGCACTGACAACAAAAAGTGTTCGAGGTGGGCGATCGCGTTATGGTCCATCTGTGCAAAGAGAGATTTCCGACCGGGACGTACAACAAGTTGAAAAATAAGAAGATTGGACCCGTCCCAATCATTCGAAAGATTAATGATAATGCTTATGTTGTTGATCTTCCAGATGACATGGCGATCTCACGGACTTTCAACGTTGCGGACCTGACCGAGTATCATGAACCAGCGCACGATGAGAACTCGAGGATGAGTTCTTTTGAAGTGGAGGGGACTGATGTAGAGCGGGTCGCGAACAGTTTCATGGCCAAGATGGATCAAAAAAGGCCCGATCAACGACAGAAGTGATCTTGATCGTCGAACCTTAGATCGGGCGTATCTCGCAATCCGGAATGAGTTAGCTGACGTAAAATATATGATTTTGGGGTAGAACGAGCTACTTTAGCCAACCACCCCCGCTATGCTGGGTCGTGCGGCCTGAATTTGTGAAAAACACCTGGATCAACGGTTGTTTCCCTGTTTTAATTTCATTTTTACTATAAAGAGTAAGTTTTAGTTTGATTATAACTCTTCATCCGTCAGGCTTTAGGAGTTGCGCCCAACGTGAAAAGAGCTTAGAATAATTAGGAGAACGGTTTGGTGAAGCCAAATAGGACACTTAATATTTTTGGCCGAAAACCTTTCGCACTAGTAGACATCACGACCGTCTATAAATAGTAAATTTACTATTTATAGTAAGTCGTGAATTCTAGGAGTTTTAGTTGTAGTTTGAGTCTGATTTCTTTTCCATTGCTTGGTACCCGTATTTAAAGGGTTGTGAACTCGTTTTTAATTATCAATTAATCAATTTCGAATTTCTTAGAATTTATTTCTATTTTCTGCTTTCTTTCCTCGTGGATTTGAGAAGTCTCTGTGAGGAGTCCAGAGAAGCTCCATGGATTCGGAGTAGTTATCCTCATTACGTTCATCCCTGCATCACCCATATGTCCTCAACATAGGGACATGGAAAACGTTGTGGACGCCGGACAACTGAGATGGCAAGGCAAGCCGATAGGCCATGGCGCTAACGCGCCCAGTGATCTCGAAAGGTCTAATGAATCTCAGGGCAAGTTTGCCCTTCGCTCCAAAACGAACCATACCCTTCATGGGTGAGACCTTGAGATACACATGGTCCCCAACGGCAAACTCCAAGGGACAACGCCAACAATCAGTAAAACTCTTCTGCCGGCTCTGAGCTGTGCGCATCCTCTAACTAATGATGTCGATGACATCTGATGTCTACTGCGCAAGCTCGGGACCTACGAGACGCCGCTCTCCAACCTCGGTCTAACAACTCGGAGATCTGCACGGTTTGTCATATAATGCCTTAAAAGGAGTCATGCTAATGGTCGCTTAATAGCTGTTGTTGTATGCAAACTCAACCAATCGCAGGTGCTCATCCCAGCTACCTGAGAAGTCAATCACGCAAGCCCGAAACATATCCTCAAGGATCTGGTTGACCCTCTCTGTCTGCCCATCGGTCTGCGGATGATACGTGGTGCTAAGCTGCAAATCAGACCCCATCGCCGACTGAAAGCTCCTCAAAAACTGAGACGTGAACCTCGGGTTTCGGTCAGAAATGATCTAAACTAGAATGCTGTGCAGTCTCACAATCTCATCGACGAATAACCTCGCAAGCTGGTCCAAAGTCCAGGTTGCACGAATCGCAAGAAAATGCGCCGACTTCATCAGACGATCGACAACAACCCAGATGACGACGTGACTGCGTTGAGTCCTCAGCAAACCTATGATAAAATCGGTGGATATGTGCTCCCACTTCCACAATGGGACGCTCAACGGCCGCAAGGGGCTAGGGGGTCTCTGATGATCGGCCTTGACACGCTGGCATGTGTCGCACTCGGCTACAAAACTGGATATCTAGCGCTTCATCCTTGCCCAAAAGTACTAGCGCCTCATATCGCGATACATCTTCGTCGAGCCAAGGTGGATAGAAAACCGCAATCGATGTGCCTCGAGCATAAGATTTCTGCGCAACTCAGGAATATCCGAGACACATAATCGACCTCTGAAGCGAACTCCACCATCAGAACCAATCTGTCAATCTGACTAACTCTCAGATACTGCCTCTACCTGATAACTCTGCAATGACTCATTTGTCTGCTGAGTCTCGATCACCCTTGTAATAAAAGAGGGTTGAATCAACAGACTCGATAATTACACAATAGAAGACTGTAAGCCAATCTAAAAGTTGAATGATGACACATCCTCAAGCATCTTCCACTCTTAAATCATCATGTGTACTATCAGGCCTCATGGCTGACGGCTGAGGGCATCTTCCACCATTTCGACTTGCCCGGGTGGTATTGAAGATCAAAATCATAGTCCTTCAGGAGCTTCATCCAACGCTTCTGTCTCATGTTTAGCTCGGACTGAGAGAATAGATACTTGAAGCTCTTGTGGTCTGAGAAGAGCTCGAACCTTACCCCATAGAGATAGTGCATCCACACCTTCAGTGCGAAGACAACTGCTGCCAGATCCAAATGTGCGTGGGGTAATTCAACTCATGGACCTTGAGCTGGCGAGACACATAAGCCACCGGCTTCCCGTGCTGCATCAGAACAACACCCAAGCCAAGCCAAGAACTGCCTCACGTCCGCTCCTATCCTCATTCTTCCCTCTGGGAGTGATGGATTTGTTGTATTTACCGATGCCTTGCGAGTTGGCTTGGGTGTTGTCCTGATGCAGCACGGGAAGCCAGTGGCTTATGTGTCTCACCAGCTCAAGGTCCATGAGCTGAATTACCCCACGCACAATTTGGAGATAGTAATCCGCAAAACTAAGGAAACTGCAAATCTCGAATGCGTTCGTGGGCTGGCTCCACTAACGCACGACATCAATCTTCGAGGGGTCCACTGCGACGCCCTGCCTCGTCACCACATGACCGAGGAACTTCACCTCCTCTTACTAGAACTTGTACTTCTCCAGCTTCGCGTAAAGCTGGTGTGCGCGGAGGGTCTGCAAAGTAATCTCCAAATGCCGCTCATGCTCCTCACATGTCCTCGAATATATCAGAATGTCATCGATGAATACTATAATAAACTGATCGAGATACGGATGGAAGTCCTCGTTCATCGACTGCATGAATACCACGGGCGCATTGGTCAGTCCAAAGGACATGACCTAGAAATCAAAATGACCATAGCGCGTCCTAAATGCTGTCTTCGGGATATCTTCCTCACGGACCCAAATCCAATGATAACCGGAACACAGATCAATCTTCGAAAAGAACTGTACACCCTGCAGTTGATCAAACAAATCATCGATCCTTGGGAGCGGATACCTGTTTTTAATCATGACCTTGTTGAGCTCGAGGTAATCCACGCAAAACCTCAACGAGCTATCCTTCTTCATGAAGAGTACTGGCGCTCTCCACGGCGAACTGCTCGTACGGATAAAGCCTAATTCACGTAACTCGTCCAACTGCTTCTGCAGTTCCCTCAACTCCAACGGTGCCATACGATACGGGGTCTTCAAAATAAGCGCGGTACCGGGCACGAGATCAGTCTGGAACTCGGTGTGCCGACGAGGTGGTAACCCCGGAATCTACTGGAACACATTCGGAAAACCACAAACGACTAGCAGTTGGTCGATACTCAAAGCAACTGACTCCTTAACGGCACACGACAATAGGTAGGAAAGATGCTCTCCTCTGAGCTCGGCAACAAACTAGAACTGTAGCATGCCGGGTATAAAAAACGTTACTGTCGTGGAGCAGTCTAATATGGCGTGATACTCGGCAAGCCAATCCATACCTAGGATGACATCAAACTTGGACATCGGCAATGCAAACAGATCGG
Source organism: Magnolia changhungtana (assembly GCA_030180095.1). Lineage (NCBI taxonomy): Eukaryota > Viridiplantae > Streptophyta > Magnoliopsida > Magnoliales > Magnoliaceae > Magnolia > Magnolia changhungtana. Next base: position 579,071 of record JASAUF010000064.1, on the reverse strand, counting down.
CAGACAAAAAGATATCCCTAACCAGAACATGGCAAGATAAGCAAAATCGGTCCAACACTACAATCTTCCCTAAGGGACTCGATACTGACAAACCCTCACGAGCAGACTCCAACAGCAAACCGGTAGATCGGCAGAAATCCTCGGCCATAAAGGAATGTAATGCACCAGAATCAAACAATACACGTGCTATGCATGCAGAAACAGGGAGGGTACCCTCGATGACCCCTCCTGACGATTGAGGGCCTACTAGGCAGCATAAAATCTACCTTGAGCCTGTTGGGGAGGTGCATGTCCCCTCAGAGGTCTCTTCTTCTACTGCTGCCAATGTGGCAGTGTAATTTGCTACCTTTGCTGCTGCGAGGGAGGTCTCGGAGGTTTGTGTTGCGGTCGTTGCTGCTGCTGTGGGGTTTGCTGTGGAGGCTGATGTAGTGTCCTCGGCTGCTGCTGCTGCTGCTATTGCGGATGGAGACACTCGTGCGTACAATATCCTGTCCTACCACATCCAAAGTAAGCACCTGGGAACAGTCCCAAAGGTGGTGTGGGAGGTACCAATAGTACTCGAAATTCTCGGCGGGTCGTGCGTTGCTACTGTGAATGATGTTGCTGCTGTTGGGAGCTACCGAAGGGCGCCTACCTCTTCTGATCTCCTATCTGGTCATGGGCCCTTTGAAAACTGGCCCAGTCTGCCTCGTAGACCTGGGCCCTCTGTATATCTACTCAAACGTCGGAAGCATGTGTCCGACCACACGGATCCTGAGGGCAGGACGCGTGCCGTTCTCGAAACGGCGGGCCTTCCACCCCTCATCATGGACAAGATACGTCACGAACCTCGATAGCTTTGACGAAACATACCTCATACTGGGACACTGTCATGTCTCCCTAGACCAGAGTCTCAAACTCTAATATGCTCTGCTATCGAACATGCTCGGGAAAGAACTTCCGGTTGAACCGATCAACAAAATCCTCTCACGTCCAATCAAAATCGGCCACTGCCGCTCGGGCAACTGATGCCCACCAGTGTTAAGCCTTGCCCTAGAGAAGAAATACAACTAATGAGACCCGTTGCTGGGTCGTACATCCCATAGTGTCGAATATCTTCTCCCCCTCGGAGCGCCATATCTCTGATGCAGTAGGATTTGGCTCGCCCCGGAAGCGCGAGGGATCGTGCCGTCGGAAGTCTCTGAGAATAACGCTCACGAGCTCCTGCTCTGCCTGGGTTGGCATAACAGCGGGCCGCCTGCCCTGCTCCTGAAGGATAGTGGTCATCGCCTGTAGCATCTGCTAAAACTGATCTGCAGTCACAAGTGCTGTCGGGGCTGCGCTAGTCTGAGACAGGGGAGCGGGAGTCACTCGTGTCGCTCTCCTAAACGACATGTCTTACAGGAAGGAACAAGGGGCCTGTCAGTCTTGAGAACTCTCGAAGGTAAAGATGTTAAGGCTATATATCCGAAAACTGCTAGGTTATTTAGACTCGAAACCTATCATTCTAAGTTCATAGTAGATATGTGATGTGATCCTCAGGTATTCCCAAGTTATGCTCTGATACCAACTGCTGTCATGCCCCAAACTTGGAAACTGGGCTCACAGAATTCCTGATCGCTGAATCCGGCGCAACAGCCTTCGTAGTACCCCATTCTTGGCTTCCGACACTCATATTTTAGATTCCGATCTTGGGATCCTACAAGGAGGATTTTCAATAAAAAAATTGTAATGGAGCATAACCACAAGCATAACCAAGTCACAAAACAACATCACCACATATCTACTGTATCAAAAACTTTGAGTACAATGTGGAAAGGAAAATACAAGATGATTAAAAGAATTCCAAAATAATCTGCTACGCACTCCTGCCTCAGCGCTGCTGCGATCCAACGTCACTTGCACACAACAGTCGTGCATAAGCTTACGAAAAGCTTAGAGGGTGGTGTAAGTGTGTGCGTAAGGCAAGTGTTAAGTATGTAATATCATAGTAATGCAAAAATATGCTGGTAAGTCTATGAATATTATCAGTCATACCAAGGCTATGTGATGTAAGGCATGAATGCATCGGCCATACCAAGGTCATGCGATGCAAGACATGAATGTTGTCGACCATACCGAGGTCATGCGATGCGAGGCCTACGTTGCCAAATGTCATATGCGAGATGCAAAGCAAGCATGTTGGTCTTAATCTGAATCCACATAGCAATACAGTTCATCTCTGGATTATCACCGGAGTTTAATATACTCTACACTGACTGCCGCCTCCCTAGCCGCACAGTCCAACAAGTGGAAGAGACCACACTATCTGCCTGACCAGTAGTCTGCTAATACTAACCCGGCTTGTTAATAGCAGATCCATTTGCGAGCTGGTCAAACTTGGCCTAGCTTACAGCCTCCTCACTCAGGCAGATAAGGTTACACCCCCTTCCAACAGACCACGACGTAGTGGGAGACGCGGCCTACTAGTATTCGGCACTCTTGCGCTCATATATCCAATCGGTCTAAATGTTGGTGCATCTCCTAGTACCAAAAAAGTTCTGAGACTTTCACTTAAGGACAACTTATGTGCCCACAGTGATAGAGCCAATATTTCCGGTATCTAATCCGGCCATCCACGATGTGTTTGTCGAGGCTACGCCCCTGATGTCGATAGGGCGTACAATCATCATGTCATACAAATGCGAGATGCATGAGTCATACCATCTAGTCATGCATTAGTCATGCGTGTACCGCGCAATCATGTGGGGCACTCCATCTCATAAGGAGTCTCGTAAATGTCTCAACCCAACGGTATATGCTATGATCAAACACTCCTCATATCAAGCATACATATGATGTACATGGGCATGAATCATAGAATTATACTAAGCATGTTATATGGTGATGAACTATCTTCATAATGAAGATGAGCCTAAATGACCTACATATAACAAGTATGAGCCTAACAATGAGCCCTAGGGAGAGTTACAATGCGAACATTTAACCATTATTGCTCTTACAATGTGGATGTCAAACCATCATTGCTCTCAAGGCATGGCCCGCTATAAACATCATTACATACATCATGGTGGAATCTGACATCGCAATGGGCTTCATATACATCACATTCGGCCCCACACAAAGGCCTCACATATGTCTCATTGGGCCTCACTCATTATCCTTATATACATCACATTGGGCCTCAACCCATGGGCCTTAAATACATCGCAATGGGCCTCATATACATCAAGTGGGCCACAACACATGGGTCACACCAATGGGCCTCATATACATCAAGTGGGGTGCATCCATAGGCCGCGCCAATGGACCTCATATACATCAAGTGGGTCGCATCAATGGGCTCACTGATGGGCCTCATATACATCAAGTGGGCCGTATCAATGGGCCGCAACAATGGGCCTCATATACATCAAGTGGGCCGCATCTACGAGCCGCACCATGGGCCTCATATACATCAAGTGGGCCGTATCAATGGGCCGCACCAATGGGCCTCATATACATCAAGTAGGCCGCATCTACGAGCCACACCATGGGCCTCATATACATCAAGTGGGCCTTATATACATGGTCCTCATATACATCAAGTGGGCCTCATATACATGGGCCTTGTGCATTAAAAAAAAAAAAAAAAAAAAAAAAAAAAAAAAAAAAAGAATCGTATCGAAGGATCATCTGGACCAAGCTACAACTAGCAGTGGAGATAATGATTTTCACTGTTAAACTTCATCGGGCCCACCATCACATTTATTTTCCATTCAATCTACTCATACGATTACAAAGACCTGAATTAAGAGGAAAAACAATTTCATATTGATCTAGAACTTCCGTGACCCCAAATAGTTTCAATGGTGGACGTTCAATCTCCACTGATTTTTGCAGTGTGGTCCGTCTGTTAGACGGTTGGATATAACATATACATCACGGTGGATTCCCACCGTCCAGGCAATGGACGGTGAGGATAAAACCCATATATCACGATGGGCACCACACCCCAGGACGGTGCAGGTACGACACATCATCACGGTGGCCCCCCACATGTCCTGCTTCTGGATAGTGTGGATAACACACACACATCGTTGTGGGACCCACGTCCATGCATCTGGATGGTTGGATGTAACACATACCTGACGGTGGGGCCCACAGAACTTACAAATGTTAGTACAACAGCTATGTAGCTGGTGTGACCCAGCAGATGGACGGTTGGATGAAACACATCCATCTGGAAGGTCCACACGTGTGGCCCACCAGCTTGTACCGCTAATATCTGTGTTTTCATTTCATCTAGGCCAGCGGACAGACGGCCTAGATGATAGATGATACATGGCTGTCAGGTGGGTCCCATCCAGATGGGCGTACGGCATGATTAATCACATGCATCAGTGTGTGGCCCATCGTCCCTCAGATGGATGGTGTGGATACAACAGATACATCATGAGAGGGCCCCACGTACAGCACAGTCCGATCCTCAGGACCTACTGACGCTGCTGTGTACACACCAGCCAATCCTCGGCCATAATGGGTGGGTCCCACGTAGGTCCCATCCCATATATATATATATATATATATATATATATATATATATATATATATATATATATATATATATATATATATGCTCGAGCTAATGGGAACGTCTCATGAGGTCGAGCTGTGTGGGCCCCACCGTGATGCGTTTCGAACATCTACCCCATCAGTCAGATGCACCATTCCATCGTGGGCCTAGGTCTCAAAAATCAAGTCAATCCATGACTTGAGTGGGCCACACCACATACAGAAGTTGAGAGGGGCCGTGCACCATTAAAACATTCATAATCATTTTTTGGGCCCACTAAGATGTGGTTTGCAAATCCAGCCCATCCATTATGTGTGTCCCACTTGGATGAGGGTTCAGACCAAGTTTCAACAGCATTCAAAACTCAGGCGGGCCCCACCAAGTGCTTTTATATGTTTCTGGCATGTCTTCACATGATTTTAGATGGTATGGCCCACCTGAGTTCCGTATACGGCTGATTTTTGGGATATCCCATAATTCAAAAGGGACCCATCAAATGCACGGTGTTGATGGTCGACACGCATCACGGTGGGGCCCACACAGCTCAACTTCATGGGAGCCTATTGTGAGGTCGAGCGCGTAGTACCTTTCGACCTCGTGTAGTACCTTTTCCATATATATATATATATATATATATATATATATATATATATATATATATATATATATATATATATATATATATAGGCATGCTCACCTACGCACGTGCGCACCTTTGCACACGTGTCATGGGTGTCGAATCCGAACGGTCCATAAGATGCAGAATCCCATGAAACCTTAGGAGGTGAATTTTCATCTTGATCTAAGATTCTGGTGGGCCATAGCAAAGAGAAATTCAAATCAAGGGAAGAAAATGTTTGCATTTTTCATAGCCCACCAAAGTTTTGGATCAAAGTAAAATTTCGTACCAGGGTGTTTCATGAGGTTCTGCTTCATGTGGATCATTCAGATTTTCGAGACTCATCAGATAGGATGAGTTCTCAAAAAAGTTTGTATGTAGTACGTACGAACTGGTTCACAGGTGTGTGTGTGTGTGTATAATGCCAGCGTCCTTACTGATATCAGTCCACCGGGCGCTAGCTGTTGGCCCACCGTATGGACGGTCTGGATATACACAGACCTCATGATCATGGCCCACCTGCTAACGTCCTACAACAACTATATAGCTGGTGTGCACCAGCCAACCACGTCCAGGCAAGTGGGTCCCATTGCTTGGATGAGCGGTGTGGATAATAATACATACATGAACGTGGGGTCCACGTCCTTGGACAGTGGCATGGATATAAAATATATATTAGGTAGGTCCCACACGTGTGGACGGTGGATAAACACTTACATTAAGTGGTCCCATGTGTGGATAGCATGGATAAAATACATACATTCATCGGGTGAGCCATCAAACAGGGGATAGAGAGAGACATAGACAGAGATATTGAGAATCGTGTGATGGAGGGGCCTCGCCATTATGGGTCCCTCAATACATGATACAAAGCATACATCAAGATGGGTCCCAATAAGATCCATACCATCAATCGGTAGGCCCCACTTGGTCCATCATCAAAAACAAAATCTAACCTACACATCACCCACCTAAGGTCTTCTTCTTTAGCTCCTTGGAATGCTAAGCTCCTAAGCTCACCCTTTAAGGGTGAATGATGAAGTTTGAAGGGTTGGATTGGGAGGTTTTGGGGTAGGAAGTGGGCCACATACTTAGCTTATTTCCTTTCCTTAGGATTTTTCTCTCATGGTTGCTTTGGAAATGGTAGAGAATGGTGTGAAATGAGAGAAGAATGGGGTTGTGTACAAAGGTTGAGATGAGAGGAATGAGTAGTGTAAGAGAGGGGATGGGTGTGTTTAAGAGAGTTGACTTATGGGGGGTGAGGTGGTATGGGTTGCTTGTCTTTGTTGGTAAGAAAGGGGTGGGAGAGGCATGGGTTGTCCTTGACTTGTGATTGATTGATTGATGTGATGGGTTGTAGAGATTCTCTCGAAATTCGCAACGCACGGCGTTTCTTTATAATATATGTGGGCCCACAACTCCTGGCCTGGGTATCGCATCGATGCGCAAGACGCGGCATTAGAACTGTAGCGACGGTACGGTCACGATGGTACAAGTTTCGAATCGAGCCGACTCAGAATCATAGGATGTGACTCAGGGTCACGTGCAAATGTCTATTACAGGTCGTGGGTTGACGAAATTCGATAGGGAGGATCGCGGGAGTCTATGGAATGGTACAGATTAGAATACAAGCCTTACAACGCATGTGATGGAGGGACACCGACACTATGGTCCCTCCCTTCTATGTGTTACAAAACATACATTAAGTGGGTCTCATTATATGTGGGCCTACCAATCAAAATCAACGGTAGAGATCCCTTCTCCACCAAAATACAAGGTCTAGATGACCCCTTTCAAACTATGAAAGTAAACATCATGATGGGGTCCATGGAGAATGGCCCCATCATGGGATGAATATATGAATCATGGTGGGTCATCAGCCACACCTAGGGTATAAAGTGAGATCCGTATCATCAATCGGTAGGCCCCACTTGGCCCATTATCAAAAACAAAATCTAAACCTATAAGAACACCCACCGTTCGATCTACTTGGTCTGATGAAATGCTAAACTCCTTAGATCTCTCTTTGATGGAAGATGATGAAGGTTGAAGGGCTAGGATGAGGGATTTTGGGGTAGGAAGTAGGCCACACATTTGGTTTATTTTCTCTCCTTAGGATTCTTCTCTCATGGTTGTTTGGGAAATGGTAGAGAATGAAGCGAAATGAGAGAGGAGTGTGGTTGTGTAAGAAGGATGGGATGAGAGGAATGGGTAGTTTAAGAGAGGGATGAGTGTGTGTAAGAGAGAGTTGATTTATGGAGGGTGAGGTGGCATGGGGTATGGGTTGCTTATCTTTGTTGGTAAGATATGGATGAGAGAGGCATGGGTTGTGTACTTGACTAGTACTTGATAAATTGATGTGATGGGTTGTAGAGATTCTCTACGAATTCCCAAAGCGCGGTGTTTCTTTGAAATATACGTGGGCTTACAACTCTTGGCTTGAAAATCGCATCGGTGCCCAAGACACAGCGTTGGAACCGCGGCGACGGTGCGGTCGCGATAGTACAAGTTTCAAGTCAAGCCGACTCAAAATTAAAGGATGCGACTTCAGGTCGTGCGCAAACGCCGATTATAGGTCGCAAGTTGCTGGAATTCGATAGGGAGGATCGCGAGAGTTATGGAACAGTACGGACTAAGATATGGGCCTTACATATTATCTTTCCCAACTTGTGGTCTCCTTGGTAGTGGTTTAAGGAATTTATGACCCCCTAGCTGGCTTCTGACCTCTCGGTAACCAGGCTAGACTTTTAATATAAGACCTTCTTGAAACCTTAAAAATTTCCGAAAAATCCTAAACGTTGTAAAGTAGAGACCGCGCGTAAGAGAGGATAGTTGAGGGTGCCTAACCCCTTCTCTCACCATCACCGAGGTCCTTACCAAGATTTTTCGATTGTAGATCTTATCCATGAGTCATCTTGAATTGAGAAGTCTTTTATTTTTTAACTTCGACAATTATACGGGTTTAGCTAACCATAAATTGCAATCCTTTCTTGTATAGTGGCAACTCCAAGGATTTCAAACATTCTATTCTGAGCGCACATCATATCCATCCAAAAGCTAAGCTACAACATCACAAGACGCATCGAAGCACGTGCGCATGCTCGTGGGATGGTGTCCATAAAATGGCCAGTGTGCACTCGAATACAAGAGCAAGCGAGAAGGTAAATGGACCAATGTGCATTGAAATGCAGGGTGTAAGTGAGAAAGTAAATGGACTAGTGTGCACTGGAATACATAATGCAAGTAAGAAAGTAAATGAACTAGTGTGCACTAGAATACAAGATGCAATGAGAAAGTAAATGGATTAGTGTGCTCTAGAAGGTTAGCAGGTTAGTAGGTTAGGAAGGGATTAACCAGTGTTCACTAGAGTACAAGGGTGTGAATTCGGGAAGGTAAATGAACTAGTATTTTACTAGAGTAGATGGAGTTACGGAATTAAAAAAAAAAATGAAACATTCTATGTTTCAAGTCAAGCCTAGTAGCTAACACATCTCCTTAGTGGAATCACCAATTCCGTGAACACTGTGGGAAGCGTGAGCGCAATATCTCATTTCATGTCATATTGTTTGGTTAGATTAATGGGGTGTGATATTGCCTTAAATGTTAAGTGCGTTTAAACTGGAGTTGTCACTAGCAAAGTATAATTATAAAATCAACGACCGGCTAGAAACCATAAAATTACTCATTGATTATAGAGTGGCAAGGTTGTCCTTCCACATGACTCCTATGGTTGATTTGTACCGTAAATTCTAGGTAAGTACCTCAGTTACAGGATAGGAAGACACTCTTTTCCACCCATATGTTGTGCGATTTGTAACTTTATAATTTTTTTAAAAAAGTTTTTTAATTAACGAAACTTCAATATTACTACATTAAGCTATACTTTGCAAGGTGTTATAATTACTAGTAGTAGTAGAACAAAAAAAAAAAAAAAAAAAAGAACTAAATTATAGAAAACTGAGGAAAGTGTCCGTGTATGTGTGAGCTTTATGAGTGTCTTAGGATATATAGAGTAAAACGCAGATTGATCTGAGATGTGAGAAAGAAAAAAGGGAAAGCCAGTACTAGTGGTTTTTTTTTTTTTTTTTAAAGCAAAAAGGGACCCCCGATTCCAAACGTGCTCTTTTGACTTCAATCAATTATTCTAATTCGATGGAGCAAACATTTCAATTGGACAGTGAACAACGTCGTCAAGATTTTTGGATTAAAGTAAAAAATAGCATGTATAGCAGCCTTGGTAGTTGCATGCTTCGGTTTAAATAAACTTTCCACATGTGCCTTACGCATGGCTGAAGGCCCATGCCCATGCTTTTTGCGCCTTTGGCAGGCTCTCGTGAGGAGGCTATTAGTAGTGCGGGTGAGTTACGTTGCATCTCATGGTTCGTACGTCAGGTACCTGCTGTAGAATTTTATTATTATTTTTTATCATATGGCTATTGTATTTGGAGTTTCCGACGGTTCATCTGTCACCAAACTTAAATGTCTCGTCTTCATAAGGTGCCGAGGACACTTTCGCCCCGAGTTTCATAAATTTTCAATATCATTGGCATCTAGGAAATGTACTTTGATCGTCATTGTACATCCTTAAAACGTCCAATCGTCTTGAGAGATCGGTTGTCATCTGATTTGGATGGGCAACAAGCTTGCCAATCAGACCATTAATCATCTTTCTAGCTCGATCATAAGTGCCTCTTTGATGCCTTTTGGGCCACCCAGAGATGGATCTATCTATGTTATGCATTTTCAAGTTTCCAAAGGACCTTGATGACTTGGCTGAAACACATCATTCTAGGGTTTATTTTTTATTATAATATGACCTGCATCATACAAGTGGGCCTATGGCCCAAGACTAGACAAGTACTGGGCCCAAGGCCCATAACTACATTTCCTGCAACGTACGAGGGGCCTATAGGCCAAAACCAGATAAATACTAGGCCACAGGCTCATAACTACATTTCTTACGACCTATAGGTCATTAATCCACTTCAAACGATATTATTGTTTATTAGAAACCACGCAATTCAAAAGCATAACAATGTGACTAAGGAAAAACTTCGATGACAGATTGTATGGCTGGAATGGGCTTGATAGTGTATTCACGGAATCCGGCGCTGGTGATAATGTTCTTCCATTCAGCTTCAGTCCTCTCCTTCCCCTTGGTGTGGGCCAACATAAATAGGTCCAGCATTAATCTTGCATCCCTGAGGCCTCCCTCTTCGACATCTTCTGTGAGCACGGCCTCTACTATGATCTCCTTGCCTTTGTTAGCAGGAATGGCCTCTTTGCATTTCTTCAAGATCTTGATGCAATCCTCATCGCCCCAGTCATGTAGGACCCACTACGATGCGGACAGTAAAGAAATTAGTGGATGGTCATGATGGATGATTGTGCATTCGGCATGCAAGAATTGAGAACATAGGGTAGTAGGTAGCTAAATCTTCTCAGCATGCACCAATGTGGCATGTATTACGGGAACATCACATGGGGCACTGCTCGGGACATTATACGGCCCAAAACTCTGGATGGCCGGGTCATCAGGTGGGCCATATTGTGTTGAATGTGAACTATTGGTAGCGACAAGTCCAGTCGCTCTGCATGTCAACAACTCCAACCCCAGCTTCTGAGGCAGGTTGGTTCAGACTATAAAATGTGGTTGATTTAAGTAAATGGGTTGGGCTTGGGTTGAACCTTATCTGATCCCACCATTACCTGATGCACCTCACACGACCACATCACAAAAACGGAAAAAAAGAAAGAAAGAAAGAAGAGTAATACAGATACCATGATGAAAGAATTGGCGACTTAAACCTAACTCATTCTTAGCTGAGTCGAATCATGGCTCACCCAAGTCGGGGCTGAATCAGCTGAGTCAGGGTGACTCTTGGTTGGATCTGACCGAGTCCCGATTGACTTAGACATGTCGCGGTAGACACATGCAAGTCTATGTGTATGTGATGTATGCATGTATGTATGTGTGTAAATGCTAATTGGGTCGTGCTTACGCAAATAGTAGGTGTAGTAGGTGTGTAACTTTGGTGGCCCAATCCCAATCCGACCTCAAGAGGGCCCAACGGGACTTTCGTTCCAACGCAAGGCCCCTAACCCAAACCTAATCAGCCAACCCTGATTTCATTGTGCTTAACCCTAAACCAACTCAACCCAATCCATATACATGTGATTATTCCCAACCTGACCTAACTAAACCTAAATTTGCTCAAACTGAACCTAACCCGATTTCAAATCTTGTTGGATTGTTCCCACCATATCCCAACCCAACAGCCGGTTTCAGGTTTACCTAAGCCCTTGCAGCCATACCATGTGATCTCAATATTCCCTTCTTAAACGTGAGTTGGGTCGCGTCTAGTCAAGTCAGGTTGGTTGAGCATGGTTCAGTACAATTGCATGGGTGGTCAGAATCAGATTGGGCTTGATGAATTTTAAGTAGGTCATGTCGCGCCACAAGATGTGGGTGGCTGGATGGGCTGAGTCGTGACCAAAATTCTTGACCCATTGAGTAAACAAGCTGACCCAACTCGGCCCAAAACTCACCCATTGTCTCCCTTGGCGTTGGCCAAATATAGCGGCATGTTTTAATGCACGTGTGGCCTCACCTGATGCTAGACCAGCCTCATCTTTGGGGCATGTTAAATGAACGGTGGAGTTCACACATGTGCCACACGTTGGCATGTGTGGTGAAAGTAGGATTCATATGGCATCTGTGCCTTCTATATTATACATATGTTCAAAGCCTTCTATATTATCATTAATTTCTTAAATATTATTATTTAAGGTGATATTTTCACAAATTTCTGGGTTGAGAAATTGCCCAAGGAGATTTACGACTGTTGTTAGATAAGTTATCGTCCACCCCCAGCCGATAATTTCCAACCTATCACGTGCGCATGACATCCAATCCGTCCAATAAGTTGGGCCCACCCCGAGGGATCATCTTGTGTTACAAAAGTTAACCCTATCTACTATCCACCGAACCATTTAATTATATATATATATATATATATATATATATATATATATATATATATATATATATATATATATATATATATATATATGGGGTTCGGTGGATAAATATATAATGCGCTCGAGCTGACGATAAGCTCCCGTGAGGTCAAGCTGTGTGGGCTCCACCGTGATGCGTGTCAACCATCAACACCGTGAATTTGATGGATTCCCTTTAAATTATGGGATATCCCAAAAATCAGCCATATACAGAACTCAGGTGGGCCATACCATCTAAAATTATGTGAAGACATCGTTAAAACATATAAAAGCACTTAGTGGGGCCCACCTGAGTTTTGCATGCGCCTGAAACTTGGTCTGAACCCTCATTCAAGTGGGACACAAATAATGGATGAGTTGGATTTGCAAACCACATCTCGGTGGGCCCTCAAAAATGGTTATGAATGTTTTAATGGTGCACGGCCCCTCTCCACTTCTGTATATGGTGTGGCCCACACAAGTCACGGATTAACTTGATTTTTGAGACCTAGGCCCACGATGGAATGGTGCATCTGACTGATGGGGTAGATGTTCGAAACGCATCACAGTGGGGCCCACACAGCTCGGCCTCATAGGGCGTTAAAATCAGATCTAGCGCATTGTACCTTTTCCCTTCCCTCTATATATATATATATATATATATATATATATATATATATATATATATATACACACACACTTAATTTAGTATTTCAACTCATTTTTATTTTTTTTTATACTGATCTTCAGTTCTTCACCATAAAATCCCTAAAAAATTAAAACTTACCAGATAATGTCTCAATGAGGTGCTTTTTGAGAAAGTTAAAAAATAATAATAATAAATAAAATAAAAATAAAATAAAATTCACTCATTTAATTATTATTATTATTTTTTTTAGTGAAACTGGAAAATTGTAAAGCCCACATGGTATGTGTATAACATCCAAACCATCCAACATATGCACCCCACCATAGTGATCACATGAACCAAAAAAATAGGCCAATCAAACATCACATGGCCTACACTTGAATTTGGATGTTTTGAGTGGCGTATATTATTTATTTTATGTATTGACCCACCCTATAATTGAATCCCAGATATTTTTGGTGGAAATCATGTTGGTATGCACCATGTGGGCCCAGCAATTATAGATTCTCTGCTTTGTAAATAAAAATAAATAAATAAATAAAATAGGCAGAGGTATAATTTTTCCTTTGAAAAAGCACTACACCGAGGATATGAGCTCCTTTTGTAGGGTCTGTACTCGTGGGTTGGTGATGAACCGTGAGTTTTAACATTGAGGTCATGAGTTCGAGTGCTCATTATGGCACGTGTGTGTGGGATTTTTTTTTTTTCTTTATATTTTTAACTGCCTTGACCCGGGCTAGCTGGTTATGGGACTAGGCCAGGCTAGGGTTGCACAAGGCCATCGACTGTAGGGTGGTCCACCCTCAGTAGAGAAAGTAAGATACCTTGATGAAGACAACATCAGCTTTAGGTATAGCAGCGAACATATCACCTCCAACGTGCGCAACACCATCGCACTCAGGTGCACCCCCTACAACCTGTGGAAGGTCGAAATTGATGGCCTTTATCCAAGGACATGCCTTCACTAACGTGCGCATTGCCATCCCATTACCCCCTCCCACATCCACCACCGTACTCACCCCTTCAAACAACCCAGGACACCCGCCCACAACGGCAGGCACCACTGTCTGAGCATTACAAGCCATCGCATCATTAAGGAGCTCCCTTTGAACGGGGTGTTTATCCATATAACTCCACTCGTGCTCTCCAAAGACAATCTCAAAGGGCAACCGTTGATCGCCCTGAATATGGGCAGTCAACGAGTGCATTGGAAGAAGCATGTCTGAGTCGCTGTGAAAGAGCACGAGAGCCACCTTGTTACCATCAACACGCTTCAGTAGGCGACGCGAGATTGGCGTTAAGACGTAGCTGGGCTGGCCAGCCTCGTCACGTTTCTCTCCAAAGACGCGGCGTTGCACCAACAACCTCATTATGCGGTGGAGGGGGGATGGTTGCAACCCGAGCTTGTCTGATAGCTCGGTGAGCATCATCGGATGCCCATTAGCATCAATCGTGTCTGCTATGCCTAGCTCAATGGCGCACTTCACAGCGGCCAAGTCAGAGAAGCCAAAAACATACCTCCAGATCTCAATCTCAGCTTTTGCTTCTTCGTCGCTCATTTTTATTTCTCTCTCTGCGTTCATCGAGTTGCTAGATGGAGCTACAACTCAAGTGCTACACAGAGAATTGGAATAGGATATGTTGGGACTTTAGCCATTGGAACGGATCCTTTATAATGACCCAAACGGTTCCTATAATGGCCCACTCCTAGAAAAGGGACAAATAGATAAATAAATAAATAATTTAGAACTAAATAATTCAGCTCATTAGATACCTTTCATATGCCAACAAAAATATCATGTTACCAGAATGTTGAAATATTCCTCTTTTTTTACTGAAATCAACTTATCTTTCAGTTATTTAAAAAGAGTCACCTCGCTGTAAAAAAAAAGTTGGACACCATAAAAACACATCACGAGTTCAAATATTTAATCACTTTGATTTCTACAAGAGAGCTTTGCTAATAGCTAATGCACATGCCACTGTATGTTCTGATATCTGAGACATCCATCAGATGGGTACTACTATGTAAATTCCCTATCATAAGAATCACGTTAGTCCACTAGTCAGGTGAGCCAGATATGTGTAATTGTGAAAAAATCATCCAAGATTTTCTAATCTATTGACTAATTTCTAATATCATCACTCGGCTACAAAACTGACCACCTTTGTAACTTTTGGGCTGTAATATTCAAACAGTCACATGTTCAACATTTCATATTTTTTCTTTATCCTCCAATTTGGACACATGATATAAATTGTCTAGGCCATCGAAATATAACCATATTTATCTAAAGGCTAAAATTCCAAGATATCACATGGCAATACGTGGCCTAAAAATAATAATAAATAAATATTTAACAAAAAGATGGATTAAGGGAGATATTCAATGGCATATTTGCATAACTTTCTTTACAAGCTTCAACCAAGCCTGACCTGCAAGGTAAAACCTAGGTCTAAGCCTAGCCCGATCATGTGACAGGACAAAATAAATAGGTGAGCCTGGCTCTTGGAAGCACAAACAGGCCAGGCCCAAAGTCGAGGGGCTCTAAATGAAAGGTTGAACCCGGTACAGTTATTAGATGAACTTAAATTTTAGGATCATCCTAGCCTTAGGATTGGTATTCCAGCTTAAGCCCAATTTAAAGAGACTTGGAAGCCTTGCTTGTAGGCAGCCTCAAAGCATAATATCAAAGAACCATTTTTTGTACACGTGGCATATTTATGTAGAACGTGAGTTGGATACTGACACCGCTGGCTACTTAGATGGTGCTCTGTAGGCCCGACCATGATGTATGTATTAGAACCCTTCCTTGTACACGTGGCACATTTATGTAGAACACGGGTTGCATACTGTCAGGGCTAGCTAGGGGCTCACCATGATGTATATATTAAAACTCATTCTTTATACACGTGGCACGTTTATGTAAAACAAAGGTTGCATACTGACACTACTGGCTAATGGATGGTGCTCTGTGAGCCCCACCATGATGTATGTACTAGAACCATTCTTCGCAGATGTGACACATTTATGTTGAACATAGGTTGCATACCAACACCGCTGGCTACCAGATAGTGTTACATGGCCCCACCATGGTGTATGTATCTTATCCGCACTGTCGATCCATTTTAGATTATTACTTTAGGACATATGCTGAAAACTGAGGATCCCATTTTAGATTACTACTTAGGTCATATGCTGAAAACCGAGGCGGATCCAAAATCTCAACTGAACTACATCATAGGAAGATAGTAGTAATTAAACATCCATCATTAAGAACTGCCTAGGATTCATTGTAATGTTTATTTGCCATCCAATCTGTTCATTAGATTACACATACCTAAATGAAGGGAAAACACAAATAACAGCTTAATACAAAACTTGTGCCCCCAAAAAGTTTCTAATAATGAGAGTTTCATCACCACTTTTTCCCGTGTTGTGGTCCACCTAAGATTTAATCTGCCTCATTTTTAGGCTCATACCATAAAATCTAGGAAAAAATGGATGGATAAAACACATACATCATGGTGGGGATCACAGAGCACCGTCTAATAGCGAGTTGCTACTTGCGACGCTATTAATCAATCCACGTCCTCTTATGTACTAATATGATCCATCAATTTATTGGGCCATAACAGCAATGGAAGTCGATTGGGTGGTAAGGGTGCTGCGGGGCTTAACATGATGTATGTGTTTTATATGCATGCCATCTATCCATTTTGTCAGATCATTAAAGGGCATGGGCTCAAAAATAAAGCACATCCTAATTAAGCTCAAGAAGACCCTCTTATGAGAAGGGGATAATGACACCTACCATTGGACCCTTACTAAGGCTCGTGATGTTATTTGTTTGATATCCAACTTATTTCTAATGTCACACAAACATGGACGAAATATCTCAGCTTGATCCAAAACTTCTATAGCTCCAAAAAGTTTTCATGTGTAGGCATTCAATCCCCACTAGACATGCATTGTGGCCTCCAAACAACAGTGACCATAATGACACTCACTTCTGGAGCCTTATTAGGGCCCATCGTCCAATGCTCAAAATGTCACACAGGCGTGATATATCAGCTTGATATTAAACTTTCCATAATCCTCCCAAGAAGTTTTTAAGGGCAAGTTTGGGAGTATGGATTCGGAATCCTTTGGATTTGAAACCCCTTGGATTTGAAATCTTATCATTGTGTTTGGCACCCCGAATTTAGAATCCCATCTAATCCAAAAGTAGCTATGCATAGTATATTTTATAGGAGTTTGAATTTAATTACTAAATCAACTTTAATATCTTTAATATCTTTAATTAGTGTATTTATATAATGTTTGACACAATGGTTGTAACAAGCTAGTTGAAATATATACCTAGCCTGAAAATGATAAATTTCCAAGTCTCAAATGGGTCACAAGTAGGGGTGTACACGGGTTGGGCCGAGTCGAACTGGCCTCAGCTCATCCAGGCCCGTTCAACAGCCACACCAGGTCCGAACCCGACCGGGCCTGGTCACCGGGCCAACATCTCCAGCCCGAACCGGCCTCGGGCAAGTTCGGGCCGAGTTCGGGCCAGTTTCGAACCTTTGAGTTCGGGCCAGTTTTGAACCTGAGTTCGGGCCAGTTTCGAACCTTACAGCAAATTCATGGGAAGGGCTTTGGCAGGTAATCCGTGTCCCATTAATTTACAAGGCTCTCGATCAACGGTTTAGATAGTTGAATTATAGACTCCACAAAAAATCTTCTGGCCTGGAACGTTCAATTCCTCCCGGTGACCATACTTGCCCAAAACAAATGGGTGACTAGAGAATTTGTTTTAGCTATTTATTTGTTTTATACCTGTGGCCAACCTAAGGTGTTTACCTACACGATTTTCGAATCAGAAGATCTAATTAGTACATCCAACCGGATGGAACTAAGATTTCATTTTTCTAATCCATATTAAGACAAGAAATGTGGCACATGTGTTTCACATCTTGGCCAGTCCTTATTGGGTCCCACTTTGAACATCCAATGGCCCAAAAAATAGGATGATAGACTCACCATCAGTCATTATTGCTTTTCCAACCATTGATTCTTCTCGGTAGAAATGTGGGCCAATTGATAAGTGGGAACCAGGGCTAGCCCACCTGATGACTAACCCAGATCTTGTACACATGACATTTTGCCATGTTGCAAATCATCTTCACAATCTTCATGAAGAAATGATTTGATACTCTTGCAGAGTGATGGATGAGACATGAGCAGTTAGAAATTACTTAGAAATTACATATATGACTTTAAACCTTTCAAATTATAAGAACTATATATATATATATATATATATATATATATATATATATATATATATATATATATATATATGATGAACAGGGTTTCGGACCGAGCCTGCCGGTCGGGTTGGGCGGCGAGTCGGGTTTCGGACCGAGTAGGGCCGAACTGGGAGGTATCCGACCCGGCTTGAACTCAGTTTCGGGCCTAGAAAATTGGCCCGTCCTGACCCGAACTCAGTTCCGGGTCAGGCCGAGTCGGGCTTTTTCGGGCCGGGTCGAGCAAGCTAACCGGGCTAGCCCGGTTTGTGTACACCCCTAGTCACAAGCACAAGATCACATCCGAGTGACCAGCCAATGATTTTTAACTATTGATTTACATTGATAATGTTTAGACGGCGCAGATCATCATATTAAAATAATTATAGTGATACAATTGATAATCTAATTGTTTAAGGATATCATCAATGAGCCATGTGTGTCACGCCCCAAACTCGAAAAACGGGCTCACAATATTCCCGATCACCGAATCTGATGCCGACAGCCTCCGTAGTACCCCATTCTTGTCTCCCAGCGCCCACACGCTGAGGAAATACAAGATAAATATCAAAAGCTCCAGAAGCTCTGCTGCACGCTCTTACCTCAAATTAACTGCGTCCTATCGTCACCTGCACGCATCTATCGTGCATAAGTTTATAGAAAGCTTAGAGGGTGGTGCACGTGTGTGTGCGAGATAAGTGTCAAGTACACAAATATCAGCATAAGCAGAATACTGGCAAGGCTATAAGTCATTCAATATCAGAGTATGCACTGCAAATCAGCTATGCAATGCGGAGTCATAACGAGCCAAATATTAGATACTAAGGATGCAATACAATATGCAATTATGAAGAGCAACGAATACCATCAGCCAACCCAAATGCTAAATTCTGCGGATGTAATGCAATATGCAAATCCTGGCAAGTCCATAATACCATCAACCTCATTCAAGTTATGCAATACATAAGCATAGTAAACCAAATGTTATATGCTGAGGATGCAATGCAATATACGGTGCGAAAGAAAGGACCAACTGGAGTGTGAAGTTGGGATAATAATATGTAGTATAGCAAGTTATGGGGTCCATCACAAAGGACTTCTATCCAAACCAGTCTCATAACTAAATTTGGATAGTTAGACTCAATGTGGTAAACTCCTAATCTCGGGTTGGTCACGCACCCAATCGAAATTCTGGCCATTACGAAAGTACACATAATGATTTAGTTGCGCACCACCAGCCCGAGTGGACAGTGCATGAATGAATGAATGAGTCAAATGATAAATATGCAACTCCACATCTCAGTACAGTACGTCTCTGGGATCATCACCGGGGTCTAGTACATTCTATGCCAGCTTGCCGCCCCATTAAACACACAATTGAATAATTGGAAGAGACTGCACTATCCACCTGCCAATATCGGCCTGGCTCGTTGATAGTGGACCCATTCCTCAAGCTGGTCAAACTCAGCCTAACATTGCCTACTCCCTCAGGCGAGTAAGGCCACACCCTCTCCCAACTGACCACGACATAGTGGGAGATGCAGCCTAACTGGTATACAGCCCCCTTGCGCTCATGTATATCCACTCGATCCAGACATTAGAGCATCCCCTAGCCTCGAGGGTTTAGGAATTTCACCCAGGGATATCTATCGCGCATGTATACTAAAATCAAACATTTTTGGTGTCCCATCTGGCTATCCACGACATGCCTGTGGAGGCCACGACCCTTATGTCGCTAGGGCGTACGGTGGTCATATCACGCAATGCGGATGTATGAGTCATACCATCTAGTCATGCATCAAACTTGCCCATACTACGTGCTCATGTGGGACAACTTTGTCTCTCAGGGAGTTGCATAAACAATCAGCCCAATGGCGCATGCTACGCACAATCACTCCTCATAACAAGCATGCAGATGATGCGTATGGGCATGTATCATGAATTATACCAAGCATGATTATAATCATATACATCATAGTGGGCCGGTAGAAGATGGCCCATGGCCCATATAGGTGAATGGGTGGTGTACAATAATCACCTACACATGGTGGGCCTCACATATACAATGTGCCTCACACATATGATGTGCCTCTTATATCACAATTGGGTCTCATACAATCGTAATGAGTCTTATACAATCACAATGGGCCTCATACCATCACAATGGATCTCATACAATCATAATAAGTCTCATAAAATCACAATGAGCCTCATACAATCACAATGGACCTCATACAATCATAATGGGCCCCGTACCATCACAATGGATCTCATACAATCATAATGAGTTTCATACAATCATAATGGGCCTCGTACCTAACAATGGATCTCATACAATCATAATGAGTCTCATAAAATTACAATGGGCCTCATACGATCACAATCAACCTTACAATGACCTTATACAATCATAATGTTATACTAACACATACTCAGTGCGTATACTAACATAGTCGTAATCAATAATCGGCCTATATATGGTGGGGTCCTTAGAAAGACATCAGATCTAATCCATGACATAAGGATCGGTCCTCAATAGTGGATATACCAAATCTAATACCACAGATTCTTCTACCTATGGCCAAAGGTGATGATGCATCCTCCTCATAACAAGGATGGGGCTATATGACCTACTCATGGGCCTAAGTGTAAGACCCATATCCTAGACCGTACCATTCCGTAGGTTTTCGCGGTCTTCCTGGTCGAATTCCGGCAACCTTCGACCCTTAACGGGCATTTGCACATGACCTTGATTAACACGCCGTCAACCTGAGTCGACTCAACTCAAGACTTGTACCTTAGCGACCGCGCCGTCGCCGCGGTTCCGATGCCGCGTCTTGCGCGCTGAGGAGATACCCTGGTCAGGAGATGTGGGTCCGCATTCAGTTTAAGAAAAATACCGCGCGTTGCAATCTTGAGAGAATCCATCACATTAATCCCATCAATCAAAGTACACATCACACTCCATCACTCACCCATCCTCAAGTACAACCACCCCTCCCCTAAAGTCAACCCTCTCTTACACAAGTACACATCAGTCGCTCACACCCATCACACCCATCTCTCTCTCATCTCTCTTTCTCATCCTCCCAAGCAACCCATGAGAGTCCATTGTCCAAGCTCCATGAGAGAAGCTTGGCATGGCCCACTCCCTACCACCCAATCCCACCCTCTAAAATCAATCTCGACCGTTGAATCGTGCCCTTTGGAGCTCTAGGGCACATTGATGGAAGAAGGAAGTCCAAGAAGAAAGCCGATCAGTGGGTGTCTCTCTCTCTCTCTCTCTCTCTCTCTCTCCCTTAGAATGAAGTGGGCCCCACCGATATGTTAAATCTACTCCATTCATCAGATGGTGTGGCCCACCACATTTCAGGGAGATCCTTACCATCCACTCTAGGGATGGTGGGAAATTTCACACACTGGATTAAATGATATATATATATATATATATATATACATGCATGGTGAGCCACATACATGTGGGACCCACCACGATGCTTGCGTTGTATCCATGGCGTCTAGCATCCAGGCATGCTGGAATTGATGGAGGCTAACCTGGAGTGCGTGTACTGACAAGGGTGTGTACTAACAGCTAACAAAAAAAATTAAATAAAATATATTATTATTAAGCTTTTGGAGTGGGATGCTCATGCAGGCCCCACCTTGATGTATGAGGCTGATCCATGCCGTCTATCCCATTCCCCAGCTTATTTTAGGCATTGAGCCGAAAAATGAAACCAATCTGATTATCTCGAGGGCCATAGTATAGAAAATAGTAGTTCTTACCGTTAAAATGTACTTTGAAGTATTTTATACCCAAAATACCTTGGATATTGGGCTTATTTAGCCTGTAATGAATTGTAGGATCTAATGGATGGAGTGGATCTGCCTGATGAGGGCCCCACCTAGGAAACTATTCAGAAAAATATTTTTTTTTCAAAAAAAAAAAGAACACAGTAGCAGCAGCAGACGCTGCTGCCGCTGACAGCCCAAGGACTCCAGCAGCGTCCTGCTGTGTGGGCGTGGGAGATAGGAGTCCCTGCCGTGGGCCCCACCATGATATGTGTCATACATACGCACCGTGCATTTGTTTGGTCCTTTTGGGACAGTGGGCCACCCCAAAAAAATCAGCCGTACACGTAATTCAGGGTCCACACTGCAGGAAACAGTGATAACAGTGTTGAATCGAACGTCTGCTATTAGAACTTTTGTTCCATAAGTTTTGGATTAATATAAAATTATTTATTTTTTTATTAGGCCTGTGGGACCCTATCAACCGTTGGATGAAAAATAAATGTTATGGTGGGCTACATGTGTGGGACCCACATGATTTGTGCTAAAGATCGGCACCGTCCAGAGCTTCCAACGGTCTGGATGGTGGCTTTTTTTTATAGCCCTTGCATGATATATTATATTATATAAATATAATATAATCTAATATATATATACTATAAGATATATGGTGGTGGGCCCTACGTGGGACCCACCCACGTGTGATGTATGCACGTCCAGGCCATCTACGTGTGATGTATGCACGTGTGATGAACGCACGTCCAAGGCCTGGACGTGGTTGGGTATTAGATATAATATTAATATATTATATTAATATATATAATAAAATATATTATATATTATATTATAATACAATATACTTGAATGTAGTGGTGGGCCCAACGTGGACCCACCTCTCCCTTTTAATAGAAAAGCTGCATGAACAGCAACTGACTTTAAATATATATATATATATACACTTTATATCATATGAGGGTGGCCCTACGTGGGACCCACCTCTGAATCTTTAAGCAGTCGAGGCTGCACGTCCAGCAGCTATGTAGCTGCTCTTGCTCACTTGGCGTCAGCTAGGTCCGTGGGACCTGATGTACATGTGGATACAATCCACACCGTTTAGTTTTGTGGGACCCACTGCTATTCTACGTGTAGGCCCCACTAGGAAGTATGTGTTTTATCTTCACAGCCCATTGTTTGGGTGGTGGGGCCCACCATGATGCATGTGTTGTATCCATACCGTCCAACTACTTGTGATATCATTTTATGGCGTGAGCAAAAGAATGGGTCAGATCTAAAGTTCAAGTGGACCCCGCTATTTAAATAGCAAACCGTGACATCCATCGTTCAAACTTCTAAGGGCCATGGTAGTTTCCAATTAAGCTGATATTGTTTTCACTTCATTATCCCTATGTTATCTTATGAATAGGCCGGGTCTTAAAATACATAAGGGCGGGCCCGACTCAATATATATGAGGCTCACCGGTGCGACTTAATTGATATACATAAAGCCCGATGGTGCGACCCATATAATGGGGCCCATGTGATGTGGCCCACTTAACATATGGGGCCCAGAGATGAGGCCCAGGTGTGAGGCCCGTTATGATATATTTGAGGCCCAGGTGCAAGGCCCACCTGTTGTGTATTCGAGGCCCGATGAGATGTATGTTGGCCCATATGATGAGTCCTATGTGATGTAAATGAGGCCCATCGTGATTCTACATAAGGCCATGGGCCCATTATATGTTTGGCCCTATGTAGGCCACTCCTTGGGAGCAATGTTGGTTAGACGTCCACATTGATGGGCAATGATGGTTAGATGTCCACATTGTGACCTTCCCTTAGGCCTTATTAGGCCCATTCTCATCATTCCCTTAGTGGGTTAACCCAAATAAGTGGGCCCCATTCGCCGTAGACGGATGGCTCCGTGCTATCGGATTGATATAACCATGGTCGAGTGCTGATCTTTATACTATGGTTGATCGACTGATCATCTATGGACCCCGCTTTATTTATCTGCTGATTATCGATGCCGATTATCGAGGCCGACGCCGATTATCAACCCTGAGTATCGATGCTGATTATCGATGCTGGTTATCGATTCTGATTGACGTGACCGATTTGCCGATTCTAATTATCGATCGATTCCGATTATTGTGACCGATTTGCTGTTTTCAATTGTCATGGCCGATTGCTGATTTCGATTGACTTAACCGATTGTCGATTAGCGATCGAGGTCATTTATCATGATCGATTGTCGATTCCGATTGTCGTGACCGATTTGCTGATTTCGATTATTAATCGATTTTAATTGTCGTGGCCAATTACCGATTAACGATCGAAGCCGATTATCATGACCGATTGCCGATTTCCAATTGACGCGATCGATTTGCCGATTCTGATTGTCGTGACCGATTTGCCGGTTCTGATTGTCAAGGCCGATTTCGATTGACAAGGCCGATTCTGATTGTCACGGTCAATTTCGATTGCCAAGGCCGATTGTCGAAACCCATGTGATGTATAAACGGCCCATGTTGAGGCCTAATGTGATATATATATATATATATATATATTATATATATATGCGGCCTGTATTTGAGGCCCATTGTGATGTGTATTCAGCCGTGTTTAAGGCATAGTATGATGAATATGAGGTCTATGTGATGAGGCCCATTGTGATGCATTTGAGGGCCAGGCGAGGGAGCCCGTTGTGATGAATATTAGGCCCATCGTGATGTGTATTAAGCTCTTTAGCGTGGCCATGGTGTTGTATATTAGGTAGGGGTGTACACAAACCTGCCAGCCCGGCTCGCTACGACCCGGCCGAAAAAAGCCGACTTCGGCTACGACCCGAATCGAGTTCGGTCCGGATGGGTCAATTTTCTAGGCCCGAAAATGAGTCTGGGCCAAGTTCGGATATAGCCCAGTTCGGCTCGTCTCAGTCCTAAACCCGACTTGCCCCGGCCCACCCTGACCCGGCTCGTCCCGACCCGTCAGGTGATACACACACACACACACACACACACACACACACACACACACACATATATATATATATATATTAAACCTAACCCTACCTAGCTACCCGTCCCTTTCCCCTTTCCCTTTCTGAGATCGCCCGACCTGTCCCCACCAAACCCTACTACCTCTCTCCCTGCCCGACGACCCGACCCCAACAAATCTCTGAAATCTCTTTCTCTCTCTCTCTCTCTTGTCTCTAATCTCTCTCTCTTGTCTCTAATCTCTCTCTCTTTCTTCTTCTGACCAGCGGGCGGACACTATTCGACCACAGTCCGGCGCCCCCCCTCGACACCCTCACTCTCCAATCTCTCTCTCTCTCGTCCGACCAACGAGCGAACACTATCCAACCACAGTCCGGCGCCCCTCTCGACACCCTCACTGTCTAAT
This sequence comes from Magnolia changhungtana, assembly GCA_030180095.1. Taxonomy (NCBI): domain Eukaryota; kingdom Viridiplantae; phylum Streptophyta; class Magnoliopsida; order Magnoliales; family Magnoliaceae; genus Magnolia; species Magnolia changhungtana. The sequence goes on along the minus strand of JASAUF010000064.1, from coordinate 553,778 downwards.
CTCTCTCGTCCGACTAGCGGGTGGACGCTGTCCGACCAAGCGACCACAGTCCGGCGCCCTACTCGACGCTCTCATGGTCTCTCTCTCGTTCGACCAAGGTATGATCTCTCTCTCTCTCTCTTAAATGGATACAAATTTTCCTTTTTTTTAATGGGTTCCAGTGAATGATTTAGATTGTAGCATCTGAATCATATTGACTGATTTAGATTGAAAATCCATTGACACCCAATTAAAATTTTGTTCCGTTCAATAGATACAATCTTACTTCTAGTTAACATATTGACTTTTGTTTTCTTCATTATAAAGCACACTTTTGAATAGTTATGGTCAAAACTGAATTGTTATGGCTTGGATTGCATATGGAACCTTTTGTAAATCATAGTTGTGTGGAACATGTTACAGCATGGCATTCTCTGCTTTAACTAAGTTGGTAGAATTTCATATAACATGGCTGATGGCCATGGTAAAAATCAAAATAGGAAGGAGAAATGTTTGGAGGATCAGTGAAGTAGTGATTTGATAACACAATGATCTCACAGTTGTGGTTGAATTGAGAAATATTCACATGACTAGAGTTTGAGCCATAGCTCAATGGAAGATGCTCTGGATGGAAATCTAGAGGTTTTGAAACTTCTATGTGCCTAGATCTAGAAGGGAAGAGAAGAATATAAGAAAGGAAATAAAACCCCTTTGTTAGAAAGTGGGTACAAGACTCAAAAAATAAAGCCTACACATTGATTTAACAAACGTATCAGATGTATGCTTGTCTTTGATCCTGCCTATGTAATTAGCAAAAACTGGATTTGTGAAATCTCACCGGAGTTTCAACACGAGGTCATGGGTTCTCAATTGTTGTGAAATCTCATCGTGAGTATGAGTGTTGTGTGTTATAAAAAAAAGGTGGGACACACCAACAAAAACAATTGGAATGGAAATGTTTGCCCTTGATTTTTTCAAGCCTACCATGATGATTATATAAAATTCATTTCAACTATAAAAAAATGTTTTATTTTATGCTTTGTCAAATGTATGTAAATGTCCTGACTAGTTAGATTTTTTGTGGAGTTTATAATTCAATTATCTAAACCGTTGATCGAGGGCCTTGTAATGGGATGCGGATTACCTGCCAAAGCCTTTCCCATGAATTTGTTGTAAGGTTCGAAACTGGCTCGAACTCGCACGATTGCAGCCCGGGCCCTGTTCGGACTGGAGATGTTGGCCTGGTCGGGTTCAGGCCTGGTGCGGCTGTTGAATGGGCCTGGACGGACTGAGGCCAGTTCGACTCGACCCGACCCATGTACACTAATATTAGGTCCTTGTATAGGGCCATGGGCCCACTGTATGTTAAGCTCTATGAGGGCCACGCCATGAGGGCAATGTTGGTTAAGTGACCACATTGTCGAGGTCGATTGTCGATGTCGGTTATTGATAGTGATTATGAGTATGTGACTGCACAGCATCATGATACATGCCCATACGCATCATCCGCATGTTTGTCATGAGATGTGGTTGACCATTGCATATGTCATTGGACAGATTATTATGAGACTCCTTGATAGGCGGAGTTTATCTCACATTAGCACACGGTATGCGCAGGATTGATGCATGACTGGATTGTATGACTCATGCATCTTGCATTATGTGCCCTAGCGACATCAGGGCCATAGCCTCCACAGGCATATCGTGGATGGCCAGACGGGACATCAGAAATTTGTTCGAGCATCGGGCTGCCATAGATGGCCCTGGGTGAAAATCCCTAAAACCCTCTTGGTACCAGAGGATGCCCCAACGTCGAGACCGAGTGGATACATGAGCGTCCAAGTGCCGAATACCAGGAGGCCGCGTCTCCCACTGTGTCGTGGTCGGTTGGCGTGGCCTTACCCGCCCGAGCGTAGGGAGCATTGCTAGGCTGAGTCTGACCAGCTCGAGGAATGGGTCCGCTATCGACGTGACGAATAGGTATTGGCAGACTATTGGCCAAGCAGATAGTGAGGTTTCTTACGCTCACTTGAACTGTGCGGCTAGGAGAGCGGTAATGCCATTTGGTATGTACTAAACCCCGATGATGATCCCAGAGATGAACCGTACTGATATGTGGACTTATTGAGCAGGATTTGCATACTCGTTCATTCATTCATTTACTATCCACTCGGGCTAATGCACAACTATTTGTTATGTGAACTTTCGTAATGACCAAGATTTCGGTTGGGGTGTGCGACTAACCTGAGATCAGGAGTTTACCACATTGAATCTGACTATCCAAATTTAGGTATGAGACTGGTTTGGATAGAAGTCCCTTGTGATGGACCTCATAGCCTGCGATACTACATACTATCATCCCGACTTCACACTCCAGCATGGTCATTCTATTTGCACCGCATATTGCATTACATTCGCGACATATGACATTTTGGGTTACTGTGTTTCTGCATTTATATGGTCTAGATACGACTGACGCTATTCGTGAACTCATCAGGAATTGCATATTACATCGCATCCTCGACATCTGATATTTAGCTCTTTATGACTCCTCATTTACATAGTTGTTCTGTATCGCGTATTCTGATATTGCTTGACTCATGGACTTATCTGTATTTCCGCTTACTCTGTTACGTATGATTTATGATCTTGTCAATATCTCTGCTTATTCTGATATTGTACCATTTATGGATTACCAGTATTTCCGGTATTGTATGAATATGACATTGCGTTGAATACTTGGCACTTACCTTATGCACACACTTACACCACCCTCTAAGCTTTTTATAAGCTTATGCACCATAGATGCGTGCAGGTGATGTTAGGTTGCAGCAATGTTGAGCTTGGAGCGTGCAGCGGTCTTCTGGAGCTTGATTTTTGATTCATGTACTTCCCTTTCAGCATTGTACCCAAATAATTATATTAGTGGATATATAATGATGATGTTGCCTTTGTGAATTGGGTAATCTTGTAGTTATGCTTATTATGAGTTAAATGTACATTGAAAAATCCTCCTTGTAGGATCCTAGGATCGGAATCTAGCGTTTGGACGCTAGGAGTGGAGAATGGGGTACTACGGAGGTTGTCGGCACCGGATTCGGCGATCGGGATTCTAGTGAATCCGATTTCCGGATTTGGGGTGTAACACTAAGAGTGGGCTTCTAGGTTTGGGTACTTCTACTATCATCAATGAAGACCTAAAGAATTGGGATAGCCCAATAAGGCGAGATGGATCATACTAATAATAATAGGGGCCCATCATTTTGGGTTAGCCCATTAAGGGGAAATGAGAATGAGCCTAATGAAATAGCGGTGAAGACCGCTTGAGTTGAAGTTGGAATATGTCAATATGTCCTAGAGGGGGGTGAATAGGACTTTTTAACGATTTATAAGTTATTAAAAATCCTATCACTCTAATCCTATTAAGTATGCAATTTTTAGGATTACTCAAATGTAACTCTACTGGCTTCCAAGCCGAATAGAGGATCCAATCATAAATTATGAAGGAAGTAAACAGTTATACAAACTAATTTATGATGAGTATGACTGTGTAAGTGTGTGAGGTGTGTGATCTCAGGTATATGAATATGAAAACATTAACATAGAACACACACATAGAGGAATAACAATCGCAAACATAGTTATTTTTATAGTGGTTCGACTACGTGTCTACTCCACTCCCAGCTGTCGCACTCAACCCTTGAGTGTACCGGATTTCACTAAGGAGGTTTTCCAGGGTTCACCTCAAACCTAAGGTTTTAAATCAGGTTCACCTTCAACCTTTACAGAGGTTTTACACGGTTTACCTCAAATCCAAAGTTTTATTGGTTCACTCCTAACCAGATGTTTATGCTCTCCATAGAGCAAGGGTCCACACAACACACCCGAATTTTAGACCACACAGGTCAAGGACCTAACAGTTTATGCTCTACACAAGAGCAAGGGTCTACCCTGTGCACCCACTACGTACACTCCCACCGGAAGCCTCCTTGAGGACTTCAAAGGGTGAGAACCACTTAAGACCAAGGCCTAGAAAGGAATGATCACAAGTGTCCTCTGGACTCTAGATACTTACAGATAAGTTGATGAGTCCCATTCAGCGCAATGCCAAAGATCTCCTCCTCATTGTTGACGAAGAGTCTTCAGCTCCCTTGATCCGCAACACAAGATGATATAACCAATGCTTGGCTTCGGGTTGGGTCAAGGGTGAGATGGAATCCTACTCTCTAAAGATTTTCCTATAAGGAAGATAGAGTGGTTCCTCTCTTATGCATTCAAGGCATCCCAGCTTAATGATTTGCCATTAAGGTGGTAGCTGAAGGATCCTTGAATGCAGAAATTCATTCCCCAATCCACTCTATTTAATATCAATGGTAAGGGAGGATTGGAGGATGAACTCCCTAGAGAGAAAGGCTTTAGGTATAAGATGTGAGTTGAAACACGCAAAAGCTCTCTCTTTTCTCTCTTACAGCAACAAAGAACAAGTCCTCTATATAGGCAAGAAGTTCCAACGGATATAAAACGGCCACATTTATGATAGAGTTCGATATCATCGAGCAGGTTCGATATTATTGAGCGTATACTCTCGATAGCATCGATGGTCTGCTCGATGACTCGGACTCAATGTCATACGCTTTTGAAACTCCTTACCAATAGGTCGATGAATCGAAACAGTTGTCGATGTCATCAAATTTCGAACTCTGATTCCATCGATGACTGGATCGATCCCTCGACACATGAAAATGAGACAGACTCGACTTTGAAAATATTTCAGGTTTTTCATGAATGATCGGGGGAACCGTCGAGGTCATCGGAATTTGAATGTCGATGATATCAAGATCAGAGTCGAGGCATCGATAATTCCAGCAGATTTATCTTTGAACTTGCTGGACAAATTATGGCTTAGTTCGATGCAATCGATCTGGTGTCGATATCATCGATATTTAAATATTGATTAAATCGAAGGGCCCCCGATCATTGTTAAAAAACATCCTAAAATATCTGCTGTAAGAAGAGCGCGCCCACCATCGATATCATCAATGGACCTCCGATCTTATCGATATTTGAATTCAGATCATATCGAGAGGTCATCGATATATCGAAGAATTTTGAGATTTTCATTAAAAAACAGGGGCGCCGAAAAACTGTCTATCAATCATATCGAGCCACCTTCGATGTGCTCGAGATTTGAATAACGATGATATCGATATGTGTATCGATACATCGATAATTCGTCCAGATATATTATGAAGTTGCTGGACATATTTAGTGCTTATATCAATGATATCGATATGTTTATCGATACATCGATAAATCCGTCCAGATGAATATTTGGTTGCTGGACACTTTTAGTCCTCTTATCGATCATATCGTTAAGGTATCGAGGACATCGAGAGAACATGTCGATCATATCGAGGGTGCTTTGATAGAATCGACAGGGCGAGAGAAACTTAGAGATTTTCCTGTTTTTCCAAAAGTTTTCTCACCATAAAACCCTAAGATGTCTATCTTGTTTTAAGGATTTTAATCACCTGGTGTTTTGGGACATGGGATGTGAGGCTATGATTTACCTATTGCGAGCTTCCACACATCCGGTCGAGGCAGACGCTTGAATTATTCTTCCTATTGATCTCTATAGCCAGTCTGACTCACCACATACGTAACTTGACAAACCATGGCACAAGTAGGTGCACTTTCACCTAATACAATCACAATGAGCCTCATACCATCTCAATAGCTTGTATCATGATGTTATACTAGCACGTACTTATAGTCGGCATCAATAATCGGTCTATACATAAGGCGGGGTCCATAGATGGATAACAGATCCATAACATGAGAGTCAATCCTCAACTGTAGATATACCAAATCTGATAGCACGGATACTTCCATCTACGATGATGATGAACTCTCATCATATTAAGGTTGGGCCTAGGTGGCCTACCTATAATCCTAAGGATCTGGGACAGGCTTCCTTCACCATACTATCATATGGCCCGCTAGATGAACTCTCCTCATATTAAGGTTGGGCCTAGGTGGCCTACCTATAATCCTAAGGATCCGAAACGGGCTTCCTTCACCATACTATCATATGGCCCGCTAAATGCCCTAGGGGGGCCCAAATAAGTCCTAGATGGACTCAAAGATTATAAACAACCATACTAGCAACCAGTGGGGGCCTAATCATTTGAGTTAGCCCAATAAGAATAGATGAATCATGCAATTATCAATGGGGCCCAATGATTAAGGTCAACCCACTTAGAAAAGGATGAGAATGGGCCTAACAAAGGCCTAAGGGAAGGTCACAATGTGGATATTTAACCATCATTGTCCATCAATGTGGACATTTAACTAACATTGCTCCCAAGGAATGGCCTGCATAGAGCCAAACACATAGTGGGCCCATGGCCTCCCACAAGGGCCTCATATACATCATAATGGGCCTCAAATACATCACAATGGGCCTCATCATATGGGCCTCTCATACATTACATCAAGCCTCATCATACATTACAATGGACTGCACATATGGGTCACACAAATATCATATCGGGTCGCTCCCATGGGTCTCATGTACATCAAGTGAGATCCACCGTCCTAGCTGGACGGTGTGGATAAAACATTATTATTATATCTACACCATTTATCTATTTTTAGAGATCATTTTAGAACATTACCCAAAAAGAACCATGACAAAATATCATCTGGACTGCACCACAAATAGTAGTGAAGATAATGATTTCATCGTTGAACAATTCACAGGGCCCACCATAACGTTTATTTTTCCATCCAATCTGTTCATAAGGTCACAAAGACCTAAATTAAGAGGAAAACAAATTTCATATTGATCCAGAACTTCTGAGACCCCAAATGGGTTTCAATGGTAGACGTTCAATCCTCCATTAGTTTTTGCAGTGTGGTCCACTTGATAGACAGATTTGTCTTATTTCCCGTCTCAAGCCTTAAGACGAGCTCACAAGGTGGAAGGACAGTTTGGATATAACACACATATCACGGTGGGTCCCGTTGTCCCAGCTAGACGGTGTGGACACCACACGTGTGGCATGGGACCCACATACATGAATGGTTTGGATATAACACATACCCATGATCAGGCCCACAGATCTTGCTGACGTCATTACAGCAGGTGGTCCCCCACCGTCTAGATGGATGGTGGGATAAAATACATAAATCACGGTTGTCCTAACAGATGGACGACGTGGATAACAAATACATCACGGTGCGCCCCACATATTACCGTCCAACTATGGACGGTGTGATGTACAACACATTATCAAGTTAGGGGCCCACCCCACATGTGCAGCACATGTGGGTGGGTCCTATGTTTGAAAAAGGGTGGACAACATAGACATATATATCACATACCTCACGGTGGAACCCGTCGTCCAACAAACTGGATGGTGTGGATACACATATCATCAAGGTGGGTCCACGTGGTGGCCCACCATAGCTTTGAATAAAGGTGACATTTATGTTTTCTCTTCATCTGGGCTTGTCCAGACGGACAGGCAGTAAGCCCGTCCGCTGGACAGTCCAACAAGGTGGGCCATCTCATGGACTGCGTAAATAAAATTCATGCATCATGGTGGGCCACAAACAGGGGAGAGAGAAAGAGGGAGAATTGAGTGGTGAAGGGAGCTCTGCTACTATGAGCTCCCTTTACAAGATACAACATACATCAAATGGGTCCCACCACAAGTGGGCCCTCAAATCATACAATCCATGGTGGTAATCCTAGATCACCCACCGATTGTCTTCTTCTTTAGCTCATTGAAATCCTTGGCTCCTAAGCTTTCTCTTTGATGGTGGATGATGAAGTTTGGATGGTTGGATGGTGAGATGAGGAGGTAGGAAGTGGGCCTTGATCTTGGGTTCTCTTTTCTCTCCTTAGTTGCTAGGGATTTTTGGGTAGAAAATGAGATGAGATGGAGTGATGGATGGGAGAGAGGGATGGTGTTGTAAGAAGAATGGGATGAGAGGGATGAGTGTAAGAGAGGGATGGGTGTGTGTAAGAAAAGAGATGGGTGAAGAGAGAGAGAGAGAGAGAGAGAGAGAGAGAGAGAGAGAGAGAGAGAGAGAGTTGACTTTGGGGATGACTTGTGTTAGAGAAGGATGGGTGGAGTGATGGGTTGTACTTGACTCGTAATTGATTTATTGATGCGATAGATTGGGTAAAGATTCTCTCAAAATTTGCAATGCGCATTGTTTTTCTCAAAATAAATGCGGGCCCACGACTCTCGACCTGGGCATCACATCAGTGCGCAAGTCGCGGCATTGAAACCATGGTGACGGCGCGGTCGCAATAGTACAAGTCTCGGTTCGAGTCGACTTTGATTTACAGGATGCGACTTAGGGTCACGCACAAATGCCGACTATAGATCGCTAGTTACTGAAATTCGACGGGGAGGATCGTGGAAGTCTAAGGAACAGTACGGACTAGGTTACGGGCCTTATAATGTGCCCAGTAGACTAATAATATAATTACACATGTTACACATGCAACTCTTCACAGAATTTTAGATGTAATCCAAGTTTTCACAATGGATTTCAAACCCCCTCTTTGAGGGGATTTGAAATCCCCTCAAATTCCCTCACTACCAAAAAAATGATCAATGCCAACGGTCGTGTAGGGTTTTTCCCGACGGCTTTTACCCGTTGGCATTTCCGACTACTAAATTCTATCAGCAAAGCATAATAAGCCGTCGGCGAAGTCAATAAAGTAGATAAAACCAACATTTCAATATTTTTAAGTATACTAGCAAAAAAAGTGGAGTATAATGCCCACCACAATATTTATATTTTATCTGAGCTGTCCATCCATTTTGAAAGCTCAATTTAGAGCATGATCCAAAAAAGGAGGTAGATCAAAGGCCCAAGTGGACCACACCACAGGAAATGATGATAAGCGGTGTGTCCAAATCAAAGATTCAATTTGCCTCTTTTTTAGTATCGTGCCCTAAAATAACTTGTAGAAATGGATGGACAGAGTGGATAAATAACATACATCATCGTGGGTCCACAAGGCCCTGTTTGGACCATCCATATCTGGCTCCGCCTCCGCATTTCCGAAGCCGATTGGCTGGTGTATCACACAAAGTGAGGAGGTGACGTAACTAAGCTGTGTGGGTCCCATCGTGAGGCGTGAGTTATATCCAAACCGTCAGTCCACTTGGTGATTTAATCGTTAGGCTTGAGATGAAAAATAAGACATTCAAAAATCAAATGGACCACATTGTAAAAAGCAATGGGGGATTGAACACTTGCCATTAAAACCCTTTTGGGGTCAAAGAAATTTTGGATCAATATGATGTTTGTTTTTTTAGTCTTAATCCAGGTTTGTATGACACTATGAACAGTATGGATGGAAAGTAAACGTTACAGTGGGCCCTACGGATGTTTTAATGATGAGAATCATGATCGCCAATGCTATTTGTGGTGTGGTCCACTTCAATCTGAAATTACCCATTTCTAGGATCAAGATATAAAGTGATCTCACCAAATGAATGAAAGGAGTAGATATGATAAATACATCATTGTGGGCCATGTAACTTTGATCTCCTTTGAATCGTTTGCAAACTCGTAACTCCAGGAGCGTCAGCGAGGAGGAAACGGACGGACGCGGAATTCCTGTGAAAGGACATGCAATCGAAAATTAGATGGATCCAAAGCTCAAGCGCGTCATACCGTTGAAACCTTTCTCGGCTCCACCTTAATGGTTATATTCCATCCAAACTGTTTATAAGGTAATTACCAGTGTTGTGAAGTAAAAATATCAAAAAATTGCCAAACACAAATTTTACGGCCAAAAGAATGTTTCAACGATTCACACTGAATCTTCACTTTTTTCCTCCCATGTGATCTACTTAAGTTTTGGATACACATCATTTTTATTGCATGTCTTAAAATGTGCTCTCAAAACTGATGAACGAGGTGGATTTATTACAAACATCTTTTTGGGCTCCATCCTTCACATTGGAAGGAAATCCGCGTCCGAAACTGACGGGTTACTGCCTCTGCCACTTAGCAATGGCCAGTAGTTGATGCTCTATGTACCTTAACATGATGTATGTCTCATCCATGCCGTCCATTCATTTTTCCAGACAATTTTATGCTATGAACCTAAAACTGAGGTAGATAAAAATCACAAGTGAGCCACACAGTGTTGATTGAACTGTCACTATTACAAACTTTTTGGGGCGAAAAGTTTTGGATCAAGTTGGTATTTGTTTTTTTACCTTCATCCAGATTTGTATGAACTAACCTGTGCCTAATCCAGGTTTGTAAGACCTAATCTACAGGTTGGATGTGAAATAAACATTACAGAGGGCCTATGCGGTTTTTAATGATAGACGTTGAATCATTACTGTTTTCCCACGGTGTGGTCCACCTGAGATTTTTTTCTGCCTCAATTTTGGGATTGGTTATTAAATTTATGTATAAAAATGGATGGACGGTGTGGATAAAACACATAGATCATGGTGGGGCCCTCGTAGCAACGACAACTAGCCACATGGCTATGGCAGCGTCACTAACCAAAAGGCATCCTGTTTCCCACGCACTCTCTTTCTGTCTCTACCTCTGTCGACCCTCCTCTCGTTTCCTCCTGCTCCCTTTCTCTTGACCCTCCTCTCTCGTTTGCTCCCTGCTCCATCTCTCTCGACCCTCCTCTCTCGCTCTCTCTCCAACAGCCCACGCACCTAGGTTTTGGTAAACCCTAACCTAGGGTTTTCTTTGTTCTAGCTCACGCGTTGCAGGGGAGTCTCCACAAGATCTCAGTTTGATTGAGGTAAGTCCTTCCCCTTAGAACCCTAAACATTATCTCGAGTGATTTTGTTCTTGCTTTCATTTGAAAACACATAGATCTTGTGCTTTCAACAGCTTCTAGCTACAAATGTTACTTGAATCTCGTTCGGTTTTGAGGTGGGGAGATGATTTTTTTCTTTTTGAGGTTGCTGGTCGGAATCCCTTTTGGAAATCGTTTTTCCCTGTGTTATATGTTGGAAGATGTTGTTGATGCATGCAAAATGTGGGATAATGATTGATGCCCGCCAGTTGTTCGATGAAATGCATGAAAGGAACTTAGTTTCTTGGAACACCATTATAGGAGGGATGATTTAAGTTATTTCATCTGATTTATGTCATTTTCTTTGGTTCTGAGTAGTTGTAATTCTCCATATCTAATTAACAAGTTGGCTGAGTTTCTAAGCCTAGTTTATCCAGTGCAAACCGAATCAACCTTCACGGCAAGTTTCAAATAGATTTGGTAATTTCGTCAGCCACAAATCCGAGGCAAGTATTTTAAAGATATTTTGTGCATGATCATGTTGCCATGCACACACATGCAATGTGAATCTATCTGTGTGTGGCTTGCACATACATGTAAGTGTTTTAAAGATATTTGGTGCATGTTCTTGTTGTCAGGCCATCAACTTGTTCTTGACATTTTGTTTGCTTGAAGAATAAAACAACCTAATTTTTTGGACAGATCATCTACATGGTTAGATCCATTTGATGTATTTCTAGGATATTTCTCCAGATCCATTTGATGGATGTCTTGGATATTTCTCAAGCTCTGGTAAAATGGCAAGGAATTAATGATTATCGATCCAAAGTGGTAATATAGATGAACAATGTGAAGGAAAACAAATCTGACTTAGCATTGTCAACTAATGAGGTACATTCTACAAACTGAAAACCTATACATGCCCTGCAAATTCTGACTTAGCATTGTCAACTACCTCAATTTTTTGGTATATGCATTGTATGGTTCCTGGATTGCCTTTTATGGTTAGCTGATGTGTTTGGCAAACAGATCATTTAAACACCATCATTTCATTGCGGAATGGGAGTGGGACTTGTGCAAATGAATAAGAAGCCTAGCAGCAAACATGTCAATGTGGTACACTTGCGGGATACTGAGCAAGAAAGCTGGTGGTTGAACCAAAAATCAGGTCGGTCTGCTTATTAGGTTGGTGACAAGCATATGTTGAATGTGAGTCAATAGTTATTTTCTTTGCAATCTTTCCAATTTTTTGTTACAAGAGTGAAAGCTTGGCTGACGTCTTTATCCTTTCTTCTCCACAACTTTTACATTTTTCAGCCATAGTGATGCATGTAATATGAATTCTCATTAAAGATATCTATTATAGTACTTTTGACTTTATAAGAGGGCTATTTTTTTAGAATTATCTGACTTTGGTCTTGATGGTTTATATCTAAAAGAAAGAACCGAGCTATAAACCATACATGCAGCTTAAGGGATGGGTAAGGAGGAGATGATCAGAAGGGACCCCACTCATGTGAATGTGCTGCATCACTCTTCCATCAAGCTTTCCTCTCCTATACTTTTTTCTTGCTGTTGTTTTTTATGCGATTAGTAGCATCTGTGAATGTATCACCTGCAAATAGCTAAGATAATGGTGTGAGTTGCATCTGCTGATGTATTATTACTCTTTGTAGGTTTGCTTTCTTCTATGTTTAGTTTCCTGATATGGCTGCGAGTGATATCTATTTTCTTTCTTTTCATTTTGTATGCTGATATGCATTCATATATTTTCATGCTATTTGACTGTGCCATGGTGCTATCTTTCTGAAAACAGAACAGATCACTATGGAGGCACTATTTCCAAAACACACACGGCCTTATTTTTGTTGTCGACAGCAATGACAGAGATGTGTAGTTGAGGCAAGGGATGAGCTCCACAGGATGCTTAATGAGGTAAATGTTCTCATCTGATTTTGTAGTTCGTTGTATTTTGCTGGTGTGTTTTATCGTTCTAATCAATGCTTGTGAAGAAGCTAAGTCCATCCCACAATATGATCATTTACCAGCTGTGCCTTTTATTGCATTCATTTACCGTCCAATGAGGAATTGTGTTTTGCTCAAAACAATCATGTGGTGTGAATTTTCACCCCCATACAGCTAATCATTTCTGTTGTGCCATTTACTAGGAAAGATCTTAATGCTGGCTACAAGAAGAGGTCATGCATTTAGCAACAACATCAAAAGAAAAAATGAACTGCAAGAGAACTTTATTTGAACCTATGATCCTGTGGTTCTTCTTATGGAAATACAGATTTTATATGTTTGGGATTTGGATGGTAGATCTGATTTTGATTTCCTTCTTTTCTTATGTTTTGACTTACCTTTTCATATAGGTTGGTTGGTTTGGGGCTTTGGAGAACATATTTTCGAAATGAGTATTAAGCTAGTTTTGGATGTGTGCACTGATTAGGCAATCCAATTCCTTTTTTTTTATTTTTTATTTTTTAAACTTAATGAGAAACGACTCTTATGGGCATAACAAGTAGATGATCCATACTGCAAAAAAACATGGCAATTAGATGATCTTAGTCATTGAAACTGTCATCTCAAATGGACAGTTAGAACAACTTTGAGAGAGAAGGAAGAAAGAACAGTGGTCCAATTTCAGTTTGTAAAGTTGCACTAAACTGGGATCATCTGCTGACATTGATTTTGGAGATTGCTCAAATCCAAGTGGTGGCCCACTATTTCAATGGTCTTGATCATTGTAGGCGTGTGCTGCATGCATGAATGTGGTAGAGAAAAGTAAAGAACATCGATATACGGTTGTTAATCTTGAGACTAATTACGTGGGCAAAATCGTCCAATACTGCTGGTGTTATGTGTTTTAGATGTTTTCCCCCTTGCTTTTTGTGCTAGTTATCTTTGATGGTATTTGCGAGTTTGCTGCAATACAAGGCTACACAAGGTGTCCCGTATCGGTATCGGTTGGCGTAACGATGACCTCTAAAACCGATCTGGGATCTGGTAACTGGCGATCTGGTAATGTAACGACCCGCAACGTATGAAAAATTTTTTGCCAAAAAATATGAAAAAATATGGATTAAATCCGGAATATTCTAAGCATTCCAAATATGCATTCATTTATAAATTGGAACATGGTTATGGTAGTGTAACGGTCCACTCTTTGGTGAGAAGTTTTATCGGACTGCCTGATGAATTTATGAACCAGATAACCTAAATTTGACTACAAAATTCATATTTTTAAATTTCTAACTGTCTACTATCAATGATAGATATATTAGAATGAATGTAATATGAAAATATCTTACATTAGGTGTTTGCAATTATTTTTGAGGAATTTTTCGAACATACACATGGTCTGCCGTTGCATTGTGATTCACATCTATAACTTTGTCATCCTCAAGTCAAGAATATTAAAAAAATAAATTAGTAGTGTCGATATACTCCCCAAACTTGATTAAGGATTACTTGATTGGTTGTCGGGGAGTTATTTTAAATACAAGTTCGACAGGTTTCAAGTGTGTGCATGATGCATGGCTTCTTGCAATGATATCTTTTGTGGTATGCTTCTGCTACAAATACTTACCTAGTTACCTTAATACAAATATATACTCACAATCACAAGTCACCACCAAAATGAAAATCGCTTTTTTGTGGTTGCTCGACCTCCACATCATCGTCATCGTCACCATCGGTGAAATTTGTCAATAGGTGTAGGTGCTACATATCCATAATATCCAAGGTTGGAAAAAATACTTAGATCAACGAAACCAGAAGATGACCGATCCCGACTGGCAACGACTCGACCCCGAGTAAGGATATCCACCGGTGCTCGAGTCGAATAGCCATCTTGGTGCCCATACTCGACAAATCTTGAGATTGAGAGTGCGTCTGTGCGATGAGTAACTTGGATTTGGATCTGGATATCTATAATCATATGAATATTGATCGGGAGGCTACTCAACATGAATGTGATGGAACAGGCTCGATATAACCATCATAATCATAATCCATTGACCATAAGAATATCCATCATAATAACCAAGACCATGAGCTGGCGATGTTCCGGACCTCTCGGACCCCGTGCACCACTAGATGTACCCTCATCCATTGGGCTGTATCGTGACTCGGTACAGACACTCGTAAGTCCGACCTCGTGTACCACGTCGTCGATGTTCATCGCTATCGCGATCTAGAAGCATGATGTATAGGGGGTAAGCAACACCAGAAGTACCAGCACCAGGGGCAGGGGGGTCGTCATCATCCGACACGGTCACGCTACCACTGCTCGTACTCTTTTGTTGATATTGAGCCGTATCCGTCACGTGGCATAAACGCCGCCCTCTTCTTTGGGTCCAACACATCTACTGCGACTCTCTTGTTGCGCACTGCGTGATTCTGGGTCATCAATTTCCAATTCTTCACTATCCTCTTCAATTTGCTTTTCCCTTGTTTCCAACCAGGTAGAAGTGGGTCATACTCATCATAAATATTGTCAAGTTTATTGACAAGATGTCTCCGTCATCGGCCATTTGTAATGATGATGTCGTCGCATTCTTAGTTTTATATTGTAGTGCATGAAGACAAGTCTATCTAATGTTCTAGTTGATAATCTATTCCTATTCTTTGAATGAATGAAGCGAAAACAACTCCATTCCTTTCGCAAAAACTTTCTTTATGATTTTTTGGAGAGCCTTAGTACTCTCTCCCAAAATTAATCCACCATTCGGCCGGTTCTGACTGGGAAGCTGCGCATGTCTTTGTCTGAGAACATCTCCAAAGCTACTGAGCGATTTCCAAATGTATCTAATTCATTCAACGCCTTTATTTGTAAATCTAAGTCAGACTCTAATCTCTTTATCACATTTTTTGCAAATTTTGTGACACGAACTTCATCATCCTCAACAAATGATTGGGCATATCTATACCAGGATTTAGGTAGTAACTGTTGCATGAAGATCGTGATGGAGTTGTTTTGTCCATCTCTGTCGATCATCTTCCAATGGTCTCCCGGCTTCTACAATCACGTTGAATTGCAAGCTTTGCCTTATCCATGACATCATATAGGAAGCCCATGGTAGGTGCTTCATCGGTTTCAACAAGACGGAGTACCCTCATTAGTGGCTTCATCACCTTTAGGATCGCTTTAACCTTCTTCCAATATTTGTTGTCATTATGGTATTCTAACGTCGGCCGTGTGCTGATGTCTTCTTCCTATGTTTTGTGTTGAGCCATTCTCGAGAAGCAAATATCTCACTCAACTCTCCCTATCTTTGGAATAAACTCTCTAATCTTTATAAAGTTTGTTGCGAATATCTGAGTGTGTGAATCTCAACAACTCTCGTCCTTTCGTGAACTTTCTCATTATCATTCTTGATTATGGTTGTAAATAAACGTTGTCACTTCCTTTGCCCTTTCGACCATTTCCTTAACATTCTTCTTCTTCCCAATATCTTCCAATATAAGATCGATACAATGGGCAAAGACATGGTGACCAAAAAGATGTTTTCTCTCATCCATCAACATATGTCTGTGCATGATGCTTCATTATCTCACAATCCGTCACATGCGCTACATTCTCCTCTCCAATCTCATCACAACTTTATCCATTAGACCCATAATATATTCGAATCTTTTGTTGCTTACGAGGCATCAATTGACTTGTGGTATATAGTTCTGCCTAAGTGTGATACACCATAAAGTTGATCATGCTACGTCCGGTTGGGCGGTCCAACCATCACACATGATCGTGCATCCTCTGGCTTGCCATACAGGTTTAAAGGTAGCCACGTATGCTTTCACATTCGCATACTCTGCATCTGTCAATTTCCCCCTAATCTCCTTAGCCGTGGGAGCTTTTATTCCTTCACCTGCTTCTGCTGCTGCATCGATTACCACCTGCCAATATGGAGAATTGGCCGCGTTAGGAGGTATGTTGGCATGTATAAATAACTTTGCTGCTGCTCTACCTAATTTCTCAACGGAAGTTCTACTCCACATTTGTTTTATCTTTTTTTGTTTAGTTGATTCTTTCCTAAATAGGATTGGATCAATAGAGGTCTCCTAAGCTCATTTACTTCTTCATCCAAACGTATAGGGGCATCACGTGAAGATGTCTGTCGTCGGCTCCCAAACATACGTCGTAACCCACCAAACCTACCCCCCCACCCTCAGTCCCACCTGCAGAAGCAGTTGCACTTCCAGTTGCACTCCCTGTCCCACTCCCACTCCCACCCCCCACATCACGCCTTGACCCATGCGTGCTAAACATCTTGGCGACGTTCTTCCTCTTCACGAGCTAGACGCACGCTCTCTCTCTAGCTATAGTTAATTCCCGATCTGAATCTTCGTCGAGAATCAATAATATCTTCATCACGAACGCCCATATATTCGGGACCAAACACTTCTGTCATTTGCATCCAAAATATCATCTTTCTTCTTTTGTACAACAACACGTTCTTTGACTCATCCAAACTAGCTTGCATTAAAAGCATTATCTCTTTCGGTACTCGACACATGGCGCAACTTGGCCCTTTCGATGTGCTAAATGTTGTTTGAGATGGGTAATTCCACCAGTCACTAGTCTATCACAATACTTGCACTTCATTTGATGCCTAGTACCACCAACCCTCTCACAATGTTGCCATCCAATATCCTCACTTACTTGTTGTTGGCGGACCAGACATTTCTTTAGGTTTAGGATATGAGTATAAGTGTATGACCTATGTTAATAAAGATAATTTTATGTTCTAACTAAACCCTAAGAAGCTCCAAAACTTCATTCATATAAGCAAATAAAAATATAAAGTCACTAATTTGAAAATACAAAAAAAAATTTATAAAATGACACCACAAATCAGAAAATGCACATTAACATGTTTTACACTTCTACTATGATTAACACATCATATGACATGATTAAAACAGAAAAAACAACCATTAAAAATTGATCTTTGAATTTTCAAAAAAGGGTCAAAATAAATGCGTAAATAAAAAAATAATATAAAAAATATATAAAATGGCACCCAAATCTGTAAAATGCACATTAACATGTTCTACTATGATTAACATATCATATGACATGATTAAAACAGCAAAACAACCCTTAAAAATTGATTTTTTGAATTTAAAAAAAATGGTCAAAATTCATGTGTAAATAGAAAAAAAATATAAAAAAATATAAAATGACACTCCAAATCTGTAAAATGCACATTAATATGCTCTACTATTATTAACACATCATATGACATGATTAAAACAACAAAACAACCCTTAAAAATTGATTTTTCAAATTTAAAAAAAAATGGTCAAATTCATGCGTAAATAGAAAAAAAATAAAAAAAATATAAAATGGCACCCCAATTCTGTAAAATGCACATTAACATGTTCTACTATGATTAACACATCATATGGCATGATTAAAATAGCAAAACAACCGTTAAAAATTGATTTTTCGAATTTTAAAAAAAAATGTCAAAATCATGCGTAAATAGAAAAAAAATATAAAAAAAAATATAAAATGGCACTCCAAATCTATAAAATGTACATTAACATGTTCTACTATGATTAACACATCATATGACATCATTAAAACAGCAAAAGAATCATTAAAAAATGATTTTTCGAATTTTCAAAAAAACGGCCAAAATAAATGCGTAAATAGAAAAAAATATTAAAAAAAAATATAAAATGGCACCCCAAATCTATAAAATGCACATTAATATGTTCTACTATGATTAACACATCATATGACATGATTAAAACAGGATTTTTGGAATTTTTAAAAAAGGGTCAAAATTCATGCGTAAATAGAAAAAAAATATAAAAAAATATTACATGACACCCCAAATCTGTAAAATGCACATTATCATGTTCTACTATGATTAACACATCATATGGCATGATTAAAACAAGATAAAACATATTTAAAAAATAAATACCTATTTTTGATAATTTAAAAATGGCCCAATTGAAGCTTTGATTCAACCAAATCCGTAATATAACGTGTTTTGTCTCAAATAACCACCTAAGGTTGGTCGAAATTACTATTGGAAGGTATGAAAAACGGTTTGGAAGCAAGAATTTAAAAAAAACAATGAAAAAAGTCATTAAAAGACAAAAAAAAATATAGCCAGTTATCGGACCGAATTCTGTACCGATACTTTGTGTGCCTGGGTCTATGTCGGCCGATACAGTGTCAAAAAAAAACGTAACGACCGATACGACCCCGTATCGCGTATCGGCCATTACCGTTTCCGTTACGTATCGGCCGATACGGCCGATACGTAACCGATACCGGACACCTTGAGGCTACATCATCTTCATTATACTAACTTCAGAATGGTATCTCATGTATTTGCAAAGATGGCATCATAATGATGAAGCGTTGCACATGCACTGTTTCTCTTTCCTCGTGCAAACTGTTTATGTTGCCTTGCAAGGTGGTGATGTCAAAATGGCAGATGCCACAATAGCAAAGACCGAAAAGAAGGCGGTAATTTTCTTTACTATGTGACTATGATACATTTTTCAGCTCTATATTACAGAACCTGACAACCATGTACTAAATTGATACAGCCTAAAACATCTACAACTCCTAGTGCCCAGACTTCTGGATCAAAAACCCTATTTGTTGGCAACCTATCCTATTCTGTTGAAAGAGCTGATGTGTAAGTATCATTTAATTCCAGAGAACTACTCTTGTGACGAGATTTTAATCTTTCAATGTGTATGGGAAATGAGATGGCTACATCTGATAAAATGAGGTAATCTGCTTCCTTTGTTCACCTCGTGCAGAGGAATTCTTCAAAGGTGTTGACGCCCGATTTGCATCAAATGAAGAGGGTGTCTTCAAGGGATTCGACCATGTTGAGTTTGCCACTGAGGCAGCAGCTCACAAGGTAAGGGCCATGTGTGCTGAAATTGATATGGTTTTCTCGGTGCATGTATATGTAGACGCCTGGTTTTCTTCTTGTTCCTTCACATGGGTAAGGTTCCTTCTACTCGATAGTTTCTTTCATGTATCATATAGCTTAGGCCAGATGCGTGAACCTTCCAATCAATCCATCCATACCGTCTTTGGTATGAATCTAATCACCTTGGCTTCCCTTTCACAGATTCATTTTGCCGAATATATCAATGTATTCGAGAGTTCGTCAAGCTTTCAGATACAACATAGGTGAACAATCGATGTTGGGTCCTTACTCTTACTCGGGTGGTAGACTCTCAGAGTTTCAACTCCCGGGCAAGGGTTCGAGAACCCATAGGTGGTGAAATTCCACTAGCGTGATTGTGTGGGGTGTGTGTGTAAAAAAAAAAAAAGGTGAACAATCGATGTCTATAGTCATGGTTCATGGGAAACTTGAACCCTTTATTTTCTTTTCTTTAATAACTTTCATGTTCTTTCCATATCGTTTGTAAATTGCAATGATATTGTAAATGTTGTTCATTGGTGGACCAGAGGACTCTGTGATAGGAAATAGTTGCTGTAGATGCACATTTGTGATTGCTTCTATGGGATTTAATGATAGTTTGCTTTAGGAAGACTAATTGAGGATGTTGGCGAACTTCTTGCAGGATGATGCTTTGGCTGAGTTGGCAATGATGCAGAGTGTAAAAACCTTGAATAGTATTTTGTTTCCCTAGCTCAATGTTATTTATTTATTTATTTTACGAATAAATAAATGAATAGAAAACATGTTCTCTTTAGTCTTGCATGAAGGGTGATGGCACATTTTGAGAGTTTCTTAAAAAACAAAATTACTGGAGGGGAAAGATGAATCTTCACATTTTTGCTCCATGTCATTAGTGTTCTCAAACAGTTGTGCTACTCCTAGCTGCATAGGGAAGTGAACAGTCTAAATCGGTTAATCTGGACTGTCTATTGGGTCCAGCCCGAACTTCATGTGCCACCATGAACAAATCACAATAATAAGATGATTCTATTCTAACCATCCCATCAACAGCCTATAATCTGGATGGTTAGTGTTTTTTTATGGAAAAAATCTATAATATGGATTTAATCCAAACTGCCTAAAGTTTATTTCTTGATAAAACTTTGGTTTATACATTACTTTGAATGTAATCATTATCTTCACTAAGAAGGTGAGAATTAGCTTATAGGTTGAAAGATTTACCTCATAATTTGTGATAATTGGGATATATAGTTTTTGTTAGCATAGATTTAATTATTGTATCAACGTTCTTCTTAAGATTGCTTTTAGATGGAGTTGTCATGATCCGTTATGGCCAGGTGGCAACCTGTGATTGGGTAATACACAATCAATTTTTTTTAATGGAAATATAAAATTTATATGTTTGGGATTTATGATATATCTGATTTTGATTTTTTTTCTTTTCGTGTAGACTATTTTCAAATAGGTTGGTTGGTTTGGGGCTTTCGAGAAATGAGTATAGCTAGTTTTGGATGTGAACATTGATTAGGCAATTCATTTTCATTACTATATATATAGATTTAATGAGAAATGCAAAGCTGTCGGAAACTCCGTCGGACTTGCTGTTGGAAAGGCCGGCGGTTTTAGCTGTCGAAAACGCTGACGGTTTAAATCCGTCGGCGACCAACGCCACGCTTCCTTTCCCGACGGCTTATCTGACGGCTAAAAGCCGTCGGTGAAGGTCAATGCCGACGGTTTTTAGCCGTTGGCGTTTCCTTGTTTTTTGGTAGTGCCTCGAACCCCCCAAATCCATGGCGCATGGATTAGGTACTACCCCCGCCTGTTTAAAGCTCGAGACAAGCGGAGGCTCCAAGGGCCACTAAGGGTCCACCGTGATGTATTAACTTTATCCACAGTGTACATTCATTTTTTCATATTATTTTAGAAAATTATCCCATAAATAGAGAAGATATAAGTCTTAAATGGGCCACATAGTGGATATGAAATTTCTACGGTTGAAAAAATCTTAGGGACCACAGAAGTTTTGGATCAGGATGACATTTATTTTTTCGCTTCATCTAGGTGCATATGAATGTATCAAGGGGTTGGATGGAAAATAAACGACAAAGTGACCCATAAGAAGTTTTCAACGGTAGACGTCCTTAGCATGGCTGCTTCCTATGGTGTGATACACTTGAGCCTTGTAGCTGACTTATTTTTTTGGTTAAGTACTCTATAATGATATGAAAAAAGGGATGAACAGTGTGGATAAGAGTTTTACATCACGGTGGCCCATTAGTGGCCCTCGGAGCCTCTGCCTATCCCAAGCTCCGAACAGGCGTTGGTAATACCTAATCCCCGCTCAAATCCACAGTGCCAAATGACCCCTAACGATAGGCTCTTATTGTCCACTGCTTCCCTGCAAGTTGTGGCTCACATCACACTATGGAATTCGAGTCCAATGGAAACCGAGTGAACGGTCTACATTAGAAAGATTTGACAAATCTTAATATTCCGTGTAAACAAAAAAAAAAAAACGTCACTAACATGACGTATGGTGAATGAGACACCAGTCCATGTGTAGAATTGTCTAAGAAAGGGAACTCTACGAAAAGATTACCTAATTAATATGAAATCTAGATTTAAAGTTTTTATTTTATTTTATTTTATTATTATTTTTTTAAAAGTTTTCAAAGAGCTACATCTAATTACCATTTTTAAATAGTAGGTTAGGTGGCATCGCTACATGGGTGAGCCCCACCAGCATGTTTATGTAAAATCTATCTCAATCACCAACCGTGTCACCTCATTTTAGGCCAAAGGCCCAAAAATCACTCACACCCATGATTTAGTGAACCACATGATTGGAAATAGTGTATAAAGTAATGATTGCCATTCAAATTGTTCCCCTTAATATGGCCTAGTTAAATCACTAATGGACCTGACATTTAGGCTCAGGACTAAATTTTGGCATGTCATATAATGTCGAAATGAATTTCATATAATCATCACAATGGGTTGTAAAAATCAAAGGTAAGCTTTAGCTTATGGTTCTAGCCTAAAATGGAACTACACATGTAATAGATGGAGCAGATTTGGCATACACCTCACCATATAGGCTCTCTCAAAATCTAGTCCTCTCATCCTTCTCTCACCTCAAAATTATTATTTAGCGAGAAAAAAAATATCTCTAACCTTAAGAGTTATTATTTAGAGAGAGAATATATATATATATATGGGATGCTGCTATATTTATTTAGAGAGAGAGAGAGAGAATTATATGGAATGCTGCCCTTTATTTTGACAGGGTCCATGTAACGTCTCGGAAAAATCCGTGCAAGGACTCGAGTACCACCTCAGGCAGAAATCCCTTAGGACCGTATTCTCTAGAAATCTAGACGAAAATTAATTAAGTACTAAACTGACTTAATCGGTGGAATTAGCTAAGACCACCATTATTTACACAAATGGCAAGACCCAAAACCATCAATACCGCTAACTCAACACCACTTAAGAACCTAGGTGAAATCCCGTGAGCCTGTCGCTCTCGGCAGTACATTGAAACTCCGTATCAGACATAGACCGCACGTCGAAAGTCCGATGACCGCGAAACTATAGGATTATGTTCGTCCTACTGGGCTTGACAACTATCGCAGGAATCGAGCCCAGATAGTGTCCAGAAACACACAACTTGAGCCCTGAACGAAGTGTGTGAGAAACGCGAATATCTTTAGAAAACGGCATGAAACTTAAGTGAATTGGGTCATTCACTCACACGCATAAATTGAGGATTTCGGACTGTCAGTTTCTGACCAAACTTCACCCATGGAAAAATGAAATTTCCCTGCACATATTTGTAATGTCTCGGATTTTTTCCAACTTGGAGTTAGTCGTCCTTAGGCAATAGGTCTATCATAACAACTTATTAACTTCTCAGAACTCAAACCCAAAGTCTAAAATCCCTTTTCAACTAATTTCCTTCAAAAATCTCACCTTTCACCACCTTATTCTTCATTTTTTTTCTAAGTACTTTCATATTAGACACTAATCCTAAAGTTTAAATGATGAAGAACAATAATGAAACTAAAATTTACTATAAATACTGAATATATAAATAAAATGGGTTTTTGACCATTAACCTTATGTAATATCATAAAATAAATAGGTTATTTGGATAGATCAGCTTCTCCTACCCAAAATTCATAAATGACACGTCGCATAACTCATTCCGGAGTGGAAGATACGCCCATTTCAAGAAAATGAGTGGCAGAACTACCACCAGGTGAGCATGGCGCCATTGTGCCAACCGCGATGCATCGCGGTCGGGTCCAGCCGACCGCGATGCCATCGCGCCGACTGTGAGGCATCGTCGGTGCACCGAAAATTCGGTGCACCCTCGCTGCAGTTTTCGACCAACTTCAAGAAGTCATATGTCTCTCGTTATAGCTTTGATTTAGGTGATTCAAAAGCCAGATTGAAGCTTGACAAGTCTAGTTTCATATAAAAATAAGTGAAAAATATAATAAAAATTTTAATATAGTTAAATCTAGGTTGATGTGAAAATTGTCCAAAAATTAAGATGAAGTAGACTTGATGATGAACTACTAGAAAAATAATTAAAATAATATACTATCTAAAAGTGTAAAAAAGGGGCATAAAACTACCCTAGGACCTTATTCTGTCGTAATTAGGGCAGATTTTAGTTAAACACTAAACTAAATAATTGATGGATTTGGCTTGAACCACTTTCTAAACAAAGTATAAGACTCAAAACCATTAAAATCACTAACTCAACATTACTTAAAAACCTAGGAGCAATCTCAAAACCCATTTGCTCTTGAGAGCACATTAAAACTCCGTATTAGACTTGGACCTTCCGTCGAAAGTCTGATTACCGCGAAACTATAAGGTATTGACCGCATCATTGGGCTTGACAAACATCATGGGAATTGAGCCCAAATAGTATCCAGAAATGCACAACTTGAGCCCTGAGCGAAGTGTGTGAGAAACATAAATATCTTTAGAAAATGAACCAGAACTTAAGTGAATTGGACCGTTCGCTTGCGAGCAAAATTGAAGACTTCCTACTGTCATATTTTGACCCAAATACACACATGGATCAGGAAAATTTCCCTGCACCTATTGGTACACTTGTGACCTTGATCGAGTAACGATGACCGTTGATCTGATACGGGTCCTTTATGGCCGATCCGTTTGTCAGATCGCACCATAAACGCAGTCTTGGCATAGATCCATCGTCAGGGAACTTGTCCTGTGACATACGTGAGAAATGGACCTTCCCAGGGTCCCATTTGCCCAAAATAGACGCCTCTTGGTTGTAACCCAAGTATACCATGCCCCTGGGGCCATTGACATTAGTTCTAGGCCTATATAAGGGCCTTAACCCACCCCTCTTTCATTCCATATGATTTTCTCAAACCCTAGGTGAGAGGAGAGAAAAGAGGAAGAAAGAGTGAGGGGAAGAGAGAGAGATAGGGAGATCGTTGTTGGGATTCACTCCCACGACTCCATACGCTGAATCGCCTCCCCACCATCGTTACACGAGCGATTCCAACTTCGATTTGGGTAAGAAATCCTAACCCTAATCTTGTTTTAGGAATCCAAATAGAAGAATCGACGAAATAGCTAACTCGCTTCGTGATTTAGGTAGCCATTGTGCTGTAGACGGAGACGTGGTGTATGAATCGAGTTCGTAACGAGCATACCGATGAAAGGTGCATACTATAAATGTTTAGGTTATGGTTTTCAAGGCTTTCAATGTCAGCTAATGATTTATGTCTGACTTGATTGCTACCATATGATCTTAGTTATGATGTATTCGATAATTTATACATGTGTGTGAACTATGTGAATATATGATGCATTCCATGTGTTTATTGAAATGTTCGAATGAATATGAAATCATGATTTGTGCTTGCCATGACTATTAACCTAGAATACATGATTTTTGTATGCATGACAACTCCTTTGTGAAAGGATTTGCCATAATATATGATGTGACTAATTTAGTTCATATATGTGGTAATGTATAGTTTAAGTGTTTGATAAAATGTCCGAATGAGAAATTGTCTGATGAATTGTATTTATTAAGGGTGTTGAGATAGGATTCTCAACTACCTTATTTAGATGTATAATCTCCTTCATGCAGTCTTAACTTCGACTACGTGATTTATGTATAAAATGCATATGTATAATAACATGTTCTATGTGTTTGATAAAATGTTTGAATGAGATATTGCTTGATGAATTGCATTTAATAAGGGTGTTGAGATAGAATTCTCAATTACCTTATTTATATGTATAATTTCCTCCATGCAATCTTAATTTCAACTATGTAATTTATGGATGAATCGAAATGTTCGGTAACACGTTCAATATGTTGATAAAATGCTCAAATGAGTGATGTACTTGGATTGTTTGTTAAATACCTATATGATTATCACATGTCTCCACATGCTGCATTTGAGTATGATTGGGACTACTACATAGTTCAGGCAATCGGTAACAATTCCTGTTTGAATGGCCGAATTAGTCTCGCCACATTTGATGCGTTCGATGAATCTGAATCGTATGATGATTGTCGACAGTGGTTAGGCCACGTGGAGTGCTTATGTGCTCCATGTCGATTAATTCAGCGTACGTTCGTACCAGTCGAACTTATCTAATAAGTTGATTGGCCTATTATGTGTTTACCATGTATTAACGCTACTGTTTGAATCTAAGGTACTCCTTACCAATGTAAAGCCCATTTAACCATGTATGGACGTTACTGTATGACTGCGGTCCCAGCGTGGGTTGGGGTGTACAGTCTGATCCGGACCCCTTTCGAAACTAACGCTCCAGTTGGTAGGGCATTGGTGGAGTAACCTTGACTATAATTAATTGAACTTGCCTATCCACTGCCTTCATTAGGGGTGATGCCCTATAACTTGCCTATCATATGCGATTAACTAGGATTGACGACCCTAGATAGATTATCGTTTGGGTAAATGATATAAAGGGAGGTACCTTAGCTTCCCGAATCTGCTGTATGAATAAACCTAATTAAGAACTTGGCTAACACGACCTTGCACCGCACTGCATGTGCCCTTGGCGTGGAAGAGCACAGTGGGAGTAACATGTGCGATCGTGAGATGGTATCGCTGAGGGAGTGCAGGCGAGGGCAAGCATCATTATAACATATCATTCCTGCATTAACAAGAGTACTTAGGACATGAGTGTTGTACTACTTTATCATTACTGCTTGACTGAATTGATAACATGTTAACCTTTGCTTTATAGTTCTACTGAATTAGCTACTCATTCCCACTTGGGATTGTGTTTTAAAACACCAACCAGACTCTGTTGTAGATGCAGGTGGCGGCGATGTCCACGCTACTGATTGGGATTTCCTAGACGAGGAGGAAGAATTCTCCTACGTTCAGCTATCAGGCGGGTCTATGTAGACCATGTACTGATCGATGGGATTATAGGGATCATATGATTTAGTCGAACTTTCACATGTTGTATTTTATAAATTTTGGATCAACACATGTATATATTCAGCCTGGTAACATATTCATACTATGGGGATTGAGAAACACTTATATGCATTATATGAAATGGCGGTAAAGACCGCACTAGTTGAAGAAGGAATATGCCAATATGTCCTAGAGGGGGGTGAATAGGACTTTTTAAAATTTTTATGATTTATTTAAAAAACCTACTTCACTAATCCTATGATCATACAATTATCAGGATTACTCAAATGTAACTCTACTGGCTTCCAAGCCCAGTAAAGGATCCAATCACAAACTATTTTAAAAGTAAGCAGTATACAAGTTAGCTTATGATGGATATGACTGTGTAGATTTGTGTGGTGTGATTAAATGTTCAGATATAGAAGTATTGAAGCAAATCACACAATCATAAGAATAACAATCTCAAACACAGTCATTTTTATAGTGGTTCGATGATAAGTCTACTCCACTCTCGGTAACCGCACTCAACCCTTGAGTGTATCGGATTTCACTAAGGAGGTTTCACAGCGGTTCACCTCAAACCTAAGGTTTTTAATCAGGTTCAGCTTCAACCTTTACAACCTACACTGAGGCTGACTGTTTATGCTCTCACGAGTAAGGGTCAACACAACGCACCCACTTTTAGGCACGCTGGCCAAGGATCTTCCACAAGACCATACTGGAGGTTTCTACACGGTTGACCTCAAACCCGAGGTTTCACACGGTTCACCTCAAACCCAAGGTTTTGCACGGTTCACCTCAAACCCAGGGTTTTACTGGTTCACTCCTAACCAGATGTTTATGCTCTCCATAGAGCAAGGGTCCACACAACGCACCTCCATGTATACTCCCACCAGAGGCCTCCGTGAGGACTTCAAAGGGTGAGAACCACTTAAGACCCAATCCTAGACAGGAATGATCACAAGTGTCCTCTTGAACTCTGGATACTTACAAATAAGCTGATGAGTCCGGTTTAGCACAACGCCGAAGATCTCCTCCTCCCTGTTGACGAAGAGTCTTCTGCTCCCTTGATCCGCAACACAAAATAATATACCAATAGTTGGCTTCGAATTGGATCAAGGTCATGATGGAATCCTACTCTCAAAATATTATCCTATTAAGAAGATAGAGCAACTCCAATCTTATGCATTCAAGGCATCCCAACTTAATGATTTGCTATTAAGGTAGTAGCTGGAGGATCCTTGAATGCAGAAGTTTATCCCCAATCCACTCTATTGAATGTCAATGATGAGGGTGGATTAGAGGATAAACTCCCTTGAGAGAAAGGGCTTTGGATATAAGATATAAGTTGAAACACACAAAAGCTCTCTCTACTTTCTCTCCCAGCAACAAAAGACAAGTCCTCTAAATATAGGCAAAAAGTTTCAACGGATATAAAACGGTCACATTTATGATAGAATTCGATGTCATTGAGCGTATACTCTCGATAGCATCGATGGTCTGCTCGATGACTCGAACTCAATGTCATACGCTTTTGAAACTTTTTGCCAATTGGTCGATGAATCGAAACTAATGTCGATGTCATCGGATTTCGAACTCCGATTCCATCGATGACAGGTTCGATCCATCGACACTTGAAAAATGAGAGAGACTTGACTTTGAAATTTTCAGGATTTCATGAATGATCGAGGAACCATCGAGATCATCGGAATTTGAATGTCGATGATATCGAGATCAGAGTCGAGGCATCGATAAATTCAACGGATTTGTCTTTAAGCTTGCTAGACGGTTTATGACCTTGTTCAATGCAATTGACTTGGTACCAATATCATCGATATTTGAATATCGATTCTATCGAAGGGCCCCCGATCATAGTTAAAAACAACCTGAAATATCTGCTGTAAGATATGCGCGCCCACGATCGATATCATCGATGGACTTCCGATGTTATTGATATTTGATTTTAGATCATATCGGAGGAGCATCGATATATCGAAAGAATTTGAGATTTTCATTAAAAAACAGGGGTGCCGAAAATCTGCCTATCGATCTTATCGAGCCCCTTTCGATGGGCTCGAGATTTGTATATCGATGATATCGATAGGGGAATCAATATATTGATAAATCAGTCCAGATGAGTATTTAGTTGCTGGACATTTTTAGTTCTTATATCGATGATATCGATAGGTGTATCGATACATCGATAAATCCGTCCAGATGAATATTTAGTTGCTGGACACTTTTGGTCTTCACATCGATAATATCGTTAAGGTATCGAGGACATCGACAGAGCAGGTTAATCATATCGAGGGTGTTTTGATAAAATCGACAAGGCGAGAAAAACTTAGAGATTTTCTTATTTTGAAAAAAGTTTTCTTACCCTAAAATCCTATGATTTCTAACTTGTTTTTAAGGGTTTTATTCACTTGGTGTTTTAGGTTATGGGATGTGAGGCTTTAGGTTTACCTGTGGCAAGCTTGCACACATCTGGTTGAGGCAGACGCTTGAATTGATCTTCCTATTAGGCTCTGTAGACAATCTGACTCAATATTCACGTAACTTGACAAACCAGGGTACTTTCATTATATACCTATCTCAGTCTTCCGCTTGCTTAACTTAATTATCTATGGAGTATGATATGTTGTTTTAGTATAATCTCACTCATGTTTAATGCACTAATATGAACAACATTTAAACATTAATATCTATATTTCATAAGTGATGCGTTGGAACTCGGGAGTTGAGTTTTTACTCGACCTCCGATTTTTACAATACCGTATACTTGTGGCATCGATCGAGTAAGTATGACTGTTGATCTGAGACAGGTCCTCCATGGTCGATCGACCTATCCGATCACAACAAAACCACATCTTAGCATAGATCCATTGTTAGGGAACTTACCCTATGATGTATGTGAGTAGTGGGCCTCCCTGTGAGCCCTATTTGTCAAAAACAGCTGCCCAAAGGGTATAACCCATGTATATAGTGGCCCCGGGGCCATTTACATCAGTTCTGGGCCTATATAAATCCCTTAAATCACCCCATTTCTATTCCATACGAATTTACTACAAACCCTAGGAGAGAGAAGAGAGAAAAGAAGGGAAAAGAGTGAGGAGAGAAGTGAAAGGTTGGAAGATTATTGCAGTGTTTCTCTCCCATAACTATATGCACTGAAGCGCCTTTCCATCTAGCTAACCGATCTGTTCGGTTACGATTTGGGTAAGAAATCCTAACCCTAATCTTGATTTAGAGATCTAAATAGAGTAATCGACGAAATAGCTAACCTATTTCATTGTTTATGTGCCCGACGTTTTGTTTTCGGGAACGTAGAGTTCGAACCGCGTCCGAATCGAGTATTTGGATGAAAGGTGCGGATTATAAATGTTTAGGTTATGGTTTTCAATGCTTTCAGTGTCAGCAATGATTTATGTCTGACTTGATTACTGACATATGATCTTAGTTACGCCGTTTTCGATACAATATATATGCGTGAACTATGTTGAACAAAATATGCATATCATGTGTTTGTTAAAATGTTTGAATGAACATGAAAATATTATTTGTGTTTGCCACGTCTACTGATCTAAGATTCATCGTTATTATATGCATGCTGACCTCTTTATATGAGGATTTGCCAAAACACATGGTGTAACTATCCCAGTCTATGTATTTGGTGAAGTGTAACTTAAGTGTTTGATAAATTGTTTGAATGAGAAAATGTTGATGATTTGTATTTATTAATAGTATTAAGATAGGATTCTTAATTACCTTGTTCATATGCATAGTTTCCTTCATGTAACAATATTTGCCACCACGCGATTTATGGATAAAATGCAGGTGTTTGGTAACATGTTCAATGTGTTTGATGAAATGCTCAAATGAGAATTTTCACTTAGATTGTTTGTTTAATGCTGAATTGATTATCCCATGTACTAAATTACTGCATTTGAGTAAGATTGGGGCTGCAACCTAGCCCAGGTAATCGGTAATGATTCCCGTCTAGGTGGCTAAATTAGTCTCGCCACATTGGGTAACTCGACGAATCCGAGTCGCATAACGATTGTCGACAGTGGTTAGGCCACAAGGGGTGCTTATGCGCTCCATGTCAATCAAGTTCACGTGTGTTCATACTAATCGAACTTGCTAAGCAAACAGATTGACCTATTGTGTGTTTACCATGTATGGACATTACTACTTGAATCTAAGGTACCACTTACTAATATATAAGCCCATTTTAACCATGGTACCACGATCCGCTAAGTTTCATGAGTCGTGCATGGTTGTATGGGACATCGTGGTCGAGCTGTCGGCCTACGCTGGGGTGACGAGTCTCCTCGTAGTGACCAGTGAGCAACCCAAACTCTTGAGCCGGGCATGGTGGTATAGGACACCATGTTCGAGCTGTCAGCTTACGCTGAGGTCATGAGCCTCCCCGTAGTGACCGTGAGTATAAAATTTTGAATTTGCTTATCCATTGCTTTTCATTAGGAGTGATGCCCTACAACTTGCCTATCGTATGTGGTTAACTAAGATTGACGACCCTAAATGGATCTTCGTTTGAGTTAATGATTTAAAGGGAGGTACCCTAGCTTCCTAAATCTGTTGTATGAATAAGCATAATTAAGTACTCGGCTAACACGACCATCTACCTCATTGCATGTGCTTTGGCGAGGAAGTTGCACTTTAGGGAGATTGTCATGCACGAACTTGGTTGTCGGAGTCACTTGTGAGGGAGCTTCATGCGAGGGCATGCATCATTACTACATTCCATCCCTGCATTAATAAGAGTAGTTAGGGATGATTGTTGTATTGCTTTATCGTTACTGCTTGATTGACTTGATAACATGTTAACATTTGCCTTATAGTACCACTGAATTGATCACTCACTCCCACCCTGGGACGGTGTTTTAAAACACCAACCAGACTCTGTTGTAGATGCAGGTAACGATGGAGTCTATGCGGCTGAGTTGGACTTCATATATGAGGAGGAGGAATTCTCTTATGTTCAGCTATCAGGCGGGTCCAGGTAGACCTCGTGTTGATTCGACAGGATTACAGGGACACTTAGATTAGTTGGACACCTACATTTTGACATTTAGTATATTTGAAACCAACCTTGTATATATTAAACCCTGTTACATCATCATACTCTGGAGGCTGTGAATTGCTTACTTATTTCAATATATATATTTCAGACTTCCGCTTGCTCAATTACATTATTTCTGGAGTATGATATGCTGCTTTAGTATAATCTCACTCATGTTTAATACATTAATATGGAAAACATTTAAACATCATTATTCATGTTGCATAAATGATGTGCTGGATCTCGGGAGTTGAGCTTTGCTTGACCCCCGAAACTTAGGGCGTTGCAGTCTACCACGATGTTAATTTAAGATAAACTCAGATCATTAGGTACTTAGTCCCATATTAAGCTTAAAGACAAAAATTCATTCTAACTTTATGATTCTTGTGGGCCACGCCTAAAGAAACATTAGGGAGAGAAACATCCACCCTTATTTTTATAAGGTCCACCATAATAAAAATATGAAATCCACTTTAGCCATTACATTTTATACAAAAATTTAAGCCTATGGCCAAAAAATTTACCCATTCATGTTTCATTTGTGACACACCAATCGAAATAGTTTGGTGGGCAGCCGGTTTCCTATATATGGTTTTCAATTTTCAATCATACAGTCCAGTTGAATTATTGATGGATCCGAACTTTTTGCCCTTGGCTTAGCATCGATGAGCCACTTGTGATTAAAGGTGGATGTACAGAAACAAAAGCAGATTGCATAGGGAGTAAACTATAAGTTGATGACTACACTCTATGGAGTCTTCCATCAATTGTATGTTTCTTTCAACACCATCCACCTAATTTTACATATCATTTTAGGGTACGAACCCAAGAAGCGTACATAAAGCTGCAGGTATTTCACAGTACAGGAAAGCTGGGATAATGATGTCCATCGTTGAAACCTTTTTAGAGCTCACAGGGTTATTTATCATCCAACCGTTTCATAATGTGAGCATGAAAGAAAACATAAATATCTAAAACTTTTGGCATTAAAAAGTTTTCAATAGTAAGTATTGGATTCACACTATTTCAGGTCCTGTGGTCCACTTGAGCTTCACAAATGTTTTAATTTTGAATTATGCCTTAAAATGACCTGGCAAAAAACATGGACGGCATGGACAAGACATATATATCTGATGGTGGGCATAAGGAATTCACTCAGTTAAAAAAAAAATACTGAGTTGGCAGTAAGCAGTCCGTTTACCACTTAATCATTCACGGTGGGGTCATTCGATACTCCAAGTCATTTGCTTGGTGACCGACACTGGAAGTTAGTGGATTGATAACTAGCACCATTAATGATGTAGTATGATGGCTCGGTGGCAGACAGGCTCTTTTTCAACATCGGGTCGATTAGATACTGCCGTGTTAACTAGCGAGACCTGCTATTGAAGTGACATCACCAAACTCTAGGAACCCCGCTATGATGTATGTGTTGTATCACAACGTCTATTATGAGCCAAAGAAAAAGTCTGATCCAACCGTTGAAACTTTCCTCAGACTTACCAAGATGTTTTTTCGAGTTAACAAAGATATTAAAGAATTAAAGAAAGGAAAATACAAATATCAGCTTATCGATAACTTTAATGGCCTTTAGAAGTTTTTTAGGTGGCGTCACTTTCTCAACTATTTTCTGTGGTGGGCCTATTGGACCTTCGGATGTGACTCATTCCTTTCATCTTACCCTAAAATGATCTCTGCGGATTGATGGATGGCGTGTATATAAAACATACACGGCCCACAGGACTTGGTGACGAGACTTCGTTATCAATCCGCGTCCGTTCCCAAGGCCCTTGAAGCCGCCTTAGGAGACCATTTTGGAAATGATGGTGCCTGTTAAACCGTACACGTGGAAATGTTGTATAGCAATCCAGACCGACATTCAGTACCATTTAAGAATTGATGGTGCCTGTTCAACCGTACACATGGCAATCGTCTTTTGCATTCCAACACTGACGGTCGCGGATTAGCTAGCTATTGATTGGTTCAGCAGCGAATCTGGTTACTGAAGTGAAGTTGTCAAGTTTTATGGGGCCACCGGATGTACATGTTGTATCCACACCGTTTCATCCATTTCACTTGAGTTTTGGATCTGCTTCAATCCTTAGCTCATGTCTTAAAATGGTCCCTCCAAAAGAAAGGACCGTGTAGATACAACCAATACATGGCAATGAGGCCCCAAAACCTGATGACGTCACTTCAGTACTGAGATTGCTACTGAAGCAGCAAATAGCTAATCCGCGTCCAATACAGACCACTCACCATATTACTTTCAATCATCATCTCATGGCTGATATTTAAATGGTTAAGATGCTTTAAAAGTTTTGGAAGAGCCGGAGAGAAACATCTCACTGACAATAGAAAGAAAAGACTCTGCTTTTCTTAAATAGGAATTTTCGATTTTTTTTTTTTTATAAATGTTTATGGGGACACGTTATCATTAATGGCATCATTAATGATGAGATGAACCGATCACACAAGTAATCCATGCTCCTGCGGACGATCTGAGTTCCAAAGAAAATGACTTATAATAAAATAAAATAGAATAAAAGAAGTAAAAGTAAAAGGTGAATGGCAGTGGGGCGCTGCCATTTTTGGCCCGTTGTGTTGCCTGAACACCACCAAAGTTTCAACGGCCGGGTTAACGCTCAACGGCCTGAACACCACCGAGTAAAAAAAAGTAAAGCTTGGCATGCATTGTTCACAGTAAGCTTATATCCAGCCCGGGTTCGTGACGAGCGAAGATTGTCCAAGCCAAATATTTGTCTAAGGCTGAGCATAAGCCCACGCCGTCTCAAGCCTGATACTTGAAAACACCGGGAGAGAGAGAAAACACTTCTTCATGTCTCTGCGACCTTGTGAATAGGTTTGATGACAAATGCATATAATTGTGGGCGTAAAAGGTTTTAACCCTGGACATTATAATCCCCACTATTTCCTGTGGTGTGGTTCACTTGAGCTTTTGATGTGCTTCAATTTTGGGTCATGCCCTAATATGAGCTGAAAAAAATGTACCAACATTGTGGATAAGACATACATCCACATTAGATTTTGTAAACATCTCCCCTCACGCTGGCCTCACTTTTTAAGTTTTGGTATTAATTTGTTAGTGTAGACAAAGTATATTATTGACTCAGGTATAAAAATGCATTTAATTTGGAGTCGCCACTAAACAAATAAATTTTGAAATATATGTCCGGTTAGAAACAATAGAATCGCATAGGGGTTCAAGAAAAATTCTCTAACTCAAGTGACTCTCACGCTTGGTATATGACCTTAAATTCTAAGTAAGAGCCTCAATGACGGACAATGAATGGATTAGTTCTATCTACATAATACACGGTCTCTACTTTACAAGATTTTGTAGTTTTTGGGAATTCAACAGAATTTTCCTATTTTTATATTGGGTCATGCTTCACATAATTCATAAGGGTCAGGCATGAGAAAATAATAAAAAACTATCTAGCTTTATATCACAGACTCAAGTAATCCCGGGTAGGCAAATAAAGTAGAAATACATTTAGTAAAATACATTTAGTAGAAATACATCACGGTCGCAGGATTTAAGATTATAAACAAGTAAATAAAGTAAGAGAAAATGGAAGAGAATAACATAAAATGAGATAAAATGAAATGTAAATATATTTAATGCACTTGATATGTGTAGAGTAGAATGTGAATTAAATAAAGATGAATAAACTCTTAACTTTAATGATTTCTTTAATGATATTTTTTATATCTTATGTCGGGCAGCATATCGGTATGTTGGAAATCTTTAAGAAACATTAAGCAACACCTTTAGGTGAATTCTAACCCTCGGGCTCTATATGTACCTCTCTCTCTCTCTCTCTCTCTCGCTCTTTGTTTCTCTCTTTCGCTTTATTTTCCTCTCTGTCTCACCTTTCCTTCTTCCTCTATGTCTTATCCTTCGTTCATTTAGCAATGTGTTCCTTATATAAGCGTTGGTAATTGCAATCCCCTGCCAACAGCCGTAACTCCTCGGGGTGTGATGTGGGCACCTGTCGTTTAAAAAATAAAATTATATATATATATTATATATTATATATTGTTATGGGAAAAATAGACCAACCCATTAGAGTTGGTTGGACCAGGACCTAGCACGACCCATTGGGCTAGGGGCAGGATTAAGGTCGTCCTAAAGGTCAATACAAGTAAGGTCGTTTCAAAGGCTGACACAAGTAAGGTTAATGCAGAGGCGTTTTCACACTGGGCTCAAGTGGGGTCGCCTGTGGGATGTAGGGGCACACTCGGGGTGGGTGACCCATGTGATTTGGGGCCCACGGAGGAGGTCTTGTGTTCGAGACTCCCCATCAGGGATGATTAATGCGCGTTTCACACTGGGCTCGAGTGGGGTAGCCCATGGGATGCGGGGACACACTCGGGGTGAGCGGCCCATGTGATTTAGGGCCCATAAAGGGGGTTCAGCCGATGTCCTAAAAACCCATGAGATGTAGAGCCTGGGCTATGAGATAAAGTGATTAATTCGCCATACTTTAACAGTTCGAGCTTTTAGAGTAAGTAGGTTAATTGTCCTGCATCAAATTAGTATCAGAGCGGGAGGTCTGGTGTTCGAGACTCCTCATCGGGGGTGATTAATGCAGGGGTATTTTCACATTGGGCTCGAGTGGGGTCGCCTGTGGGATGCATTGGCATACTCGGGGTGGGTGACCCATGTGATTTGGGGCCACGGAGGAGGTCTCGTGTTCGAGACTCTCCATCAGGGGTGATTAATGCGCATTTCATACCGAGCTCGAGTGGGGTAGCCCGTGAGATGCGGGGACACACTTTGGGTGGGCAGCCCATGTAGCCAACGAGACTCCACCTCCCAACAACAAGTTGATTCCGCACCTACGAGACTGGTGCAACGGTCCTGTAATAGAGAAGGACGGCTAAACTCTATTGAGCAACAGGTTGAGGCACTAAACAGTAACATGAACTCTATGAGATAGTTACTAGAGCAGTTGCAACCCTGACGGGCAAAAGGGATCGGGCAAGAAGTCGACCACTTGGTTCAAAACCTCCCTTAGCTTTCTAATACGCCTGACACATCCCATAGGAGCCAACAAGTTGGGTCGGCAAGACCAGTGCATTCTCATATATCCGGTACAACAACTCTGCCTGCTTCCAACCTCCGTCACGAATTGGACAGGAAGAAGTGTGTCAAGGCCCCCAAGGTAACTGCTTAAGCTATGGTTGAAAGCGGTGAGCCATGTGAGGTCGAGCTAAAAGATCTATGTGGTCAGATTGATGATATGCGGCAAGACTACTGCACAAACGTCTGACTCCAGTTGAGGAAATAATGGAGGAAATCGAGCCTCCATTTACCACTGACATTATATAAGCACAATGGCCGGATAGGTTTCGAATGACGCAGATTGCTCAATTTTTCGAAACCACAACCCATCTGAGCATCTGGAGTTGTTTAAAGTTTGGATGGAACTGCACAACGCGTCCACTGCCATCATGTGCCGTGCATTTCCACTAACTCTGACAGGAGCAGCTTGGAAGTGGTTCAGACAATTGAAACCACAATCTATCAGTTTCTTCTCCTAACTCAGCAAATTTTTTTATTACGAACTTTATTGGAGAGAAGGAAAGACTCAAACCGACTTCTCACCTTCTCAATATCATACAGAAAGAAGGAGAGTTGCTGAAGGACTATATCAAGCGCTTCAATCTTGAAGAAATGCAGTTGCGAGCGCACTCCGAGGAGATTGCTTTGACTGTAATAATGGGGGGCTTAAGAGACCCCAAGTTCCTCTTCTCACTCGATAAAAATCCCATGGCGACGATGGCCGACCTTCTGAATAGATTGTGGAAGTATTCCAACGCTGAGGAGGCTTCTACCCTATGAAAGGTCGTCTAGAGTAAAGGAACAACGACCAAAAAACGACGATTAAAGGAAGAAGTCGGCTCAGCCAGTGGAAGCAAGAAAAGGAAGAACGACCAATCATAGGGAAGTCAACGTCCGAACAAGTAACCTGATAGTAAGTTTAGAACATATATTCCCCTCAATAAGACCCCCGAGTAGGTTCTTATGGAAATCCAGGACAAGCGCATCCTTAAATAGCCGGGCAAAATGAAGTCTAATCCCGACAAATGAAACAAGCGAAAGTATTGTCATTTTCATCGGGATCATGACCACTCTACAAGTGATTGCTTCGACCTCAAAGAGGAAATCGAAGCACTCATCCGTAACGAGCATTTACAGGAGTACGTGTCACACACCAAACTCAGCAATCGGGCTCACAAAATTCCTGATTGTCGAATTCGGCGCCGCCAACCTCTGTAGTACCCCATTCTCGGCTCCCGACACCCAAACACCAAGTTCTGATCCTGAAATCCTATAAGGAGGATTTTCAACATGAATTTGATTCGTAGTAAGCATAGGCACAAGCATAACCCACAAACAACAACCAACAACATTATCACAAATCTACTATGATAAAAAACTTCGAGTACAATGCGCATAAAGGGAAATACAATAACAAAATCGAAAACTCCAGAAGTCTGCTGCACGCCCCAATCTCAATGCTGCTGTGGCGTCCTAGCATCACCTGCACGCATCAATCGTGCATAAGCTTATAGAAATATTAGAGGGTGGTGTAAGTGTGTACGTAATATGAGCATGGTCAGAATACAATGTCAGAGTAATGTGGAATCATGATGATGAGTATATGAATGCAATTAGTTGTACGAAGGCTATGCGGTGCAAGACATGAATGCTATTGGTCATATCGAGACCATGTGATGCGAGATGCAACTCAAGAATGTCAATCCTCGTCTACATATCAAAGCAGCTCATCACTAGAGCATCAAATATCAGTACAGTTCTCACTCTGGATAATCATTGGGGTTTAGTACACTCCAAATGACACTGCCCCTTTGTCAGGCGCATAGTCCAGGTGAGCGTAAGAGACCTCACTATTTGCCTGGCCAATACCTATATGGCACGTCGATAACGGACCCATTCATGAGCTGGTCATACTCAGCCTAGCAATGCCCCCTATCATCCGGCGGGTAATGCCACACTCCTTTCCAACCAACCACG
This sequence comes from Magnolia changhungtana, assembly GCA_030180095.1. Classification (NCBI taxonomy): domain Eukaryota; kingdom Viridiplantae; phylum Streptophyta; class Magnoliopsida; order Magnoliales; family Magnoliaceae; genus Magnolia; species Magnolia changhungtana. Next base: position 514,459 of record JASAUF010000064.1, on the reverse strand, counting down.
ACACAGTGGAAGACGCGACCTCCTGGTATTTGGTCCTCGTGTGCTCATGTATCCATTCGGTCTTGACGTTGGAGTTATCCTTTCGTACCATCGGGTTTAAGGATTTTCACCTAGGGACATCTATGATACCTCGATGCTAGTAACAGTATTTCAGGTGTCCGATCCTTCCATCCATGATGTGCTTGTGGAGGCTACAGCCTCGATGTCGCTAGGGCATACAATAATCATGTCATACAAATGTGAAGTGCATGAATCACACTATCAGTTATGCATAAATCCTGCGTGTACCGGGCGCTCATATGGGGTAACTCCGCCTATCGGGGAGCCCATAAACAATCTACTCGAAGGCATATGCTATGATCAGTCACTCCTCATATCAAGCATACATATGATGCGTAGGAGCATGAATCTTGGAACTATATTAAACATGTTATATGGTGATGGGTTCTGTTCATAACGAAGATGGGCTTAGACGGCCTATACACTACAAGTATGGGCCTAACAATGTGCCCTAGGGAGAGTTACAATGCGGACATTTAACCATCATTGCTCTTATAATGTGGACGTCAAACCTTCATTGCTCCCAAGGCATGGCCACCATAAACATCAGTACATACATCATGGTGGAATCTCACATCGCAATGGGCCTCATATACATCACATTCAACCTACACAAAGGCCTCACATACGTCTCATTGGGCCTCACCCATGGTCCTTATATACATTACATTGGGCCTCAACCCATGGGCCTCAAATACGTCTTAATGGGCCTCATATGCATCAAGTGGGCCACATCATGTGGGCTAACATGCATCAAATGGGCCACATCAAATGGGCCGCACCAATGGGCCCATATACATCAAATGGGCCGCATCATGTGGACCTTAAATGCATCAAATGGGCCGCATCACATGGGCCTCAAATACATCAAATGGGTCGCATCATGTGGGCCTCAAATACATCAAATAGGCCGCATCATGTGGGCCGCACCGATTACACCATTCATCTATTTTTAGAGATCATTTTAGAGTATTATCCAAAAAAATGAATCATATTAAAAGATCATCTGGACCAAACCACAAATAACAGTGGTGATAATGATTTCCACTGTTAAAACTCTAGTGGGCCACCATAGCGTTTATTTTCCGTCTAGTTTGTTCATAAGGTCATAAAGACCTGAACTAAGAGGAAAAACAAATTTCATATTGGTCCAAAACTTATGAGACCCAAAAGAATTTGCTGGATGTTCAAACCCCACTGTTTATGGTAGTGAGGTCCACTTGATAGCTAGATCTATCTTATTTTTCTTCTCAAGCCCTAGGACGAGCTCACCAAATGGATGGACGGTTTGGATGTAACACATACATTAAGGGTGGGGTCCACGTATTTGGCCCACCAAGGATTTGAATTTGCTTCATTTTTATTTTTGTTATATATATATATATACATATACATATATATATATATATATATATATATATAGGGAAAAGGTACTATGCGCTCGACCTCACGATAAGCTCCCATGAGGTCGAGCTGTGTGGGGCCCACCGTGATGTGTGTCGACCATCAACACCGTGCATTTGATGGGTCCCCTTTAAATTATGGGATATCCCAAAAATCAGCCGTATACGGAACTCAGGTGGGCCATACCATCTAAAATCATGTGAAGACATGCCAAAAACATATAAAAGCACTTGGTGGGGCCCACCTGAAATTTGCATGCGTCTGAAACTTGGTCTGAACCCTCATCCAAGTGGGACACACATAATGGATGGACTGAATTTGCAAACCACATCTCAATGGGCCCAAAAAATGATTATGAATGTTTTAATGGTGCACGACCCCTCTCAACTTCTGTATGTGGTGTGGCCCACACAAGTCACGGATTGACTTGATTTTTGAGACCTAGGCCCATGATGGAATGGTGCATCTGACTGATGGGGTAGATGTTCGAAATGCATCACGGTGGGGCCCACACAGCTCGACCTCATGGGACGTTCCCATCAGCTCGAGCGCATAATACCTTTTCCCATATATATATATATATATATATATATATATATATATATATATATATATATATATATATATATATTTGAAACGGTCCACCGTCTAGCCATCTGGACGGTTGGAATAAAACACATACATCATGGTATGCGCCACCGTCCAGCCATCTGGACGGTTGGAATAAAACACAGACATGGATGCAAAACAAGTGGACGACATTGATAAACACATGCATCATGTGGAGTCCACACATGCGTGGGTCCCACAACTATTATGCAGTATGAATAAAACATGTACGTCACAACTGCCCACTGTCCCTACCCTTGGACGGTGGAATACAACCCGTTGGATGGAGTGGATATACAATACATATTCCAAGGTGGGTCCCACATACGTGGGCCACCCCACTCCCCTTTCTCTCTCTCTATATATATGATCTTTATATTATAATATATATATATTCTTTTTTTAAAAGGTCCAACGTCCAGACCCTCTAGACACTCAGGACGATGTGGATTTAAACCACACCACACGAGTTAGGCCCTACTGTCCTGGCCCCTGGACGGTGTGGATCCAATGCGTATATCACGGTGGGTCCACACATGTGGCCTACCTTAGCTTTGTATAAAGCTGATATTTGTATATTCCTTCACCCGAGCCTATCCAAACGGACGTGCAGCAATCTTGTTTGTTGGATAGTCCATTGAGGTGGGCCCAATGCATGGACGACATAGATATGATGCATACTTCAAGGTGGGCCATACAATCAGGAGAGAGAGAGAGAGAGAGAGAGAGAGAGAGAGAGAGAGAGAGAGAGAGAGCATAGTGGAGGGACCCTGCCACTATGGGCCCCTCAAGATTACAACACATACAGGGTCCCACATACAAGTGAGCCCTCAAATAGAAATCAACGGTAGATCACTCACCTATCGGCCTTCTTCTTGGTCCCTTAGCTTCCTTAGCTCTTATACTCAACTTTTGATGGTGGATGATGAAGTTTTGATGGTGGAGATGAGAGATTGGGTGGTAGAGAAGTGAGCCACACTTGGGTTGCTCTTGAAAGGCTTGGATGTTGGATTTTTTGTTGCTTGGGAGTGAAGAGAGAGTGTGAGAGAGAGAGAGAGAGGGAAGTGATGGGATGAAAAGAGATGGAGTGATGGGTGGAGTGATGGAGTTGTAAGAAAGGGATGGGTGGAGAGAGAGAGTTGACTTTGGGAATGGGAAAGGGATGGGTTGGTTATACTTGTGATATGGTGTGTACATGACTTGATTGATTGATGGGATAGGTTGTAGAGATTCTCTCAAAATTCGCATGCGCGGCATTTTTCTCGAAATGAACACGGGCCCACATCTTCTGGCTTGGGTATCGGATCGGTGCACAAGTCGTGGCGTTGGAACTGCGGCGATGACGCAGTCGCTAGGATACAAGTTTCGAGTCGAGCCGACTTAGATTTACGGGCTGCAACTTAGGATTGCGCGCAAGTGCCGATTATAGGTTCAGGGTTGCCGAAATTCGATCGGGAGGACCGTGAAAGCTTAAGGAATGGTATTGAATAGGATACGGGCCTTCCAACTCTCCCCTTGAAATAAAAAAAATTTTGTCCTCAAAATTTACACATTCATCACAATTAGACATAACTCATAAAGAAGAGGAAACATAACATCATCATATAAAGTCGGAGACAGCATACAAGATACAATATATAATCAATTGTCAAAGAGATGAGGATAATGCTCTCAAATCTTGGCCTCGCGCTCCCAAGACGCCTCATCAAAAGAATGGTGACCCTACTGAACTTTCACCAAGGGAATGACCTTGGTTCGGAGGACTTGCTCCTTCCGATTAAGGATACAAACTGGCTGCTCAATGTAAGAAGCGTCCTCATGAACCTCCAACGGCTGCTAATCAGTAACCAAACTATGTCTGACCTACACTTCCTCAGCATAGAGACATGGAAAACGTTGTGGATGCCAGACAACTGAGATGGCAAGGCAAGTCGATAGGCCACGGCGCCAACGCGCCTAGTGATCTCGAAAGGTCTAATGAATCTCGGGGCAAGCTTTCCCTTCACTTCAAATCGAACTACGCCCTTCATGAGCAAGACCTTGAGATACACTCTGTCCCCAACAATGAACTCCAAGGGACGACGCCAGTGATCAACAAAACTCTTCTGCCGGCTCTGAGCTATGCACATCCTCTGCTTGATGATATCTATAGCGTCTGACGTCTACTGTATAAGCTCGGGACCTAGGAGATGTTGCTCTCTGACCTCGGTCAAACAACTCGGAGATCTGCACGGTCTGTCATATAATGCATCAAAAGGATTCATGCCAATGGTCGCCTGATAGCTGTTGTTGTATGCGAACTCGGTCAATCGTAGATGCTCATTCCAGCTACCCCCGAAATCAATCACGCAGGCCCGAAGCATATCCTTAAGGATCTGGTTGACCCTCTCGATCTGGCTATCGGTTTGTGGATGATATGTGGTGCTGAGATGCAAAATAGACCCCATCGCTCTTTGAAAGCACCCCCAAAACTGAGACGTGAAGCTCGGGTCTTGGTCAGAAATGACCGAGAAAAGAATGCCATGAAGTCTCATAATCTCCTCGATGAATAACTTCGCAATCTGGTCCATAGACCAAATCGCACGAATCGCAAGAAAATGTGCCGACTTCGTTAGATGATCCACAACAACCCAGATGACGTCATAACTGCGCTAAATCCTCGGCAAGCCCATAATGAAATCTGTCGACACGTGCTCCCACTTCCACGTCGGAACGCTCAACTGCTACAATGGACTAGGGGGTCTTTGATGATCGGCCTTGAAACGCTGGCATGTGTCACACTTAGCCATAAAACTAGCGATCTGGTGCTTCATCTCCACCCAAAAATATAGTCACCTCATATCACGGTACATCTTTGTCGAGCGAAGGTGGATAGAAAACTATGATCTATGTGCCTCGGCCATAAGATCTCTGCACAACTCATGAATATCTGGGACAGATAGTCGGCCTCTGAAGCAAAGTCCACCATCAGAACCAATCTGCCAATCCAACTAACTCTCTGATGCTGCCTTAGCCCTATAACTCTGCAACGACTCATCAGCCTACTGAACCTCGATCACCCTTGCGATAAAAGAGGGTTGAATTAATAGGCTCGATAAATGCACGATAGAAGACTGCAGACCGAACTCAAAATCATATGCCGTCATATCCTCAAACATCCTCCACACCAGGCCTCGTGACTAACGGCTAAGGGCATCCGCCACCACGTTTGTCTTGCCTGGATATACTGGAGATCAAAATTATAGTCCTTCAGGAGCTCTATCCAACACCTCTGTCTCATGTTCAGCTCGGATTGAGAGAATAAGTACTTCAAGCTCTTGTGGTTGGAGAAGAGCTTGAACCTAACCCCATAGAGATAGTACCTTCACACCTTCAGTGCGAAGACAACTGTTGTCAGCTCCAAATCGTGCATGGGGTAGTTTAGCTCATGGACCTTGAGCTAGCGAGACGCATAAGCCACTGGTCTCCTGTGTTGCATGAGGACAACACCCAATCCAATACGCGAAGCATCAGTAAATACATCAAATCCATCACTCCCAGAAGGAAGAGTGAGGACAAGAGCCGACATAAGGTGGTCCTTCAGCTCCATAAATGCTTGCTCACAGGTGTCACTCCAAACAAACTCTGCGCCTTTGTGAGTCAACTTGGTCAACAGGGCTGTGATACGGGAGAAGCCCTTAATGAAATGTTGGTAGTAGCCTGCCAAACCAAGAAAATTGTGGATCTCGGACGTGCTCGTAGGCTGGTCCCACTGACGCACTGCCTCAACCTTCGAGGGGTCCACTGCGACACCCTCCCTCATCACCACATGATCGAGGAACCTTACTTCCTCTAAAACTCACACTTCTCCAGCTTCTCATATAGCTGGTGGGCACGGAGGGTTTGCAATACAATCTCTAAATGCTGCACATACTCCTCACGGGTCCTCGAATATATCAAAATGTCGTCGATAAAAACCACCACAAACTGATTGAGATACAGAGGGAAGACATCTTTCATTAACTGTATGAATACGGCGGGCGCATTGGTCAGTCCGAAGGACATGACCTGAAACTCAAAATGACCATAATGTGTCCTAAAAGCCGTCTTTGGGATGTCATCCTCTCGGACCTGAATCTGATGATAACCGGAACGCAGGTTAATATTCAAAAAGAATTGTGCACCCTGCAGCTAATCAAACAAATCATTTATCCTCGGGAGCGGATACTTGTTCTTGATCGTGACCTGGTTGAGCTCGCAGTAATCTACGTAGAGCCTCAACGAGCTATCCTTCTCCCTGACGAAGAGTACCGACGCTCTCCAAGGCGAACTGCTCGGACGAATGAATCCCAACTCATGCAACTCGTTCAACTGTCGCAGCAGTTTCCTCAACTCCATCGGTACCATATGATACGGGACCTTCGAAATAGGTGCGATACCGGGCACGAGATCAACCTGGAGCTCAATATACCGGCGCGGAGGCAATCCCGGAATCTCCTGAAATACATCAGGAAAATTGTAGACCATCGGCAACTGATCGATACACAAGGTAATGGGCTCCTCAACTGCGCAGGATATGAGATAAGACAACGACTCTCCTCTGGGCTCGACAATGAACTGGAACTATGGCAAGCCAGTTATACAGAATGTGACTATCCTCGCAGAGTAGTCCAAGACGACGTGGTACTCGGCAAGCCAATCCATGCCCGGGATATAACGCCCTAAAAATCGGGGGTCGAGCATAAACTCAACTCCCGCGTTCCAACGCATCACTTATGCAACATAAACAATGATGATTGAATGTTGTCCGTGTTAGTGCATTAAAGATGAATGAGATTAAGCCAAAACAGCATATCATACTCCAGAGACAGTTAAATTACACCAGCGGAAGACTGTGATAGATATATCACATATATAAACTGTTGTAAGTCTCCGGAGTGTGAACATGTTACCAGGTTAAATATATCAATGTATACTCCAAAAAAATGGACAAAATGAATATACAAGGGTGTTCCAAAAGAGCAAACTAAAGTGTAATGGCATCTAATCAACAACACTGTAACCCCGTCAATCAGAAGATGGTCTACATAGACTCGCCTGATAGCTATATAAGGAGAAACCCTCCTCATCATCATAAAAATCCAGTTCCACTTCGCAAGCATCGCCAACATCTAAAACTCAAATAGGATCTGGTTGGTGTATACAACACCGTCCCGTAACGTGGGAGTGAGTGATCAACTCAGTGAAACAATAAAGCAGAGGTTAACATGTTATCAATTTAGTCAAGCAATAATGACAGAGCAGTAAATCACACATCCCTAGGTACTCTTGTTAATGCAAGAATGGTATGAATGTATGATGCATGCCCTCACATAGGCTTCCTCAGTGACTTCATCTTACGTTCGTGCATGAACAACACTGCCTCAGTCTTGACCTGCTACGCCTGAACGCACGCGTCATGCGGTGCATGCGTATGATTACCAAGTTCTTATTAGTCTTTTTCATACAACAGGGTTAGGAAACTATGGTACCTCCCTTATATCAATACCCAAATAATGATCCATTCTAAGGTCGTTAGTCCTACTTAAACTCATACGATATTGCAGTTCTAGGTCGCTGCAAAGGGCTCGTCGCCAAATCAGTACATGCCTAATTCATACTCTGATTACTACAGAAAGGCTCGTCACCTCAACGCAGGTTCAATGTATGCTCGAGATCACTACAAAGGGCACGTCTAGGGCTGCCAGGGCTGTTGCATAGAATCGTTACACCACTCCCCCATCACCCATCATGGCTTCGTCACCAAAACAGTGTAGGCCGACAGCTCGAATACAGTGTCTCATACCACCGTATTCGGCTCACGAGTCTGGGTTGCTCACTGGTCATTACAGGGAGGCTCATCACCCCAGCGTAGGCCGACAGCTCGACCACAGTGTCTCATACCACCATGTTCGGCTCATAAGTCTTAGCGGATCGAGGTACCAAGGTTAACGGGATTCCACTAGTGAGTTTGGTACCTTAGGTTCAAGCAGTAGCGTCCATACATGGTGAACATATATTGGCACATCAGGTTACTTGACGGGCTCAACTAGCACAAGCACACCCAAAGGTGATCGACATGAAGTGCATAAGCTCTCCATGTGGCCTAACCACTGCCGACAACTTTAGTACGACTCGGGTTCGTCAAACACGTCCTACGTGCCCAATGAATCTCAACCACAACTTCAAGCCTGTTACCGATTGCCTGGACTATAACATAGCCCCAATCACATTCAATCCCTAACCAGAAAATATGTGAAGTAGTCAAAGCAAAATTAATAAAGTAATTCAAACATGTTAACAAGCATGTTGTAAAGCATAATGTAAGCAAGACATACAAACACATACATTTCATAAGCAAACGATTAAACTAGACAACTTGCATGGAGGAAATCATACACATCTCTAAAGTAGTTGAGAATCTTATCTCAACACCTACCCTAAGCACTATCATCTAAATACTTACTCATACAAGTATTTTCACAAACACTTAGAATACACTTATTAACATACATAACTCATATTGGCTAAAACATGTATTAGGGTGAATCCTTTCGCTGAGTAGTTATTACACGTATATCTAACATATATACACAGTAATTAATCATGGCAAACACACTTTCATATTTCGTACGTATACCGTATTTTCTACAAATATATAGAGTACATTATACGCCATCATTTGCATACATAACTGAATCACAAAACGAACATCGCATTTTGCATGTGAAATAACACCCAAACCATGAATCTATCATTATCCGATATTGAAAGTGTTGAAAACCATAACCTAAGTGTTTATAGTCCGCACCTTATGCCGTAGAAGCAAGTAACGAAATCAGTTTAAACACCAAGTCTTTATCAACCGCAGAACGGCAACCTATGGCATGAAATATGTTAGTTATTTCATCACTTACACTAGTTGAATCTCTAAAACTTATTAGGGTTAGGATTTCTTACTCGAAAACGGAATTAGAATCGCTGAAAAAGCGATACGGTAGGGATGGATAGGCACGTAAAATAACAGGATAGAGCAACAAGAATCTCCTCCCACTTCTCTCACACTTTCCTTCTCTTTCCTCTCTTCTCTCTCCTAGGGTTTTCTCAAAGTCGTATGGAGTGAATGAGAGAGGGTTTAAGGTCCTTATATAAGCCTAGAATTGCCGAAAATAGGCCCAGGGCCAAGGTATACTTAGGTTATGTCCAAAGGGAGACTGTTCCGTCTCAATGGAGCACTTCCGGAGCCCCCCCCCTTGAGCCAAAGGTCGGATTTAAGCTCCCTGACTATGGATCTAGGTCGAGTTAAGTTTTCATTTCAGTCGGGTTCCCAGATCACACGTGGTGGACCAGTTTCAGTTCAACGGTCACCGAAACTCGATCAGGGCCACAAGTACACTGCCATGTGTATGAAATTTCTCCTGATCTGAGGGTGTATTTGGGCCAGATTCTGACGGTCTGATTGCTTATATCAGGCCCGCAAGCGACAAGTCTCAGATTACTTAAATTAGATTTAATTTCTAAAGAAAACCACATTTTCTCACATACTTCACTCCGGGCTCAAGCGAATAGCCCCGGGACACTATCTGGATTTGATTTTCGAGATTGTTGTCAAGCCCAACAAGGCGGTCCTAATTATATAATTTCATAGCAATCAGACTTTCGATGTGGGGTCCAAATCCGATACGGAGTTTCAATGTACTCCCAAGAGCAACTGGGTAATGAGATTGATCCTAGATTTTAGGGTAACCTAGCATCATTGATTCTACAAGTTTTGGGTCTTGCAGATCGTATTTAAAGTGGATCAAGCGGATTTCGTAGCTAATCTAGTTTAACACTTGGTTAAACTTGTCTAATTTCTAAAGGATTTGAGGTTTGAGAGGTTTATAAGGGGTTAGGATCTACCCCTTGCCTAAGGAATCTAACTCCAGGTTGGCAAAAATCTAGAGCGTTACACAGGATAACATCAAAATCTGACATTGGCAGCACAAATAAGTCGGCGGGCAAAAAGATATCACTGACCAAAACAGGGTAAGACGAACAGAAATAGCATAATACTATAGTCTTTCCCAAGGGCATCGATACGGTCAATCCCTCACTAGTAGACTTCGTTAGCAATCCAGACGATCGACAAAAATCCTCAGACATGAATGAGTGCGAAACATCGAAATCAAATAATACTTGGGCGATGCATGCAGAGACTGGAAGTATACCCTCAAGGACTCCTCTAGAGGACTGCGGGTCCTGCTGAGCCGTGTAGAACCTAGCCTAGGCTGGCTGGGGAGGTGCTTATCCCCTTTAAGGTCCCTGGTACTGCTACTGCCTCCTTGCTGCTGTCGGGGCCTCGATGGCTGAGGTGGCTGCTGTCGCTGCTGCGGTGGAGAATGTTGTGGCCCTCTTGGCTGCTACTGCTGTTGAGGGAGGGGGCACTCATGTATGCGATGTCCTGTCCGACCACATCCAAAATAAGTCCCTGTAAATGACCTCTGTGGTGGCGCTGGATGCGTCACTGGTGCTATTGGTGCTCAGCTGGATGGGTGGCCTCTGTGCCTCTGTGGTCGTCGATGCTAATGGGAGCTATCGGAGGGGGCCTGCCTCTTTCGGTCTCTCCTCTGATCTCGATCGCTCTGCATGCCGGCCCACTCAGTCTCATAAATCTAATCCCTCCGTATTACCGCTTGAAAAGTTGAGAACTCATGCCCAATAATAAGGCCTCAAAGATCGTAACGCAAGCCGTTCTCAAAAGGGCGAGCCTTCCGCCCCTTATCATCAACCAAATATGGCGCGAACCTCGATAGCGCCATGAAACTATTCCCGAACTGTGCCACAGATATGTCTCCCTGCACCAAGGTCACGAACTCTAATGCTCGCTGCCGACGAATGTGGTCGGGGAAGTACTGCTGCTCGAATCGGTGTACAAAATCCTCCTATGTTCAGACGAAATCAGGCCTTGCAACATGGCTAACAGAGGTCCACTAGTGCTCGACTTCACCCTGGAGAAGAAGATCTGCTAACTGGACCCGCTGCTAGGTTGTACATGTCATCGTATCAAAAATATTCTCTACCTCATAACGCCATCTCTCGGCTACAGTCGGATCTGGCACACGTTGAAAACGCGGGGGATCGAGCTGTCGGAACACTTGAAGAAGGGCGCTCGCGCCCTCCTGCTCTGCCTAGGCTGACGAAACAACGGGGTGCCTGCCCTGTCCCTGAAGCGCAGCCGTCACATCTTGCACTATCTGCTATACTGGGAGACACTCACAGGTATGGTCAAATCCGTACCAGTCTCAGGTGGAGGGACAACATCCTCAGGCTGGGGAGCAGGGATCCAAGGTGGTGGAGTAAGGGTCATAGGTGATAAAGTGGGAGCCTCAGGTGGTGAAGCGGGAGTCGCTTGGGTCAATCTCCTGGGCGGCATGTCCTATAGGAGAGAACAAGTGCGTCTATCAACCTTGAGAACTCTTGAAGGCACGTACGTTAAGGGTTGACAATAGAACATCTGTAATGCCCCAGATTTTTACCAACCTGGAGTTAGATGTCCTTAGGCAAGGGGTAGATCTTAACTCCTTATGAACCTCTTAAACCTCAAATCCTTTAGAACTTAGCCAATTTTAATTAAGTGCTAAACTAGATTAGCTATGAAATCCGCTTGAATCACTTTAAATACGATTTGCAAGACCCGAAACTTGTAGAATCATCGATGTTAGGTTACCCTGAAATCTAGGATCAATCTCATTTCCCAGTTGCTCTCGGGAGTACATTAAAACTCCATATCAGATCTGGACCGCACATCGAAAGTTCGAATAATACGAAGTTATATAATTAGGACCGCCTTGCTGGGCTTGACAACCATCTCGGAAATCAACTCCAGATAGTGTCCTGGGGCTATTCGCTTGAGCTCGGAGAGAAGAGTGTGAGAAAATGTGGTTTTCTTTAGAAATTAAATCAGATTTAAGTAATCTAAGACTTGTCGCTTGCGGCCAAATATAAGCAATCAGACCGTCAGAATCTGACCCAAATACACCCTCGGATCAGGAGAAATTTCATACACAGCTCAGTGTACTTGTGGCCCTGATCGAGCTCCGGTGACCGTTGAACTGAAACTGGTCCACCACGTGTGATCTGGGAACCCAACAAGAATGAAAACTTAACTCGACCTAGATTCATAGTCAGGGAGCTTAAGTCCGATCTTTGGCTCTGGGGGGGGCTTCGGAAGTGCTCCGTTGAGACAGGACAGTCTCCCTTTGGACATAACCTAAGTATACCTTGGCCCTGGGCCTATTTCCGACAATTCTGGGCTTATATAAGGACCTTAAACCCTCTCTCATTCACTTCATACGAATTTGAAAAAACCTGTAACGCCCCGGATTTTTGCCAACCTGGGATTAGATGTCCTTAGGCAATGGGTCGATCCTAATACCTCATTAACTTGTCAGAACTGAATCCCAAAGTCTAAAGCCGCCTTTGAATTCATTTTCTTCACAAATCTCACCCTTCATCACCTTAATCTTCCAATTTTTCAAAGCACTTTCGCCCTAGACACAATCTTAAACTAGCTAAGTAGTATAACTTAGATCACTTCAGATACAAACTATAAATGACTAAGTACCACCTCCGACAGAAATCTTATGGGACTAAATCCTTTAGAAATGAGACAAAGTGACTAAGTGCTAAACTAGATTAGCTACGAAATCCGCTTGAATCGCTTTAAATACGATCTGCAAGATCCAAAACTTGTAAAATCATTGACGCTAGGTTACCCTAAAATCTAGGATCGAACTCATTACCCGGCTGCTCTCGGGAGCATCTTGAAACTCCGTTTCGGATCTGGACCGCACGTCGGAAGTCTGATTAACACAAAGTTAAGGAATTAGGACCGCCTTGTTGGGCTTGATAATCATCTCAAAAATCAGGTCCAGCCGATGTCCCACGGCCATTCGTTTGGATCCGGAGCGAGGGAGTGTGAAAAACACTATTCCCTTTACAAAATAAATATCTGGAATAGTGATCTGGCACCATTCGCTTGCGCATCGATAAGCAACCCGACCGTCGAATCGGACCAAATTACACCCTCGGATTAAGAAAAATTTCAGAACATTTACATGTACTTGGAATTTCGATCGTGGCCCACCGACCGTCGAACCGAAAGTGGTCCGCCACGTGCGATCCGGGAATCCGATCAAGTCGAAAACGAAATCCCACATAGATCCATGTGTGGTGAGCTTAAGTCGACGTTTGGCTCAAGGAGGGCCACCGGAACCTCTCTTTTGAGCTGAAAAAGTGACGAAATACCTATATTAGCAGTAACCCTTGAACCTGAGTCTATTTTGGGAAGGTTTGAGACTATATAAGGACCTTAAACCCTCTCTCATGGCAGCCATACGAATTTAGGTTTTGAGAGAGGGAAAAGAGAGAGGAAGTGAGGGAGAAGTGGGAGAATCTCCCTGCCGTCGTTCCTTGCCACCACACGGGCTGCATCATCCCTTTCTTGACGCTTTTCCGGCGTCGTTTCTAGGTAAAAAACCCTAACCCTAATCTGTTTTGGGGTTTAGACTGTTGTAGGTTGTGAAATAGCTAACCTATTTCGTTCTCTAGGTTGCCAAACTGCCGAATACGGAAGCTTAGCAAACCTATCGATTCCGTTGCGATTCTACGACAAAAGGTGCGGACTTTAGGTGTATAGGTTATGGTTTTCAACGCTTTCAATGTCAGATAATGATAGATTCATGATCTGCATGCAATTGCACATGTACAAAGTGCTTTCCATTTTCTGTTTCGATTAGAATTGTAGAATTTGGAATTTCACATACTCTAGGTATTCGTATAAAATACCGTATACGTATTTTTTATGGAAATATGTTTGACATGTTTATTTGTCGTATGGATATATGACGTATGGATAAAATACTTATTTGGCAAAAGGATTCGCCTAAATACATGTTTACTAATAAACACTATGTATGTAGAAATACGGTATTGTAAGAAGTACCGTATACATGTATATTTTAGCGATGTGTTTGTCATGATTAATTGTCGTATAAATATATTATGTGCGTATAAAATATTTGCTTGGCGGAGGGAATCGCCGTAATACATGTTTTCTTGTATACACTATGTATGTTGAAAATGCGTATTCTAGAAAATACTGTATACGTATAAATTTTGGAGATGTACTTATCATGATTATTTGCTATAGTAATACATTATACATGGATAAAATACTCACTTGGCTAAAGGATAGTCCTAATACATGTTTTACTAACATACAACATGTATGTTGTAATAGTGCATTCTAAGTGTTTTGAAAATGATTGAATGAGTATCGAATTCTCATTCGTACTCGCCATGACTAATTGTCATGGATTCATGAGTGTTGTATTGGCGATACCCTTTTGACGAAAGGATTTGCCCTAAATCACGCCACGGCCAATATACACTATATATGCTAAAATGTGTGGCCCAAGTGTTTGCGGAAATGACCGAATGAATATGGAATTTGGATTCTTGCTTGCCATGAATTCCGTCGTGGGTGTACGCGTGTTATGATTGGGGCAACTCCCTAGGGAAAGGATTTGGCCTAATACCTATGCGATCGACATATGTCATGTATGTTGATGCATGTTTGTTTTAGTGTTTCTTGGAATGTCTGAATGAGTAGTAGTTAACAAATTGTAATGTATAAGGGTGTTGAGATGTGATTCTCAACCTCTTTTAACTATGTGTATGATCTCCTTGGATTGTTGTGTGATTAGGAATTGAACATGTATAAACTCATGCTTGTGTTGTGATTCATAACATGCTCAACTGCTTTATGATTATAACTATGTAATGCATATGTTTAAATTTATATTTACGTTGTATGATCCGTCATGGGTGATGGGGAGCGGAACAACGAGTGCGTCAACAATGTTCTGACAGCATACTCTAAACGGATAATACCATACCATGATTGTATGAGTTGAATCTTGATCCATTACTGCTTTATCTATCTGCAAGTTATCATGTTTGGGGCTATGATTATAGTCCAGACAATCGGTACTAGAATTGAATTCGTGGCTGCGATCCATTTGCCATGTGAGACGTGTTCAACGAACCCGAGTTGTACTTCGGTTGGCGATAGTGGTTGGCCACGCGAAGTGCTTATGCACTTCATGTCGTTCAACTTGTTGTGCGTTCGAGCTAGCCGAGCTCGTCAAGTAACCCGATCTGTCTTATGTATGTTCACCATGTTTGGTCACTACTGCTTAAACCTAGGGTACCAAACTTACCAGTGAAATCCCTTTTAACCATGGTACCTCGATCCGCTAAGACTCATGAGCCGGGCATGGTGGTATGGGATACCGTGGTTGAGCTGTCGGCCTACGCTGGGGCTACGTGCCTCCCCGTAGTGACCAGTGAGCAACTAGACTCGTGAGCCGATTATGGTGGTATGGGACACTATATTCGAGCTGTCGATACTTACGGCGAGAGCCAAGTACGGTGAGACCTGTGCTCGTGCTGACGGGCGACGAGTCCTCCGTAGTATCTTCGAGTATACTCCAAGGTCTGTGATTGGCGACGAGTCTTTCACAAAGAACCGGAGTATGAGTTAAGCCGAGTACGGTGAGACCTGTATTCGAGCTGACGGCTAGTGATTGAGCCGAGTACGGTGAGACCTGTACTCGAGCTGACGGTCAGCAATTGAGCCGCATACGGTGAGATCTGTATCCGTGCTGACGGGTGACGAGCCCTTTGTGATGCCTTCACTACGCCTCTCAAACCATAATATCGTATGAGATTAACTAGGACTGACGACCCTAGAATGGATCATGTTTGGGAATGATACAAGGGAGGTACCTTAGTTTCCCAATACTGCTGTTTGAAATGGACTAATAAAAACTTGGTAATCATGAGCATCATCGCACCGCATGTGCTTTGTAGATGTGGTGCACTGAGGGAGTAAGCATTCGCGAACGTAAGATGATGTCGCTTGAGGGTGGTTTGCAAGGGCATACAACATCATGTCATTTCATTTTCGCACTTAACAAGAGTAGTTAGAAATGTTTGATTTGTACTGCTTTATCATTACTGCTTGATTGAATTGACAACATGTTAACCTATGCTTTACTGTTCCACTGAGTTGATCACTCACTCCCACGTTACGGGACGGTGTTGTACACACCAACCAGTTTTGTTGAGTTTCGGTGGTGGCGATGCTTGTGAAGCAGGCGGAGCTACTACTTCTATGATGATAGGGGAATTCTCCTATCTCAGTATCTCTCTGGCAGGTCAATGAAGACCTGATATTGTATTGATGGGGCTATGGTACATGGGATAGGAGGCATTACACTTCCTCACATTTGGTACATTTTAGAACTGCACTTGTATTTATTTAACCTGGTAATGTTATCACACTCTGGAGACTCATCATAAGTTATATATTTTATCTATCTATCACAGTCTTCCGCTTGTAAATTTAACTGTCTCTGGAGTATGATATGCTGTTTTGGCTTAATCTCACTCATGTTCAATGCACGAATACAGTCAACATTCAATCATCATTCATTTTGTTGCATAAGTGATGT
Source organism: Magnolia changhungtana (assembly GCA_030180095.1). Classification (NCBI taxonomy): domain Eukaryota; kingdom Viridiplantae; phylum Streptophyta; class Magnoliopsida; order Magnoliales; family Magnoliaceae; genus Magnolia; species Magnolia changhungtana. The sequence continues at coordinate 497,807 of JASAUF010000064.1, read as the reverse complement.
TCTGGAACTCGGGAGTTGAGTTTATGCTCGACCCCCGATTTTCAAGGCGTTACAAGATGGTATCAGAGCATGATTTGGATTAAACCGGACCTCGGTTATGGTCACACGACGCACTCTGACGCATTCTAACTTAGGAGGGAGCGACGGAACGTAGAAACCGACGTAGGATTTTTCAATTTCCCGAATAAACCGAAGCCAAATCGACTCACGAGATTGGGCCCGTACACACCCATGATCATGCGGGACGATTCCGAATCACTTCTAGGCCGTCAGTCGACGGGTTTGAGTCGTTCCCTTGAAATGAATGTTCTTAGGTTGTGGGTCAACCACAACACCAAAGCTTAAAACCCCTTTTTTACCCAATTTCTTTAAAATCTCTCCTTGCACCACTTCACTCTTTAATTTTTTTTAATCCTTTCATACTAGACATAAATCCTAACGTATAAATGATGAAGAATAATACTTAAACAAAAATTTACTATTAATAGTAAATATATGTAGAAATTGGACTTTTGACCATTCAAATTGTTGAATCTGACCAAATAAATGGGTTAGTTGGATGGATGAACTCCTTCTACCCCAAAATCATATTCTACACATCACATAAAATCTTTTCGGTTTGCATTTTGGCCCCGATACAGCTCAAAATGAAGTCGAGGGCCAAACGGAGCACTTCCGGAGGGAACCAGGGTAGGCCCCATACTTTTTTGGAGCCTAGGGGACTGGAGGAACACGTCCCTAGTGCCCCCCTTTGAAAAATCCAAAAATTTTCGGCGAGGCCCTCGCCAAGTCGGCGAGGCCTCGCCACTTTTTTTGATGGGCCGGGCCGGCCGTCCGGGCCGATCGTGTTTGGGGGCTAGGGAACCCCTGTATATGGACCGTCGACTAAAACCCTCCCAAACTAGTACTTCCTTCACAAAACGACCCTCCAAGCTCTCCCTTTCCTTCTAAAATCTGATTTTCTCTCTCTAACCTCCCTTCCAATTGCACATTCAGCTGTTTTCTATTAAAACCCGCACTACTCCATCGTTTGCGGCAACAACCACCCTCTACCATTTCCGTTTTCTCTCGTTTGAGCTCCTACACCCCCTCATTTGAAGCTTAAACTTGTGTAAGCACTCAACCCAGTCCATCTCTTCGTTTCCTTTCTTTAAACCCTGTCTATTGAGCCTCTACAACATCTGTTGAGGCTCACATCTGTGGAGAACCAAACCTCCAGCCCTTTCTCTCTCTCCATCACTTTACATTCACTTTTCCACGGCTCTATCCGAGCTTAGTTCGGCCACTTTCGCAGATGTCTAGCTATCCACACTATTGTTTGAAGTTTACATGGGTTACCGTCTTTGGATGTTTATGCTTTCATGATTGATGGGTGTAGTAGTTGGTAGGATGTTCTAGATGTTTGAGGACGTTTAGGGCCCGTTTGGCCAACTGCATTAGGTGAGTTGGGTGGATAGAATTGTATATGTCATAATAAATGTATGTGTAGGTATGGTCCCTAGATTGGGTGTATCCCATGTTTTCCAACACCATGTTTAGAATGTACGCAATTAAAAGTAAATTCTGAGATTTCCTTTTAAATAACACTTAGAAATTCATTATCCTGGGATTTGGAACTCCCATCTCACGCTTTCCCACACAAGACTCATTTTCTAAAGCCTATAAAATTAATTTTTATCCCACCCACCCTCCTACCAAACAAGTCATTCCCAATCTCGAGGAGAGATTAGCAATGCAGCCCCATTTAAGCCAAATAGGCCCTTGGAGTTTTGAACCTAGAGCGGTGCTCTAGATTTCGATAGACCTGACAATATAGGAAATCCAACCAATTAAGAACGTGAACTCTAGAACCCCTTTGTGGTTGGTTTGAGCATGTGTGACATGCTCGGCGTAGTTAAATTCGACTTTAGGCAACTCAATTCCAATTAGACAACTTTGACCTTAAGTAATAAAACCATTCCTTGTATTAAAAATGAAGTGAAATCATCTAGCGTATAAGCATAGACTTTGGACTCACCTATGGATTCCCGCTACTCCTAAATTAAGACTAGACTATTTGGTTAGGCTAAGGAAAGTAAAAGACTAATTAATTATGTTAAGCCAATTGAATAATAGACTTAGTTGTTCTACTTAACCGACTGCACCCACTACACAATTTTCTTTCCTAGGGTTGGCCCAACCATTTACAACTAAGAGTTTATAATTTTGCCCTTGACAAGTGTTAGGAGTATATAGGTGATAGAGACTGCTTTTAGGCTCAAGGAATTGCCCAAATGGGCAAATGCATGCTTTAGGAATTAGGTCTCAAATCGCATGCCACGTCGGCATACATATTGTGCTTATGAACGTAGAAAGATAGCCTGCCTGTTAAGCCAGACATCATTAAATAGGATAAGTCTGGACCGCGACAAAAACCCTTTGGTAGAATTAGGCATCTTGCCTCAAACTCACACCTGCCCCTGACATCAACCACATTACCCATCATTTTTAGCTCCTCTCGATCCCCATAGGTATCAATGTCATCGTACACATCGTCGATGAAAGGCAGACCAATGTATTTCCCGTTTCATGTCAAGGATTTACACCTTGTTCCGACATACAGATCAGGGCATAGCTCTTGAGCCTTGAGGGTGAAACTAAAATTTTAAGGGGGGTAGAACATTATGAGCCCAATCTAGTTAGGTCACCTGTTACGCCTCTTTGATCAGAGTGGCGCAGCGGAAACGCGGTGGACCCTACCCCACTGGCCCAGGATCGAAACGGTGCTCGTTAAATACGAACATTATAGAAGCCCTAGTCTGCCCTAGTAAGATTTGATTCACCATTTCCTTGGACATAGATAATAATGAGGACTCTCTTAGACTAAGACCTAAAGGGCAACCTTAGAATAAACAATTTGAACCATTCAATGATGGACATTCCCTACATTTTTAGAGTGATCGGACTACGGAGTTACTGAAATATACAACTGCGAAACATTCGCGGCTTGACCCAATTCTTAATCCTGGGCGACAATGGACTCACTGTTTGACTGAGCAGAAGACCAGGATTCACCAGGGCTAGGAGGGGATACGACGAGCCTTCTACCCTAGTCAGGTAGATGATCGATGTATCGGGATCAAGCCTACTATAACCGTCTCTCCGTGCTGGTCAAACAATGAAAACAGCTATCTTACTCTAAATAATTGGGGATTGTCGTCGAGACTCCAGATAGGTAAAGAAATAAATTAATTGTAGCAAACCTTCCGGGTATGAGAAATGGATAAAGAAATAAGTTTTAAGGGGGGTAGACTAAAATGAACCAACTAGTACATACCCTACCACGCGTAGAAACTTGGAACCAATAAGTCTTAGGCAAATGAAATAATAGAAATCTTCCCTTATTACCCTTAGCCAATTTCGGGACGAAATTTTGTTTTAAGGGGTAGATTGTAACGCCCCGGATTTTTGCCAACCTGGGATTAGATGTCCTTAGGCAATGGGTCGATCCTAATACCTCATTAACTTGTCAGAACTGAATCCCAAAGTCTAAAGCCGCCTTTGAATTCATTTTCTTCACAAATCTCACCCTTCATCACCTTAATCTTCCAATTTTTCAAAGCACTTTCGCCCTAGACACAATCTTAAACTAGCTAAGTAGTATAACTTAGATCACTTCAGATACAAACTACAAATGACTAAGTACCACCTCCGACAGAAATCTTATGGGACTAAATCCTTTAGAAATGAGACAAAGTGACTAAGTGCAAAACTAGATTAGCTATGAAATCCGTTTGAATCGCTTTAAATACGATCTGCAAGACTCAAAACTTGTAAAATCATTGACGCTAGGTTACCCTAAAATCTAGGATCGAACTCATTACCCGGCTGCTCTCGGGAGCATCTTGAAACTCCGTTTCGGATCTGGACCGCACGTCGGAAGTCTGATTAACACAAAGTTAAGGAATTAGGACCGCCTTGTTGGGCTTGATAATCATCTCAAAAATCAGGTCCAGCCGATGTCCCACGGCCATTCGTTTGGATCCGGAGCGAGGGAGTGTGAAAAACACTATTCCCTTTACAAAATAAATATCTGGAATAGTGATCTGGCACCATTCGCTTGCGCATCAGTATTAAGCAACCTGACCGTCAGAATCAGACCAAATTACACCCTCGGATTAAGAAAAATTTCAGGAACATTTACATGTACTTGGAATTTCTGATCGTGGCCCACTGACCGTCGAACTGAAAGTGGTCCGCCACGTGCGATCTGGGAATCCGATCGAGTCGAAAACGAAATCCCACATAGATCCATGTGTGGTGAGCTTAAGTCTGACGTTTGGCTCAAGGAGGGCCACCAGAACCTCTCTTTTGAGCTGAAAAAGTGACGAAATACCTATATTAGCAGTAACCCTTGAACCTGAGTCTATTTTGGGAAGGTTTGAGACTATATAAGGACCTTAAACCCTCTCTCATGGCAGCCATACGAATTTGGGTTTTGAGAGAGGGAAAAGAGAGAGGAAGTGAGGGAGAAGTGGGAGAATCTCCCTGCCGTCGTTCCCTGCCACCACACGGGCTGCATCATCCCTTTCTTGACGCTTTTCCGGCGTTTCCGGCGTCGTTTCTAGGTAAGAAACCCTAACCCTAATCTGTTTTGGGGTTTAGACTGTTGTAGGTTGTGAAATAGCTAACCTATTTCGTTCTCTAGGTTGCCAAACTGCCGAATACGGAAGCTTAGCAAACCTATCGATTCCGTTGCGATTCTACGACAAAAGGTGCGGACTTTAGGTGTATAGGTTATGGTTTTCAACGCTTTCAATGTCAGATAATGATAGATTCATGATCTGCATGCAATTGCACATGTACAAAGTGCTTTCCGTTTTCTGTTTCGATTAGAATTGTAGAATTTGGAATTTCACATACTCTAGTATTCGTATAAAATACCGTATACGTATTTTTTATGGAAATGTGTTTGACATGTTTATTTGTCGTATGGATATATGACGTATGGATAAAATACTTATTTGGCAAAAGGATTCGCCTAAATACATGTTTACTAATAAACACTATGTATGTAGAAATACGGTATTGTAAGAAGTACCGTATACATGTATATTTTAGCGATGTGTTTGTCATGATTAATTGTCGTATAAATATATTATGTGCGTATAAAATATTTGCTTGGCGGAGGGAATCGCCGTAATACATGTTTGCTTGTATACACTATGTATGTTGAAAATGCGTATTCTAGAAAATACTGTATACGTATAAATTTTGGAGAAGTACTTATCATGATTATTTGCTATAGTAATACATTATACATGGATAAAATACTCACTTGGCTAAAGGATAGTCCTAATACATGTTTTACTAACATACAACATGTATGTTGTAATAGTGCATTCTAAGTGTTTTGAAAATGATTGAATGAGTATCGAATTCTCATTCGTACTCGCCATGACTAATTGTCATGGATTCATGAGTGTTGTATTGGCGATACCCTTTTGACGAAAGGATTTGCCCTAAATCACGCCACGGCCAATATACACTATATATGCTAAAATGTGTGGCCCAAGCGTTTGCGGAAATGACCGAATGAATATGGAATTTGGATTCTTGCTTGCCATGAATTCCGTCGTGGGTGTACGCGTGTTATGATTGGGGCAACTCCCTAGGGAAAGGATTTGGCCTAATACCTATGCGATCGACATATGTCATGTATGTTGATGCATGTTTGTTTTAGTATTTCTTGGAATGTCTGAATGAGTAGTAGTTAACAAATTGTAATGTATAAGGGTGTTGAGATGTGATTCTCAACCTCTTTTAACTATGTGTATGATCTCCTTGGATTGTTGTGTGATTAGGAATTGAACATGTATAAACTCATGCTTGTGTTGTGATTCATAACATGCTCAACTGCTTTATGATTATAACTATGTAATGCATATGTTTAAATTTATATTTACGTTGTATGATCCGTCATGGGTGATGGGGGAGCGGAGCAACGAGTGCGTGCAATGTAACACCACAGCGACCCTAAACGGATAATACCATACCATGATTGTATGAGTTGAATCTTGATCCATTACTGCTTTATCTATCTGCAAGTTATCATGTTTGGGGCTATGATTATAGTCCAGACAATCGGTACTAGAATTGAATTCGTGGCTGCGATCCATTTGCCATGTGAGACGTGTTCGACGAACCCGAGTTGTACTTCGGTTGGCGATAGTGGTTGGCCACGCGAAGTGCTTATGCACTTCATGTCGTTCAACTTGTTGTGCGTTCGAGCTAGCCGAGCTCGTCAAGTAACCCGATCTGTCTTATGTATGTTCACCATGTTTGGTCAATACTGCTTAAACCTAGGGTACCAAACTTACCAGTGAAATCCGTTTTAACCATGGTACCTCGATCCGCTAAGACTCATGAGCCGGGCATGGTGGTATGGGATACCGTGGTTGAGCTGTCGGCCTACGCTGGGGCCACGTGCCTCCCCGTAGTGACCAGTGAGCAACTAGACTCGTGAGCCGATTATGGTGGTATGGGACACTATATTCGAGCTGTCGATACTTACGGCGAGAGCCAAGTACGGTGAGACCTCGTGCTCGTGCTTTGACGGCGCGACGAGTCCTCCGTAGTATCTTCGAGTATACTCCAAGGTCTCGTGATTGGCGACGAGTCTTTCACAAAGAATCGGGAGTATGAGTTGAGCCGAGTACGGTGAGACCCGTATTCGAGCCGACGGCTAGTGATTGAGCCGAGTACGGTGAGACCAGCGTACTCGAGCCGACGGTCGCAATTGAGCCGCATACGGTGAGATCTCAGTATCCGTGCTGACGGTGACGAGCCCTTTGTGATGCCTTCACTACGCCTCTCAAACCATAATATCGTATGAGATTAACTAGGACTGACGACCCTAGAATGGATCATGTTTGGGAATGATACAAGGGAGGTACCTTAGTTTCCCAATACTGCTGTTTGAAATGGACTAATAAAAACTTGGTAATCATGAGCATCATCGCACCGCATGTGCTTTGTAGATGTGGCGCACTGAGGGAGTAAGCATTCGCGAACGTAAGATGATGTCGCTTGAGGGTGGTTTGGCAAGGGCATACAACATCATGTCATTTCATTTTCGCACTTAACAAGAGTAGTTAGAAATGTTTGATTTGTACTGCTTTATCATTACTGCTTGATTGAATTGACAACATGTTAACCTATGCTTTACTGTTCCACTGAGTTGATCACTCACTCCCACGTTACGGGACGGTGTTGTACACACCAACCAGATTTGTTGAGTTTCAGGTGGTGGCGATGCTTGTGAAGCAGAGCCGGACTACTTCTATGATGATAGGGGGAATTCTCCTATCTGTATCTCTCTGGCAGGTCAATGAAGACCTGATATTGTATTGACGGGGCTATGGTACATGGGATAGGAGGCATTACACTTCCTCACATTTGGTACATTTTAGAACTACACTTGTATTTATTTAACCTGGTAATGTTATCACACTCTGGAGACTCATCATAAGTTATATATTTTATCTATCTATCACAGTCTTCCGCTTGCAAATTTAACTGTCTCTGGAGTATGATATGCTGTTTTGGCTTAATCTCACTCATGTTCAATGCACGAATACAGTCAACATTCAATCATCATTCATTTTGTTGCATAAGTGATGTTCTGGAACTCGGGAGTTGAGTTTATGCTCGACCCCCGATTTTCAAGGCGTTACAAAACCCTATGAGAGAGAAGAGAGTAAAGAGAGAGAAAGTGTGAGAGAAGTGGGAGGAGATTCCTGTTGCTCTATCCTACTATTCTACGTGCCTATCCATCACTACTGTATCGCTTTTCTAGCGATTCTGATTCCGTTTTCTGGTAAGAAATCCTAACCCTAATCAGTTCTAGAGCTCCAACTAGTGTAAGTGATGAAATAGCTAACCTATTTCATGCCATAGGTTGCCGTTCTACCGTTGTTAAAGACTTGGTGTTTAAACTAAATCTGTTACTCGCTTCTACGGCATAAGGTATGAACTTTAAACGTATAGGTTATGGTTTTCAAGGTTTTCAATGTCAGTTAATGGTATATTACTGACGTGGATGCTATTGTACATATACAAAGTATTGTCCGTTTCATTTTTCAGATATACGTTAACTATGTTGAATATACTGTATTCCTCATATTTGTAGAAAATACCGTATACGTATGAAATACAGATTTGTGCTTTCCATGATTAATTGTTGTCTATGTATGCTAGATGCATGTGTATCAACTTTTGGGTGAACGGATTAGCCTAATACATGTTATCCCAACATACATTGTGTACATTATAACGTGTAGCCTAAGTGTTTATAGAAATGTTTGAATGAATATGAAACTATGATTTATGCTTGCCATGACTATTGGTCATGAATGTATGATTGTGGTTCATGTGGCAACTCCTTTGTGAAAGGATTCGTTACGGCATGTGTTTTAACTAGCATATTACAGGTATGTTGGAAGGTGTTGTCTAAGTGTTTGTAAAATTGTCTGAATGAGTAAGCAGTTAGTAAATTGCAATGTATAAGGGTGTTGAGATATGATTTTCAACTCCTTTAACTTTTTGTATGCTTTCCTCCATGTACCGTATATTATAGTGTTTGTTTATCTATATAATGCATATGTATAAATCTATGTTTATGTTGTATTCCATAAAATGCAAGAATAAAGCCGTGAAGGGTGATGGAGGAGTGGTGTAACGATTCCGTGCAATAGCCCTGGCAGCCCTAAAGCGGACAATATCGGACCTTTGATTGTATGATTTGAAATCTTGATTCATTACTGCTTTAACTATCTTTTAGGATATTTTGTTGTAATTGAATGTGATTGGGGCTATTGTATAGTCCAGGCAATCGGTAACAGATCCTAGATTGAAGGATGATGCTGTTTCGCCACACAGGATATGTTCGACGAATCCAAGCCGTACTTCGGTTGTCGATAGTGGTTAGGCCACGCGGAGTGCTTACGCACTTCCTGTTGATTCACTTGATGTGCGCTCGTGCTAGTCGAGCTCGTCAAGTAACCCGATTGACCCGATGTATGTTCACCATGTTTGGACGCTACTGCTTGAACCTAAGGTACCAAACTCACCAGTGGACACCCCGTTAACCTTGGTACCTCGATCCGCTAAGACTCATGAGCCGGGCATGGTGGTATGGGACACCGTGGTCGAGCTGTCGGCCTACGCTGGGGCGACGAGCCTCCCCGTAGTGACCAGTGAGCAACTCAGACTCGTGAGTAGAATACGGTGGTATGGGACACTGTATTTGAGCTATCGGCCTACACTGTTTTGATGACTAAGCCATAATGGGTGATGGGGGAGTGGTGTAACGATTCTGTGCAACAGCCCTAGACGTGCCCTTTGTAGTGACCTCGAGCATACTCTGATTCTACGTGGAGGGGATAACCCTTCCGTAGCATCTAGAGTATAAACTAGGCCTATACTGATTTGGTGACGAGCCCTTTGCAACGACCTAGAACCGCATCATCGTATGAGATTTACTAGGACTGACGACCCTAGAATGGATCATTGTTTGGGTATTGATATAAGGGAGGTACCTTAGTTTTCCAATCCTGCTGAATGAAAAGGACTAATAAGAACTTGGTAATCATATGCATGTACCGCATTACGCGTGCATTCAGGCGTAGCAAGTCAAGCACTGAGGCAGTGTTGTTCATGCGCGAATGTTAGATGAAGTCGCCGAGGAAGCATAGGTGAGGACATGCATCATATCATTCATGTCATTCTTACATTAACAAGAGTACTTAGGACCTGATTGTTGTATTGCTTTATCATTACTGCTTGACTAAATTGATAACATGTTAACCTTTAATTTATTATTCCACTGAGTTGATCACTCACTCCCACGTTACGGGACGATGTTGTACACACCAACCAGACCCTGTTTGAGTTTCAGATGATGGCAATGCTCACGAAGCGGAGCCAAATTTTTATGATGATGAGGAGGGTTTCTCCTTATACAGCTATCAGGCGGGTCTATGTAGACCATCTTCTGATCGACGGGGTTACAGGGTTGCTGATTAGATGCCATTACACTTTAGTTTGCTCTTTTGGAACACCCTTGTATATTCATTTTGTCCATTTTTTTGGAGTATACATTGATATATTTAACCTGGTAACATGTTCACACTCTGGAGACTTACAACAGTTTATATATGTTATATATCTATCACAGTCTTCCTCTGGTGTAATTTAACTGTCTCTGGAGTATGATATGTTGTTTTGGCTTAATCCCATTCATCTTTAATGCACTAATACGGACAACATTCAATCATCATTGTTTATGTTGCATAAGTGATGCGTTGGAACTCGGGAGTTGAGTTTATGCTTGACCCCTGATTTTCAGGGCATTACAACATTACTAAGTTATTCGAACTCAAGACCTAATTATCCTGAACTCATAACAAACATGTAATGTTGTTCTTGGTTATTCTCAAGTTATGCTCTGATACCAACTTCTGTCACGCCCCAAACTCAGAAACCGGACTCATAAAATTTTCGATTACCGAATTCGGTGCCGACAGCTTTGTAGTACCCCATTCTTGGCTCCTGGCACCCATACACTAATTTTCGATCCTAGGATCCTGCAAGGAGGATTTTCAACATGAATTTGATTCGCAGTAGCATAGCCACAAGCATAACCCACAAACAACAACGAACAACATCATCACAAATCCATTATGATAAAAAATTTTGAGTACAATGTGCATAAAGGGAAATACAATAATAGAATAAAAAACTCCAGAAGTCTGCTGCACACCCCAATCTCAATGTTGCTGCGGCGTCCTAACTTCACTTGCACGCAGCAATCGTGCATAAGCTTATAGAAGCTTAAAGGGTGGTGTAAGTGTGTGCGCAATATGAGCGTGGTCAGAATGTAATGTCAGAGTAATGTGGAATCATGCTGATGAGTATATGAATGCAATCAGCCGTACCAAGGCTATGTAGTGCAAGGCATGAATGCTATTGGTCATATCAAGACCATGCGATGCGAGATGCAACTCAAGAATGCCAACTCTCATCCACATATCAATGCAGCTCATCACTAGAGCATCAAATATCAGTACAATTCTCACTCTGGATAATCACCAGGGTTTAGTACACTTCAAATGACACTGCCCCTTTCTCAGGCGCACAGTCCAAGTGAGCGTAAGAAACCTTACTATCCGCCTAGTCAATAGTCTGCCAATACCTATTTAGCACGTCGATAGTGGACCCATTCACGAGCTGGTCATACTTAGCCTACCAATGCCCTCTACCCTCGGGCGGGTAAGGCAACACCCCTTTTCAATCCACCAAGACATAGTGGAAGATACGGCCTCTTGGTATTTGGCCTTCGTGCGCTCATGTATCCACTCGATCTCGACATTGGAGTCATCCTCTGGTACCATCGTGTTTAGGGATTTTCACCCAGGGACATCTATGGCGCCCCGATGCTAGTAACAGTAGTTTCAGTATCCGATCCTGCCATCCACGATGTGTTTGTGGAGGCCACAGCCCTGATATCACTAGGGCATACAGTAATCATGTCATACAAATGCGAAGTACATGAATCACACTATCAGTCATGCCGAAATTCTGCGCGTATCGGGCGCTCATGTGGGGAAACTCCGCATATCAAGGAGCCCATAAACAATCCACCCGAAGGCATATGCTATGATCAGTCACTCCTCATATCAAGCATACAAATGATGCGTATGAGCATGAATCTTGGAACTATACTAAACATGTTATGTGGTGATGGATTTTGTTCATAACGAAGATGGGCCTAGACGGCCTACACACTACAAGTATGGGCCTAACAATGTGCCCTAGGGAGAGTTACAATGCAGACATTTAACCATCATTGCTCTTACAATGTGGACGTCAAACCATCATTGCTCCCAAGGCATGGCCACCATAAACATCATTACATACACATGGTGGAATCTCACATCGCAATGGGCCTCATATATATCACATTTGACCCACACAAAGGCCTCACAAACGTCTCATTGGGCCTCACCCATGGTCCTTATATACATTACATTGGGCTTCAAAACATAGGCCTAAAATACGTCTTAATGGGCCTCATATGCATCAAGTGGGCCACATCATTTGGGCTGCTCCAATGGGCCAACATGCATCAAATGGGCCACATCAAATGGGCCGTACCAATGGGCTCATATACATCAAATGGGCCGCATAATGTTGGCCTTAAATACATCAAATGGGCTGCATCAAGTGGGCCTCAAATACATCAAATAAGCCGCATTATGTGGGCCTCAAATACATTAAATAGGCTGCATCATGTGGGCCACACCGATTACACCATTCATCTATTTTTAGAGATCATTTTAGAGTATTATCCAAAAAAAAATGAATCATATCAAAAGATCATCTGGACCAAACCACAAATAACAGTGGCGATAATGATTTCCACTGTTAAAACTCTAGTGGGCCACCATAGCATTTATTTTCCGTCCAGTTTGTTCATAAGGTCATAAAGACCTGAACTAAGAGGAAAAACAAATTTCATATTGGTCCAAAACTTATGAGACCCAAAAGAATTCATGCTGGACGTTCAATCCCCACTATTTATGGTAGTGTGGTCCACTTGATAGCTAGATCTGTCTTATTTTTCTTCTCAAGCCCTGGGACGAGCTCACCAAATGGATGGACGGTTTTGATGTAACACATACATCAGGGCTGGGGTCCAGGTATTTGGCCCACCAAGGATTTGAATCTGCTTCATTTTTATTTTTGTTATATATATATATATATATATATATATATATATATATATATATATATATATATTTGAAACGATCCACCGTCCAGCCATCTGGACGATTGGAATAAAACACGTACATCATGGTATGCGCCATCGTCCAGTCATCTGGATGGTGGATGCAAAATAGGTGGATGACATTGATAAACACATGTATCATGTGGAGTCAACACATGCGTGGGTCCCACAGCTGCTATGCAGCATGAATAAAACACGTACGTCACAACTGCCCACCGTCCCTTCCCTTGGACGGTGGGATACAACCCGTTGGACAGAGTGGATATACAATACATATTCCAAGGCGGGTCCCACATACGTGGGCCACCCCACTCCCATTTCTCTCTCTCTCTCTCTATATATATATATTTTGAAGGTCCAACGTTCACACCCTCTAGATGCTATGGACGGTGTGGATTTAAACCACACCACACGAGGTAGGCCCCACCATCCTAACCCCTGGATGGTGTGGATCCAATGCGTATATCATAGTGGGTCCACACGTGTGGCCCACCTTAGCTTTGTATAAAGCTGATATTTGTATATTCCTTCACAGGAGCTTGTCCAGGCGGACGGGTAGTAATCCCGTCCACTGGACAGTCCATCGAGGTGGGCCCAATGGATGGACGACATAGATAAGATACATACTTCAAGGTGAGCCATATAATCAGGAGAGAGAGAGAGAGAGAGAGAGAGATACACTTCAAGGTGGGCCATATAATCAGGAGAGAGAGAGAGAGAGAGATTGGCGTAGTAGAGGGACCCCGCCACTATGGGCCCCTTAAGATTACAACACATACATCAAAATGGGTCCCACATACAAATGAGCCCTCAAATGGAAATCAACGGTAGATCACCCACCTATCGACCTTCTGCTTGGTCCCTTAGCTTCCTTAGCACCTATGCTTAACTTTTAACGGTGGATGATGAAGTTTTGATGGTGGAGATGAGAGATTGGGTGGTAGAGAAGTGGGCCACACTTGGGTTGTTGTTGGAAGGCTTGGACATTGGATTTTTTATTGCTTGGGAGTGAAGAGAGAATGAGAGAGAGAGGGAAGTGATGGGATAAAAAGAGATGGAATGATGGGTGATGGGTGGAGTGATAAAGTTGTAAGAAAGGGATGGGTGGAGAGAGAAAGAGTTGACTTTGGGAATGGGAAAGGGATGGGTTGCTTACCTTGTGATATAGTGTGTACTTGATTGATTGATTGATGGGATAGGTTGTAGAGATTCTCTCGAAATGAACGTGGGGCCACATCTTCTGGACTGGGTATCGGATCGGTGCACGAGTTGCAGCGTTGGAACTGTGGCGATGGCGCGTTTGCTAGGATGTAGGTTTTGAGTCGAGCCGACTTAGATTTACGCGCTGCAACTTAGTATTACGCGCAAGTGCCGATTACAGGTCGAGGGTTATCAGAATTTGATCGGGTGGACCGTGTAAGCCTAAAGAATGATATGGACTAGGATACGAGCCTTACAGTACGTCAACAAAAGAGGAGATCGGGCTAAGACGAAGAATGAATAGCCCATCGACAATGAACCAAAAGGGGAAATCTGCATGATCTTCAGCGGGCCCGCTGTTGGAAGAGACTCAAACTGAGCTCGGTGAGCTCACATTAGAGCATCAGCCATCCTGATTTGAGCATCAGATCCTCATCATTAGTAGGCCTCCAAAAGAATAAAAGTTGATATCCTGTAATCTAACTTTCACCAAAGAGGATGCCCAAGGAATACATCATCCACACGACAATGCACTTGCAGTTACGCTGATCATAGCTAACTGTAAAGTGTTTCGGATCCTTGATATGGGAAGCTCGACTGACATCCTCTTTATCGATGTGTTCGGCAAGATGGGAGTCGGGCAGTCTTGACTTCAAGCCATTTAGACTCCACTTCTTGGATTCTCTAGAGGCAGAGTCATACCGAAAGGGTCGGTACAACTCCCACTCACCGCCGGGGATGGGAAGAACCAAGTAACTACAATAATTGATTTCTTAGTAGTTGATTGTCCTTCCGTCTACAATGCGATTCTCGGCTGACCTTCTCTCATTGCCCTGCGAGCAGTGGTCTCAACTTATAACCTTACGATGAAGTTTTCGACAGAGCACGGTGCTGGGATGGTCAAAGGAGACCAACATGAAGCTTAGCAATGCTACACGATAATGTTGAGAGCTCAATATCAGACGATGAACATAATTTCTTTAGACCCCTGAGAAGACTCAGATGGAAGAGGATGTCTCATGGAAGATCTCATTTCTGTTCCACTCGACAGCTCTGATCCCACTCGAATAGTACAAATCGGGTGGTCCTTGGCACCTCCACTATTGGACGAGATTGTGACTCTCCTTTAACAGTACGTTGATGTCTTTGCATGGTCTTATCAAGATATGCCCGACATAGCCCTGAAGGTCATATGCCACCGGTTAAATGTCAATCCTGACTATCGACCAGTTTGACAGAAGCATAGACTGCTCGACCTCGAGTGGTATGCCTATGAAGGCTGGAAATCGGTGCCTACGCTGATTGGCGTATTTTAGTTTTGATTTGTGGGAGTGATTAGGTTGATTTGTGGATGTTGGAGTCACCACTAGCCAATTAACCTTAAAATCCCGCAGTCGGCTAGAACCCGCAGAATATGTAAGGTTGGAGAAATCCGAAGACTCTCCTACCTTAGATTGACTCCTGGTCTGTGATCCGGGATTCCGAGTGCGGGACCTCAGTTATTAAAAGGGAAGGTGTTAGGCACCCTCTTTGGCCGTATGATTGTACGGTCTCTACTTAGTGTGGTAAGGCAATCTCAAGGGTTGGATGATGTAGTCGAAATAAGACTAGGCACATGTGGATTTCTGATGCGGTAAGATCCGAGATTTCGGCATGCCACAGAGTATACGTCCAACAATGTGTCTAGAAAGCAGATGTGATGATACTTATATAAAAAGGTAAAGAAAAGTGGGTAAGATCACTAGGAATTTTTGATGTCGTAGGATCCGATGTATGATAAGTCACAGAGCATACGTTCACTAGAGATCTAGAGAAGCAGGGGGTTGAGAAGAGAATAAATGTCATGATGAATGCTTGTAATGTGAATGAGATAATCTTTGGCTTGCTCTTGAGATGGCTAGAACGTGGACTAGACCATGGTTAATTCGGACTAGACCAAGGGGTTGAGATGGTTGAGGTGAGGCTAAGAGGTGGCTGAAAAATCAGACCTTTGAGGCTTGGGAGCTCCTTCTCACCCTCACTCTCTTCCTTTCTCTCCCTCCCTCCCTTTGAAATGAGAAGAGTTTTCTCTCTTGGAATTGTTGTGTATGAAATGTGAAGAGGAGATGGCTATTTATAACCTTTTCTGATGGCATTGTGGTAATTGCTGGGTTATGGAGATTGGTTAAGGAGAGAGGAATGCCATGTGGCATGCTCTCATTAGCTCTTGGAGGTTGGTAAAATGGTAAATAATGTCAGATGGAGGGGTAAATCCATATAAAAGTTGACTTTGGGATGAGAGACAGCTATTGCTTGGAGGAGACAACTGTCTCGCTCTAGAGCTGCAGTTGGATTACCACCGGCAGCAGTCGGACTACCGCCCCGGATGGGTTTAGTCCGAAGCTTGTCTAGCTAGAGCCGCATAAATTTTTGAGAGCAGGCGGTAGTTGGATTACCGCTCGGGTACAGTTTCTCCCGAATTTTGGCCAGTGGGCCCTTTTTTGGGTCCTGAGAGTGGAACAAAGTCTATTTTGTATATTTGGCTTGAAATGGCTAAAAATTGGCTCAATCATGACCTGAAGTGGCTCGAAAAATGGATTAATTGTGGGTAAAGGTTTGGGTATGCCTTGGCTTGAATGATGGCTCGTGATGGCTCAAGTTTGATTAGGGTTTGGATTAGGGTTTTGGCTAGGGTTAAGGTTCAGGATATGATTAGGGTTTGGTTTGGATTAGGATTTGGTTCGGATCAGGCTTTGGTTCGGATCCGGGTTTGTTCGGATCAGGGTTTGGTTAGGATTAGGATATGATCATAGTTCTCGGATTGTCTTAGCTTTCTCAAGATACTAGCCTGGGTGGGGTGTCTACAATGCCATAATCGGAGAAGAAGTGAAGAAGCTCCTCAAAGCTGGGTTCGTAAAGGGGGTCTACTATTCGAACTGGATAGTCAACATAGTTCGGGTTAAGAAATCCAATGGGAAGTGACGGGTCTATGTTGACTACACAAACCTGAACAAAGTCTACCCTAAGGATAGCTTCCCTCCTTTGAGAATCGACTAGCTTGTCGACAGCACGGCGAGGCATAAGTTACTAAGTTTCATGGATGCCTATTTAGGCTATAATCAAATCGTCATACATCCGTACGATAAGTAGAAGACAACATTCATCACCGATAAAGGTCTCTACTACTATAGTCATTCATTCGGCTTGAAGAATGCTGGAGCCATGTATCAAAGGCTCGTTAACAAGATGTTGACCCGCCAGATCGGGCGAACAACGGAAGTTTATGTAGATGATATGCTCGTCAAGAGCATTAAACCTATAAATCATGTGTCAGATCTCGAAGAGATGTTCTTAATCCTTCGAGAACACCAAATGAAATTGAATCTGAGCAACTGTGCCTTTAGCGTTAGCTAGGGAAAATTTCTCGAGTTTTGGGTCAGCTAAAGAGGAATCGAGGTGAACCCCGATAAAATTGAGGCTCTGTTAGATATAAGCTCACCGAAGATGATGAAAGAAGTCCAGCGCCTGACAGGAAGGATCGCCGCATTAAACCACTTTGTGTCTCAAGTAATCGACAAATGCTTTCCGTTCTTCAAGCAATTAAGAGGGAAGCAGATTTTTGATTGGTTAGAGGAATGTGAACTTGCGTTTCAGCAACTTAAGCAATGTCTGGGATCGCCAGAGCTACTTTTAAAACCTAAGCAAGGAGAACTGTTACTGCTGTATTTGGCAATCTCTGCCGTAGTAGTTAGTTCGGC
Organism: Magnolia changhungtana; assembly: GCA_030180095.1. Classification (NCBI taxonomy): domain Eukaryota; kingdom Viridiplantae; phylum Streptophyta; class Magnoliopsida; order Magnoliales; family Magnoliaceae; genus Magnolia; species Magnolia changhungtana. Next base: position 480,041 of record JASAUF010000064.1, on the reverse strand, counting down.
CCTAATCAAAGAGCATGAAGGGAAGCAACTCTTAATACATTACGTCAGCAAAGCACTGGTCTCTACTGAGACCAGATACCAGGATATGGAGAAATTGGCGTTGGCCCTGGTATTCTCATCTCGATGTTTACGGCCATATTCTCAAGCCCACACCATCATCATCCCAACTGATCAACCCCTTTGCCAAGTACTGCAAAAGCCTAAAGCGTCGAGGAGGTTAACAAAATGGGTGATCGAACTCAGTGAGTTTGACATTAAATCTGCCTCCGCTTAACAATCGAGGGCCAAGCAATGGCCGATTTTATTGCCGAGCTCACTCCTGGGAATAACCAAGGTCTGAGCACCTAGCCCAAGCTATATTCCGATCTAGCATTCAGCCCGAGCAAAGCAATCAGCCTGAGTTACACTCTGATCCGAGCATTCAGCCTGAGCCAGCCTTAGCTCGTCCCAACCAACCGACATGGACATTATACGTTAACAGCTCTTCCAAATCTAAAGCCAGCGGGGAAGGTATGGTACTTAAGACTCCAAATCACACATGTATGCAATATGCCTTAAGATTTGGATTATGATCCTCCAACAACACCGTGGAATACGAAGCATTATTAGTCGGGCTTAGGTTGGCTGTAGCCATAGGAGCCCAACATCTTAAAGTCTACTGCGATTCCCAGCTCGTCATCAACCAGATAGCAAACGAATATCAGGCAAAAAAAGAACGCATGAGTTGTGATATCGACCTCAACTCATCAACAAATTCCAGCAAATTCCAGAGTTGTGATATCAGGCTAAAAAAGAACGCATGCCTACCTACTAAAAGCCAAAGAGCTCATCAGCAAATTCTAGAGTTGTGATATCGACCTAATCCCTTGTGCAAAAAACTCCAAAGCTGACATGCTGACAAAGTTGGCTACTGCCGCTGAAGACGATATCCCCAGGTCGATCCCAATTGAGTTCCCAAAAGAGCCAAGTGTGAATTAATCCGATCCGGCCATAGCTCTTCTGGTAAACTTAGAACCAACTTGGATAGATCCGATCATTCGCCTTCTTCAAGAAACGAGCTACCCCAAGATTCCTTAGAGGTGTGTAGACTTCGCACCAACGTAACTCGCTACACCATGATCGGGGATATCTTGTACAAAAAGGGATTCTTTCTCCCCTACCTCTGATGCCTCCGACCCAAGGAAGCTAAATACGTTATGAGAGAAATCCACGAAGGTATCTGCGAAAATCATTCTAGTGGTTGAGCCTTGGCTCACAAAGTTATCGATTGGGGTATTACTGGCCGACCATTCAAGCAGATGCTCAGCAATACATTCGAAAGTGCAAAAAATGCCAATACTTTGCAATTATACCTCAGCAACCACAAGAAGAGCTAACTCCTATGACCGAAACATGGCCATTCGCTCAATGGGGAATTGACATCATCGGCCACCTCTCGACTGGCAAAGGGCAGAACAAGTTCACAGTCACCAAGTGGGACGAAGCTGAACATATGGCGAAGATAACCGAGGAGAAAATCACAGACTTTGTGTGGAGAAATATTACATGTAGGTATGGGATCCCTGGCACGATCATCTTGGATAATGGGAAGCAATTCGATAATAAATAGTTTCAAGGAATGTGTGAAAACTTCAGAATTCAGAATATTTATTCATCACCGCGCCATCAACAAGCCAACGGGCAAGTCAAAGTGGTCAATGAGATCATAAAAAATCATCTCCAGATGAAGCTCAAGAAAGCTAATAGGTTATGGGCAGAAGAACTCCCTCACGTTCTTTGGGCGTACCGAACTACTGCTCAAACGACAACTAGAGAGACCCTTTTTTCCTTGGCCTTTGGCATTAAAGTTGTTACTCTAGTTGAGATCGGACTTCCAACAGCTCGAATTTCTTCTTACGACGAGAAACATAATATCAAGCTAGTGGCGTTGGACCTTGATCTTATTGAAGAATTGAGAGAGAAAGCTCAGGTCGGAATCGCGATCCATCAAGTTACTTGTTTCTACAACTCTAAAGTGAAGACGAGGAGGTTTAGAGCCGGGGACCTAGTTCTCTACAGGATTTTCCAAAATACTAAGGAACTCGACTCGGGAAGCTTAAGGCCAAACTAGGAGGGGGCCTACATGGTAACTAGCATGGGTCGACTTGGATCATATCGACTAAAAGACTTGGAAGGCCGGCTCCTGCCGTATCCATGGAATGCCGAGCATCTCAAGATCTACTACCCTAAAAGGCTAACTTGCTCCAAATAAGAAAATTGACTATGTACGGTCCGCAATGGAACTGATTCAATAAAACTTTCAAGTATACTTTCTACTTTTGTGTTCTACTGATCGCCTACCAGATATCTACTAAAGGGTTTCCCATAATGTATGGGAGGAACAACTCTTATTAACAGGCTTACCCTCTAAGGAGAGGCTCTGTCATAATCTACTTACGCATTCGATCTGTGAATAGCTACTCAAGGCTCCCCTTAATGCGAGGAGGAGAAAAGCCCCAACCATTTGATCGGCCTTTAAAGGCCAGATCCTCGACGATTGTAACAACTGAAGTGTTGAAAGATCGACCTTCCTATTTAGGGCAATTTGCATACAAATATGATGCTAATAGAAAACTTGGATTATATTCATGAAAGCTCCAAGGAGCGCATTACATCAAGTCTTAAAAAAAAAATAAAATCGAGACTAGCGCTCAAGCCTCGGGGGGTTGCTCGACAAGCATATCCTCAGCAGGGGCCTCAGATTCAAAGCTAACTTCCTCGAAGGCTAAGAGGTCTAGTTTGGGATTCATTCTCTTAATCTCTTCACGGCACTTCTCGAACGCCATCCGGTGCAAAGCATCCCTGTCTTCCAAGTACTCTTCAGAAGACTTGAATTCTTTAATAGCGGCTACTCGGGCTGAGGAGATAGCCACATGGGCCTCTGCTTGGGCCTCCTTGAGATTTGCCTCCATGATGTGCTGCAACCACAAGTTGTTGGCCTCCAATTGAGCCGCCCTTTTGGAAGCATCAACAAATAGCTTCTTTGTTACCTCCAGCTTGGCCAATAGATCTTTGACTCGAGCCTCCGAGTTAGAGAGGACTTAATCGGCCAAAGCAGCCGCAACACGGGATTCCTCAGCTTCGATGTGGAATTGTTCAGATTTGACTCCTTTTCACAACAGTTCCCTTTCAGCTTCCTTCACCTCTGCCTGCAAGCGTACAATCTCGTGGTGTTCGCTCAGCAGACAAGGGGCAAACTGCCATAGGGGAAAAAGAAAATATCGCAACAAGTTAAGGAAAATGAACAATAAGTACTTAGAAGACTAACTTACCCCGAGGAAGGTTTTCGTCAGCGATCCAAGGATTGCATCTGATGTCAAGTTGAAAGTAAAGGTGAACTTGGCATTAGATATGTACCGATCCACCCAAGGCAAAAGACTCTCTAATTTCTTGCTCTCTCTCCAGGGAGAATGCTGGGCCCCCTCCTCCCGAGGTGCAAATGGCCTGACAGTTTCCTATGCCTCGGAGGGACGAGCCTCCCTGCGAGAGGTCATCTTGACCGCTACTTCAACAGCGACGGAAGTAGGCTCAACAACTGTCACCTCATCCTCGACCTCCACCATGATAGTGGGAGCCGAGGAACCGACTCTCCCTTTGCTTTTGGAAGTCGTTTTCATTTACAGTTTCTTCTTCTTCGGCGTTGTCTCTTTAGGAAGAGGTGCCTTGCGCTTCGAGATGGGCTTTGGTACAGGATGAGCTTCAGACATTTCTACGCCAATGAGAACGAGGAGGAAGTTAACTACAAATTCACAAATTTTCTAAGTCGTACAATTGTCCAAAATTTATAATTGTGAGCTTAGAATCAAGGCCTGACTTAAGCAAAAGTTTAGGCTAGAGAAGTTTTCTCCAAGATTTGTCGTCTTCCTTTACTGACCTTACTCACTCGATCCGAGCAAGAGACTTAGCCCCAAGTACGGAAGGAAAATTGGGAATCATTGCAACAAAGAAAGCATGCACAAATGACTTAGGTCGCTGAAGACTGACTAAGCAAAAAACAAAGAAAAAGAACTAAGTCTGAAGAAAACCGACCTGGAACAGTGAAAGCGATGGGGACCAAACTACGATGCATGGTCATTCTCGGCACCTCCCAACTCCCCGAACCCCAGAACCATCTGTCCTTCCAATTTTTATTGGAGGTCGGAGCATCTGTGACCATACTTCCCCCGATCCCCCTCCAAGCAGAGAAGTAGTACTAGCCGTCATGAAGAGGGTTGGACTTCAATTGATATAAGTGGAGGAATTCATGGATAGTAAGGTCGGGCCGCGCATGGTCGGACCAAAGGACGAAGCAGCCGATCAATGCCCTACATGCATTGGGGATCAGTTGCCCCGGAATCAGTTCCAAATATGCAAGCACTTGCCTTACTTTCTTTTGTAGAGGGAGCCTCAGGCCGCATTGAAGGGCAACCTGGAATATAGCCACTGCTCCCTCTGGAGGATGGGTGGGAAGCTCGTCCGCTGAGGGAACCCAGAAAATCACGGATTCGGATATATGGTATCTCGACCTGATTCTGGCTAAGTTGGCCTCCCTGAGGATGGATCTCACGGGACCTCTTTCTACATCCTCGTCGTCCTCCTCCTCAAAGGACCCGACCAATCCTTCATCGATAGGCCAGTCACCCTCTATCCTAACAGACCATTCTGACGGGAACCTCTACAGAACTCACGACGATTGCGAAGCCCGAAAGTCAGCGTCGCTCATCATCATCAACGGCGATGGTGGATTTGACATGGGGCGGAGACTACTCGCCCCACTATTGGCGTTGAAGGCTCCCTCCCATGAACTTAGTGTCTCTGACATGGCAATAGGCCCAAATTGCTGAAAATCGATAATAAAGAAGAATGGAAAAAAGGGAAGGGGCAAGATGAGGAGCAGAGCACACCGGAGGGGGAATGCTGCCCTACTGTCGGTGGGTTCAACAGAAGAGAATCGCTGGGAAAACGCCGGAAATCGGCTTTACACAGTAGCAGAATAGAGGCAGAGGGGAAGAGATGCAAATGCGTCGATCCTACACTTTAGGGTTTCCTTTTATACTAAAGCCACGTGGCAAGCGTTTAATGAAGGCATTGAATGCTCTGTCGTACACGCTCCTTCGACTCCCCCGTTTCGACACGTGGCACACCTACGATCGTTGCTCGACTCCATTATCGAGGAAATGCCACACATCCTCTACTCATTGGTCTGGCACCGAAAAGGCGGCCTGACATGTCAAACGACCTAAAGCCACCACACGCCACCTCGACAAGTTCCGAATCATGATTATGGATATGCCTCGACTCCCGGTCTGGTCGCCTTACTTAGCATTTATGGCAAGACGGTCCGATCTAAATATATCTGACCTACTTTCCGAGTCTATTATACCGACTTGTAAAAGGGCTTACTGTTATGGGAAAAATAGACCGACCCATTGGAGTTGGTCAGATCGGAACCAAGCATGACCCATTGGGCTAGGGGCAGGACTAAGGTCGTCCTAAAGGTCAGTACAAGTAAGGTCATCCCAAAGGCTGACATAAGTAAGGTCGTACCAAAGGCCGACACAAGTAAGGTCATTCCAAAGGTCGGCATGACTCAAAGCGAATTCCAAGAAACTAAAAGGTTACAGGAACTAGAGATCACAAGGACATCACAAGGAACGTTGGTCGGTTTAGTTATTGAATGATGCCGACCTCCTTATAGCTTGGTCAGTATTGTGACTCCCATCAGCTGACCTTAATCGAAGCTCAGATGACTACGCGTCGGTCTCTAGATAAAGGCCGACCTAATGCGAAGGAAGATCCATCCGACCTGTCCACCGAAGATCACGAAAACTAACTCGGGATTAGTTCGGGATTCCGAGATCCCCGTCGAGGATCTTGGAAGATCTTCGATATAATAGAAGTTCCAATTCGACTACTACTAAATAGGGAGCATCCGTTTAAGATACACTCTCTCCTCTACTATAAATAGGGAGACCAGTAATGGTCAAAGGTACACGTACATTATGTCTACCCTTATACGATTTCTACAAAGACCCAGATTCCTAACTTTAGTATCGGAGGGTCGCTGCATTAGCCAGGGTCTTCCTTGTTTGTTATCTGTGCAGGTTCTCAGGGTCCTAAAAGGGTTAATTAGAAAACATCATCAACATATATAAAAGTCAAAAGGTAATGATAACTTTTATATATTTATTTTGTAATATATATATATATATATATATAAAAGAAACGTAATGATTAGTTTTTATTTTTTTTCTACAATTTATTTAAATATTTGTATCTTGTTCATTCTCTGTCCATTTTTTATGAACTTAGTCTCGTTGGAAAGATAATCAGATAAACTTCTTAACAAGACTAAAATTACTTCGATTGGGCCCCGTTTGACCTGTTGAAAGTATGACCGTTTAGTATATGAAATCGATTATTCGCAATTTAACTGATGGTTTATTTTTTGTGATTGGAAATGTCGCCTAATAAGCTTTTAAATGCAACTGAAATCATTTTAATCGGATTGTATTTGACTAGTCTAAAGTGCGGCCAGAGTTTTTATGGCTTTGGCTGCTCGGCAATGCGTGGTTTTGGTAAAGGGCTGGATCTTTTTCATCATAACCCAGATTGAAGGAAACTTAGGTTCATTAGAAATATTATTTGATTACATTTCGAATGAACCTTAAATCATCTTAATCGATCAAATCGTGCTCTCAATAATATGATGGCCACTCTGTGTACAACAATGATCGTACTTTCCTCAATCTTGAAGATATGACATATACGCCTTAACACAACATTATTCAAGAAGACTAAGTGGTACAAAGAATAATCCTTTGGTATATAGAGTTTTTTTTTTTTTTTTTTAAATAAAAATAAAAAATTTTAATACATTAATTGCTACGTAAAGAGAGTTTTTGGGGTTCTGAAATTTAGATGCACGGGCGTGACTGAATTGTTATTGAATTTTGCGTGAGCCGATTGGGTCCAGTGGTTGTCTCCGGGACGTGCCGAGTATACTCTCATTTTAATTCGTTTGGATTTTTAATAATTTTTAAGTCAGTATGAGATAATTTATTGAAGTCAAGCTAAAGCACAAAGAGTGACCTTTTTTTTTTTTTTTTTTTTTTTTTTTTTTTTTTTTTTTTTTTACACACGCAATCAGACCCCCACACACTCATGCCATAGTGGGATTTCATCACCTATGGGTACTCGAACCCTTGACCAGGTGTTGAAACTCCTACAAGTCTACCACCGGATACTTGTTTTAAGTAGGGTGTTGTAGAGCTTGCTTAAGTATACAATGGGCTTCCCCAACCCCTGCAATTTTGAAATTGTTGATGACACGGAGAAGATTAGGACATTGAAAGAGCTTGGGTCCAGAGTGGACGAAGCATGGCCTGAAATCACCTTAGTCATATGATTTTAACCATCCAAGTGGTGAGTGTCAATCATCGGCTGGGAGTGTTATGATAAGCGTGTCAAATTTCAACGGGTGAGATTAAAGGTTAATGATATCCCAATCAGCCGGGCCATTTTCTTCAGTGCAGCAGGGTAGATGAGATGTCAAATCTCAAAAACTGAGGGTGAGCTACCACTTTTATATTATTGAACCACTGATTCGGATGACTTGATTGGAATGTTTTGGATGGAGCACTTGCTCATGCCCGTAAAAAGATCGGCAAAATGAATGGACGGCATCACACTATGCAATCTGAGGGGACGTATATACCACTTTTATATTTATCTTTGGGCAGTAACATTCACACAGTCGCGTGATCAACGGTTCAGTTTTTGTCTTATCCTCCGATTGGGACATGTCACATAAATTGTGTAGACCGTCCTAATATAACAGTGGATCTAAAGGCTAAAATTCCAAGACATCACATGGCAATATATGGCCATGTACTCCAAAAAACCTGCACCAAAAAGACGGATGAAGGGAGATGATTCAATGGCATACTTGCATAGCATTCTTTAAGAGAACGAGGCAAGCCTGGCCTGCAAAGTAAAACCTAGGCCTAAGCCTAGCTTGATCCTGTGATGGGCCAAAATCAACAGGTGAGCCTGGCTCCTGGAATCATAAATGGGCCAGGCCTCAGGTTGAAGGGCTATAAATGAAAGCCTAGCCCGGCCCAATTATTTGATGGGCTTAAATTTTAGGATCATCCTAGCCTTACATTTATGTAAAACATGGATTGCATATTGACACCGCTAGCTATTGGACGGTGCTCTATTGGCCCCAACTCATGTATGTATTTTATTTACACCATCCATCCATTTGGGCTCAGTATTTTAGGGCATAAACTGTAAAATAATGGTGATTGAACGCCTATCATTTAGAACTTCTTAGTGCCCACTATAATGTTTATTTTCCATCCAACCTATCCATAAGGTCACATGTAGCTGGACCATAAGAAAACACAAAAACTAGCTTGATCCAAAACTTATCACTCACAAAAAAGTTTTAAACTTCCTGTGGTTTTGTCCACCTAATATTTTGTATCTACCATACTTTTGGGCTCATGCTGTAAAATGAGCTGGCAAAATAGATGAGCATAAGGGATAAAACACATACATCATAGTAGGGCCCACAGAGCACCTTCTAGTAGTGAGTTGCTACTTGTTGATTCAGTAGGCAGCTTGTATAAGTTTGTGTACCAATCAGGTCCATCAATATATTAGGCCCTAACAGTAATGGGAGGCAGATTGGGTGCTGAGGAGCCCACCCTGGTGTATGTACTGTTTTATATCCATGCCATCTATCCGTTTTAACAAATCATTATATGGCATGAGCCAAAAAAATAAAAGTAAAGCACGTTCTAAGCTGAAGAGGACTCTACTACCATAAATAATGGGGCTAATATACCCATCCTTAGACCCTTATTAGGGCCCACCATGATGCTTATTTGCCATCCAACTTGTTCATAATGTCACTAAGACATGGATGAAATATCAGCTTGATCCAAAACTTCTAGCCCCCCAAAAAGTTTTCAATGGTAAGCATTAGATCCCACTAGCTACTTGACGCAGGGGAGGACGTGAGGTCGAGCACCGTCTTCCTCAAGAGGATAATTATTCCGAATCCACGGAACTTCTCTGGACTCCTCACAGAGACTTTCTCGAATCCACGAGAAAAGAGAGCAGAAAATAGAAATAAATTCTAAATAAATTCGAAATAGATTAATGAATGAATAAAAACGAGTTCACAACCCTTTAAATAAGGTACTAAGCAATGGAAAAGAAATCGAATCAACTACAACTAGGACTCTAAATTGCGACTTACTATAAATAGTAAACTTATATTTATAGATCGTGATCTAGCTTGATTTTCCAAAAGTAAGTGTCTTCTTTGCTTCCCAAAACGTTTTCAATTATGGCTAAAAGCCCGACGGATGAAGATAAACAAACTAAAACTTACTATTTATAGTAAAAACGAAATTGAAACAGGGAAACGACCATCAAATCAGGGGTTTCTCGCAATTCCGAGTGTCGCAACCCTGCATAGCTGGGTTGGTTGGCTAAAGTAGCTCGTTCTACCCCAAAATCATATATTTTTCGTCGGCTAACTCATCCCGGATTGTGAGATACGCCTGATTTAAGGTCTGATGGTCCAGATCACTTCTTTCGCCGACTGGGCCTTTTCTGATCCATCTTTGCCATGTAATTGTCCGCGACCCGCTCTACATCACTACCTCATGCTGTGTGGTCCACTTGAGCTTTGAATTTAAATTTTCTTTTAGATCATACCCTAAAACGATACCAAGAAATGAATGGACAATGTGACACTATATATGTACTCAAGTCTGTGGGAAACCGTCGAGATGTGACAATTGAATCCTACGTTCCATGTAATTGAAAAAAAAAAAAAAGAAATGTTGGGTGAATGAGACCAGTCCAAGCTCAGCAGTAAAGGAACTTCACATTTAAAAAATAAAAGTTTTCAAAAAGCTACATATAATTACCATTCCAATCCCTTCCTCAAATTTCTTTAACGGCAGGATGCCTACGCGCGTGAGCAAATGGGTTCGCTATATGGGTGAGCATCATGATGATGTTTATGTAAAATCCATCCTAAACATTGGCTGCATCACCTCATTTTAGGCTAATGGCCCAAAAATCACTCCCATCTATGATCAGGTGAACCACGTGATTGGAAATGGTGTATAAGTCAGATATCCCCCTTCAAACTATTTCCCTTAATATGGCCCATTTAAATCATGGATGGGCTTTATTTTTAGGCCCTGGGCCTAAATTTTGGTGTGACATTTAATGTTGGAATGAATTTCATATAATCATTATAATGAGCATATCAAAATCAAGGGTGGACTACTCTCTACAACTATTTTCTTTGGTGCATCTTACATGAATCAAAAGTCAGCATTAGTTTTTAACTCTTACCCAAAATTGGAACTGTACATGTAATGGATGGAACAGATTTGGCATACATCTCACACTGGGTCTCCCCAAAAACAAATCCCAGCATCCCTCTCCAACCTTATAAGAGAGTATTTAGAAAAAGAGAAAAAAAATTGTATGGATTACTGCTCTTTATTTTGATAGGGCCCACCACAGTGTTTATGCAGGATCCGTTCCAACCATTATGTATTTACTTCCATATTAAGTACAAAGATAAATAAAAAATAATAATAATAAAAGAGCAAGCTGACCTGTCATTTTGGTGGGCAGAATCAAAGAAAACAGTTATGAGAGATACGTCCACCCATATTTTTTATAGGGTCCACCCTAATAATTATATGAAATCCACTTCAACCATTAAATTTCAGACAAAAAATTAAGTGCCAAAAGTTCTATTCATTCGTTATTCAGTTGAGCCACACTAATTGAAACAAGTTAGTGGGCTACCGTTTTCTTATACCTCTCCACCTGAATTATTGATGGGAAGCATTTTTCCCTCACATAGTTTTCAATCACGTAATCAGTGTGAATTATTGATGGAGCTGATTTTTTAACCTGCGGGCTAACACACCTGATGGTGAGGGTAGATTTACATATAAATGGAATCCCCGAGTAAATTATACATTGGTGAGTAGCCTAAACTGCATCCACTCCAATGATGATAGGGGACGCGGATTAGAAACTGACCGGTTGAGTAGCTAGACTCGCTACTAAAGTGACATCACCAACTTTCGTGGGCCCTACCATGGTGTATGTTTTATATTAAGGCATAATCCAAAGAATGAGTCAGATGCAAAGCTGGAGTAGACCCCACCACGGAAAACAGTAGGGAGAGTGACTCCCACCATTAAAAGGTTCCAAGGCCCGCAGAAGTTTTCGGTCAAGCTGATATTTGTGTTTTCCCCTCTTTCATGTCTGCTTTAACACATGAACAAGTTGGATCTCAAATAAACATCATGGTGGACCTTCAGAAGGTTTCAACAGTGGGAGTCACTCTCTCCATTGTTTTTTGTGGTGGGGTCCACTCCAGCCTTGGATCTGCCTCATTCTTTGTATCATGCCCTGAAATGATCTCTTAAAATCTATGGACGATGTGGATACAAAATATACATCATGGTAGGGCCCACATAACTTGATGAAGTCACTTCAGTAACCAGCCTTGCTACTAGAGCTGGGCATCGGACCGAGTCGGATCGGATGGGGTCCAACTCGACTCAGTATGAATTCTACGTGGTCTGACCCGAACTTGATCCGATCCGAGACCGAGTCCGGGTTATCTGACTCGATCCGATCTAGTGCACTGCTAGTCTGACCCGAACCGAGTCCAACTCGGTTAGGAGAACCGAATCGGATTGGGTTGGGTACCGTTTAGATCGGAAGAGAGAAGTGGCCGGTGGTGTATTTGCGTCACTCCTCAGCAAATATTCTAGGTCAAAATATGAGGTATGTGTTATATCCAAACTGTCCATCCATTTGGAGAGCTTGTCTTAAGGCTTGGGTCGAAAAATAAGATACATCTAAAGATCAGTTGGAACACACTGGAAAAAACAATGGGGGATTGATCGTTTACCATTGAAACCCTTTTTCAGATCACGGAAGTTTTGGATCAATATGAAATTTGCTTTTCCACTTCATCTATGTATTTTTAACATTATTAACGGATTAGATGGAAAATAAACATTATGGTGGGGCCATGTAACTTTGATCTCATTTGAGCCGTTCATACAACTCGGAGCTCGAGGCGCATACGCGCTCGTCTTCGCACGACACGTATCTACAACAGGCTGTCACTTGTGCAGCTTGCGTGTGGTCCAAGTTCCCTGCTGTCAGTAGCTAATCCATGTCCACTCATATGATATGGGCCGACACAAGAGATAACGGAATGATAATTGGCACCATTAATGAAGTAGCTTTATAGATCCCTATGATAAAGATTCCGAAATATTGTAAATTCGGTATATATTATTTTTAAATTTTTTTGGAGGAAATTTTCAAAAACAAAAGCCATTGATATGACATACGGTAAATGAGACACTGGACACAATTAGCACCATTTAAGAAATGGTGGTGCCTGTCAAACCGTACACATGACAATATCGCATGGCAAACCAGACCAAACAAATTGTTGGCCTAGTTGATGGAGCACGATGCAAACGTTACCCTCGAAAGACTTTTCTACCATATTTCTCTTTGTTCTTACCAAAGCTAGTCGGAGGAGATCACGTGTAATTTTACAAAAAATGCGTGGTGTATTTGAGACATGGGGAGATATCCAAAGAGGACTTTGTAGTAATATAACTGGCATTTATTAAGAATGGCTGGGCAGAAAGTGGTCTAGACAATAAGGAAGCCTAAGGGGGTATAGGACATGTGACAAGTTTAAAAGTAAAGCTTTATTAGATCAGTAGTGTTGATCGATTATAGTAACTATTAGAACCTAAAAAGTCTTCATATGATAGATTTAAAACTACAAACATAAAAGGAATTAAATAGAAGGGTCTCATACTAACCAAATCAAATCAAATATATCTTTTAATTGCTTTATTGTACCTTAATATTATTAGTTAGTAGCAGTAATCAAGTAGTTGTCAACTTTAGTTGTACTTGAGGTTTACGTTCAAACGTTTGATTCAGTTCGAACACCAAGCAAATTCTCTTTTAGAAAGGCGTTCTACAATTATTCTTCGCAGTTGACTGTAAAAAATTCTTTCTCGTTTTATCTATATTGAAAAAGTCCTTTCATATGGAAGGCAAAGGACCAACCCATCTTCAGAAGATAAACCCCACCCTATGATAATTGTCTGATCATCTTAAACAATGTTATACAAGTGGTTGAATAGGCAACCGGCCTTATTCGATCTCAGTCACATACGGTCGATTCCGACGTATCTACCTATCTTGGTGCTTGGGGCCATAGTTGTTCGGTTGGAATTGAGTCGCACGTTCAATTTTGACACGCCTGCATAAACCACATGATCAATTTTCAAATCAAGATGCAACATCTTTGGCATGCCCTGTAGGACTCTTTCTCTAGTTTACTTACTGGTGTGACATTGCGAATTGACCAATCAGAAAATATGAATAGAATGAGTAATCGAATTATTAGGGCTAAACCCTCGACACCGACCGCACCACCTCCAATTGAGGATATGTCAGTTTAAACAACCCCTTAAATCATTAAATTTAAATGCTAATTCGACACTCAATACCGCCAACTAGGAAGGGGCAACAACCTCTTAGACTCTTTCTCTTAAAGAGATGATGGTCGGACTTTGGGATGTGCAACTGAGCATCCAACATATTAAGGGATATGGGAGATCTCAAGCAGAGTTGGCATAGGCTCAAGCACAACAATTCTATATTCAAATTGAGAATATTAATAGAGTGATGGCTAACCAAATCAAGGCCATGCATTGGTTGATGGCCATCATTACCGAAAGAGCACATACGATGAAATAGTCTAATGCCAAAGTTCTATAAGTAACATGGCTCAGTCACCATTGATACCTCCCATTCAATGGAACATACTTCCTGTTTCGATATAGGATGGACAAAATGCTCCATTGCCCGTCAAGTTCAAGCTACCAAAGCGAGAGGTCAAAAATTTTATGCCTGAAGCTCAGAATTAGGGTATGCTAGGAGGACAACATTTTCAGCATTTTCCTAGAAATCCATTGTTCCATGAGGGGTAGAACTGGACGGGTCCTGATCCACCACCGATGGTTAAACCTTAATGTATGGATCGTAACCAGATCATGCAAATGGTATAATAGGTGGGAGGCCAAGTTCTCGGCCGCAATACTATCCCAATCTACCACAAGCATTATCCTTAATGGATTGACCGATAATACCCATTACTGAGGAATTATCGATAAGATTTTGCACTATTCTCAGGCAATCCTGATCAATCAACCACCAAACACATAGGTGAACTCACTATGCAGTGTGGGGAACCGACTAACAATTTTTATCACAAGTTGCAACTATTTGGTCATTCATTGACGACATTGACCTTCATGTGGTACTCTAACTCACTACCGAATTCAATTCATACCTAGCAGGAGATTGAGGAAAATTTTCATGATCAGTTCTTTTTTTAAGGATAAAGAGATGACCATGATTGATCGCGCATGGGTTTGATAATTACTGAGGGAATCTTACGAGAGCTACATTTATCAGTTCAAGAGAGAAAAATGCCAGTGTAAAGTCATCGCGATCGAGGCCAAATTTGTACAACTTGCACAAGATAGCCTATAATACAAACTACGAAAGAAATTCATCAGAACGGAATTTGTGGATTTATATGATCTAACCAGGAAAGTTTCCAAATATGAAGAACTTCTTCAGGAAGGAGACAAGGAAAAGAGCTCGACAATCGAGACATATTATCATGACCCTAACTACGAGGTTGTGATTGCCAAGGTAGTGGAAAAGAAGCCACATATACACTTAGAGCTGGTTAAAGCAAAAATAGTTGTGTCAATCACATAAAAGGCTTAGAAGAAATATACTTTTGATATTACCCTGGCCGATGACATATTTGAAATACTACTAGCCGGGAAGTTTAGTAAAGTTCCCAGTAATCACAAAATACCAACAACTAATGAATTGAAAAAGTTGAGTATTAAAAATGGCATGGTACGCATTTTCATTCCACTAACAAGTGCATTGTGTACAGGATCATCGTCCATGATAACATCAATCGGAGATTGTTGAAATTCCCTAAGAATGACGAAGAAGTGATACTAATCGATATTGATTCGTTCCCACTTAATATGGATGATAACATGATCGCAGTGAATCTATGAAAATTGGGTCAACCACGACAGAGGGTTGATCTTGGTCTTGGTAATTACCATGGCGCGTCACGATGATCGAGGTCAAGACGATATCAGTTCCATGTAGCGATCACGTATTTCGTAGAGCGATCGAGAGCAATACAATATAGCAGCCAAGACTCGTAACTATATTATGTGTATTATCGCTGGATCCATAGTCCCTTGTTCCCCTCGCTTTTCTATGATACCGTTAACCTTCATATGGAGGTCTACCAGGCTTATCTTCATTTCACCTACTTCCTCTTTCAAATTATCTCGATCCTGCGTCACCATATTGAGCTTATCTACAATAGGGATTGTCTTCTTAAATGCAATCTTGCCTACATTTCCACCTATACCCTACATGCACCCTCTACTATCACTCCCAATTGACTGTAATTAGAATTGCAAGTCGATTTATTAGAGAATGCATGAGTATAAATAAACTCAAGTATTTGAAGGACAAGCATATATACCTGTGTATGGGCATCATCTACATTAGTCATCCGAGATGCAGGATTACTACTCTGAATCGAATTTATTTTTTCCTATGACAACATCCAAAAGAAAAATTAGCAACTGAAAGTCACATTTAAAATTCATATAGATAATGACAGGATGTACGATGGTTGCACTTACAAAGGTTTTAAGAAACTGTAATTTGTCATCCTTTGTTGTATGGGCTCTAATGTACACATCAACCCTACCAACCTCGGCATCACTAGTAAGATTCATCTCAATTGCCTTTTCCACATTACATACATGCTAAAACATATTAGTAATGGAATTAAATGACTAATAATTTTAAATAATCATCATAAATAAAGTAGGATATATATTTTAAGACATGTACCATCTGATGACGTATGACAGCCATGCCACGCCGCCCAAGTGTAGAAGGGCCAACTTGTTTGGCCTGATTGGATGCATTTCTTGCATTTAATTCCTTGAATTCATTTGTATTACGTTGATCCACAAAGAGTGTCCAATCCTCGATAGGCACACCAACAGGGGCTATGTAAGACCTGTATCTTAGACTGTATCGTTCTATAGCTTCTGCGATCCTTCCGGTCGAATTCCGGCAACCCGCGATCTGTTATCGGCATTTGCACGCGATCTTGAGTCGTGTCGAGTATATATGAGTCGGCTTGACTAGAAACTTGTACCACTATGACCGCATTGTCGCTGCAATTTCAATGCCACGTCTCGTGCGTCAATGCGATGCTTAGATCAGAAGTTGTGGCCTGCGCATTATAATAGTTGTAGACTGCACTTTACGGGACCCACCTATTGTAATGACACAATTTTTTAAGCCATCATGGGGTGATGTGGTAGGTAATCATTTCTTCTCCTTTTCCTAAAAGTCAACACCTCCCCTTACCTAAGCATTTATGATGGCCTTACATCATTATGGCAAGCAATAACTTCTCTCTCCCTCTTTTCTCTTTCTCCCTCCCTCTTTCTTCTTTATTTTTTTCCTCTATTGTTGTAAGCTTGGGACGTCCGAGCAACCTAAAATCCAGCCATCTCCCACCCATTCTCCCTACTAATCCGGCCCACCAAACCCCATCTCGATTGTTAAATCACCCTCCTTGGAGCTCTAAAACCTATTGAAGGAAGGAAGAGTTCAAGATCTAGAAGTGGGTGCTTCTTTCTCTCTCTCTCTCTCTCTCTCTCCCTCTCTCTTTCATTATTTTGGTGTGATGATGTGGCCATGTGGCCCACCCGGATGTACCCCACCTTGATGATGTGATGTCTAAGCCGTCCATCAAATGGACCCCACGGCCGTCCAAGCCATGTGGGCCCTACTTAACGGTGATGGGAAAACACAAATATAAGGTTGACCCAAATCAAGTGGGCCACGCCCACGTGGTCCCCACACGTGGGACCCACCTTGAGTAATATACAGTCTGTCTAGCATCTAGGACTAGCGTCCCTGGACGCTGGATGTCTTTCATTGGAGTGTGAACAGATAGTGAGGTGTACTCTCTGCCAAAAAAAAAAGGAGAAAAAAAAGGGGTTTTAAGACTTTTGGGTGGGCCACTCATACAGGCCCCTATTTGACGTATGGATCTAATCCACGCCATCCATCCCATTTCCCAAATCATTTTAGGCATTGAGCCAAAAAATGAAGCCGATCCGATTTTCTGTTGGGCCATAGCATAATAAATAACATCTTTATCATTGAAATACTCCTTGATGTTTTTATACACCAAAAAAATATTGGATATTGGGCTTGTTTGATCCGTCTCAGGCCATGGAATCCAATGGGTGGAGTGGATCCACCTGATGCGGGCCCTACCTATGAAAAACCATAGAAACCCCATTTTTCAAAAAAATAAAATAAAACGAGGCAGCCGCAACAGCCGTTAGAGGATGCCAGCGGCGTCCTCCTGCGTGTAATGGCAGGCAACGGACCATGGGTTCCAAACGTGGGGCCCACTTGAGATGTGTAGGACATCAACACCGTGAAATTGGTGCCCCCCTTTCTGGTCGGTGGTCCCTCCAAAGATCAGCCATATACGTAACTCAGGTGGCCCACATCATAGGGGACAATGGGTTTGAAGGACTGCCATTGAATCCCTTTTGGGTGTCCTAGAAGCTTTGGATCCATTATGAAATTTGTTTTTTATATTCATCCAGGTCCATGTGACCTTATCAACAGATTGGATGGCAAACAAATGTTATGGTGGGCCCCATGTGGGACCCACAATGATGTATGTGTTTTATTCGCACCGTCCACAACAATGGACGGTGGAAACCACCGTGTATGTGTTTTATCAATGCCGTCCAGGTAGTTGTTGGACAGCCAGTAGGCCCTACCCTTGATGTTTGTGTTATATCCAACCGTCCTTCCATTTGGTGGGCCACATGCGTGGACCCTACCATGAGGTATGTGACCCACCATAATGCATGTGTTGCATCCAACCATTTGGCAAGTTTGGCTTACAGGCTTGAGACTAAAAATAAGTTAGATCTAAAGTTCAAGTGGACCCCATCCTAATTTATGTATTTGATCTCTACCATCCAGATATATGGGACGGTGGGATCCACCTGATGAACGTGTTACATCCTCACCGTCCAGACAGCATGGGACGGTGGGGCACACATGATATATATGTTATATCCTCATTGTCCACATGTGGGACTCCCATTAATGTATGTGCTTTACTCACACCATCCACCTGCCAGGCCCACCTTGATGTGTATGAGGCCCATTGTTGAGCCCACCTTGATGTAAGTATCTTATATCCACACCGTCGGTATTTGGATGGTGGTAGGTGCATCACACCATGATATATGTGTAATCCACTCCGTCCATCCATTCACCTGGACTAGTGGGCCACACGTGTGAACCCACCTTGGGATGGAAGCTGACCGACTGGTGTACTTTACATCAGCTATATGGCTGATGTATTGACGTCAGCAAGTTACGTGGGTCCCATTTGAACCGTGGACACCACCTTGATGTATTCATTTCATCTACACTGTCCAGATAGTGTAGGACGGTGTTGGACAATGTTTGGATGGTGCAGATTTACACGGACAATGTATGGACAATGCTGATCATCATTAGTAGGCCATGTGCCCCATAGAATGATACTGAGCGGTGATAAACATGTTACACTTACAACTTTTGAAATGATTTTGGTGCGGCCCATGTGATGAGGCCCACCTTGATTGTATGTATTTTGTATCAGTTGTCCATTTGACAAGCTATGTGGGGTGCACCGTGATCCGTTTATAATCCACACCGTCCAGCTATCAGGTGGACCACATAGTGGGAAACAGTGGTGAATTGAATAACTACCCTTGAAACCCCTTTTAGGTCATAGAAGCTTTGGATCTGTATGAAATTTGTTTTATCTCTTATTAAGGTCTTTGTGACCTCATAATTAGATTGGATGGGGAGTATACGGTGGGCCCTACCTTAATGTATTTATGGCCCATCCGTGGGGCCCACCCTGATGTATTTCTGGCCTATCCATGAGGCCCACCTTGATGTATTTATGGCCCATTCGTTAAGGCCCACCTTGATGCAATTGCGGCCCATGTGATGCGGCCTGATGTTCTGTATATTTAAGGCCCATGTGATGGGCCCACCTATCATGTATTGAGGCCTATGGTTCATGGCCCATTGTGATATACTTGAAGCCCATTTGGTACGACCCAATGTAATGTATTTATGGTCCTTGGGATGCGGCCTGCTTTGATGTACATGAGGCCCATTGGCACGGCCTGATTTGATATAGATGAGGCCCACTCGATATATGAGGCCTAGTATTGAGGCCCGTACGATGAGGCTCATATGATATATTTGAGGCCCAAGTACAAGGCTCACCTATTGTGTATTTAAGGCCCAATGTGATGTATGTTGGCCCATATGATGAGGCCGATGTGACGTAAATGAGGCCCATCATGATTGTATGTGAGACCATGGACCCACTATATGTTTGGCCCTATGTAGGTCACTCCTTGGGAGCAATGTTGGTTAGATGTCCACATTGATGGACAATGACGATTAGATGTCCTTATTGTGACCTTCCCTTAGGCCTTGTTAGGCCCATTCTCTTCGTGGGTTAACCCAAATAAGTGGGCCCTATTTGCCATAGATGGATGGCTCCATGCTATCGGATTTGATATAACCATGGCCAAGAGCAGATCTTTGCATTATGGTTGATTGGTTGTCCATCTATGGACCCCGCCTTATTTATATATACTGGTTGTTGGTGCTGATTATCGATGTTGATTATCGGTATCGATTATCGAGGCCAATTTTGATTTGTCAAGGCCGATTGTCGAGACCTATATGATGTATATGTGACCCGTAGTTGAGGCCCATTATGATGTATTTGAGGCTCATGGGCAAGGCCATTGTGGTGTATTTGTGGCCTATGGGCAAGGCCCATTGTGAAATATATTAGGCACAAGATGCATAACCCATTTGATGTATTCGATACCCATGTGTAGGGCCCATATGTCATGTATTTGAGGCCCATGATCAGGGCCCACCTGTTATGTATATGTGGCCCTTGAGTAAGGCCCATTGTGTTGTATATTAGGCCTTTATGTGAGGCCGTGGGCCCATTATATGTTTGGCTCTATGAAGGCCATTCCTTGAGGGCAATGTTGGTTAAATGTCCACATTGTCGAAGCTAATTGCTGATACCGATTGTAAGTATGTGACATTATAGCATCATAATACATGCCCATATGCATCATCTACATATTTTTTTATGAGATATGATTAACCATCACATATGACATAGTACCGGTTGTTTGCAGGACTCCCTGATATGAGAAGTTGCCCCACATGAGCACGCGGTATGCACAGGTTGATGCATGACTGGATTGTATGACTCATGCATCTTGCATTGTGATTACTGTACGCCCTAGCGACATCAGGGCTGTAGCCTCCACAGGCATATCATGGATGGTCAGATGGGACACCGAAAATCTATTCTACATGAGGTGTTATACATGTCCTTGGGTGAAAGTCCCAGAACCCTCTTGATTCCAGAGGTTACTCCAATGTCTAGACCTAGTGGATGCATGAGCACATGAGGGCCGTATATCGTTAGGCCGCATCTCCTACTGTGTCGTGGTCGGATGGAAGGGGGTACAGCCTTACCTGCTCGAGAGGAGGGGGCAATGCTAGGCTGAGTCTGACTAGCTCGAGGAATAGGTCCGTTATCGATGAGTCGGGGCCGATATTGGCAAGCGGATAGTGAGGTCTCTTCTACTCACCTTATTGCGCGCGATGGGGCGGCAATCTGGTTTGGAGTGTAATAGACCCCGTTGATTCCCCAGAGAGAAACCGTACTGATATGTGGACTTATTGAGCAGAAATTACATACTCATTCATTCATTCATTCACCATCCACTTGGGCTGGTGGTGCGCAACTATTGTTACGCGTACCTTCGTAATGGCCAGAATTTTGGTTGGGAGGCACAACTAACCTAAGATCAGGAGTTTGCCATATTAAGTCTGACTATCCAAATTTAAGTATGGGACTGGTTTGGATAGAAGTCCCTTGTGATGGACCCCATAGCCTGCGATACAACATACTATCATCCCGACTTCACACTCCAGCATGGTCATTCCATTTACACCGCATGTTGCATTACATCTTCGACATCTAATATTTGGCTCTTTATGACTCCTCATTTGCATAATTGATCTGTATTACATACTCTGATATTTTATGACTCATGGACTTATCAGTATTTCTACTTACTTTGATAATTTATGATATTGTCAGTATTTCTGCTTACTCTGATAATTTATGATCTTGTCAGTATTTCTACTTTGATAATTTATGATCTTGTCAGTATTTCTGCTTACTTTGATAATTTATGATCTTGTCTGTATTTCTGCTTATTCCAATATTGTACGATTTATGGACTACCAGTATTTTCAGTATTGAATTATTATGGCATTATATTGAATACTTAGTAATTATCTTGTGCACACACTTACACAACCCTCTAAGCTTTTTATAAGCTTATGCATGATAGATGTGTGCAGGTGATGTTAGGTTGCAGCAATGTTGAGCTTAAAGCGTGCAACAATTTTTTGGAGCTTGGTTTTCAATTTATGTATTTCCCTTTCAGCATTGTATTCAAATGATTATATTAGTGGATTGTGATGATGATGTTACCTTTGTGAATTGGGTAATCTTGTGGTTATGCTTATTATGAGTTAAATGTAAAAAAAAAAAAAAATCCTCCTTGTAGGATCCCAGGATCGGAATCTGGCGTATGGACGCTATAAGTCGAGAATGGGGTACTACGGAGGCTGTCGGCATTGGATTCGGCGATCGGGATTCCTATGAATCCGATCTCTGGGTTTGGGGCGTGACAGGATGGAGATGACTTCACAACTGCAGGATCCTTATCCTTAATATACTTTAAATGCAACTGGTTCTTGTAATTTCTCCAAGAGGTGATCACGCATTCACGAACGTAATCTATCATCGCATGTTGGTTATTCTGAGAATCATAACTACACTCCAAGCTGTCAATGACCCTCTGAAGGTGCTTAGGAGGCACCTGGCGAAAGTTTGTGTAGGTGATCGGGATGTGGGTGCGGGTGAGAACACCAATGCATGAATTGAATGTGACTTGATTTATATCCCCTGCATTCGGTTTCCCAAATTCATTAGTTGTAATGAGCCTCTTTAATGAAGTCTTCTCATTTAATTCTCAACCTCGCGTAGGACCTCTCTTCTTAGACAATGAAGATGACAACCTCTCTACATAAAATGGGAAATTAGCTACACACGTTTCATCATCACCAATATAAAAGAAAATTAAATGCTAAGGTTAAATGGAAGAAAAATATAAAAGTTATCTTATTAACTATGGCATCTTCATGAGCTGCATCCCCTAGCGGCTCTGTGCCGAATGACTCTGCCTCAAGATCCATATGCCTGTTTCATCAAACCCAAGCATAAAAAAGAAGATATGAGACTAGACTATCCAATACATCTTTGAGGGCTGCATCGCTTAATGCTACAAACCTAATAAGGGAAACAAATGATTGTAGTTAACTTCCAATTCATTCAAATAAAGGGACTGGACTCCAAATCACAATTAGGTAGCTCCTAAGTTGGATTTGAAAGGAATGTTTTTCCAATTTGAGAACCATTCCATCTCTCTGGATCATGATTTGAGAATGATAATGAAATTGTTTATGACGTGTTTGGATACAAAACTACCAAACTGTGAACAACTTACTTCAATTAAAGTAAATGACCAAATCATTAGAAAAATATTTAAAAAATCAAGTTAAGAAAGCATCCCTAAAATTTAGACCATTGGACTGTCTTTTTAATCAGTTCATTTTCCATGTACAAGTGTGTTTATGTGATCAGTGGACTAAAATGATTTTTTGTCCAGGGCACGCATGTTCACAGCATGCTAATTGCTTATATCTCTGACAATTTTCACATCCAATAGTAGAATCAGGCCTGCATAGTAGAATTACATTAAGCAATCATCAAGAAATGCCTATTGCATACATAATTAACTTGCACCAAACATTAGAGTAGCATACTCATCTGAGTGATAAATTTGGACTGTTGGATATTTTTTTTTTCTATTTCGAGCCACCAATGGTTCTCATACATGTTTGGACAGTTTAATTTCGACGTGCATGTATGGATCATTTTACTTAGTCATATTGAAGAGATTCACTCAAATACATCCTGACATAATGCAATAAGATACATCAGGACCTAGCCGTAGGACTAAGGTTTTTTTTTTTTTTTTTTTTTCAATGACCCAAACTGTGTTGTTGAGGGCTCTACTTGGATGGGGATGTTTTTTCATAGTAGCTTATGTCAGATTATAGGTAGAGTTAGTAGGACCTGCTGAGAAAATTTTCAAGAAAATGAAGAGTGTTGATTAAACAATTCTGATTGTGAAAACAATTCCTACAGATAGAAAAACAACATTTTAATGCTAAAGTAATATTTAGACAATGTAGGAAACTTAAAGAACCATGAATTCCAAGGGTTTTAACAAACAAGCATCAATGAATCAGGGGTTAGGACTGCTCAACTAATCTGATTTTCAGACTGTAACTTAGCAACAATGGTTTCCACAACGTAAAACCATAAGCCCATCTCATCATTACCAGCCTAACAAGAGTCAAACCCACAATAAAAAACATCAACAAAAATAAAATTAGACAAAGGTAGAATGCAACAAAGATAAAAGCCATTGAGTTTCATCGGGTGCACAGTGAAAAGCCTTTCTTGTACGTGTAGTACATGTGTACAATGATCAGGACAATTGCTTTGCGGTCACCAGGTGGACTACCCACACCCAAAATGCAAGGCAATCCAAATGGGTGGCCATCTGGTCAGTGGCCTAAAAAGGTACAGTTAACTCAAAATACAAACATCCATCCACATTCAACAGGCGAAACTTGCCATAAATGGGTGGATAGAGCAGTCCAATCTTTGTGCAGATGAGAAAAGTAAGAGAACATGGTAGGCATCGAGGAATCCATCTTTTAATATCTATGTCATCTGACTCTTTGTAGGCCATGAAAGCTAGCATCTAACATAAAAAAATGTTGAATGATGACGTGGTACATGAATTGTCGCAATGCCGACGGCTAAAAACATCACTTTACTTTATAACAATGTAAAATTAGCAGCATCGAGTTCCAATTTAAGTATAATAAAGAGATGAGTAGAAAAAGTAGTAAATATTTACCATTACATTAATATAATAATGGGAAAATAAAAATGGTCCTAAATCAAAAAACTTTCGTTACATACATAAAAGCACCAACAAATCAACTTTTTCTCCCTACTCACTTTCTTTTCTTTTTCTTTTCAACAACCACACAAATATCTTCATTGTCATTGAATAACAACTTGCCACCCATCTCTACTTCAATGAGATTAGGTCCTACTTCAGCATTAGTTATAACCCGTGTTTCTGATAAAAGGCTCATTTCATCTTCGACGAAAATCTTTCTTGGAACCTCTAAGACCACATGTCAATCAGGATTTTTTAGATCTCTGGAATAGAAAACCTACACGGCATGCTCCGCAAGAATCAACAGATCATCACCCACTTGGTCTGAACTGAGAAGATTAGACAAATTAACCAATCTCAAATTCCCTTCAGCATTGAAAGAAACACCTTGATGTGTCACCTTCACCCAATCACACTTTAGTAGGACTAGCTTGTACCCTTCTCAGTACTCCAGTTGGATGATTCTGCGGAGGACCCTATAATAAGGTACAGATTCATCCACTGTATTCTTGTCCTTAGCACTAGATCAGAAGGTGGTCATACTCTTTGTGCTAACCCCACTGTTCTGGTTCATTTTATTCTCTTCGTAATCCTTGGTAATGAAAAGGAAACCGTTGGTACAATACTTGTTGTACTGTATTGCAAAAGCCTTTGGTCCCCTAACTATATCTCCGAAGACTTCATTACTTGATTCATCCAAGTCTAGCTATTTCTTCAACCAAGGTATGAACTCATCATCACTCGCCACCTTAGTCCTCTTCCTGGCAATTATAGTGCATTGATTCAAGAAATTAGCATATTTCCTGCATGTTAAGAAGGTTGTAACAAAATTGACAATTTTTTTTCTCATAAATGTTGTTACAATCATGTTGAATCAAATTTGAAAAAAATGAAGAAGATATATACATACAAGCTAAGTTTAGTGCTTACCCTTGCCATGTATCATAGTTGGGTTGACTCTTCAGTACCCAGGTGTGAGCCTGCTCGTATTCAATACCTTCTAAAATGATACTTTAACCAGGGCCAACTGGGCTAACCTCGTCAACATTGAAGTCATTAACAATATCTTGCAACTTCAGCTGGAGTGAAATTGATCCGTCAAACCGCTTTTCTAGTTTCTCCAAGAGGTTTGTATTATTTTTGCCTCTATATTGGTTGCAGTATATAAGTGTCTCCTCTTGAATGTATCGTTCTTCTATACAATCTTCAGGTCGTGTCTTATTGCGGACGTACGCCTTAAACATCTTCATGAACCTACAAGAGTTAACAACACATTAAAAAATGTAATTGTAGATGATGGGTAGGTTTATTCACATTAAAATCATATCATACCTTTCGAATGGATACATTCATCGATAGTAGATAGGACCACATACACGAGCCTCATAAGCCAAGTGGATAAGTAAATACATCATCACTACAAAAATTGAAGGAGGGCATATAATCTTAAGCTCACATAATGTCCTTGTCATGCCCTTCTCGAGAGCCATTAACATTTCAATATCTATGGTTCGCGAGCATAGGGCATTGAAAAAGGTACAAAAGCTTCTAATTATAGTGCGCATATGCTTACTATCCCTGAATGCATGTTGGATCAAAATTGGAAGCAGATGTTGCATCAACACATGGTAATCCTGAGACTTCATTCCTTTTAAATCCACACTATCTTCATTTACGATGTTCTTTCAATTCCACTAAAACCACCGAAACATGAAGCTCACGTAAAGTCTGGATGAAAAGTTTTTTCTCTTATTTTCAAAGCAAGAAAGGACCTCATTTTTGGATCACCTTGCCATTAGTATTTTCTAGCCATAGACGCTTCTTTATTCCTAACCACTTCAAGTCTCTACGTGCGTTAACGTCATCCTTGGTTTTTCCAGTTATGTTCAACATTAGTGCAATAAAAATTTCACAAACATTATTCTCAATGTGCATAACATCAAGGTTATGGCATACGTGAATATCCTTCCAGTACTCTAGATCATATTATATGGACCACTTCAAGAAGCATGCTGATTTAGCATCATCAGCTTGTTCCTGTCCTCATTTTGTACCCATTTGTTTCCTCTTTCCGATCTTCCCCCGCTGCACATTTAGTTTCGCAGTGATGCTTTCGACCTCAATCTCAGTCAGACGAATCGGTTGTGGTTGCGGCTCCACCTTCTTATTGAAGGTGCCCGCACTTGTGTCCTTTTTGGCCTCGTCGTTTAGTGGCAACCACCTTCTGTGACCCATATAAATATGTTTCTTTCCATGGTGTAGTCGCAAGGAATCTGTGTGAGGACCACATAGAGGACAACCATACTTACCCTTGGTTCTATAACCAAAAACATTATCATATGCAGAAAAGTCGTGAATTGTCCACAGCAAGATGACATGCAAGTTGAACCTATTTCCATGGTATGCATTGAATGTCGTCATCCCCTTCCACCAAAAGTCTTGTAACTTAGCAATCATTGGCTCCAAATATACATCAATATCCTTCCCGGGCTGTCATGGTCCCTCAATGAGCAAAGTGAGCATAGTAAATTGCAGTTTCATACATAATTATGGTGGAAGGTTATACATCACACACATAATAGACCAAGAACTGTACGATGTGTTGAAAGTGCCAAAGGGGTTAAACCCATCCATGGCTAGACCTAATCGAACATTTTAAGATTCTGCTGAAAAATCCTTATACTTATTGTCAATAAACATCCATGCGCTGGAGTCCACCAGATGCCCCATCTTTCCACTCTGCATTTTTCCAGTTAAGTGTCAGGTCATCTCCTTTGCCATCCATGACACACTATACATTCTTTGTAACCTTGGTGTTAATGAAAAATACCTTAACACCTTCGCAGGTATTTCAGCTCGTCTCGACTTCAAATCAACTCCTGTCTTGTACCTAGAAGTACCACAGTTTGGAAAACTCTTCTTCGTCTTATGCTCTCTCCAATATAACATGCAATCATTTGGACATGCATGGATCTTCTGGTAATCAAGACCCAATTTTGTAATGATCTTCTTCGGTTGGTAGGTATTAATTGGAGTCTTATTACCGCATGGCAAGATACTCTGGAGTAGTTGAAGAAGAGTTGTAAAGCTTTGTTCACTCCATCCATGGTTCACCTTTAATTTAAAGAGTTGTACTATGAAAATCAGCATGGTGAATTTGTGACAACCAGGATAGAGCTCAGTCATTGCATCTCATAGATTTGCTTCAAACTCATTGGTTGAAGCATCTCCAGCAACGTATTCAGTTTCAAGGGTGAGTTCTTCTTGAATAACTTTGTCCAGGTTATTACCACCGAGGTCTTCAACAAACGCATTAACAATGTTGTTTAAGTCTGCAACACTAGGGTACTGGTGAGAAGTTGATGCACGTTCAGTACACTTGGGTGATGCATGCTCACCGTGCATGTTCTACACCCTATATGTTGGATTAAATCCATATTTAATCAGATCTATCACCACATCATCGATTGGGCAAGGTAAACGTAGACATCTACATCTAGTACATGGACAATGAATGGTTTCTCTACCAGGAAGATGTTCTTTTACGAACTTCACAAAGCTCATAATACCATTTATAAATTATGGGTTTGGGTAATGTAGAGTAATCCACTCCCTAGAGTCCATTGGATACGACCTGTAGGTAGGTACACAAGTATACCTAATTTATCATCCAACTAACTATTGACAACATTTATAAAAATAAAAGATATACAACCAACCTTATATAACAACTTGCAACTTAACGAACTAGGAACCGTCATGCACCATAATTTCTTACGGCAGAGTGAGTTCTGAGGAGTTACAAGTTGGATTTATACAAAAGAATATAAATAAGTCTAATTCATTGTAGTTTTCTGTATTATATGTTCGATGTATGTTTACTTCTATTCTATTCTTTTATTTGGTGTGTGCTTTTAGGACTAGACTGTGAATAATAGGCAATTACAAAAAATAAAAAATCAAGTGGTGTAGATTCAACATACATATTTATTACCCTGATTTTTTATGTTTACGTACGTTGAGCACTAATTATTTAATAATGCATATGATTACATGTCCATCCAAGTCCAGTAATGGTCAAGCATAACAAGTTGGAATACATAGTCAAATACGCATATGGTAGACCTATGCATCCACAGCCAATTAGATGAAACTGTCAATTTCTCAAAGATTCGGTGTTGAGTTACAGTGTGGGAGAATTTGCAATGAATATGTAAATAAGATGCAAGGTATTTGCATGCAATAATTCAAGCCATAGGAGGTATTTAAAATATTGAGAAATTAGAAGAGAGGTGTTGACAGTTATCTTTAGAAAAAACTGCAAGAAGTTTTCCTTTGGCAGCCTTATATTATATGAAACGATGGGTACCCAGGCCATCTCTCATAAATCAAGATTGGACAGTGTGCTATCACCTTGATTCAAAAAATAAATAAATAACCATCTGATCATTAGCTTGCAAGAAGGCACGATTTGAGCAGCAATCCAAATTCAACCATGATGCAACTTGTCCATTGACTGTCAGTTTTGGTCTATTGCCTATTCACGTGATGGCCCATTAAATCAACTGTTCCAATCATGAGAAAGTTTATCATGTTAGGTTTGTTTGGGTTGGCTGCAACTAAGAGCTGCTTAATACGTCAATATTTATTTTTATTCCCTTGTAAATTGTGATTTACATGACAGGCTTACATTATTGTAAT
This sequence comes from Magnolia changhungtana, assembly GCA_030180095.1. NCBI lineage: Eukaryota > Viridiplantae > Streptophyta > Magnoliopsida > Magnoliales > Magnoliaceae > Magnolia > Magnolia changhungtana. The sequence goes on along the minus strand of JASAUF010000064.1, from coordinate 450,825 downwards.
AAAGAAATATTTATGCTATGATTTGGCAGTCTTAAGCTCGCTTGATTTTCTACGCTTTGATTTAGCCATTCGTGATCCATTTGGTTGCTAAAAATGACAAATAACACTTAAGAAATTTTCGATAAAGGAATTGTAGAAAATAATTACTCAAAAAAGAAAGAAGGAATTTTATAAAAGAAACTAACATTGATATCATAGTAAACCAGAATTAAAGATTACTAGACCCGAGCTTTTGCGTTGAATGCTTGAGTGGGTTATCAGTTCTAAGAAGTGGGGCCCATGGTTCAATAATCCAGACAATTGATCCGGTGGGAATCGGAAGTGGATCATGCCCAAAAGTCTTCGGGACCGAAGATCCTCACTGCCAATCTTGGGACAATTTTCAGTTTAATGTGGACTATTGCTTTATTTCTCTAATTAACCATCCATTTTTAAGCCATAGGATTTTCTTGTTGAAGAGACCTTTGGGGAATGGTCCATCCAAGATGGCACTCAACATATGGATGATCTGGATTAAACAAACTATTGATTGATTTACAACTGCTGCAAGTTGATAGTTTTTTTTTTTTTTTTAGTTCATCATCCTATTTAGTTAAAGGCAAAAGCAAAAAAGAAATAATTTTGAAACAATCAAATTACCTGTATCAACATTTACAAACTACAATTGCATGATTCATTCAAGGTATAAGGTAAAATCACATACATAAAAGCCACAAATTTTCCTGAAGAAGAAGAAGAAAAAAAAAACAGAAAACTACCTTTCAAATTTCATTTCACGAAAACCTTTTGAAAATATTAAAAAATTTAGCAACAAAAGAGAAGAATCTACAAGAAGAAAAGAAATCACAAATCAAAACTAATTTACATAGGAGGTTCTGCCCCAGTAGCCCTTAAGTTGCTATATTGTTTTTGCAATGCAGGATTTATGCATGAAAAGAGTGATGCCTTCTTGGGTTTGGGTTTGGTACCGAAGATGAAGTACCGTAGAGGAATTTTGGCGCTACTGAATGCATTCCTCGCGTTTTTAGCCCTACTGAATCCAATCACAGGAATTGTTACAGAAAGCTGGAGCTAGAAGCTACAATTCGGGAAGTGATGGATCTAAAGCACAGATTGTTAACTACAAATGATGATAAGAATGCCTTATCCATGGAAAACCTTGGTTTTTGGGCAAGGTAAAACAAGCAGATTAAGCCATGATGTTTTTGTTTCATTCACACCAACTAACTATTGACAACATTTATAAAATTAAAGGATATACAACCAACCTTATATAACAACTTACAACTTAACCTGCTGGGAACCGTCATGCACTGTAATATCTTACGGCAGAGCGGGTTTTGAGGAGTTACAAGTTGGATGTCTACAAATTATACCTGATTCGGTAAGTTCTTATCTGCAGTAGGAGAAGTAAACTTCTAACGAATAGGATTATATTCCTAAAATAAAACAAGCACCATCTTTAAATTCAAGCTATATCAAAACATCACAGATATATGGTTCATTTGATAAAAGAGGCATTTAACGTTCTACAGAAGCAGTTGATGCACCACATAATCCATTGCATTGTCATAATCCATATTGTTTATTTGAAAAAAGGGTTTCCGCTTTGCTAAATATAAAAGAAAATTAGGGATGATTTATTATTATTATTATTATTATTATTATTATTTTTAGCTAAAGGAACCACAATCATGATAAAAATACCAGTCATAAGGGCCTTGAGTAAAATAATACATCTTTTTGTTATCTTCTCAAATTAGTCAAGGAGTTTGTACTCTTCCTATCTTTTTATGCATATCAATAAATTTCTAATCATACTAGTCTCTGTCTAGATATGCTAATTGTCTCTATCTAGAGGTGTTAATTATCTCTATCCCATTTGGTAACAGACCATGTACTGTCCTCATACAGTTTACATGTGAGCCAAAATTTCGGCAGCACTTCCCCTTCACTACGCCAAAATAGCGAAAAAAGGATGGTCTAAAACCATCTCAAATGACCAAAAAGGACGGTCATGGATCGTCACATAGGCCGTCAAATTTTCACGTGTCCTATTACTTAAAGGATGGTTGAAAACCGTCATTCTTATTGACAAAAAAAAGACGGTCATGGACCATCCTAAAAAAGGACGGTCATGGACCATCTCTTATGAGCCTTAAAAGGACGGCCATGGACCGTCCTTTAAAAGGACTGTCATGGACCATCCTTAAAAAGGACTATTATGGACCATCTCTTATTTCCCTTAAAAGGACGGCCATGGACCATCCTTTAAAAGGACTGTCATGGACCGTCTCTTATGAGCCTTCAAAGGACGATTATGGACCGCCCTTTAAAAGGACAGCTATGGGCCGTCTCTTATGACCCTTAAAGGACATTTTCAAATTTGACCTGTTACAATATATTTCATCGTATTCTTCCTGATATACACCTGTTATACAATATATTTCATCACATTCACATTCACATCCATCTAAACCCAAACTACGTAAATCCATCCAAACATAAACTACATTCATCCAAACACAAACAATCTTATCCACATTACATTCATCCACGCATAATACATATAAGTTTAACTTCATAAGTTTTTTTTTAAAAAAAGGAAAAAAATCAGCAACAATTTTCTTTTTGTTTTTCATCTAATAAAAAAATATTCAACCAACAAAACATTATAATTCAGAATCATGAAGAATTGCAGAAACTTCTTCTAAAAAGTGGGCACTTTTTTAAAATAAAACTGATCATTAAAATAAAACTAATATGAGCAAATAATGCAAAAAAAAAAATGTTTCAATTAATAGAAACAACAATAAAAATTAAAGCTTTGTAAAAAGAGGTATTTGTTAAAAGGGATACATTCTTGTTTGTTGCCATGTGATTGGGCTACATTATTACAGCAATCAGGTTCGGGTTCGGGTTCAGGATCAAATTTAGGTTTGGGTTTTCAAGTTTAGGTTTAGGTTAGGGAGTTGAGATTAGGATTAGGTGTAGGTCTAAGTTTAGGGATTTGAGAATACATTTAGGTTTTAGGTTTAGGTTTAGGTTTTAGGTTATAGGTTTAGGTTTAGGTTTAGGTTTTAAGTTTAGGTTAAGGTTTAGGTTTAGGTTAAGGTTTAGGTTTAGGTAATTGAGAATCGGTTAAGGTTTAGGTTTAGGAAATCGGGTTCAGGTTCGGGATCGGGTTTAAGTTTAGGTTTTCAAGTTTAGGTTTAGGTTTAGGTTAGGGAGTTGAGATTAGGATTAGGTGTAGGTTTAGGTTTAGGGATTTGAGAATACATTTAGGTTTTAGGTTTAGGTTTAGGTTTTAGGTTTAAGTTAAGGTTAGGTTATAGGTTATAGGTTATAAGTTTAGGTTATAGGTTATAGGTTAAGGTTTTAGGTCTTATAAGCTATAGGTTTAGGGAATTGAGAATATGTTAAGGTTTAGGTTTAGGAAATCGGGTTTGGGTTCGAGATCGGGTTTAGGTTTGGGTTTTCAAGTTTAGGTTTAGGTTTAGGTTAAGGAGTTGAGATTAGGATTAGGTGTAGGTTTAGGTTTAGGGATTTGAGAATACATTTAGGTTTTAGGTTTAGGTTTAGGTTTTATGTTATTGGTTAAAGTTTACGTTTTAGGTTTAGGTTAAGGTTAGGTTATAGGTTATAAGTTTAGGTTATAGGTTATAGGTTAAGGTTTTAGGTCATAGGTTTTGGTTTTATAGTTATAGGTTTAGGTTTAGGTTAAGGTTTTAGGTCTTATAAGCTATAGGTTTAGGGAATTGAGAATATGTTACGGTTTAGGTTTAGGAAATCGGGTTCAGGTTCGGGATAGGGTTTAGGTTTGGGTTTTCAAGTTTAGGTTTAGGTTTAGGTTAGGGAGTTGAGATTAGGATTAGGTGTAGGTTTAGGTTTAGGGATTTGAGAATACATTTAGGTTTTAGGTTTAGGTTTAGGTTTTAGGTTATTGGTTAAGGTTTAGGTTTAGGTTTAGAGATTTGAGAATACATTTAGGTTTTAGGTCATAGGTTTAGGTTTAGGTTAAGGTTATAGGTTTAGGTTTAGGTTTAGGTTAAGGTTTAGGTTTAGGAAATTAATAATAGGTTAAGGTTCGGGTTCGGGATCGGGTTTAGGTTTGGGTTTTCAAGTTTAGGTTTAGGTTTAGGTTAGGGAGTTGAGATTAGGATTAGGTGTAGGTTCGTGGATTTGAGGATACATTTAGGTTTTAAGTTTAGGTTTAGGTTATAGGTTTTAGGTTTAGGTTTAGGTTTAGGTTTAGGTTTAGGGAATTGAGAATAGGTTAAGGTTTAGATTTAGGAAAACGGGTTCGGGTTCGGGATCGGGTTTAGGTTTGGGTTTTCAAGTTAGGTTTAGGTTTAGGTTAGGGAGTTGAGATTAGGATTAGGTGTGGGTTTAGGTTTAGGGATTTGAAAATAGGTTAAGGTTTAGGTATAAGAATTCGGGTTGTGTTCGGGATTGGGTTTAGGTTTGGTTTTTAAGTTTAGGTTTAGGTTTAGGTTAGGGAGTTTAGATTAGGATTAGGTGTAGGTTTAGGTTTAGGGATTTGAGAATAGGTTAAGGTTTAGGTTTAGGAAATCGGGTTCGGGTTTGAGATCGGGTTTTAGGTTTGGGATTTCTAGTTTAGGTTTTGGTTTTGGTTAGGGAGTTGAGATTAGGATTAGGTGCGAGTTTAGGTTTAGAGATATGAGAATACATTTAGGTTTTAGGTCATAGGTTTTGGTTTGGGTTAAGGTTATAGGTTTAGGTTTAGGTTATAAGCTATAGGTTTAGGGCATTGAGAATAGGTTAAGGTTTAGGTTTAGGAAATCGGGTTTGGGTTTAGGATCAGGTTTAGGTGTGGGTTTTCAAGTTTAGGTTTAGGGATTTGAGAATACATTTAGGTTTTAGGTCATAGGTTCAGGTTTTAGGCTTAAGTTTAGGTTATAGGTTTAGGTTTAGGTTATAAGTGTAAGTTATAGGTTTAGGTTTAGGTTAGGTTATAGGTTAAGGTTTAGGGAATTGAGAATAGGTTAAGGTTTAGGTTTAGGAAATCAGATTTGGGTTTGGGATCAGGTTTAGGTTTGGGTTTTCAAGTTAGGTTTAGGTTTAGGTTAGGGAGTTGAGATTAGGATTAGGTGTAGGTTTAGGTTTAGAGATTTGAGAATATGTTAAGGTTTAGGTTTAGGAAATCGGGTTCGGGTTCGGGATCGGGTTTAGGTTTGGGTTTTCAAGTTTAAGTTTAGGTTTAGGTTAGGGAGTTGAGATTAGGATTAGGTGTAGGTTTAAGTTTAGGGATTTGAGAATGCGTTAAGGTTTAGTTATAGGAAATTGGGTTCGGGTTCGGGTTTAGGTTTGGGTTTAGGTTAGGTTTAGGTTTAGGATAAGCTATAGGTTTAGGGAATTGACAATAGGTTAAGGTTTAGGTTTAGGAAATCGGTTTGGGTACAAGATCGGGTTTAGGTTTGGGTTTTCAAGTTTAGGTTTAGGTTTAAGTTAGGGAGTTGAGATTAGGATTAGGTGTAGCTTTAGGTTTTGGGATTTGAGAATACATTTAGGTTTTAAGTTTAGGTTAAGGTTTAGGTTAAGGTATAGGTTATAAGTTTAGGTTCGGGTTATAAGTTATAGGTTTAGGGATTTGAGAATAGGTTAAGGTTTAGGTTTAGGAAATCGGATTTGGGTTCGGGTTCGGGATCGGGTTTAGGTTTGGGTTTTCAAGTTTAGGTTTAGGTTTAAGTTAGGGAGTTGAGATTAGGATTAGGTGTAGGTTTAGGTTTAGGGATTTGAGAATACATTTAGGTTTTAGGTTTAGGTTTAGGTTTAGCTTTTAGGTTATTGGTTAAGGTTTAGGTTTTAGGTTTAGGTTTAGGTTTAGGTTAAGGTTTAGGTTTAGGTTTAGGGAATTGATAATAGGTTAAGGTTCGGGTTCGAATCGGGTTTAGGTTTGGGTTTTCAAGTTTAGGTTTAGGTTTAGATTAGGGAGTTGAGATTAGGATTAGGTGTAGGTTTAAGGATTTAAGAATACATTTAGGTTTTAGGTTTAGGTTTAGGTTATAGGTTATAGGTTTAGGTTTAGGTTTAGGAATTGAGAATAGGTTAAGGTTTAGGTTTAGGAAATCGGGTTCGGGTTTGGGATCGGGTTTAGTTTGGGTTTTCAAGTTAGGTTTAGGTTTAGGTTAGGGACTTGAGATTAGGATTAGGTGTAGGTTTAGGTTTAAGGATTTGAAAATAGGTTAAGGTTTAGGTTTAGGAATTCGGGTTCGGGTTCGAGATTGGGTTTAGGTTTGGGTTTTCAAGTTTAGATTTAGGTTTAGATTAGGGAGTTTAGATTAGGATTAGGTGTAGGTTAGGTTTAGGGATTTGAGAATATTTTAAGGTTTAGGTTTAGGAAATCGGGTTCGGGTTCGAGATCGGTTTTAGGTTTGGGTTTTCAAGTTTAGGTTTAGGTTTTGGTTAGGGAGTTGAGATTAGGATTAGGTGTAGGTTTAGGTTTAGAGATTTGAATATACATTTAGGTTTTAGGTCATAGGTTTTGGTTTAAGTTAAGGTTATAGGTTTAAGTTTAGGTTTAAGTTTAGGTTTAGGTTTAGGTTATAAGCTATAGGTTTAGGGCATTGAGAATAGGTTAAGGTTTAGGTTTAGGAAATCGGGTTCGGGTTCGGGATCGGGTTTAGGTGTGGGTTTTCAAGTTCGGGTTTAGGTTTAGGTTAGGGAGTTGAGATTAGGATTAGGTGTTGGTTTAGGTTTAAGGATTTGAGAATACATTTAGGTTTTAGGTCATAGGTTCGGTTTTAGGCTTAGGTTTATGTTATAGGTTTAGGTTTAGGTTATAAGTGTAGGTTATAGGTTTAGGTTTAGGTTAGGTTATAGGTTAAGGTTTAGGGAATTGAGAATAGGTTAAGGTTTAAGTTTAGGAAATCGGGTTCGGTTCGGGATTGGGTTTAGGTTTGGGTTTTCAAGTTAGGTTTAGGTTTAGGTTAGGGAGTTGAGATTATGATTAGGTGTAGGTTTAGGTTTAGGGATTTGAGAATAGGTTAAGGTTTAGGTTTAGGAAATCGGGTTTGGGTTCGGGATCGGGTTTAGGTCTGGGTTTCCAAGTTTAGGTTTAGGTTTAGGTTAGGGAGTTAAGATTAGGATTAGGTGTAGGTTTAAGTTTAGGGATTTGAGAATACGTTAAGGTTTAGGTATAGGAAATTGGGTTCGGGTTTAGGTTTAGGTTTGGGTTTAGGTTAAGGTTTAGGTTTAGGTTTAGGTTATAAGCTATAGGTTTAGGGAATGGACAATATGTTAAGGTTTAGGTTTAGGAAATCGGGTTCGGGTTCGGGATCGGGTTTAGGTTTGGGTTTTCAAGTTTAGGTTTAGGTTTAGGTTAGAGAGTTGAGATTGGATTAGGTGTAGGTTTAGGTTTAGAGATTTGAGAATACATTTAGGTTTTAGGTTTAGGTTACGGTTTAGGTTAAGGTATAGGTTATAGGTTTAGGTTCAGGTTATAAGTTATAGGTTTAGGGATTTGAGAATAGGTTAAGGTTTAAGTTTAGGAAATCAGGTTCGGGTTCGGGTTCAGGTTCGGGATCGGGTTTAGGTTTGGGTTTTCAAGTTTAGGTTTAGGTTTAGGTTAGGGAGTTGAGATTAGGATTAGGTGTAGGTTTAGGTTTAGGATTTGAGAATACATTTAGGTTTTAGGTTTAGGTTTAGGTTATATTGGTTATAGGTTTAGGTTAAGGTTATAGGTTTAGGTTTAGGTTTAGGTTATAAGCTATAAGTTTAGAAATTTAGAATAGGTTAAGGTTTAGGTTTAGAAATCGGTTTGGGTTCGGGATAGGGTTTAGGTTTGGGTTTTCAAGTTTAGGTTTATGTTTAGGTTAGGGAGTTGAGATTAGGATTAGGTGTAGGTTTAAGTTTAGGGATTTGAGAATATGTTAAGGTTTAGGTGTAGGAAATCTGGTTCGGGTTCGAGATCAGGTTTACATTTGGGTTTTAGGTTTAGGCTAAGGGTTTAGGGATTGATTTGGGTTCGGGATCGGATTTAGGTTTGGGTTTTCAAGTTTAGGTTTAGGTTTTAGGTTAGGGAGTTGATATTAGGATTAGGTGTAAATTTAAGTTTAGGGATTTGAGAATACGTTAAGGTTTAGGTATAGGAAATCAGGTTCAGGATTGAGATCGGGTTTACGTTTGGGTTTTAGGTTTAGGCTAAGGGTTTAGGGATTGGTCTCGGATTGGGATCAGTTTAGGTTTGGGTTTTCAAGTTTAGGTTTAGGTTTAGGTTAGGGAGTTGAGATTAGGATTAGGTGTAGGTTTAGGTTTAGGGATTTGAGAATACATTTAGGTTTTAGGTTTAGGTTTAGGTTATAGGTTATAGGTTTAGGTTTAGGTCTAGGTTAAGGTTTAGGTTAAGGTTTAGGTTTAGGTTATAAGCTATAGGTTTAGGGAATTGAGAATAGGTTAAGCTTTAGGTTTAGGAAATCGAGTTCGGGTTTGGGATCGGGTTTAGGTTTGGGTTTTCAAGTTTAGGTTTAGGTTTAGGTTAGGGAGTTGAGATTAGGATTATGTGTAGGTTTAAGTTTAGGGATTTGAGAATACGTTAAGGTTTAGGTATAGGAATGGGTTCGGGTTTGGGTTTAGGTTTGGGTTTAGGTTAAGGTTTAGGTTTAGGTTTAGGGAATTGAGAATAGGTTTTAGGTTTTCGGTTATAGGTATAGGTTTTGGGATTTGAGAATAGGTTTAGGTTAAGGTTATAAGTTTAGGTTAAGGTTGTAAGTATAGGTTATAGGTTTAGGTTAAGGTTTAGGTTAAGGTTATAAGTATAGGTTTTGGGATTTGAGAATAGGTTTAGGTTAAGGTTATAAGTTTAGGTTAAGGTTATAAGTATCGGTTTAGGTTATAGGTTAAGGTTTAGGTTTAGGTTATAAGTATAGGTTTTAGGATTTGAGAATAGGTTTACGTTAAGTTTATAAGTATAGGTTTAGGTTATAGGTTAAGGTTTAGGTTTAGGTTATAAGTATAGCTTTTGGGATTTAAGAATAGGTTTAGGTTAAGGTTATAAGTTTAGGTTAAGGTTATAAGTATAGGTTTAGGTTATAGGTTAAGGTTTAGGTTTAAGTTATAAGTATAGATTTTGGGATTTGAGAATAGGTTTAGGTTATAGGTTATAAGTTTAGGTTATTGAGAATAGGTTTAGGTTATAAGTTTAGGGTGTGGTTTAGGTTAAGGGTGTGGTTCCTGCAAATGCAGATATAAACACGGCCTGTCCAAATGGCCAGGCCCCTCCACTGCTGTCCATAGGAAATGGACAGCTTCATCATAGTCATAACAGCGGTTCCCACCTTTCAGGGACCCCCTCTCATCCGGATAGCTCTGACGCATATCCGGGTCTGCTCCATTAATTTCGAGCAAATACATAAACACAACCTGTCCAAATGGTCAGGCCCCTCCAATGCTATCCATAGGAAATGGACAGTTTCATTATGATCATAACAGCGGTTCCCACCTTCCAGGGACCCCCACTCAACATCCGGATAGCTCCGACGCACATCCGGGTTTGCTCATTTAAATAAAATGGATTATCAAGATCATTTAAATAAAATCAGGTCCAATCAACAATCTGACTTGGAGGATTCTATTAGCATTGTTGACGGCACCTCGAACCTTGTTTAAATCCAGGTTGCAATCTATGGCCACTGATGTCATTTGTCTTTCTGTGAAGTTGGCGACAATTTCTGCATCAAACTCGGTGAAAGCAGCCCTAATGATAAAGAACATTTCTTTCCATGAATTCATTATCTCCTTCTTTTTGTCAATTTAAATATGAAACACACAAATAAATGCTTGGACAATACCAAGGTGTATTTTGAACATGAATTCTCAATAGACGACTCAAAAGAGAAGAAACTCATGAGCATAATACAAATCTTAAAAATGAGTATCAACCTAACAGAAATATCATGATAAGCATAGTTTCCTACTAAAGTTAACTAAATAAAGAAGTAGCACCATTAACCAACCTGATCAAGTCCTAAAAGTTAGCAAGCAACCACCAGCAAAACAACACGAAACTGAGAAAAAAGCACCTACAAGAAACCACCTGTAAGAGAACAGTAAAACTATGTGCTATCCAAATATAAGCATACTTTATGCAAAACCAAAGAAATTATATCATGTGCCTAGCAGGTGGTCAAGAAGGATTATCTTATTATCAGACAGCCAAATCAAGGATAAGAAGAAAGATGGAATATTAAATCAACTTGGTTATACATGAGCAAAAAAGAAGCTAATTGGATCCCCTTATATGGAATATGTATACTATCTACAATAAAACCTAAATGTAGATCAGCCCGAGTTTGGCCCATTTAAGTCATTGGGTCTAAAAGCACATAGAGCCTTTGATTTCAGGCCCAAACTTGCACATTAACATTATACAAGGGCCTATAATCCTCCGCTTCAGCATCAGTATAACATTTTGCAAAACATGAGAATGGCCATGTGATTGGTGCCCATGGATTGACTTACATTTCTCATTTATTTTTGAAAAGCATTACACGCTACACATCCGGTGTAAATTTAGGCATATGCAATTACAAACAAAAGAGAAGTGCAATTAGAAAAACCTTTGGCTGCAATTCTACACAATCAGTAAAATCAGCATCTGCAACTAACTCCTCTGCATTCCGAGGTCGTAGTCTTACAGCCACTCGAACTCTTCCAAGAACTGTCCCAAGCATCCAAAGAAAAGAAAAGAAAAGAAAATTCAGAATTGATTATAATTATTAAAAAAAAAAATCAGACTACAAAACAGATAAAATAAAAACTATAATATTGGAATCATAATTTAAAAACCAGAAAAGTCAAACTAGAGTTGAGTCAAAGAGTAGGTTAAGTTCTATTGAGTCTTGAAGACCATGAATTTTTTGAGTCATCAAACTATGATGGACTAGAACTCTCAATATTCAGAAGCTAATGAGACACACCCTTTTTCCAGGCAGGTCAACCAATTAGCCTTCTAAGGAACATAGAGAAAAGATACACACAACAGTCTTTTCTTCTTCTTCTTCTTTTTTTTTTCCTTCTTTTTATCAAGAATCCTGACAATATGATGAGATATAACAAGAGATTTTTATTAAGAGATAATTGAGGAGGAAATAATTCTAAAATAGAGCCTCATGGATACCACCTTCTTTAACAGTAACATCTGCAGTAGATCCATTTCAGTTTATGGTTTTTAATGGTGTAAACAATATACAAATTTTATGGCAATGGCCAAAAGATGAACTACATACAAATTTCAGGTGGACCACAACATACTAAACAGTGGTGGAAGACCATTATAAACATTTTTTTTTGTGGGTCATAAAAGTTTTGGATCTAATTTTATCAAAATAGGTTGGATACTAGCAAATGGCAAGTCAAAAATGATAGTGTTGGAAATATATAAATACCCATGAAAATGCGTTAATCTTGATCTCTAATAGATAATGAGTTGATCTCATTTTAGTTAATAGAAACTATGCATTAATCTTGATCTCTAATAGATAATGAGTTCATGTTAAAAGTGATTATGTGATATAGATAACAATCTCTAATACATAATTATTGTTAGCTAAAATGAGACGAACATATTTTTGGATCTACCAAACAGGTACTAAATGTGTCAAATAAAATTGCATATTCAACTAAACAGAAAATATGAAGTACAATCGCTTAGTCTATTTGTTCCCTAATATAAAGATGCATAAGAATTAACATCTTTTAAGACTGAGATTATTGGCATTGTTAAGCCAGCATTTATTACATGATTAGAAAGCCATAGCATAAATCTAAGAAAAAATTGTAACATCGTAGCTGGAGAATAGCTTTTTTCCATCTAAGTTAAAAGTTAATAAAGAAAAAATAAAAAAAAATAAAAAAATAGCACTGAACAAAATTCATATAAAATCTATGTAGTCTTCCACATCTATATAGTCATCCGTACATACGTGGAAGGAGATCATATTGCTCTGCTACATTTAAAAAAGAAAAAGAAGAAAATTTGATGGGTTAGAGTTTATAATGGGCAAGTGGAAAGCAATCAATTACAATAACTACATGAGTAATTATGGAAACTATACCCAGGTTTGGTGCCACAAAGTCTTCTGTCATTGACTGCCCACAAGTACAAAGAAGCTTTATGCACCGCATTGACGAAGTGAAGAAACCATCAAGTAATGGGATTCTCCCATAGTCACAAGGACAGGGGCATAAAGCGTTATTGGTGCACGTGCACCAGAAAACGTTGGATTCATTAAAAAAGGAATTGAGGGAATGCTCCAAAACATCATAACTAGATATCAACAATTTTGGATATTTTGGGCAACATCACTCATAAGGTAATGTCTAGATCCATGGCCAAAGTAGACAAATGCAAAACCAGTAAATGAATTTAAATATCTAAGATTGTATGTGTTACAAATTGTTAAAAGATAAGATTAGAAAACTGAACCAAATCCTAGGGGACAAGATAACAACTCTTACAAATTTGTGTGTTACAAATGTGTGATGTAAAATTGTTAAAAGATCAGCAAGCTGAACTAGATCCTAGGGAACAAGATATCAGCTCTTACAAAGTTGTGTGTGTGAAATTTAACCACTACTTTCCTATGAGGGAATCAAGTTTTACCTAGCGAAGCTTTTCAAAGGACTGAACATTGTTCTCCCGCCTTAGCATCTAAAAACCATGAACAGTTAGAGGTTGATAAAGATAATAAATTAAGTTGTTCTATTCGTGGTGGCATAAAGAAATATAGAAATTTTGTTATTAGCTGGGATCATCTAATATGCTTGAAACTTCAATGGTATATACAAATTTCCAACACATGAAAAAAAATTCTAATACCTACCCTTCTTGTGTGGAGCCGATGGGCTTTCTCCCTAGGCCTGAATACAATGTAGGGATTGGTATCATTAACTGGTGGAGGTGGCTGCATAAGCACAAATATGATAGAGGTTCTTAGTGGCTTTATTTGGAAGATATGCAAGGATAAAATATAAATGCCATCATACATGGTGAATTGAGTTATGAAATAAAATTGATTAACTGAACAAATGATCCAATGAAATCTCAATCTAAGTTCATTGAGCAACAAGAGAACCAAAGAAATCGTTCAAAAAAGGAGTGATATGCCTCACTGTGCATGGCTCATGCACCAAAAAATGCCCAAGACTAGAAAATCCTAACCCTTCAATTCATGTCTAGCAAATAGACAGTTTGGAAAGAAAACGCTGTAAAGTTCATATTCAACAAAAGGCCAACTTTTTGATGTATGTATTATATCCAAGAATTGGGTCGAGTGGACCACACTACAGAAAGCAGTGGGGATTGAACACCTACCATTGTAAACTTCTTGGGGGCCACAAGTTTTGGATTAAGCTGATATTTGTGTTTTCCCTTCATCCAGGTCTGTGTGACCTTATGAACTGGTTGGATGGCAGATAAACATCATGGTGGGCCCTAAGAATGTTTCAACAGTGGTTGTCATTGTCCCAATTGCTTTCTTTGGTGTGGCCCACTTGAGGTTTGGATATGCCTCATTTTTGGCTAGGCTTCTCACAAAATGGATGGACGGTGTGGATATAACACATACACCATGGTGGGGCCCACCGAACTGTAATGATGCTAATTAAACTAAAGATCTACATGACGAAGTCCACATGATGGCCTCATTTTAGCTCACCTAATGAGTGGATGAAACACATACTAGAGAGAATAACATCTACATGATGAAGTCCACATTGTAGCTCAGATGGAACACCTAATGAGTTGATGAAATAAGTAGATGGAAACTATCCATTTGTTTCACACATTGTAGCTCACCTAATGAGTGGATGGCCTCATTTTTGGGCCAGGGTCCAGAAAAATCTACATGACGAAGTCCACATGATGCATAAGCCCAGATGTTTACCACATGGTGCTAACTTAACATGTGTGCTGACAGGTAGAGGGGCTGCATTATAGCATGGGTTTCTGATTTACCAGAGAGAATAACATCTTACATTGGAAGTGATATCCAATGTCATGTGTTAAGGGCCTAATAAACACATTAGCTAATAAGATTAGGTATTTCAAATTTTGAATCCCCAAATCTGGAAATTAAGTTTTTATGTGAATCCCCAAATTAGAAAATCAGGGATTTTCAATTTGGAATCCTCAAATCCATTAATTAGGGATTTTCGAATCCCATACAGGTTGATTAGGGATTTCGAATCCCAAATCCAGCAATTAGGGTTTTCTGATTTGAATCCCCAAATTACAAATTAGGGATTTCGAATCCCAAGTCCCATATTGGGGATTCCAGTCATATTACCCCATAATCAGTTGAAATTAGGGATTTTTTTTTTAATTCGAATCAGTCAATTAGGGATTTTGAATTCAAACCCCAAATCCAGTTGCCAGATTGGGGATTTCAATCTGGAATCAAATTGGAGATTCCATTGTCATACCTGGAGTGAACTTCACTCATCGCCTGATGGATGTGGAACTCCTCGCCATCATCCATGGCTGTCACCTGTGGAAATCCTCTACTCAAGCTCCGGCAGCCATGTCCAAGGCGAGAGAGAGAGAGAGAGAGAGAGAGAGAGAGGCCATCGCTAGGGCTAGGACCGTGAAGAAGGTAGTCGGGGAGAGGCATGTGTAAGCTGTGATGGAATCTTTCAGGGTGGCCCACAGTTGATCGACGGTTGAGACGAGAGTAGCCATGGTCGGCTTTCAGAGAGAGAGAGAGAGAGAGAGAGAGAGAGAGAGAGAGAGAGAGAGAGAGAGAGAGAGAGAGATTTTGGGCGTGAGAGAGAGGGTTGGGGTTTTGGGAGGGGAGGGTGCGCAAGAGAGATTTAAGGATTTGGGGTTGTGGGAGATGGGCGCGCACGGGATTGGGTTTTTGAGGTGGAATGGGGCTGGTGTTCGGTGGTCTGTGGGCCCCACCATGATGTATGTGTTTCATCTAATCCGTTCATCCATTTTGAAAGATCATTTTAGGCCTTCGTCCAAAAAATAAGAGGGATATAAATCTTAGGTGGACCACACCACAGGAAAACAATAGTGATTGGATATCCATCATTTAAATCCTCCTAAGGCCCACTGTATTGTTTATCTGACATCCAATCTGTTGATTAGGTCATAAAGGCCCAGATGAAGGGAAAAAACAAAGATCAGCTTGATCCAATACTTTTATGGCTCCCAAAAAGTTTTTTACGGTCGACATTCATTCAACACTTTTTCCTATAATGTGGTCCACTTGAGATTGAGATATAACTTAATTTTTTTTTGTAATATCATAAAATGATCTATAAAAATAGATGGAAGGCATGGATGAAACACATACATCGTGGTGGGACCCATAGACCACCGAACACAAAAGTTGAGAGGGGTTACCCTCCATTAAAACATTCATAATTATTTTTTGGGCCCACAGAGATGTGGTTCACAAATCTAGCCCATCCATTATGTGTGTGCCACTTGAATGAGAGGTCATACCAAGTTTCAGACACATCCGAATTTCAGGTGGGGCCCCACCAAGTGCTTTTATATGTTTTAAGCATGTCTTCACATGATTTTAGATGGTATGGCCCACTGGAGTTTTGTATACGGCTGATTTTTGGGATATCCCATAACTTAAAGGGGACCCATCAAATGCATGGTGCTGATTTTTGATACACATCATGGTGGAGCCCACATAGCTCGACCTCATGGGGAGTTCCCATGAGCTCGACGGATAGAACCTTTTCCATATATATATATATATATATATATATATATATATATATATATATAATATTTAAAAAAATGTAAAAACTTATGATGTATTTGTTATATCCACACCGTCCATCCATTTTGAGATATCATTTTAAGTCACGCGCCAAAGAATAAGACAGATAAAAATCTGTAGTGGACCCCAATACAGAAAACAACGGGAGGGTGATTCCCACCGTTGAAACTATCCTAAGGCCCATCGTAATGTTTATTTGAAATCCAACTAGTTCAAAAGTAAAAATAAAAAATAAAAATGGTCATGGGGCCATACATCATGGTGGGGCCCACACAACACCAACCACCAACCATTGGATGGTGTAAGGGGAGTAGTAATTTGTTTCCCTTATTTGTGGTGTGGTCCATTTAATCTTTGAATATGATTCATTTTTTAGATAATTCTGTAAAATAATCTCAAAAAATGGATGAACGGTGTGTGTTGATCCCAAATTTTCAGTAAATCCAAAACTCAAGTGGGCCATGCCACACAAAACAGTGTGGAATAATGATTTCCACCGTTGATACCTTCCTTAGGCCCACAGTAATGTTTGCCATCCAACATGTTCATAATATCAAAAAGATATGAATGAAGGGAAAACACAAACATCAGCTTGATCCAAAACTTCTATCAAATGCAAGGTGTTGATGTTCGACACACATCATGATGGGCCCTACAAAACTTACTAACATTAATTCTTAGAGTCTCAGGGTGTCAATAAGTTGGGTCACAATTTTGACTAGAATATTTGACCCGTTTTACATGTCTAGTCCATTCACTTTATTTTACTGATCATTACCCTCAATTTGACTAGTTACTCGCCCCGATCATGTTATATATGAGAAAGATATTGGGCAAACAAGATTGATCAACAATTTGAGTGAATTTTTATTTAAACATCTAAAGTTATTTACTCTTCAATCTAGACTAATCAGATTGTCCAAAAATGGTTAAAGGTTATTCATAATATCAAAAATATACGAATGAATAGAAAACACAAACATCAGCTTGATTCAAAACTTCTATGGCCTCCAAGAAATTTTAAATGATAGAGGTTTAATCACACTATTTCCTGTGATGTGGTCCACTTGAGCTTTGGATATGCTTCCTTTTTTTCTTTAGACCTCAAATTATCTGTTAACATGGATGAATGGAGTGGATAAAATAAATAAATAACAGTGGACCCCACAGAGTTTACTCTGGTAAGGGTAACGAGTAACTCACCTAAATGTAGTAGAGAAGGGTTTCCTTAAAACATTTATAATCATAAATTGGGCCTGCCTAAATGTGATTCACATATCCAACCCACTCATTATGTGTGTCCCACTTGGATGAGGGATCAGACCAAGTTTCAACCGCATCCATGTCTGTATTAACTTATAAACAGATTGGATCTCAAATAAACATCGCGGCGGGCCCTAAGAAGGTTTCGATAGCGGGTGTCACTATCCCGCTCTTTTCTATGGTGGGTCCACTTGAACTTTGGATTTGCCCCGTCAATCAGATGCACCATTCCATGGTAGGCCACGAGCTTAAAAATAAAGTCAATCCATGACTTGGGTGGGCCACACCACATACTATAGTTGAGAGGGTTACCCTGCCATTAAAACATTCATAATAATTTATTGGGCCCACCTAGATGTGGTTCATAGATCCAGCCCATTCATTATGTGTGTCCCACTTGGATGAGGAGTCAGACCAAGTTTCATTCATATCCTGTAAGACCCGTATCCTAGTTCGTACTGTTCCGATGAATCCTGCGATCATTTTCATCGAAGTCCGGCAATTCGCGACTGATAATCGATGTTGCGATCGATCATAAGTCGTATCCTTTAGATTCGAGTTGGTTTAATCCGAGACCTATATCATTGCGACCGCACCGTCGCCGCGGTTCCAACGCTGCGACTCACACACCGATCTGATACCCTGACCAGAAGATGTGAGTCGGCATTTATTTCGAAGAAACGCCGCGCTTTCTCGACCCAAGAGAATCTCTACACAATGTCAAATCAATCCCATCAATCAATCAATCACATCAATCAATCAATCACTTCAATGTCAAGTACAAGTAACACATGCTTTCTCTCTCCAAAGTCAACTCTTTCTTACCCTCTCTCTTACACCACCATACATGTCAAGTACACATCACACATCACTCACCCTTTCACCTCACATCTCCCATCCCTCTCTCCTTACAACTCTCTCTCTCTCTCCCTCTTTTCTCACACCATTTCTAAGCAAGAGAGAGAGCCCACACGTCCATGGTTTCCATGAGAGAAAAGTGATTTTGTGGCCCACCTTTCCCATTTCAAACCCATCATCCTAACCATTCATTTCCCATCTCCACCATCAAAGAGGAGCACAAGGAGGGTGGCGTTCCAACGGACTGAAGAGATCAACCGGTGGGTGCTTTATAGATAGGTTTTTCCATGTTTTTATGATGGGCCAAGTGGGGCCTACCGATCAATGGTGTGGATCTCACTTGGGACCCTAGGTGTGGCCGATGGCCCACCTTGATTCTCATGATCATTCCATGACGAGGCCATTCTCCATGGACCCCATCATGATGTTTATATTTCCTTGCATAAAGAGGTCACATAGACTGTTCATTTTGGGTGGAGAGGGATCTCCACCGTTGATCTTCTATTTGGAGGGCCCATATGCAATGGGACCCATTGATGTATGATTGGATGTTTGAAACGGAGGGCCCATAATGTCGGGGTCCCTCCATCACGCGTGTCCCAGTCTTTTTATTTTATTATTTTGTATGATATTATGGCCTTATGGCCCACTTGGATGGACCCCACCACAAGGCATAACTTTTATCCAAGCCATCTATAAGTGGGGTCCACTTCATATGTGTGTACCCACACCATCAAATCATTTGGTGGCCCACCTGAGTGGGGCCCACCTTGAATGCATGTGTTATACCCAACTGTCCAGCGTCCCTGGGACGCTGGACGTAAACTGCAATGGGAAAACACAAATATTTGCTGGGTTTACCAAGCTTTAGAGTGGGTGCTCATGTAGGCCCCACCTTGATGAATGTATTCAATCCAAGCAGTCCACCATTTTTCCCAGACCATTTTAGGCGTTGAGCCAAAAAGAGAAACTAATCCAACTTTCTGGTGGGCCAAACCCTTGAAATCAGTGATTTTCACCGTTTAAATGCACCTAAATTCTTCTACACGCCGAAAAATACCCGATATTGGACTTGTTGGGTCCACCTCAGGCCATAGAAATCAATAGATGGGGTGGATTTGGCTGAAGCAGGCCCCACACGTGAAAAACCTTAGAATTAAAGGAATTTCAAAAAAAAACTAATAATAATAACAGCAGCGTGCTACTGCTGTCTTTAACAGAGGACGCCTGGCGTCCTGGCGTGAACGAGCAGGGACCCACGGCTCTAGCCGTGGGCCCCACCATGATGTATTTATTATATCCACACCGCCCATTTAGTGGGCCACCGCCTGACGTGAGCCCCTCCAAAAAAATCAGGCCAATCCAACGCTCGGGTGACCCACATCACAAGAAACAGTGTGAATTGAACTCTACCATTGAAACCCTTTTTAGGTCCATAGAAGTTTCAGATCAAGCTGAAATTTGTTGTTCCCCTTCGTCCAGGCCTGCCTGACCTTATGAACGGATCGGATGGAAGATAAACATTAAGGTGGGCCCCACATGGGACCTGTAATGATGTATGTGTCTTTTACCACCGTCCGCCTGGACGGTGGTACCCACTTGCTTTACCCCACCGTCCCCTGGACGGTGGGCGTGTGTGTATGTGCATGTGTGTGTGCATGCGTGTGTGAGTGTGCACGTGTGTGCATGTGTGTGTGAGTGTGCACATGTGTGTGAGCGTGTGTGTGAGAGTGTATGTGTGTATATGTGTATATATATATAATATTATATTATTAATATTGTATATATATATATATATTGTATTATATATATATATATATATATATATATATATATATGGTGGGCCCTTATGAGACCTACCGTGATGCACGTATTGCATCCAATCTGTCCATCCTTTTTAAAAGCTCGTTTTATGAGTATGAGCTAAAGAATGAGTTAGATTCAGTGGACCCCACCTTGGTTTATATAAGGCCCAAGTGTTTTAGGCCCACCTTATCATATTTATGGCCGTTGTTGAGGCCCACCTGGATGTGTACTTGTGGCCGTTGTTGAGGCCCACCTTGATGTATGATTGTGGCCGTTATTGAGGCCCACCTTGATGTGTATTTGTGGCCATTGTTGAGGCCCACCTTGATGTACATAAGGCCCATGTGATTTGGCCCATTCGAGGTATTCGTGGCCCGTTGTTAAGGCCAACTTTGATGTATATGAGACCCATATTACAAGGCCCATTGTGATGTTTTCAAAGGCCCATGGGATATGGCCCATTGCAATGTACATAAGGCCCACTAATGCGGCCCACTTGATTTATGAAAGGCCCATATGAGGCAGCCCATTTGATGTATTTGAGGACTTTGGGTCGAGGCCTAATGAGATGAATATAGGTCCATTGCAATGTGTGATTCCCCATGGTGTGTGTAATAATGTTTGATGATAGGTCATGCCTTGGGAACAATGTTGGTTTGACGTCCACATTGTAAGGATAATGTTGGTTAAATGTCCGCATTGTCACACTCCTTAAGGCCCACTAATAGGTCCATACTTATACTTTGTAGTCCGTTTAGGCCCATCTTCACTTTGAGCAACCCCCATTACCATACTATAAGCGTAGTGCTGTCCCATGATTCATGATCATACGCATCATATGCATGCTTGAGATGAGGGGTGACTGATCATAGCATATGCCTTCGGGTAGACTGTTACGGGCTCCCTGAAAGGTGGAGTTACCCTACATGAGCGCGTACTTCACGCAGGATGATTACATGACTAGTAGTGTGATACATGCACTTGCATTTGTATGATTGTGATATGCCCTAGCGATATCAGGGCCATAGCCTCCACAGACACATCGTGGGTGGCTGGATTGGATACCGGAAGTGTTTGGTTCTAGCATACGGGCGCCATAGATGTCCCTGGGTGAAAATCCCTAAATCCGATGGTACCAGAGGATGACTCCAACATCGAGACCGAGTGGATGTACGAGCGCATGAGGGCCGAATACCAGGAGGCCGCGTCTCCCACTGTGTCGTGGTCAGTTGGAAAGGGGTGTGATCTTATCCGCTTGAGTGAGGGGGCAATTTCTAGGTTGAGTTTGACCAGCTTGAGGAATCGGTCTGCTATCGACGAGCCGGGCTCGATATTGGCAGGCGGATAGTGAGGTCTCTTTCGTTCTTCCAGTTGTGCGTCTGGATAGAGACGGCAAGCTGGCGTAGAGTGTACTAGACCCCGGTGATTATCCAGACTGATAACTGTATTGACATGAGGATTAGCATGCTTGAGCTGCATCTTGCATCGCATGGTCTTGGTATGGCCGATTGCACTCATATCTTATACTGCATAACCTTGGTATGGCTGACTACATTCATGTACTCATTGGCACGATTCCGCATTACTCTGACCCTGCATTTTGAGCACGCTCATATTGCGCACACACTTACACCACCCTCTAAGCTTTCCATAAGCTTATGCATGATTGATGCATGCAGGTGACGCCAGGACGCAGCCGTAGTCTCACCGCAGTTGGAGCGTGCAGCCGAGCCTTTAGAGTTTTTGTCATTTTCAGTATATTGTATTTCCCTTTCATATGCCTTGTACTCAAAAGCTTTTGATCATAGTGGATATTGTAATGGTGTTCTTGTGGTTATTGTTCGTGGATTATGCTTATGGTTATGCTCATTACGAATCAAATTGATTATTAGAAATCCTCCTTGTAGCATCCCAGGATCAGAACCTGGTATATGGGTACCGGGAGCCGAGAATGGGGTACTACGGAGGCTGTCGACGCCGGATTCGGCAATTAGAAATTTTGTGAGCCCGGTCTCCGAGTTTGGGGCGTGACACATCCAAAACTCATGTGGGCCCCACCAAATGCTTTTATATGTTTTAGGGATGTCTTCACATAGTTTTGGATGCTATGGCCCACCTGAGTTTCGTATATGACTGATTTTTGGACTTAAAGGGGACACATCAAAATGCATGGTGTTGATGTTCTACACACATCATGGTGGGGGCGCACACAGATTAACCTCATGGGAAGTTCCCATGAGGTGACCTTATAGTACCATTTCACTATTTTAGGTAACTCCTTTATGGGTGTTACTCTAACTGTGTAGGGCCCACCTTGATATATTTTATGTATATTGACACCGTCCATATATTTTTCATCATATTTTAGGATGTGATTTGTGGGCCATATCAATCAAAACAATGATGAATAACTATTAAAAACCTTTTGAAGGCCACAAAAGTTTTGGATCAATTTGATCTTTGTAGTTTACCTTCATCTAGATCTTCTTTACATTATTAACAAGTTGGATTGCAAATAAACATTACTAAAACCTTACGATGGGCTCTTTATAATTTTTAATGACGAGGTACTATATTATCATTCTTTCCAGTGGTGTGGTCCACTTAAGATTTAAATCTACACAATTTTTTATACCTGGCCCAAAAATGGGTTGGAGAAACATCGGGGTGGCAAGAATATATAACACATCATCAAAATCTCACTTATGTTATCTAACTTTTCAATTTTTCTTGTGAAAATACAAATTCTAGCTTTCTTTTTTAAAAAAAATATATTTTTTTACAATTTGTCAATTTTTTCACAATTTTATTTAATTTTTTAAATCTTCTTTTTCAAAATATCATTTTTTAAATCTCACATTTGTTATATAACTTTTCAAATTTTCTTGTCAAAATACAAAATCTAATTTTCTTTTTTTTAAAATATATATATATATATATATATATATATATATATATATATATTTACAATGTATCAATTTTTTCACAATTTTGCTTAATTTTTAAAATTTTCTTTTTCAAAATATCATTTTTTTTTATCGAAATCTTGTTATATAACTTTTTAATTTTTCTTGTCAAAATACAAAATCTAGTTTTCTTTATATATATATATATATATATATATATATATATATATATATATATATATATATATATATATACACACACACACACACACACACACACACACACATTTTTGTCAATTTTTTCACAATTTTGTTTAATTTTATAAATTTACTTTTTCAAAATATCATTTTTTTAACAAAATCTTTTCTTCTTCTTTTTTTTTTTTTTCAAAATTATCAACATTATTCAAAGTTCTTAATTTTTTTTCAAAATCTAGATTTTTATAAAATTACATTTTTTTTTCAAAATCTAAATTTTTTCTTAAACATTGTTAATTATTTTTCTAAGCTTTTTCACTTTTTTTTTTTCGAAATTCATAAATTTTTTTGTTCTTAATTTTTGACCTGAGCATTATAAACGGTTTAGGACCGTCTCTAATGCAGACAGTCTTTGACAGTCTCAAATGACCATTATAAGATGGCTTTGACAATCTCAAATGAAGATAGTTAAGGACCGTCCCTAATACAGACTATTTTTTACGGTCTCAGATTACAGGAAAAGACGGCCAATGACCGTCTCTAATTGAGACAGTCCTTGACAGTCTCAGATTACCAGTTAGAGACGGCCAATGACTGTCTCTAATACGGACGGTCTTTGACCGTCTCAAATGGCTGCATATAAGACGGTCAATAGCCATCTTTTATCCGCAGTTAACGATGGTTTTTTACCATCTTAAATGATTTGTGGACGTTCAAATTTTTAGGACAATATTAAGGACAGTCAAAGGCTGTCTAAAAGTTTAGAGACGGTTTACGGCCGTCTCTAAAGCGTCTTTAAACCAAGCAATTTTAGAGACGGTCCAGAACCGTCTCTAAATCCGTCGTTTTTTTCCATTTTTCACATGGTGCTTATTCTTCAGATATATGTAAAATTCAATACTAACTAGTTGTCACATGTAATTCATTACACATGGATATAGGAAACCAATTAGTAAAGAACCACATATCTAGAGAAAATATAGGAAGATACTATCGAAATTCCAACTACATGTAGACTGAAAATGGTGACAAGTACGTGGTATAATACCGAATTGTCCAAAATGGGACAATTTAGGAATCCATAAGGAACAAGCATTTTCAATCAAATGAATGTACTTGTTCAATATCAATTCCTAAACGGGAGGAGGGGATACATTGCTAAACCACTAGGTGGCATAAATACTAATTAACTACATAAATTGTATCATGACGAAACATCAAGTAAGAAATGGCAAAAATGAGAGAGAAACAAATGTACGAAAAAAGGGCATCTCTAAGCCTCTAACAGTGAACTTACAAACAAAAAATTGAATGGTAGGTTAAAATGAAGAGCAGTCCCTATTTAAAATCCACACAAGTGGGACCATGATTTAGACCATCACACTGCCAGAGTAGCAAAGAGCTCCCTTGAAAAATAAAGAATAGATTAGTTGTTACAGCAGTTGGTGGTGTTAAGACTTCGAAAGTAGTTAATTTCAAATAGATACTGGCTGCCCATGTATTTATCCATTAATCCTTCACTAAGGAGGAACTAAGTTAGATAGATAGGTGCAGATGAATTTTACCAATTTGAATTCACCAAAGAGTAGGATCCAACATTTGTTTATACGCTACTAAAAGCAAAGACGTCTTTCTGTGGGGTCCCATTATGATATAGTAAATGCAGTGAAACATACAGAGGAAAATTTGTGGGTCCCACAATGATGTGTCTTATCCACAATCTTCGCCAAAAATGAGCTAAAGATCCAAAGCTAAAATGGACCACAACATAGGAAAAATTAGATCTAATGACGTCCAACGTTGAAAGCTGAAAGACAATTTTATGTCTCCCAAACTGTTTCATAAGGTCATACAGACATGATTAATTGCAACCCCAAGTTTTCATAGTTCGGTGGTCAAATCCCATTATTTCCTGTAGTGGGGTCCACTTAGCATTGGATCATCCTCATTTTTTAGCTCATGCCCTAAAATAAGTTGGTAGAATACAATACAGTGAGCCCCTCAGTTTTAACATGTCCAAATCCCGCGAATGTAAACCAAAGACTAAGAAGCTTTGCAAACAAGCTACCTGTCAACACCTACATTGGGAAGGATGTCATAATTACATTCATAAATAATCATGGCTTATTTACCACGAATTACATCGGTAAGTAAAAAAATCGAATAACTTCTAAGACTGCTTCATAACAGGGGAGTTGATTAGGTAAGGCCCCAGCCTCTCCCAAGATTGTGTAGCCCTTACTATAGGGCTCACCTTATGTATGCATTCTATATCCACTCAGTCATCCATTTTACCAAATCATTTGAGGGCATGAGCCCATAAATGAAGATCTAAATCTCAGGTGGACCATACTATAGGGAGAGTGGTGATTGAAAACCTACCATTAAAAACTTCTTAGGGCCACTGTAATGTTTTATTCGACATCCAAGCTGTTGATAAGGTCAATAGACCTGGATGAAGGGTTTAAAAAAAATTCATTTTGATCTTAAACTTGTGGCCCCATTAATGGTCAATCACCACTATGTACTATGGTATGGTCTAAGAATTGGATCTGCTTCATTTTTTGGGCTCATGCCATAAAATGATCTGAAAAAAATGGATGGACGGTGTGAATATAAAGTACGTTCATCAAGGTCAGCCCCATAGTAAGGGCCGCACCTAATCCACTCCCTCATAACAGAACCAGGCCTAGAGAAATTGTTGAGTAAAAGGATCAAAGTTCGGCCATTAATGGTGGACCACAAGGTAAAGACGTGAGGTTATAAGCCTCACTGCAGAAATTGGTGAGCAGAATATCATAATCAATTGTAAGGGAATACGATCAATCCCATGCAACCATAGCGCAGTAAGCTAACCATGCTACCTAGTTTTCTCCAACCAACATCTAATGCATAGTACATCTGAACCTGTGTAAAAGGTGGGAGCCACAGCCGAAATCACACCGATCCACTCATCAGTTGGTCACACAATCAAAATCATGGGCAATGACAGATGGAAGGGATTTTGGAATAAAAATGACAAGAGGAACAATCGGCGAGGAAAATAGGGGATTTTGAGAGAAGCTCACCTATTTGGGATGAATCTTCGAGGATTCAGATCTCTGGTGAGGAAGATTACGCCATTCGAAAGAGGGAAGCTCTGGCAAGGAAGATCTCCCGTTCAAAAGAGGAAGAGTCATGCGTTTGGAAATCCCTCATCTGAAATGAGGTGATACTTTCAAATCCGTTAATTATGCATTTACCATCATTTATAACATACACATTATTGCCAGTCGTACATGTAATGGACCATTTACTGGATGGTTATGAAATTTTTATATAATAAAATATAACGTATTACCCATCTACAACTAGACCCATTATTTGGTTTGTCTGGATAATCCAATATCATTACCACTATTGATATAAACGATCACCACATTTTTACAGAAAATGTAAAACTCACACACAATTACAGTTAAAAAAAATGGTACCTTCAGCATAGGATCTGTTAGGGCTTTATGGGCCCCACCATGATGTTGTTTCTTCATCCACACCGTAAATCCATTTCTAAATATTCTTTTAAGAATTATGACAAAAAATGAGTTCTAAATAAATCTCGGTTGAACCACAACAAAAGCTTAAAGTGGCGTTTGGATGCGCACCATTCAAATATACTCTTTAGCTATGGATTTAGATACTTTTGGTTGCGGATTTTAGCTGTCGAAATTTCCGACAGATTTTAGTCGTAGCTAAAACCACCCCAAGTCCGTTGGCTTTGCCCAGTTTTTTAGTTGTGTGCAATTGATGTGATAGAATGGTCCAAGACTTACAAATTCCACCTCAGCCAGTGAAGCATGTCGGATATGCCACTCTAAGAGAGACCGAGAAGAGGGATCTTTGTTGAGCACGGAAGATGTTTTCATCTCATAATTGTTATCCTTAACAAAGAACTTTAAGGTAAAGAATGGTTAAGCCTTTTTGTAACATCTCGGATTTTTGCCAACCTGGAATTAGACGTCCTTAGGCAATGAGTCACTCCTGACACCTTATTAACTTGTCAGAACTCAATCCCAAAGTCCAAAGCCGCTTTTGAACCCATTTCCTTCACAAATCCCACCCTTCACCACCTTGTTCTTTCAATTTTTCTAAGTACTTTCACCCTAGACACTATCTTAAACTAGCTAAGTAGTATAACTTGGATCACTTTATATACAAACTACAAAGGACTAAGTACCACCTCAGATAGAAATCTTATAGGACTAAATCCTTTAGAAATGAGACAAAGTAACTAAGTGTTAAACTAGATTAGCTATGAAATCCGTTTGATCCACTTTAAATACGATTTGCAAGACCCAAAACTTGTAGAATCATTGACGCTAGGTTACCCTAAAATCTAGGATCAAATTCATTACTCGATTGCCCTCGAGAGCACATTGAAACTCCATATCAGATCTAGACCGCACATCGGGAGTCCGAATAATATGAAGTTAAGGACTTAGGACCACTACGCTGGGCTTAACAACCATCTCGGAAATCAAATCCAGACAGTGTCCCACGGCTGTTCGCTTGAGTCCGGAGCGAGGAGTGTGAAAACACTTGTTTTTCTTTGCAAATAAATATCTCAAATAGTAATCTGAGACTTGTTACTTGCGGACATTTTGTAAGCAATCAAACCGTCAGAATCTGACCCAAATACACCCTCGGATCAAGGATATTTCCCTAAACATATCCATGTACTTAGAATCTCCAATCGAGAGCCACTGACTGTCGAACTAAAACTGGTCCTCCACGCGTGATCTAGGATTCCGACTGGAATGAAAACTTAACTAAACCTAGATCCAGTGTTAGTGAGCTTAAGTCCGACCTTTGGCTCAGGGGGGCCGCCAGAAGTCTTTCGTTGAGCTGAAACAGTCTCGCTTTGGCTATAACCTAAGTATACCTTGACCTGGAGTCTATTTTAGAGTGTTGACCTTAGAACTCTCTCTCTCACAGCCATACAAATTTGAGAGAAACCCTAGGGAGAGAAGAGAGAAAAGAGAGAGAAAGTGTGAGAGTTGTGGGAGGTCCTTCCTACCCTCTTTCCCTGCCACTACACAAGCCTTACTAACCCATTCTCATCGCTTTCCCGGCGATTCCGGGGTCATTTTTAGGTAAGAAACCATAACCCTAATCTGTTTGAGGGTTTTGATAGTTGTAGGTTATGAAATAGCTAACCTATTTCGTTCTATAGGTTGCCAAACTGCCGTATACGAAAGCTTAGCAAACCTATCGACTCCGTTACGATTCTACGACAAAAGGTGAGGACTTTAGGTGTATAGGTTATGGTTTTCAACGCTTTTAATGTCAAAAAATGATAGATTCATGATCTACATGCAATTTCACATGTACAAAGTGCTTTCTGTTTTCCGTTTCGATTAAAGACGTAGAATATGGAATTTTACATATTCTAGGTATTCGTAGAAAGTACCGTATACATATAAATTTTGAAAATGTATTTGCCATGATTATTTGTTATATGAATATAATATATATGGATAAAATACTTAGTTGGCGAAAGGACTCACCCTAATACATGATTTGCTAATATACACTATGTATGTAGAAATAGTGTATTCTAGAAAGTACCGTATATGTATAAATTTTGGAGATGTGTTTGTCATGATTATTTGCTGTATGAATATATTATATATGCATAAAATACTTGTTTGGCGAAAGGACTCGCCCTAATACATGTTTTGCTAACATACACTATGTATGTTGAAATAGAGTATTCTAAGTGTTTGTGAAAATGCTTGTGAGAGTAAGTGTTTAGATGATGGTGTTTTAGGTAGGTGCTAAGATGGGATTCTCAACTACCTTAGAGACGTGTATGATTTCCTCCATATGGTTGTTTACTTTAACCGCTTACTTGTGAAATATATGTGTTTGTAATCCTGTTTATATAGTGCTTTATAACATGCTTTATAGCATGCTTTATAACATGCTTGTTAACTTGCTTGAATTACTTCGTTTATTATGCTTTACTCCACATGCTATGATTGCGTTTGGGACTATGATTATAGTCCAGACAATCGGTACTAGACTTGAGTTCGTGGTTGAGATTCTTTTCACCACGTAAGATGTGTTTGACGAACCCGAGTCGTACTTCAATTGGTGACAGTGGTTAGGCCACACGAAGTGCTTATGCACTTCATGTCGTTCAGTTGATCGTGAGCTCCAGCTAGTCAGGCTCGTCAAGTAACCCGATTTGTCTAATGTATGTTCACCATGTTTGGACGCTACTGCTTGAACCTAGGGTACCAAACTTACCAGTGAAATCCAGTTAACCATGGTACCTCTATCCGCTAAGACTCATGAGCCGAACATGGTGGTATGGAACACCGTGGTCGAGCTGTTGGCCTACGCTGGGGCCACGTGCCTCCCCATAGTGACCAGTGAGCAACCAGACTCGTGAACCGATTATGGTGGTATGGGACACTATATTCGTGCTATCAGCTTACATTGATAAGGTGATGAGTGAGTGGTGTAATGAATGTGTGTAATAGCCCTGACAGCCCTTTGTAGTGACCTCGAGTATACTCTGAATTTGCGGTGAGGCGACGAGTTTTGCCACGGTGTATAGAGTATGAACTAAGCCTGTATCTGTATAGTGATGAATCGCTAAAGGGGTGATAGGGGAGTGCTGTAACCATTGTATGTAACAGTCCTGGCAGCCTCTGCAGTGACCTAGAAACACATTATCGTATGAGATTAACTAGGACTAACGACCCTAGATTGGATCATGTTTGGGAATGATACAAGGGAGGTACCTTAGTTTTCCAATACTGCTGTTTGAAATGGACTAATAACAACTCGGTAATCATGCTCATTATGCATTGCATGGCCTGGAAGAAGTGGAGTACTGAGGAATGCAAGCATGCCGCAAACGTAAGATGTTGTCGCACGAGGGAGGGTGTGGTGAGGGCATCCATCATGACTGCATTCATACTTGCATTAATAAGAGTATTTAGAATTGTTTGATTGTACTGCTTTATCATTACTGCTTGACTGAGTTAATAATATGTTAAACTATGCTTTATTGTCCCACTGAGTTGATCACTCACTCCCACGTTACGGGACGGTGTTCCGAACACCCACCAGACTTTGTCTGATTACAGATGGCGACGCTACTCCTGAGGCAAAGTCGGACCTTTATGATGACAACACAGCTTGTTCGTGTATGTTGTATGTTGATGCTTCAAGTGAGCCATGTCTTGATCGACGGGATTATAGGGGTGTTGACTAACTAACACTACACCTTTGGTATAATTTGAATTTGTACTTATAATTCATTAACCTGATAACATTATCACACTCTGGAGACTCACCACTGTTTTTATATTTTATATATCTATCACAGTCTTCCGCTTGCAATTTAACTGTCTCTGAAGTATGATATGTTATTTTGGCTTAATCTCACTCATGTTCAATGCACTAATACAGACAACATTCAATCATCATTCATTTTGTTGCATAAGTGATGTGTTGGAACTCGGGAGTTGAGTTTATGCTCGACCCCCGATTTTCAGGGCGTTACACTTTTGAACTACTTTGCCACCACCAAACCTCTTGAATTGCTCCTATAGATTTGGTTGGACCAACAAGAATGAAGAGTAGAGGTAGAAAGAAGTTTTTCCCTAGTTATTGTTAATGATTTTACTAGATATACATGGGTAGCTTTCTTGAAAGAAAAATCAGAGACTCTCGATGAAGTCAAAAGAATTCTAAAACAAATTCAGACTGAAAAAGTAAAAATGTGATCAAAATCAGAAGTGATGGTACTGAGTTTAAAAATAGCAATTTTGAGAAGTATTGTACAGACCATAGTATATCAGATAAGTTCTCTGCTCCTAAAACACCTCAACAGAATGGGGTTGTTGAAAGAAAGAACAGAGTGCTACAAGAAATGGCTAATGTTATGTTAAATAACATAAACTTACTAAAAAAACTTATGGGCTGAAGCTATTAATATTTCATGTTACATTATAAATTGTATGTATGTTAGAAAATAAAAAGATAAAACAGCCTATGAGTTATGGTTCAATAAGAAGCCAACAGTCAAATACTTTGAAATTTTTGGAAGTAAATGTTTCATTTTATGTGACCGGGAAAATTTGGAAAAGTTCGAAACCAAGAGTGATGAAGAAAATTCTTGTATTATGCTTTGAATAGTCGAGTATATCATATTCTTAACAAAAGAACAGGAGTGATCCAGGAATATATTAACGTTGTAATTGATGATCACCCGATTACACCCTCACCAAGTCAAGATGATAATGAAGTCAACATTATCAATAAACCTAACTCTTCATCTAATTCAGATAATGCTAAATTAAGAGCAGTCAAAGACCATCCGACTGATCAGATATTAGGTAACCCTCTTACTGGTGTTCAGACAAGAAAACAGTTAGAGAATATCTGTAACTATGTCTGCTTCACTTCTCAAATTGAACTGGCTAACATAAAAGAAGTACTTGCTGATAAAAATTGGATATTGGCCATACAAAAAGAGTTAAATCAATTCGTCAGAAATGATGTTTGGTTTTTAGTTCCTAGACCATCTGATAAATATATAATTAGAATCAAATAGATTTTTAAGAATAAATCTGATGAAATGGGAAATATCATTAGAAACAAGGCATGACTGGTTATACAAGGCTACACTCAGATAGAAGGAATTGACTATGTTGAAACCTTCGCACCAGTTGCGCGCCCTGAATCTATTGGATTATTTATTTCAATTGCTTATTATAAAATTTTCAAAATATATCAAATGGATATTAAAAGTGTATTTTTAAACGGTGATTTACATGAAGAAGCATATGTTGAACAACCTACGGGTTTTGAAGATTCTAAATTTTTAGATCATGTATATCATCTTTAAAAGGCACTTTATGATTTAAATCAAGCTCCTAGGGCATAATATGAAAAGTTGACTAAATTCTTACTTAGTTACAACTTTCTCGTGGGAAGCGTTGATAAAATATTATTTGTCAAAAAATATAATGAATCTATATTGATTATACAGATCTATGTTGATGATATTATTTATAGATCGACAAGCACTAACTTTTCCATTAAGTTTACAGATCTGATGAAATCCAAGTTTGAAATGAGTATAGTTGGGGAATTGAATTACTTTCTTGGATTACTAGTAAAACAACAGGAAGATGGTATTTTCATTTCTCAAATCAAATATAATTTAAATTTGGTAAAGAAATTTGGATTTGTGAATAGTAAAAAGTTTGATACTCCTATGAGTACAACTCTCAAACTCTCTAAGAATGAAACAGGTAAAAGTATAGACTCACGTTTATATCAAAGCATGATTTGTAGTCTTTTATACTTAACTGCTAGTAGACCAGATGTTGCTTTTAGCGTTGGAATCTGTGCTAGATATCAGTCTGATCCTACGGAATCACATCTAATTGTTGTTAAAAACATAATCAGATATGTTGTAAATACTGCTAATTTTGGTCTATGGTATCTGCATGATAC
This sequence comes from Magnolia changhungtana, assembly GCA_030180095.1. Taxonomy (NCBI): domain Eukaryota; kingdom Viridiplantae; phylum Streptophyta; class Magnoliopsida; order Magnoliales; family Magnoliaceae; genus Magnolia; species Magnolia changhungtana. Next base: position 418,511 of record JASAUF010000064.1, on the reverse strand, counting down.
AACTATACAACTTGCCAGATATACCGATGCAGATTGGGCAGGAAACATCGACGATTAGAAAATCTACCGGTGGTGGATGTTTCTACGTTGGGAATTGTTTAGTTTCTTGGCTTAGCAAGAAATAGAATTTTATATCACTCTGGACAGCTGAAGCTGAATACATCGTAGCTGGTAATGCTAGCACCCAATTGGTATGGATGAACAGGATATTAGCTGATTATGAGATTACATAATACGATGATATTATATTGTGATAACTCAAGCGCAATCAATATTTCAAAGAATCCTATTCAACATTCTCGTACGAAACATATCGACATTCGATATCATTATATTCAAAATTTAGCTGAGGACAAAAGCATTTCAATAGAATATATCCAGACTAAAAAGCAGTTTGCTGACATTATGACCAAACCGCTTGACAGGAATAAATATTATGAATTAAAACATGATATTGGTATTTCTACTTCTAATTAATTAAATCATGTTGTTTATGCATTTTTTTATTGTTTGTATATTTATAATTTTTTTAAAATGTAAAACATTTAAAAAATGAGATTTTTTGTCAGCTACTCGACGAGTCGAGCACGTTGTAACGCCCTAGTTTTTAGAATCCGAGTATACAACTCGTTTCCTGAAAACCCGGGTGTTAATGATCAGATAAGTGGCATTTAAGTAGAATCAAAGTGTAATAGCGAAATTAAGCATAGAGTAAGCTGCAAACCATATACTAATATCCTGGTCCACTCAGCTGGGGACCCAAATACAAAACCTTAAGTTCAAATGTAAATAAACAACTAAACATCTACATCTACTGATTTAATCCGAAGTACTCCGCCACTTCCTAATGCGGCTCCTCCTTGTACATCTCCTCATCCGCTTCAGCTGTAATAATCTCGAGATCCGTGCAATAGTCGCTCATACCTGCACCTACATCCTCTGTATGGTTGAACATTGGATGAATGAGTGGCCAACTCAATATGAATTCCCCTCAAGATTATACACCGCTACGTCAGACAAGCATATCGTGAAAGCAATAAGGCAAATAAAACATGAGAAAATGCAGTCTTATTATATGCATGGATGCGTGAATGCATCATTGCCTTGGGGATGCTCATCTAGTCGGCAGTTAGTCTCGTCACCCATGCAAAGGCTAGCTGTAACATCCCAAATTTTTTGCCAACCTGGAATTAGACATCCTTAGGCAATGGGTCGCTCCTAACACCTTATTAACTCGTCAGAACTCAATCCTAAAGTCTAAAATCGCTTTTGAACTCATTTCCTTCACAAATCCCACCCTTCACCACCTTGTTCTTTCAATTTTTCTACATACTTTCACCCTAGATACTATCTTAAACTAGCTAAGTAGTATAACTTGGATCACTGTATGTACCAACTACAAAGGCCCAAGTACCACCTCAAACAGAAATCTTACAGGACTAATCCTTTAGAAATTTGACAAAGTTAACTAAGTGCTAAACTAGATTAGCTACGAAATCTACTTGATTCACTTTAAACACGATCTGCAAGACCCAAAATTTGTAGAATCATTGACGCTAGGTTACCCTAAAATTTAGGATCAATCTCATTACCCGACTGCTCTCGGGAGTACATTGAAACTCCGTATCAGATCTGGACCGCACGTCGGAAGTCCGATTAACACGAAGTTAAGGAATTAGGACCACCTTGCTGGGCTTAACAATCATCTCGGAAATCAAATCCAGATAGTGTCCCAGTGCTATTCACTTGAGCTCGGAGTGGGGAGTGTGAGAAATGTAAAATTAATTAAAAATAAAATACAAATTTATGAAATCTGAGACTTGTCGCTTGCAGGTCGGTATTAAGCAACCTAACCGTCAGAATCAGGCCAAATTACACCCTCGAATCAGGGATATTTCCCCAAACATATCCATGTACTCGGAATCTCCGATCGAGATCCACTGACCGTTGAACTGAAACTGGTCCACCACGCGTGATCTGAGAAGCCAACTGGAACGAAACTTAACTAAACCTAGATACTATGTTAGTGAGCTTAAGTCCGACCTTTGGCTCAAGGGGGGCCGCCAGAAGTCCTCTGTTGAGCTGAAACTGGGTCGCTTTGGTTATAAATTAAGTATACCTTGACCATAAGTCTATTTTAGTGAGTTTTTAGGCTATATAAGGACCTTAGAACTCTCTCTCTCATAGCCATACGAATTTGAGAGAAACCCTAGAGAGAGAAGAGAGAAAAGAGAGAGAAAGTGTGGGAGGATCTCCCTGCTATGCTTCCTTACCGTTATGCAAGCACAACCACCCCTATCTAGTCACTTTCCCGGCGATTCCAGCTCCGTTTCTAGGTAAGAAACCCTAACCCTAATATGTTTTAGGGTTTTGATAGTTGTAGGTTATGAAATAACTAACCGAAAGCATGCTATAGGTTACCAAACTGTCGTATACGAAAGCTTAGCGAATCCATCGACTCCGTTACGATTCTATGACAAAAGGTGCGGACTTTAGATGTATAGGTTATGGTTTTCAATGCTTTCAATGTCAGATAATGATAGATTCATGATCTGCATGCAATTGCACATGTACAAAGTGTTGTCTGTTTTCCGTTTCAATTAAAGATGAAGAATATGGAATTTTACATACTCTTGGTATTTGTAGAAAGTACCGTATACGTATAAATTTTGGAAATGTGTTTGCCATGATTATTTGTTGTATAAATATATTATATATGCATAAAATACTTATTTGGCGAAAGGACTCGCCCTAATACATGTTTTGCTAATATACACTATGTATGTTGAAATAGTATATTCTAGAAAGTACCGTATACGTATAAATTTTGAATATGTGTTTGCCATGATTATTTGCTGTATGAACATATTCTATATGCGTAAAATACTTGTTTGGTGAAAAGACTCACCCTAATATATGTTTTGCTAATATACACTTTGTAGTGTATTCTAAGTGTTTGTGAAAATGACTGAATGAGTATAGAATTCTCATTCGTGCTTGCCATGACTAATTGTCATGGATATATGATTGTCGTATTGGTGATACCCCTTTGACGAAAGGATTTTCCCTAAATCACGCCACGGCCAATATACACTATATATGCTTAAACGTGTAGCCCAAGTGGTTGTGGAAATGACTGAATGAACATGGAACTTGGATTCTTACTTGCCATGACTATCCGTCGTGGGTGCACGCGTGTTATAATTGGGGCAACTCCCTAATGAAAGGATTTGGCCTAATACCTATGTGATCAACATATGTCATGTATGTTGATGTAGGTAGTCTAAAGTGTTTGTTGAGATGTTAAATGAGTAATAGTTAGTAAATTGTAATGCATCAGGGTGTTGAGATATGATTCTCAACTCCTGTAACTATGTGTATACTTTCTTTAGAAATCTGTGTGATTAGGAATTGAATATGTACAAACTCATGCTTGTGTTGTACTTCATAACATGCTCAACTGATTGTATGATTTTATCTATGTAATGCGTATGTTTAAATTCATGTTTACATTTAATAATCCGTTATGGGTGATGGGGGAGTGGTGTAACGATTCCGTGCAACAGCCCTGGCAGCCCTAAACGGATAACACCAAACTTTGATTGTATGATTTGAATCTTGATCCATTACTGCTTTACCTATTTGCAATTGAATGTGATTAGGGCTATTGTATAGTCCAGGCAGTCGGTAATGGGATCGAATTCGTGGCTGAGATTCATTTGCCATGTAGGACGTGTTTGACGAACCCGAGTCATGAGTTGCTTGTCGGCAGTGGTTAAGCCACACGAAGTGCTTATGCACTTCATGTCGTACAACTCAATGGGCGCTTATGCTAGTCAAGCTCGTCAAGTAACCCGATCTGTTTAATATATGTTCACCATGTTTGGACGCTACTGCTTGAACCTAGGGTACTAAACTTACCAGTGAAATCCCGTTAACCATGATACCTCGATCCGCTAAGACTCATGAGCCGGGCATGGTGGTATGGGACACCGTGGTCGAGCTGTCAGCCTACGCTAGGGCCACGTGCCTCCCCGTAGTGACCAGTGAGCAACCAAACTCGTGAGCTGATTATGGTGGTATGGGACACTATATTCGTGCTATCGGCCTACATTGATAAGGTGATGGGGGAGTGGTGTAACCTTTGTGCGTAACAGCCCTGACAACCCTTTGTAGTAACCTCGAGAATACTCTGAATTTATAGTGAGGCGACGAGTTTTGCTGCAGTGTATAGAGTATGAACTAGGCCTGTTTCAATTTAGTGATGAACCGTTAAAGAGGTGATGAGGGAGTGGTGTAACAATTGTGCGTAACAGCCCTGGCAGCCTTTGCAGCGACCTAAAAACATACCATCGTATGAGATTAACTAGGACTGACGACCCTAGAATGGATCGTGTTTGGGAATGATACAAGGGAGGTACCTTAGTTTCCTAATCCTGCTGTTTGAAATGGACTAATAACTACTCGGTAATCATGCTCATCATCGCACTGCATGTGCCTGGTAGATGTGGAGCACTGAGGGATGAACGCATATTGCAAATGTAAGATGGTGTCACATGAGGGTGGTTTGGCAAGGGCATTCATCATGTCATTTCATACTTGCATTAGATAAGAGTAGTTAGGATTGTTTGATTGTACTGCTTTATCATTACTGCTTGACTGTTTTGATAACATGTTAACCTATGCTTTATTGTTCCACTGAGTTGATCACTCACTCCCACGTTACGGGACGGTGTTGTACACACCAACCAGACTTGTTTGAGTTTTAGATGATGGTGATGCTGCGAAGCGGACACTACCAAAAAATTGAGCAAAGGCTACGGACTTCGAGAGTTTTTAGCTACGGATATAAACCGTAGCTATATTACTACGGTTTTAATCCGTAGCTAAAAGCTACTACCTCCTCCACTTCGTAACTACAGGCTGAGGCTCTGTAGGGGCTCTATGGGTTCACTACTGTGTATATGTTTTATCTAATCCGTCCATCCATTTTGATACTTTTTTTTTCATGCATGCATGTAAAAAAGATGGTAGATCGAAGGTTCAAGTTGACCACATCATAGGAAATAGTAGAGATTAAGCATATACCATTGATTTGTGGTGTGGTCCACTTGGGATTTTGATCTGCCTCATTTTTTGGTTGATTCCATAAAAATAGCTCTCAAAATGAATGGACGGTGTGGATAGACCACATACATCACAATGGGGCCCACGGAGCGCCTAACAGGACCGTCCGTTTCCGCTCCGTCCCGCCCCGAAAAAAACCCCCCACGCCCAAAAAAATTTCCGCGCCCAACTAAAAAAACCCTACCCTTTTCCCCACTCTCTCACACCTCTCTCTCTCTAACCTTACCCTTTTCCCCCACTCTCTCACGCCCTCTCTCTCTCTCTCTCTCTCTCTCTCTCTCTCTCTCTCGTTGAATCCTTCGTCTTCCAAAGAACCCACGTCCCACATCCCACATCCCACATCAACTCTTCCCACTGGATCACCAAAATCCATCTCGTTTTGCCATTGGTTCGCGGTTCCTTCTCCCAAGCCCGATCTCTCGAACAAGAGATGTCCCGATCGAGCAAGCTCCATCCCTGAAAGCGCCAAAGAAGAACACCAAATCGATCACCCTATTGTAGATGCTTGCAAGTTGGATCTCTATTCGGCTCTGGTTTCCCCCTTCGTCTCTCTCTCATTTTCCCTCTCCCCCGTCCGACTCTCGATCTGCAATCCTTACACCGCATCCACCAACCGCTGAAACCCTACCGCATCTCCGGTCATCAACAACAATAGACGTTGTTGAGCTCTAACCTATTGCCAATCTGAAGAGGTGATGTTGCCTTTTGATTTGTCTGTTCATTTTGGTTTTGAATCTCTATTTTTGAGAAAATCTGACGTTGCATTTTGGTACACTTGATGGAGATGAAGGTGTGCAAGATGCGGGCCGAAGTGATCCAGCAACAGATGGAACTGTTTGCAGATGCGCTCAAGTCGGTGGATTGATGGGGTTTTAATGGAGTAGTGATCTAATGGTTTGTTTTTTATAATGCAAAGATTGTGTCCTTTTTTGGGGTTTTTGATAGGAATGTTTATCTTTTATTGTGGGTCTTTTCAGATCTCGATCCTGGATCTAATTAGATGTGATTATGCAGCTTCTAATCTTGTTTATGTTTCTTTATTTGTATTCTGACATTGGATCTTTTTATGCATGAAATATTTTGATAGTTCTAAAGATAAGCTTTTTGTTTGATGGGTTGAATCTGGTTTACCTTTTTTTCTTGTTATTTTGGTTAGAATTATATGATACTCAGGAAATGTATGACGCTTGATACAGATGCGCTCATAAATTGTATGTGTCATGTGTAGGCCCAAATGAAACCAACTAATTGTGCAATTTACTGTTCTCAAGTCATAAGACCAAGATTAGATTGGTTGAACAATCCTAACCCCTGATTCATGGACACTTGTTTGTGGGCATAGGACCATTGGGTATTTTCATTTTTAACCATCCAATCTGTTTTCAGATAATCAATAAGCTTAATTTTTTTGTTCATGATACATCTATAGTGAGTCTTATTTCTCCTTTTTGTTGATCTTGTTTTGGTTATTATTTGTTTGTGGAGTTCTCTATTGCATGCCAATTTTTCTTATTGTTTTAAATCACACAATTTACAATTTGTAGTTAAATTTTGATCTTGAGTTCTAATTGCAAATTGTAAATTGTGTGATTGAAAAATGATAAGAAAGAGATATTCTACTGTTTGGTCTTCACTTTACATGTTGAGATTTGATGTGTTTTCTAGGCTTGAAAGGGCTAATGGATTGCTTTGTGATTGTACAAAAGAGATGGGTGGTAAGTGATTTGTATTTGTTTTTTTCTTTATGAACATGTTTTGGTAGCTGTATTGTGTTTTAACATGTGGTTTTAATCTTTTCCTTTGTAAATGGAAAGGGTGATTTTTTCTCTGAGGTATCATTGTTGGAAATTCAAACTTTGAATTTTCATGATATATGTTTGAGTACCACTTTTTGAATTTGGAGGTTGTTGTTACAGCTGTGCTTGGATGCTCCATTGAACTATGTGTTGATAATTCAATTCAATAAGCCTGTTTGGATTGGTGGAATCGTATTTTCTACTATGGAAAAAAAAAAAAAAAAAACATTTTCCTCATGTGTGACATTTTCTGCTGTTTGTGGAAACAAAAGCATTGTGAACATTGATTTCCATTTCCATAGTTATCCTTTCAAAGGGTGATTTTCCTCAAAGAAAAGAAAAAGAAAATTTTGGCAAATTTCTACGTTGATTTCTATAGTAAACTTCAACTTTAACCACCAAAGCTCATAATGTACCTACACAATGGAGACACTGGAGATAGGCTCAACTGTTTCCCTAACTCTATATTTTAGGCTTTTATTGGTTCCTTTACACTTACCATACAGTTGCAATTTCAGGTTTTCTTACAGAACTATGCTCTGTCTGTCATCCTGTTCAAATTGGTGTGCTTGTATATTTCTTTCTTAGTTGAAGATGGTTGTTCTTGTGGGAGTGAATTGGGACCATCTATAGGACATTTGTTTTTATCTGGTTAGCATTGCAGCTTGAAAGAAGTAGCCGTCTTGAATAATATAAAAGAACCAGGAGAAATGAAGGTGCCAAGAATAATAAGCTTGCTGATAATGTTATGGAAGTGGGGAACTCACTATGCACAACACTTACCGGATGAAATTCAAAATTGACCATGGAAGTAGTGATACGATATTTTTTCACATCCACCTTATCTCATCTGTCCTTTCATTATCTGGATTCTAATTTTACAACATTCGTTCATTTGTGTGGCCATGCAGCAACATATTTTTGGCAACACAAAATTGACTTTCGAGTGGTAGTTTGAACTCCATATCAACTATTGGATTTGGTCTAGCAACAATGAAGAGACTGATTTACTTCACCCCTTTCCATTTCTAAAGGAAAATGAATTTCTTAACAAGGGCTCCAAACTTGAGACTTGAATTGGTCTCGAGTTGAGTTTGGTTCTAAGCAACCCACCAGTCAACTCAAGAGTATAGTTTGATATATATATATATATATATATATATATATATATATATATATATATGGAAAAGGTTCTATGCGGTCGAGCTCATGGGAACTTCCCATGAGGTCGAGCCGTGTGGGCTCACCGTGATGTGCGTCGAACATCAACACCGTGCATTTGATGGGTCCCCTTTAAATTATGGGATATCCCAAAAATCGGCGTATATGGAACTCGTGGGCCATACCATCTAAAATCATGTGAAGACATGCCTAAAACGTATAAAAGCACTTAGTGGGGCCCACTTGAAATTTGGATGAATCTGAAACTTGGTCTGACCCCTCATCCAAGTGGGACACACATAATGGATGTTCTGGATATGTGATCCACATCTCGGTGGTCCCAACAAATGATTGTGAATGTTTTAATGAAGGGTAGCCCCTCTCAACTTTTGTAGGTGCTGTGGCCCACACAAGTCACGGATTGACTTGATTTTTAAGCCCTAAGCCCATCATGGAATGGTGCATCTGACTGATGGGGTAGATGTTCGACACCCATCACGGTGGGGCCCACACAGCTCGACCTCATGGGAAGTTCCCATGAGCTCGACCGCATAGAATCTTTTCCCATATATATATATATATTGAATCTGTAAGGATTTGCATGATTCTCCTGGTTATGGAGCAAATTGTTTTGAAACCAGTCGACCATTGTCCTTAGTGGAGGTAGCCACCATTGTTCTGAAGATACCTGTTTTGAAATTATAACATGTCCATCTAAGGACATGGTATTCAAACTAATCAGTACAGAAAAAAAATCCTTTAATCAGGTTGGACATTGGCAACATGGATGAAGACCACCGATGTTAGATTGTTTGCTTTTGGTACCAAGTTTGAACTTGTTTCTACAATCAATCTTGTAGCATGTATCTATGTTCACTTCTAGTTTTTGGTGAGGCTAGTCTTTACATGCATACTTATAGGGTAGGTTTTCTAATAAGCATTTATCTGTATATTCATATTTTGTTTTTAAGAGTCATCGATGTTCTTAAGATGTTTTTTTTTTTTTGGTGAAAGATAATTTTCTTACTATGTTGTAAGACAATTCTAGAGAATCCTTGAATGCCATTGGAAAGTTCTTAAAAGTTTTAGGCATGTCTTGCATAACCAAAATGTTGAGAACCACTACTCTCAGAAGGTATGTTATTGTTATTACTATTTTTAGTTTTTAGTATCCAAAAAACTATTTGTTATTTGTCATTTGGTTTTCTTACCGTCTCTGCAACAGTTGTGGCTAGGGAATATGATGTTGGGTGTCCCTCAACACAATTTGGTTATTTGGCTTTTCATTTCCCTTTTTTTTTTTTTTTTGACAAACTAGGTTCCTTAACATTCAAAGTGACCTTAGCAATGTATCTCTCTTTTTTCGAATCCAGTCCCAATGAAAAGGCGAGGAGGTATCTCGAGTAGCATGAGGAAGAAGCGACCATGTACCTTTTCACAAAAGTTTCCAAATGCAGATCCTTTAGCACTCAAACTGTTGGAAAGATCATAGCATTTGATCCAAAGGATCGGCCAACCTTGAAGAGGTCGGTTGACCGACAGATGTCAATTTTCTATTAGATTTTAGAAATGCCCACTAATTGCTTCAATCTATGCCGCCTATTGTTTTGGAATCTTTTTCACCAAGAATACCAAAACTTGATTTCATTTAATGTTTCCTGCTCATCGAAATTTAATATAGCAACACCTTCTTGTAGAACTTTGATATAAGCTTACACATTTGAACTGGCACTAATGTTCATGTTCATGCGAATGACCATTGGTATTTGATCCAATCCATTTATTGGAGTACTACTACTTGTGTAGATAGTCTTGCCCAAGAATCAGTTGGTCCTCTCATCGTGGGTAGCGCTTTACAAAACAAATGTACAGTGGTGGGAAATTGGTGATTTTTTTAACTCGTCCAACTGCTTTCTAGCATCCTCGCTTAATGGGCCGATTTATTTTGGGTGAGACCATCTAAATGGTCGATCCACATGATGGATATTGTACTTAGGTTGGCCATGTTGTCATATGAGGATATTGTATCTGTTGGTCATGCTGTCATATTAGGGGAGCATGGAGATGCTCTCTCTCTCTCTCATATGAGGATATTGTGATTGTTGATATTTATCCTATATTGGGGATGTTTGTGTTTGTTATATGCAGGCACTGGGCCGATCCTTATTTCAAGGGCCTGGCCAAAGTGGAGAGAGAACCGTCTTGTCAACCAATCTCTAAGATTGAGTTTGAGAGGCGTAGGGTGACAAAAGAGGACATTCGGGAACTTATATTCCTGGAAATACTAGAGTACCATCCTCAACTGCTCAAGGACTACATTAATGGAACTTGAAAGGACAAACTTCCTCTATCCAAGGTTTTATTACTGCCTTCTAGGTTTTCATATTTAGTGTGTTGTCGCTAAATGATGTTTTCTTTTCTATTATTAGATTCATTTTCTGTATATTGTTCCTTTGCAGTGCCATTGATCAATTCAGGAAGCAGTTTGCTCATCTCGAGGAAAATGGTGGTAAAAGTGGGCCAGTGATCCCATTGGAGAGGAAGCATGTTCTCTCCCAAGGTAAATCCTCTTCAACTCCTTCTTTTTGTATTGGATCATTCAAGATTTTTGACATTCGTGGGGAGGGGAATCATTTCGAGCCACATGCCTAGGTCAATGTAAATAAAGTATGGACAAGGTGATGCCAAAGTGTTTTGTTGATTTTGATGGATGGGGTCTCTCAAGGATTTCCTCGTTTAAGTTTTCAAGGCCAATGCCAACTTTCTTGTTTATTATGAACATGATTTTTCTTTTGTTATATATACATGATGAATCCTTTTCTGTACAGAAAAATGAGAATAAAATATTACAAACCATCAACAAATACTGATTGCCCAAAACATGCTGAGGATTAGATTGCTTCCAACCACCCTAAACCTGCAATACCTTCTATTGTTAGCACCCCCTCATATCATACTAAGGTTCCTTGCACAGTCAGTATAAAAACCATGGGTCTAACCACACAACCCTTTCAAAATAATTTTCAGTTTGTTTGAAGAAATTTACAGATGCCATCGTTAGTTGCTGATTCTTATGTGTGGCAATTAACTGCCGCAAGATTACGGGATTGATTTTGATGACCATGATCATCCTAGTGAAGGCATTTCGGTGCTGCTGTGGGAGCAAATTCTGCCGAGACATGAAGCACTCAAGCAGTAAATACAATACATCTCGTCTTACTAAACCATGATGGACAAAGACTAGTGTGGCATTGCTTCAGGCAATAGCAAATGTTTCTTTGTTTCTTAAAAATGACATAGGTCCTCTGAACACCCACAGATATCAAAGGGACAAATATGCCATTTTAGGAATGCAAGGAATATATAGCTATTGTCTAAACTGGGGAAGGGCTAGGAGCCATCAGACGCTTAGCTATTAATAGTAGCTTTCTGTTTTTGTTTTCCCTTAAGCACTCATGGTAAAAAGCATTATATCTTAGCTCAGGAATTATGCAGAGGGCTTTAATTTTGAGATGAGATGCATGCATCGACCGCACCATCTTTGGATCAATCCAAAGGCTACAAAACTGTAAGTTCTCTTAAGATTTTTTTTCTTTTTTTCCTTTTTTCTTTTTCAAGTTTTTTATGCTGGAAAAGGAAGGAGACGGGTAAAAGAGTTTAGTTCTTGTTTCTGGTATCCTAATGTTTACCACAGAGCTAATTGTGTTTGACACTACTTGTAGATATTTGAGGGGCAGTTGGGTTTTGCACTTAAAGTCACTGCAGTCATTGTGGGGATTTTAGTATAGAGCTGTAGGGGATTTACAGGTGCCAATTAGCTTTAAGTTTTCAACTGTCTTGTGCCATTTTTGTGTGAATGCTGCTGATAGGAATTGGATATGAGATGCTTTCTTGGTTTGAGTGTAGGGTTAACAGCTTATTAATTTGCTGTTTTTTTTTTTTCATTTTTTCATTTTTTTTCTTTTGTTTTTGTTGTTTAAGTCAGGCAGGTCAGGCTAATAGAAACCATTAATGTGAAGATATCTTGCAGGAGCCTGCCCAAGAGTTTTTAGCTTCCCTGTCTTCATACATGCAAAGTATCATGTCTCTGTGTTATGATTTGAGCTACCATGCATACCTTTAGAAATTGGTTTACCATTAGAAATTGCCCAAAAGATCACATTTGAAGAGAAGGTCACAGCATACAACATGGATCATTTACAGAAACTAGTGGATGGCAAATTATGTGTAACATACAGAGATGGTTCAGCCACTTATGCAATTAGGGAAGGTTCAAAAGGTCATACATATTTGAAAGTTGGTCAAATTATAAATAGGCATATTATGGACGGAGACATTGTTTTCATTAATAGGCCACCTAGTACTCATAAACATTCATTACAAGCATTTTCTGTCTATGTGCATGACGTCTATACTGTTAAGATCAATCCTCTTATTTGTGCTCCCCTAGGTGCGGATTTTGATGGGGATTGTGTTCATATATTTTATCCACAGTCTCTAGCAACAAAGAAGAAGTTTTGGAGTTGTTTAGTGTTGAAAAGCAAATCCGTAGTTCTCATAGTGGTAGTCTGAATTTACAACTGGTGCATGATTCTTTATTGTCACTTAAACTCATGTTTAGGACTTTTTTCTTGAACAAAGCGACTGCGGAACAATTGGCTATGTGTGTTTCACCAGTTTTACCAGAACTTGCTTTACTTAAGGCTCACCGTACAGGTCCTCTGTGGACTGTTTTGCAAATAGTACAGAGTATTTTACCTGCATTTTTTGACTGCTTTGGGGAGAGGCATTTGATCAATAAAAGTGAAATGGTGAGGATTGATTTCACTAGAGATTGTTACTTCTGTTCTTGACAAGAAGGGAACAGAAGAGGATGTTAAGTTCTTTAATATGTTGCAGCCGTTGCTGATGGAGATTCTCTTTTAGAAGGATATAGTGTTGGCTTGAATGATTTTGACATTCCCAAGGTCATATCAAGATATAAAGAAGAAGATTCAGACATATCACCTTTCTTCTTCACTTGAGATCAAATTACAATGAACTTGTAGAGTTGCAAGTGGAAAGCTACCTGAAAACTGTAAAATTGCCTATCGTGACTCGTATTCTAAAGTTATCTGCTTTGGGTAATTTGATAGATTCTAAAAATGATTCAGCTATCAGTAAGGTTGTTCAACAACTTAGCTTTTTGGGGCCTTTGTTTGGTTGTCAGCTATCAGTAAAGTTATCTGCTTTGGGTAATTTGATAGATTCAGCTATCAGTAAAGTTAATAGATTCTAAAAATGATTCAGCTATCATGAATATGAGAGAACTATGAACAAACCCACCATATCCTCTAAGCCTGAAAATTCCAAGGTCATCTGGAGTTGGTTCCCAAAATAAAAGTCAAAAAAAAAATAAAATAAAATCATAAGGTAGTGCATAAAACTGTCAAACTCTTCTTGTCTAATTATCATGTATTATGTTTGGGTTGAATTTCTTAGTTCCACCTAATGGGAACAACATATAAATATCTTAGACTTCTTGAGCTCTTGGAGTATTTATCTTTGTTTAGAAATTATGTCAATTGTGCTTTGAATATATGTTTGAATGTTAAATGTGCTTTTAAGTTTTAAGATATGCTTTAATTTCGCTTTCTTTATGGCCGTCCTATTTACTATGCTCATATTGTTCAATTGTGCAGGCTAAGGTTGAAGGTCAAAAGATTGCATGGTTAACACCACATGCCCTACATCAAGTCTTGACAGATGATGTGGACTTCAATGTCATGCTAACCCCAAAATGTCACAAGCAGTTGCCTTCCGATCAAACTCGACCTCTGTCTATTATTATCTGTGGATTCCATGGTTACCAAGACACTCTATGCCCACTTTCTTTTGAATGAATGAATGATTGTAATTGAATGAATGAATGAATATTATGTAAGTGGTAATTGAATGAATGAATGAATATTATGCAGGTGGTAATTGAATGAATGATTATAATAGTTTTTTTAATGTAGGAAATAGCTACGGATATTAGCCGTAACTAATAATCTAACAACCGTATCTGTAGGCTCTTGTAGCTACCAATAATATCCGTAGTTGTAGGTTCTTTTGGCTATAGAAATATTTGCTAAGATTATATCTGTAGCTATTTTAACCTACAGCTACAGACTTAATCCGTAGCCATAGACTTATAGCTACGGATTTAATCCGTAGCCATAGACCTATAGCTACGGATTTAATCCATAGCCATAGGTTTGGGACCTATTGTTTTGACACCTACAACGACGGTTGTGCTACGGATTTAATCCGTAGCTATAGGTCTATGGCTACGGATTTAATCCGTAGCCTTTGTCCATTTTTCTGGTAGTGGGAGCCAGACTTTTATGAGGATGAGGAGGATTCCTCCTTTATGCCGTTTCAGGCGGGTTCCCCTGAGCCGTGTCCTGATCGACGGGGCTTTCTGGGATATTAACTAGAGGACCTTACACATTTGGTATATTTTAGGATTGTACTTGTAATTCATTAACCCGGTAACCTTATCACACTCTGGAGACTCACCACAGTTTATATATTTTATTTATCTATCACATTCTTCCGCCTGCTATCTCACTTATCTCTGGAGTATGATATGCTGTTTTGGCTTAATCTCACTCATGTTCACCACTCTAATACAGACAACATTCAATCATCATTCATTTTGTTGCATAAGTGATGCGTTGGAACTCGGGAGTTAAGTTTATGCCTGACCCCCAATTTTCAGGGCGTTACACTGTAATCAGCGAATCATATTACGTACGTACATCACGTACCACATAATAACCAATCATCGTACATCACGTACATAGATCGTTAGTCGGTGGTCTGTCAGCTAGTGAAACGATACCCCCAATAACTCGGAGGGCAAGTGCTACAGCATCTAAAAATATCCACCCGTCATCGCCAATATGCCACGTATGTACGATTATTCAGGCCATTATTAGTCCAATTACAACCAGCCAGTTTAATAAAGCTCAAGGTCACTGTGGGAGGCTCATCATCTAGCGTAGGCCGACGGCTCGGGCATAATGTCTCATTCCACCATCCCTAGCCCATGAGTCTACCGCCTTAGGGTGTGGATAGAACCCATCAACATGTGGTCAATCAATTTTCAATGTATGAGAAACTACGATCGTATGCTGAGTACGAATGAAATGTCGAAGATATTAAATACAACGATTAAAATGAGTCAGTATGTATGATTCAAATGCGAATAAACAACGATGATAAAACATTGAATGGTTCATTCCATAGTTAGGTAGGTGGAATCACCCCATAAATGGTAAATCCCATGAATTAAACTGCCACTAACATAACCTCCATGTTGAGGGTCTATTCTTAGCATAATCAATCTCATTACACCCTCAGTACGTACTCTCTTTTTTAAATAGAAGTTTCCCTCTGTAATTTCCTATTGATACAAATGGAATCTCAGGTTTTTTTTGTGATATATATATATATATATATATATATATATATATATATATATATATAATGTGATAATGACATAGAGATTAAATAATGACCATCTAGAATAACTAAGGTATCATTCAAGTAATTAAAGTAAATCTTAAGTGCACATGCAAATATAATTCAAGAGTCACCTAATGAATTAAGTTCTAACATTTGCACTTTATGATAATGGATTATTGATTCTCAAACATACATTCAGGTAAGCTATTCAAATGATTAATCAAACTCATTCATAGTTAATTCTAAAACTATCCTTAATCTAAATTAGAGATAGAAAGCTCAAGGGGAGAAGTCATCACTTCTAAGGTCGTAGGCCTTTCCTCGATTCAAGTTCACGTAAGTGTCTTGCTGCTCAATGTCATACAAGTCACTACGCCAAAAGTGGCAATTTGCGACGTATTTCTGCGACGGACTTCGTCCGTCGCTAAAATCTCTTGGTTTTACGACAGATTTAATCCGTCGCTAACGGAAAAGGTCCGTCGCTAAGCCCTCGTTGGTCGAAAATCCGGTCTGGACGTCGCTGAATTTAGCGACGGACCAAAATCCATCGCTAAAATCGGATTTACGACGTATTTACGACGGATTTTGGTCCGTCGTTAGTAAGCGACGAACTAAATCCGTCGCAAAATTTGATTTTATGACCGTCGTAAATTCCCGCCCAGCACACCAAATGGCGCGCTTTTCAGTTGCTTTTGCGACGGATCATGGTCCGTCGTAAAAGGACTTTTGCGACGGATCATGTCCGTCGTAAAAGGACATTGGCCTTTACATTAATTTTTTTCATTTTTATAGGAATATGGTTGAAAATTAAGTTTTTTTGTGGCCTAATAATTATTTTTTAATAGAATTTCAGTGGTTTAATTGTGCATATTTGTATCTAAGATTATTTTTTAACAATTGATAGAACGCAAAAGGACAATTTATTTTGTTTTTATATCAAATGAGTGAAAATTTTATTTTTATTTTTAATTTAAAATTAATATTTAAATGATTTGTAATATCACATGAAAAAGAATATTGAGAAGTTTAAAAAATTTAACAATGTTTGAGAAAAAAATTAGATTTTGAAAAAATAAAAATAGTGATTTAATAAAAATCTGTTTTGTGGGAAAAAGGAATTTTGAATAAAGTTGATAAATCTGAAAAAAAAAAAGCATTTGATTTTGATAAAAAAATAATATCCTGAAAAAGAAAATAAAATTTTTTTTTTAAATGTGAAAATTTTCACAATGTGGGCCCCACCATAATATTTTATAAAAACAATGAGATCTTGAAAAAAATATATCATTTTAAAAAAGAAAATTGAAAAGTTGAAAACAAAACGATGCTTTTAAAGAAAAAAATCGGCATTTTAGAATTTTTGGGGAAAAAAAATAAAATTTGGGAAATTTTTTCAGGTTTTGAAAATAAAATTTCAGAATTTATATTTTAATTTTTTTGAAATATTTTATAATAAAAATGATATTTTGTTAAAAGTTTTCAAAGAAAAATTAAGAGTAAAAAAATATTCATTTTGAAAAAAAAAATGTTATTTTTAAATAGAAATTGAAATTTATCTGTGAAATAAAAAATATTTGTTAATAAATTATTAGGTACATCCACTAATTGAACCTTTAAACGCTAAAATCAAATTTCACTCAAATTGTTGATCAATCTTGTATGCCCAATATCTTCCTCATATGTAGCTTGATCGATGCGAGTAACTAGTTAAATTGTGGGTATTGATCAATAAAGTAGAGTGAATGGACCAGACATGCAAAATGGGCCAAATATTTTGATCAAAATTATGACCCAACTTAGTAACATCGTAAGAACCTAAAAATTGATGTTAGTAAGTTTTGTGGGCCCCATCATGATGCATGTCGAACATCAACACCATGCATTTGATGTGTCCCCTTTAGGTTATGAGATATATCAAAAATCATCCGTATATGAAACTCAGGTGGGCCATACAATCTAAAACCATGTGAAGACATCCTAAAAAATATAAAAGCACTTAGTGGGGCCCACATGAGTTTTAGATGCGGCTGAAACTTGGTCTAACCCCTCATCCAAGTGGGACACACAAAATGAGTAGGTTGGATATATGAATCACATTTATGCAGCCCCAATATATGAATGTGAATGTTTTAAGGAAACCCCTCCCCACTACATTTAGGTGAGTTAGTCATTACTCTTACCAGTGTAAACTCTATGGGCTCCACCGTTATTTATTTATTTTATCCACTCCGTTTATCCATGTTAACAGATAATTTGAGGTCTAAAGAACAAAAAGGAAGCATATACAAAGCTCAAGTGGACCACACTATAGGCAATAGTGCGATTGGACCTCTACAATTGAAAAATTCTTGAAGGCCATAGAAGTTTTAGATCAAGTTGATGTTTGTATTTTCTCTTCATTCATATCTTTTTGATATTATGAACAGGTTGGATGACAAATAAACATTACTGTTGGCCCAAAGAAGGTATCAACGGTGGAAATCATTATTTCACACTGTTTCGTGTGGCATGGTCCACTTAAATTTTGGATTTATTGAAAATTTGGGATCAACCCACATCGTTCATCCAATTTTTGAGATAATTTTAGAGAACTATCTAAAAAAATAAATCATATCCAAAGATTAAATGGACCACACACAGATAAGGGAAACGGATTGGCTACTCCTGATAACACCGGCCAATGGCTGGTGGTTGGTGCTCTATGGGCCCCACTATGATGTATGTGTTTCATCCATGCTGTACATCTATTTTTAAAGATCATATTACGAAATAAGACAAAAAATTAGGTATATCCCAATCTGAAATGGACCACATTACAGGAACAGTGTTGAATGAGCGTCAACCATTAAAAACATTTTGGGGGCTATAAAAGTTTTAGATCGAGATGATTTTTATTTTTCCCCTTCATCTAGGCCTGTATGACCTAATAAACAGATTGGATGTCAAATAAACAGTACAGTGGGCCTTAGGAGGATTTTAATGATGGATATCCAATCACTATTGTTTTCATGTGGTGTGGTCCACCTGAGATTTATATACCTCTCATTTTTGGAATAAATGCTTAAAATGATCTTAAAAAATGGATGACCGTAATGGATGAAATACATATATCATGGTGGGGCCCACAGAGCACCGACCATCAGCCACGGGCTGGTGTCAGGGAGTAGCTGGTGTCAGCGAGTAGGGAATCGGATTGCGTATTGAGTTACTTGGTACGTTCTTATCGTACTGAGTAAACTTTGTCGGGCCCATCGTAAATGCATGTAATTTATCCACGCCGTCCATCCGTTTTTCCAGATCATTTTAGTGGTTGACACCAAAATTTAAATATATCAAAAGCTGAAGTGGACCATACCACAGGAAACAGTAGAAGTATTGATTTCCACCATTGAAACATTCCTAAGGCCCATAGTGATGTTTATTTATCATCCAACTAGTTCACAGGATCATAAAGACATGGATGAAGGGAAAAAACAAATATAAGGTTGATCTAAAACTTCTGTGGCCCCTAAGACCTTTTCAACAGTATATGTTCAATTTATACTGTTTCATATGGTGTGTTCCACTTGAGTTTTTGATATCCTTCATTTTTGGGCTGAACCCCTAAAATTATCTTATAAAATGGATGGACGGAACGGATGAAATGTATGAATGACAGGTAGGCCCCACAGGGTTTACTCAGTACGCTAAGCATACTGAGTTACTCGGTACGCAATCCGCTCCCAGCGAGTAGCGAGACTAGCCAATGAAGTGAAATCAGCAAATTCTGTGGGCCCCACAATGATGTATGTTTTGTATCCATACCTTCCATCCATTTGGAGAGATCATTTTAGGGCAATATCCAAAGAACGAGTTAAATCCAAAGTTCCAGTGGACCCCAAAGACAGAAAACAATGGGACAGTGGACGCCCACCATTAAAAATTTCTGAAGCCCACAAAAGTTTTAGATTAAGCTGATATTTGCGTTTTCCCTTATTTCATGTCTTTGTAAACTTTTGAACAGGTTGGATTTCAAATAAACATTATGATGGGCCTTAGGATAGCTTCAACGGTGGGAATCACTCTCTGTTTTCCCCGTGGTATGGTCCAATCGAGATTTATATAGATCTCAGTTTTTGGGATCTATCCTAAAATTATATTTAGAAATGGATAGACGGCGGGGATTAAAACATATACATCGTCGTGGGGCCCATTGAGCCCTACCAGATCCATAAAGCAAATGACGTTATATATTATACTTCAGTTTTGTGAGTTTTGTGTTTGACGTAAAATAGTGGTGACTCATTTATAATAACAGTGGAAATGATATATAGTTATCTAGACCATCTAAATAATGGCTCTGATTGTTAGTGGTTAATATTTATTCTTTTTACCATATAAAACTATCTTAATCATTCAATAAATAGTCCCTTAAATGTATGGCTATTAATGTAGTTGATATGTTAAATTGTGGAAAACTCACAATTTGCGGATTTGAAAGAAACATCTCATTTCAAAAGAGGATTTCTTCTTTCTAACGACGCCAGCTCCCTCTTTCAAACGACGCCGTCCGCCACTATCTGCCTCTACCTGGTTTCTCATTTTCTTCTTCCGCCGGTGGGTGGGCTCCAAATCTCTGAAGGATTTCAGGCATCTCTCCTGCCGTGGGTGAGTTTCTCTCAAAATCCCTGTTTTTATTCCAAAATCCATTCCATCTGTCATTGCTTTCTCTTTTCTTCTCTCTCTTCTTATTCCAAAACCCCTGATTGTAACAATGTCGAGATTTGCCATGAACATGCCATGAAGACACGAACCTAGTTATAACGGTGTGGGTACTGTGGACATATATCCCAGTACTGATATGATGCAATCCAAGGTGCCTTTCATGAATTCTTTTCTTCTTCCAACCAAGATGCGATCCTCTTCCCACATATAATCAGTATATTCTATGCTTAAAGAGAAGGCATCATAGTACCTCTGATATGGTTGAAATGATTGTATGGCTGCATGTGTTCCACATCATTCTTGAAATTAGCAAAGGTGTGGGTATCAAAACTAAAAAATATAATTTTCTTTTTGGGTGAAAACCAACCATGGCTTCTTAGCTTAACCATGCTTCAATATTACCAAAATCTTGTCTATCTGAGAGTACTGCTAAAACCCATTGCTCATTTTCTGAGAAAACTCCAAAATAAAATAAATAACAACAAACAAACAGTGTACCATCACTTAAGAATGGGCGCATGGTAAACGGAGGATGACACTCCTCTACAAATCGTTCTCTTGTAAATTGGGCTTGTTTGGATAGACAAACTTATTTAATATCAAATTTGTGAAAAAGGTAAAATCAGGCAAGTTGTTCTTCACTCGGATGTAGCAACTCATGTGCTCATATGCTTGCATGCCACTACGGATTGACTTAATCATAGCTCTCAATGTCAATAGAACATGGCCCCAAATCACACTCATCCAGACAATCCTGACCATAACTCGTGACAGTCGGACCATATTGAGAAGAAATTAATTAGGAATCCAAATCTAACTTTCAAAATCATGACAGATAGGATGGTTTAATAATTATGATTTTAAGCCTATGCTCCAGCCATAATGGACGGCACAATCTCGATGGTCCAAAATTCGCATGCCTCTCCAATGTCTAAAAGATTTTTTTTTTTTTTAAATAAAAAATAAAACCTTCCTCCTATTGTCCAGGTATGTTTTCCAAAGTTAATTTGGGATTATTGTCGATTACGGGATGACTCATTTGCACAAAATTATTATTATTATTATTATTATTATATATATAGATACCAATGGGTGGTCGGTCCAACTAATGCTGCGTTCTGGACTGTTTGGTCTTGTTACGCATCTTGAGTGTATGTCTTGGTTATGGTGTCTTGAACTGCGTATTCTGTTTGTTGTTTGTCAAATTCTTTTGATAGGACGTGGAGCTTAAGATGGCTGATGACATAAGTATTATACATAACACATGCAAACACTTAAAAATAGATTTGTACATGTGATAAATTTGGCACATGTGATACATGTGTACAGAATATTTTAATTTTACATGCATCAAATGAGTAGTAAGCTTTTCTCATCTTTACTCCACCTCATTAAGAGAAATTCTCATTGCTTAATCTTACACATGAGAAAAGATTATTTCTATCTTTCTCAAATGTTATATATAAATATAAATGGGTTTTAGATAGATTATTGGCAACTTGTCTACTATTAAAAGCCTAGGTGACTTTTCTTGCATCCAAATGGCCCTTGTGCTAGTGATACATCATTAAGACATATGATACTAATAAAGAAATAAAAATCAAATTTCATGATACCCATTCATTCAAATAATAAGTGATAGGTAGAAAAACATAGATTCCTCAATATAGAAACCGCACCAAGCGCTTGCTTATAAATCTCAATTTGAGCACAGCTAAATAGATGCATCACCATCCATCTATGGAAAAGACATGTCCGGTCTGGAAGATGTTCCTCTGAATCCATCTGAGTGGACCCCACTCATAGGACTTCCCTTACCTAAAGAAAAACCAACTTTATATAATTTGGTAGGTTTGTTTTCCTTTTAGAGGCAATCAACAACAAAGCATCCTAACTTGGTGAACAGATTAGAGTGGTAACACGGGATTATGCTTTTTTGCTTTTCACCCTATTTCCAAATGAAAATTTATTAGGTTTGCTAGGCCCACATGCACCTCTCTATATATGGCCAAACACACCTACCGACGTGTAGAACATCCAAGCCATGTTGAAACATTTTTGGGGGCCAAAAGTTGGATCAAGCTGATATTTGTGTCTTCCCTCGTTCAAGTTTGTGTGACCTTCTGAACAGGCTGGATGAACCTTCTGAACTGGCTGGATGAAAAATAAACATCATGGTGGGCCCTAGGAAGGTTTCAACAATCACATCAGTGCCCACTAGTTTTCATGTTATGGTCCACTTGAGCTTCGTATCTACCTCATTTTTGAGCTAATAATCTAAAATGATCTCACAAAATGGATGAACGGTATGGATATAACACGAACATCATGATGGGGTCCATAGAACTTTGTCACATCAACACACCACCCAGGTGGTCCAAGCAATCGGAGTCCACAGGAAAGAGGATAGTACATGTTAGCAAATGCTGCTACATTCATTGACAATATCAAGCAATGCACACCGGTTTTGGATGATACTTTAAACCTTGCTTTGGATGAAATCCAATTAGTTTTGTTGGGCCTAGGCTTTTAGAAGCCCATCCACTAGCTTCAGACCCAGGCCTAGTCCAACATATTGGCTCCTGAACTAGGGACTCAGTACCCGTTCCTATAAGCTAGTGAGTAGAGTTGTACACGAATCGAATTAGCTCGGTCAACTCAGTACCCGTTCCTATAAGCTACCCGTTCCTAACAGTGTTGTTTCATGTGATCCTACCTTTGCATTAAGTGAAACCCCATGATGATGGTATTTTCAAAAAAATATTAAGCCTATACAATCATCTGGTGGGCCACACCCTTAAAAAACAATGGACAACCATTCAAATTCACTTTGTGACCACCACATGCTGTTTGGACTAGTATGATTTTTTCATCCCACTTTTATGGTTGGGATTCCACTTTTATGGTTGGGTACCTTTACAATTTGTAAAGGTGCGATGACATGAATACAAGGCCCCGACCCACTACGTTGGTAGAATAAGCTTATATTCTGCAACGTCCTACAAAGGGAATAAAAATTAATGATAGGGGAGTCATTTGATACTCTGGCAGAGTGTTATACTTCACACGTACGCAGGCCCTCAAATATTATTCATGTGGTATACTTTAAATCAAATTAGACCAACAATATTGTCGACCACACTCTCTAGGTCACAGTTCTAAAATCAGATTGATTTCTAAATCCTAACTTCTGATTCGTGGATGCTTGTTGGTAATGGCCACCAATCCGACAGTCTGATAATCAGATAATCTTTTTTTTTTTTAACGACACATTGAAACTATGACCCACAATCCACACACTTTCATTACAATAAATTGCGCTATTATTACTTCTAAGTGCCCGTTTATCATCCACCATGCTCTGCCAGAGTATCAAAGTCTTTCTTGAGGGACAGATTTACAAGCTCTACCGAAGCCTTCTCCAGTGTGTACCTTTACATGCGGCAATCTGGCATTTTGCAGGCAATTTGAGCCGTGCATAAGGTGTTATTGACACATGAATGGAACCCATTTGTCTATGGTTCCTTAGAAGAGTTGGTGGAGATAGTGCTTAAGAGTTTTCTAAGGTTTCATCTTTGGTTGTCTTACCTGGTAATACCTTATTAGTATTATTTTTTAAAAATCACTTATTTTATTTATTTATTTATTATTTTTTAAATTTGTAGGTATATATATATACACACTTTCCAGGAAAGCTGCAACCTTCCTCCCTTTTAAAAAATGCTGATCCTAATGTGTTGATTGACCAAACGTGCTCAAAATCTGAACAGTTCATCAAACTTGCTGTAATCAATGAATTTTAGGCCGGTTGCATATGTAGGTGGGCAATTGACAATCTTAGGCTCATCCCAGCCATTGTACCGTTTTCATCAATCAAGATTCACTTAAGACTATTCTTGGCACCTTTTGTGAGAGAGGGAAAAAAGAAACGCTTTAAAATGTATTTTTAAGGGCACCCAAACATGCCTTGGGGGGAAAAACCATAATGGTTCTTTTAATGTGATCCAACTTTCACATCAAGTGCACCCCCACCATGATGATGCTATTTTCAAAAACTAATGCATATGCAATCGCTAGGTGGGCTGCACCTGCGAAAATAATGGACAACTATTCAAATTCACGTAGTGGTCCACTTGATGGTTGGATTGGTATGATTTTTGGGTGTCCCACTTT
This sequence comes from Magnolia changhungtana, assembly GCA_030180095.1. Classification (NCBI taxonomy): domain Eukaryota; kingdom Viridiplantae; phylum Streptophyta; class Magnoliopsida; order Magnoliales; family Magnoliaceae; genus Magnolia; species Magnolia changhungtana. Next base: position 394,056 of record JASAUF010000064.1, on the reverse strand, counting down.
TATATTTGGGTAAACATTAAGACAGATGCGATGCCACATGTAAACCACGATGGCCGGCCCCACCTACACCCTTTGTCTATAAAGGTTGCATAGGAGTCACAACAAAAATGGGTAAAAGTTGAGAAAAGAAAACATACAAGACATCAAAAGGTAAATGATTTAGTAAAATATTTAGTACCACATTGTGGCATGTATCCAATAATAATAATAATGTAACAACCATGTCCAACATGGAAGGGATAAACAGGCTAGTGGATGAGTGCATTTTCTATATATGAAATTCGCATACCATATCATGACTTCCCCACACGAGTATATGGAAGCTCCGCGAAGCTCATTGTTAGGCTCAATGGATTGTTCATTCAGCAAATGCCAGAGAGAAATTTCATAATTTCACTCAATATTTCATGTAAACTCTAGTTCATTTAGGGAAGCATACATTTTGTCATAAGAGAGGTTTGTCCTTATATCAAGAGCTTTTTTTTATATATATAGTTGATTAGTGTAAATTTGTAGATGTACAGAAAGAGAACCATATAAATCTGTGTTGTGGTTTGCATCTTAATTTTATTTTCTTTATAATTATTTTGATATTGTCGTGTGTGTGGTTAAGAAGAAAACTTTCTCCACCATAATGCGATTCCATTTTATCCCTCAATTTCACCAATCTCCCAACTCATTTAATGACATGAATATGACAATCAGGCAAATCTAAAACTTAAGTGTGTTACTCCATGGGAAACTGTGGATTGAGTGTCACCATTGAAACTTCCATGGGGCATGGAAGTTTTGGATCAGGATAATATTCGTGCTTTCTATTCATCCAGGTGGGAATAATGATGGCATATAAACATCTCAATGGTCTCTAGAAAACTTTCAACAGTGTGTGTTTTCATCTCCAGCACTATTCTGTCTTCGCATGACTCACTTGATTTTGGATCTTCCTTACTTTTGGGATCATAGCCTGACATAAGTTGGTGAAATTGATGGATGGAGGGATTTCACATGTTCATCATGGCAGGCCACATAGAGCTTTTTATGTATGGGAAATGTCATAAGAAACTTGTGTCTCTTGCCCCACTACCTGTAGTCACACTATCATTTTAAATATCTTTCAGCTCTATACCATCCAAAATGCAAGTGACTGTGTAATCATGTGAGTTCCACTTGTGGACCACTCTACATGCATCCATCTCTCTTCTCTGTCATCACACATGTGTGGGGTCCATCTATGGATGACTCTTGCATGCACACACCCCCTAGGTATCATTCTTCAAAACCATACCCAAATAAGAAACGTGAGCAAGAACCTCAATTGAAAGTCGAAAAGAATTGTCTATTTGTAGTTCTCATTTTTATAACGTGAAGGCTCTCCGTCCCTGGTTTCATATAAATGATTCAGAAGGTGGTATGAGTTCAAAAATGATCTTTGGTTGAACTTTAAATGTTATATGATTCCTAACTTGGTTGCATCTAGGTGAGCATCTTCACTGCTATTTTAAAATATGAAAATTTTTAAAAGTTCACACTTCTGTATCTATTGAAATTCACCTACATAAGTGGTATAAAAGCAGTCCCATTACAGATGCAAACTGATTATCATTTGTTTTTAATTAATCATCTAATTGATAAATGGGTACCATCCATACAAATTATTAAAGGGATTTCCCTTGGGAACATGCATTCCAAATTTCATCCAAAACTATATCACTAATAGTGGAAATTGAAGCAATGGTTAATATAAATATATAGACTACTTTTCCTTTTTATGTGGATGATGTAGCATGTTGATTCGTATTTTCTTATGGGTTTGGATTATTTGATTTTTATGGTTTAATCTAATTTTTGGGAATTGCATATGCATCAGGTGTGCCACACAACTTACATAGTCTAGCAAAAAAAAAAAAAATCCTCTGAGTGCCTAAATAATGGACTATTCACGAAAAAATTGCCAATGGCTTACAGTCATTCAACATGCTCGTTGCATTGCCTGGAAAGTGGACTTCCAGCCATGTCATCTAGTGGGCCCACTTGATACACGACCAAGATGTCCCATACTTGGCACATGTGGCAGTATGTATATATAGAAGCATGTGAGCAACTACCTGCATATGTAGGTCGTCCAATCCATTTAGTAGGGATGGTGCAAAAATCATGCCGATCTAATCATCATGTGGCCACACGATAGAAAAAAAAAAAAAAAGAAGACAATCACCCAAAAAACCTCTAAATTCACAATGGTGACCTAAGTAATGGCTGGATTGGCATGATTTTTGGGGCATCCTATTTTCATCACGGAAAGACCCTGTTAGATTAGCTGAATGATATAACGGGGCTAACTCAGTTTGTGTACACCCCTACTTGCATCATGGGGGATTAAAAGTTATTATTTTTGCAGGATTTTTTTTTTAATGGCTGACAATGCCACAAAGGCACCGCGTAGGTCATTAATTTGTTTTCTAATACATCTAATCTATAACATGAGATTGTTTTGCCTCTGAATGCAACTCAAGCCAAGATCCAGCATGGGTCGCTGCCTAGGGGGTCCACATGCTATAAGATGGTCTGATCATTTTCCATCCATATTCTAATCTGCCATAAATTTCAACAGTCATGATTCATTGATGATCCTATCCATTGATTTTTAGAGTTGAATTATCTAAAGATGGTGATTGTCACAACTTTCCGAGTAGCATTATTTTGTTATAACACAGTGCACACACATGGATGGGTCCAATCATCACATAACTCAGCATGTGGGCCCTACGTCAGTTCCAAATGGGACCGTTAACGGGTCAAGTTTAGGTTGGGTCCACAGTACCCACACCGTTATAACTAGGTTCGTGTCTTCTCAGCTCCGGGTCTCATCCTTGAGTTAGAATTCAAATCAAGGTTATCATTTTTAGTAGATCATGCCATGAACATGCTTACCTCCAAATCATGCCATGAACATGCTTACCTCCAAATCAAGGTTATCATTTTTAGTAGATTAACTTAGTATTTTCTGTCTCTTCTTTCAATTTTGTTCAGGTCTATAATGTCAAATCTATAATAATTGATACCCCTATTAGGAATCCAGAGATCCAAGACTATATGAAGCCGTTCAGTTAGCATATCAGATCTTGTCCTTTCTCATTTTAGTTTTAAAAATTCGGTCTCTCAGTTAGGCATGCTCAGTTTGAAAATAATTGTTTGTTGAAAGGTGTAGCTAGATAATAGTCTGTTGCATATGACCAAACTAAGTCTACTTATCCCTTGTTTTGTTTCCCATCTCCCAAGCTCCCTCAAATGCATCCATTAATTCTATCCTTCCCCGTCTAGCCACTAATCCACACAAGATTCTCATTTTAGCTGCACTTATCCTCAAACATGTTCCTCAACCACCCAACAGTTTGTCCCACAACTCCAAAAACAAGGACTATATTATCTTGTTTTGAATCCAATATATGTTGAGCCCTTGCACTTCTGCAGGCGTTCCATCCTCAACTCATCATGCATCAGTCGGGCTTCATGTACACAGAGACTGCATGGTTCATAAAGAAATTGACGACAATCCACATTCAACATACATGTGGCCTGCCTGATTTGTGGTCCAAATCATCTACAGAGCAGGGCCCACATGATGTTCTGGTTAGGTGTCCTCTCACGCCTGCAGAGGCGCATGTAAGCTTAGCATGAATGCTCTCACTTGGACAAAAGTCTTATTCTGGTCTTAATTGTTGTTCAACATGGTGTGTGGGTCAACATGGGATCTCGATCTGTTACATAGAGAATTTCTATGTCGGCAATCTTCGAAGATGGTTGTGATGTTGGCACTCTTTTACATTGGTCATTTTTAAACGGTTGATAAGAAGCAAACTGCTGCTAATCATGCAAGTTTTAGAAAATTCTGATGCATAATGTTGGGTGTTATCCACTGCTAATCATACATTGTTGTTGGCTCTCTTTTACTGCTCAAACTGCCAACCTATTGGAAGGATTGGGTGTCACAAGCACTTAACAGGTTGGACGTTATATCCACTGTAAATCTCATGTTCTTGACAACTTACACTTGAAGTTTGAGCAAGAATGATGTGCAAAGAATAACTCCACCAGAGATTTCGAGTAAAGCCCTTCTCTACATGTGCTAGTGCTAGTGCTAGTGCTAATAGCAGTAGCAGTAACAACTCCACTAGAGATTTCCTTTCATTAACAGACAAGCAGCTGATGGCCCAGTGCGACATACTATTGGGATATATTTTCAAGTGATTCTTGATTCTTCAGTTCCGTTGAATTCCTGCATAGTATGTTATTTTTACTCTTAAGAATGCAAACATGCTTTGCACTTATGCACATAAAACTGTATTTTGATTTCTTTTGTTTCTCGCTTTATGTCCAAGCCGAGTCCATGAAACTTTGAAGAAGCACGATCTTACAAAAGCTCTTGTAATGAAAGAGCTGGTGTGGTTTGTGGTATGTACTGATTCTATATTCTCTGTATATACCTTGACTCTTTTTTTTTCCTTTCCTTTTCCCTCTAAACTTGTGGTTTTAGTCAGTGAACAATTGTTTTGTTTTCATTTGACCACCATGATTAGGAGCTTACAATAGCATTCAAAAATGACACTTCTACATAGTAAGCAAATGAAGAAACATATTACAATCTGATCTTTCTTCTATCAATTCTATTAATTGATAATGGCGTAACACTTTACCTTGGTTGTTAATAGAACGCTTTCAGCCTCTTTTGGAAGTTATCAAGATTGATCGTGTAAGCACTGGGTGCCCCAGCAGCATTTTTGTCAGAAGGTTTTGCATTGCCATTTCGGTGTTCCGCCATTGAAGCTATGTCGGATCTAGAACAACTGAAATCCGCAACAAACCAAACAGAAAAATGCAGAGATAACCACAAATTTCAGAGAAGGTTTGTCTCTTCTTTCCTTTCTCTTCTATTTCACGAACAGAATGTAGTTCATCTGCAAATTACAATTTTTTTAAAGGATTTAGTACTTTTTTTAAAAATGAAAACTACTGGTTGAAAAGAAGAAAAAATAACATTTTCATTATATATATATATATATATATATATCAACCCACGATCCATGATCCAAACTTCAATTCCTGGTTTCCAAATTCCTGTCATACAATCATCATCTGAGCCTTTCTTCCATCGATTTGGGGTTGGCTTTAAATGGTAGATTGGCAAAAAGAAATTATGGTTGGCTGCCAAGTAGACATTCACCTTCCTCTTTACCAAGGTCTTGGAACCGGAAATGGCAAAGGCTCACATTGATACTGACTCACATGCCAAACATAATTCCACACTATGCAATTAAGACTGCCAATAAGCTACTCGCATATTGCAGCAACATTTTAAAACAACAAAAATGCCCCTATTCCCAGTGGAGGTAAACTCCACACTGTTGCTTTGACAGGTACAATCTGAAAAGTTGGTTGTTACACACGCATATGCCTCCAAATTACCTAAATACATGTTAGGTTTGTTTCAAATTCCTTCCCATGTTCCTTGAAAATCCAAAGTTCATGATCCTCTGAAAACTATGTATGGGAAAAATTGCCCCTGGCTGTGATGCATACAGAGCTTTGCTAAGCACACATGCATGTTCAAGTCAGCTAATGCACATGCCACCACATATTCTAGCAAGGCGAACAAGTGGAATGTCCAAGCCATCCATCATGATGAGATTCCCTATCCCAAGAATCAGGTCAGTTCACTAGTCAAGTGGGCTACAATCAACTAAACGAATGTACGGTTGTGAAAAAAAAAAAAGCCAAAGTTTTCTAATCCGCTTGGCTTATTTCTACTATCATGGCACACCAACTGAATGGACCACCTTTATCTTTGGGCTCTACATAGTGAACTCCACCTAGTGGATGGCTTGGATGTTTCACTGGCCTACCATACTAGCATATACAGTGGGTGGTGCATTAGCTGACTTGCAGACACGTGGTAGAGTGCATTGGATGAATGGTCTGAAACAAGTCCATCCCTGCATATGTATATAATCGTATGATACATTTATGTGTATGTATTTATGAATATAACTGTATGATGGTTGAATGGATGGATAGGGGAATCAAAGATATTTTTTTGGGTCTCGTTTCATGGACCAAATGGTAATAGAGATGCAGTTTCATAAATGAAAGCAGTTACAAGCACTGACAAGTTGTTGCTATCTTCTCATTATGCAGGTGTATCTTGTTGGGAAATAGGAATTTCGCAGTTCCTACACTCTCATTTGGTCATTTTGTTAGACACTAGTGCGTTAAATGCAGATTGCATTGCGCTGTTGTGTATTGATTCCAACATCTAAAGATCTTTTCAAACTGTATTGTGCTCTCCCAGTGAATGCTACGAAGTTAAGAAACACTCTTACCTGAACCTCTAATATGGCTAGGATGAATTCTAATCTTTTATTTTGTTAATTGGTTTCAGTTGATTAAACTATTCACCTTTCATGGATTTGAGCTGCTTATTTGTAATATATGAATGGTTGACTAAACTACTCTTTTCTTGGATTGAATCTGGTTGTTCCTAATGTATGTAGGAAGGGCTCAAAAGAAGGTTGAACAAGAGACTTAGTTTCGGGTAAGAAGTGTTTAGTTAGGAGGGTTGAAATCAATTTTTGTTGGAGTGGGCCACTTAGGTCATTTCCTTTTTTTATTGAATTGAGTTGTTACCAATTTTGTGAATAGGATTCTTATCAAACAATAGTGTGAATTATTTTTTGAATGACTATCGGTGCAAGATTAAAAAAATAATAATAATAATAAATTATCGATATTTTATTTAATTTACAGATATTTTGGCGACGGACCAAATCCGTCGCTAATTTCTGAACATTGAAAATCAACGACGGATTTGAAGTCCGTCGCTTACTCATATTAGCGACGGACCTTATCCGTCGCTAATGTTTTTAGTGACGACTAATTTTTTCGAATATTACCGACGGATTTTATCCGTCATTATGATGCGACGGACCTTATCCATCGCAGAATAAACGACGGATAAAATCCGTTGTAAAACCAAAAATGACCCAGTAAACAGCGACGGACGAAGTCCGTCGTTTATTTGGTTTTACGACGGATTTGGTCCGTCGCAAAATAGCGATTTTGGCATAGTGAGTGATTTCCTAGAGTCATTGCTTATATTAGATAAGTGTTTCCTAAGGCATTTATCTTTCTAAATTATTGAAAATGTGTGGGGGTTAGTAAGGACCCATAATCAAGGAAATTGGGTCTGCATCAAGGTGCCCAGGCCCACCAACCATGGCCCAATCAATGTGTCTTGGATTAGGCCTGAAACTGCTCATAACTAAGGCCCGAACTGGGCATGGTTTGGACCAACTTGTTACATCCAATAAATGCCCAGAAATTAGGTTGGGCTAGGCTGTTCTTGGCCCAACAACAATACCAATCTGAAGTGGGCTGACTGGGCCATTTTTAGCCCAGTGCAGGCTGGCCAAAGACTAACTGAGTTGGGCTCGTCCTGGCCCAGCTGCACACCCAATCCCTACACAAGGAACTAGGCTAGGATGACTCATGTCTAGCCCAATGTCAGCTGTACCCAAACGGCCCAAAGACAGTTGGCTAGGCTGACTTGCTTCGGCCCAGCAACAATGTCCTGTCCATGAGAGAATTGGATTGGGCAGTTCGTTCCTGGCCCACCCACAGTGACGCCCATTCCACCCTGAGACGGGCTGACTGCTCTGGGTCCATCCGGCCCATCACTGCACTCACTCACATACCTTCTAGGGAGCTATATTCAACACTTATTCGGTCCAGGCCCAAGGCTCCAAAAGGGCTGAGGTAAGAGCCTAGGATTTACTCGTTTCCACGGTGGGCCTAGAAATCCGTAGAACGGTGGCTGCCCAATGGTTGGGCTAGACCGTTTCTGGCGCAACAATTTGTGTATAGGAGAACCAGACTGGATTCGTCCTGGCCCAGATGAATCGTTTCAAAAATTCTAGGCCCACAACACACATCGATTGGCCCTTTCTATAGGCCCTGAGTGTGGCCCACAGCACTGGTCTGGGTGCGGCCCACTGCATTAAGCAGGTCCTGCCCACCGAGCTTTTGACTCATCTAAGCCCACTGTAAATATGATGTGGCCCACTGAGCTTGTAAACTCAGATGCGGCCCACTGTGAATATGATGTGGCCCACTGAGCTTGTAAACTCAGATGTGACCCACTATGACATGTGATGTGGCCCACTGAGTGTTTAACTTAGAGAGGCCCACTGTGTCATGAGGCGTGGCTCTAACTCACCGATTTCATGTCCGAAATCCCTCCTTGAAGTACCCACATACTACATGAGAAACACCTATTCTTTAGCCAGGGATTCAATAAAATGATCTATGGCCCACCCAAGTGATGAGAGGACATGTCTGATCGTCAGGCCACATCATGAATGCAATGGCAAACAGCTCGGATGTCTCTACAAGTAGACGTGCATGATGAGTTCTAAAAGGTGTCCCGCATGAGGGTGAAATGGCGTGTAGACGGTTACCTATGGGTGATGGCTCGGACCTTCGTCCAGTTCCTGGACCCGGATTGATGAACGTCCGCAAGGAGGCCTAGCAGCGATGCGCCAAGGATCCCATGGTCAAACTTGAGTCGACCCGGTCTGGCTAGCTGAGTACGTCAATGGAGATCCAGCCATTGATCACACCATCTCTGCTCGAGGTGGGACTGAGCTTGAGTGAAATTGAGTCAAGCCCTCTCCTAATGACTCAACAAACTCAGCTTGGTATCTAAGTCACCACCATGACTCGGTAGGGCCCACAGAAACTCGGGTGAACTCGCTCCCAACTCTCTCTCTCTCTCTCTCTCTCTCTCTCTCTCTCTCTCTCTCTCTCTCTCTCTCTCTCTCTCTCTCTCTCTCTCTCTCTCTCTCTCTCTCTCTCTCTCTCTCTCTCTCTCTCTCTCTCTCTCTCTCTCTCTCTCTCTCTCTCTCTCTCTCTCTCTCTCTCTCTCTCTCTCTCTCTCTCTCTCTCTCTCTCTCTCTCTCTCTCTTTTCTCTTTTTCTTCTTTGGTGTGAATCCTAGACGAGCTCCCTCCTTTTATAGCCAAAGGAGTTTGCTTGCACGGCTCGTCCAACGGCTGAGATAAGGACGGCCTTTCCCACGGCCAATCTCAAGAAATCGGCATGTACGGGGTCAATCCGACCCTGGGAATGGATTCCCGCTGTCACGGCCCACCAGAAAAGCAACTTTTCATCCATTGTGCGGTCCATCTCATCAGAGTGGGTTGGACGCTTTAATGGAGAAGATGAGATGGCCATTAATGGCCAATCATCATCTATGGTATTTTAAGAAGATCTGATCCGTTTGAATGGACCAGATGGAACTTCTGATCACTGTAGGGCCCACTTTTTGGGTCATTCATCTGCGTTTCAGAGTTTCTCACGAGATATCCTCATTCTCGTCATTTTCTCATGAGACGAGATGGTCTTCTGCATCCAGATCGTGCCGCCCTAGGAGGGCTAGTCGGAACTTGTCCACATGGCCTAAGGAGGGCTTGGATCGAGCCAGCTGCCCTTTCTAAAAGTGGTATTATCTCCTTATGCTTTTCTTGATGCAGGCGGCTGCCTATTCATTTTTGGCAATGGAAGAATGGTGTGGATAATGCTAGGACGGATGGCTGGGATGGAGGGAGAGAGGTCGACATGGATCGCCACGTAGAAGCCTTTGAAATCGTCCGTTCTTTGGAGAACCCCGCCGCCGTCACTAGCTGTCCACAGCTCCAGTACATGGTCATCTGCATGGGGAAGTTTGGACGACGTGGATCGGGTTGTCCCGAACCTCCTTACATAATGAACGGCTTAGATTTCCCGGATGGTGGCCTGAGGTGGGCCACAACTCATGATAAACGGACGTTGTCCGTCCATCGCGTCTAACGAGCATAACAGGGAGGCTTTGCCTCCCTTTTTCGAATTCTTATGGGTCAGCGCCCGTTTAACCCATGGTGTGGTCCGGTGCACTTCGTGCACAAGTGGTTGAGGTGTACATGCACCCTGTGTGGGGTCCATCGTGATGTTTTTGATAAATCCACTCTGCCCATTCTACCTGGAGGGCCCAGTCAAGGTCCTTGACCAAAGATGAGGTGGACGTGAGGCCCAGGTGGGCCGTATTGTGCATCCCAAGTCTATTTAGTCGGTTCTCATCGATCCAGTGGCTGGATTGGTTCAAAAATCTGTTTCAACGGTTAACTGGGAGCTTAGGAGGCAGTGGTTGATTGGTTAGGTACTCATTAGCCCTCGAAGGTTGATCATAAGTATATTGTCCCATTATTCTATGACCAGATGATTTTGAGATTTGCCCTAACTTGAGATGGTCAGTTCAGTTTACCCTAATGGCTGGTGTAGGGTCCTTCTTAGCTCCTAGGGTCTCTGATGGACGACTTCAATGATGAGTGGAAACCCCTTCCTGTATGAGTTGAATTAGAATTGTTTGTTAATTAAGTTTGAAATTCCACTGATGCGGGTTTAAATGGTAACACCTGCATACCAAAGGTGCAGGGTGTTACAGTCTACCGCCCTATTAAAAAAAAAAAAAAAAAAAAAAAAAAAAAAAAAAATTACCCTTGAAATTACCTGTGGTGTGTTACTGAATAGGTGAGGGTACTTCTCTATAACCTCTGCTTCTCTTTCCCAAGTTGCTTCTTCTTCACCATGGTGCGACCAGAGAACCTTGACCAGCGGTATTGTTTTCGTCCGCAAGACCTGCTCCTTACGATCCAGGATACGGATAGGTTCCTTGGTGTAGGAAGCATCCTCAGTGAGCTCGACCTACTCCCAGCTAATGATATGCGACTCATTTGGCGTGTACTTCTTTAACATGGATACATGGAAGATGTTGTGGATGTTAGCCAACGCAGTAGGTAGTGCCAAGTGGTATGCTATGACTCCCTCACTATCCAGAATCTCGAACGGCCCAATGAATCACGGTGTCAACTTCCCCTTCTGTCCAAACCTCATTAAACCCTTCATAGGCGAAGTCTTCAAGAACACATGATCGCCTACTGCAAATTCCAAGTCACGACGTTGATTATCTGTGTAATTCTTCTGCCCGCTTTAGGTGGTGCGTAATCATTTCCGAACAACGTCGATCACCTGAGTAGTAGCTTGGACAAACTCAGGCCCTAGCAGACTCCTTTCTTTGACTTCTACCCAACACTGGGAAGCTTGGCAAGAGTGGCCATAGAGAGCCTCATAAGGCACCATGTCTATGCTGGACTGGAAACTGTTATTGTTCGCGAACTCCGCCAGAGCCAAATGATCATCCCAGTTACCCTGGAAGTCCAGAACGTATGCCCCCAACATATCTTCCAAAATCTGGTCTACCCTTTCAGTCTACCCGTCTGTCTGAGGATGAAATGTCATGCTAAACTTGAGCATTGTGCCCATCTCTTCCTGCAAGCTCTTCTAAAAAGCGGAAGTAAACTTGGAGTCTCGATCTGATATAATTTCCCACAGAACTTCGTAGGATCACATGACTTCTCGAATGTATAACCTTGCCAGACTATCGAGCGAATCTGTCGTACGAATCGGAAGGAATCGGTCAGCCTTTGCCAGCCTATCAACAATGACCCAAATCGAGTCGTGCTTCCTCTGTGTCCTAGGAAGGCCGTATATAAAGTCCATGAAGATGTTGTCCCACTTCCATTCAGCTAGCGGCAGTGGTTGAAGGAGGCCAGCGGGCTTGTGATGCTCGACCTTGATTTTCTAACACACCATGCATTTCGCTACAAAGCCTGCTATGTCTCCCTTCATGTTGTTCCACCAGTACTGCCTCTTGACGTTGTTATACATCTTAGTACTTCCTGGGTGGATAGCTAACCTGGAATGATGGGCTTCTACCATTACCTCTCTCCTCAAGTTGGCATTGTCAGGTACGCATACTCGCCCCTAGTACCGAAGACCGCCATCACCACCGATCCTCCAATTGGGCATTTCCTCGCTCTTACACCTCTTCTTCATCTTGTTAAGCCATTCGTCCTGGTCTTGGGTAAAAATTACTTGGTGAGCCAGGGTTGGTTCCACAGTCAAAAGAGCCACGTAAGCATCTAACTCGTTGAGGGTAAGCTGGATGTTGAAGCCCTGAATGAACTCCATCATCTCCTACTCCTTGATCATCAAGTTGGCTATCAGTTCGTGTTTCTTCTTTCGGCTCAGAGCGTCAGCCATGGAGTTTGCCTTACCAGGGTGGTAGGATATGTCGAAAAGGAAGTCTTTGAGTGTATCCATCCACTGACGCTGGCGCATGTTCAAGTCCTTCTGCGTGAATATATATTTCAAACTCTTGTGGTCACAGAACAACTGAAATTCTTACCCATAGAGATAGTGCCTCCATATCTTTAAGGCGAAGACCACTACCGCTAATTCCAGATCATGAGTTGGGTAGTTGGCCTCGTGCTTCTTCAACTGCCTCGAAGTGTACGCGATCACTCTATCATTCTGCATCAGTCCACATCCTAGCCCCAACTTCGACACATCATTGTATACTACTAACTTCTCTCCCTCATGTGGAAGAGTGAGTACTTGTCACGCCCCGAAATTCGGGTACCTAAATAAGGTATTCAGGACCCGAATCCCAATGTGTGAATTATGATATGATGACATTTATTACATTCTAGCTGATTCAACTAATATTCAACATAATCTAAAAGAAAATACAACCGAATATTTATTAAACTCAACTCTTTGATAGTTGTTCATTTCTACATCGAAATTTAAATATAAACTAAACCTAATTAACAAAGAAAACTGAATTGAAATAAAACTAAACAAATTTTCTAGAAAATAACATTAATAGTAGAGGCCCGCCTGCTCGTAGTATTCCAGCTCTTCACCTGTATATTTTATTTTAGTAGGATGAGCATAACAGCCCAGTAGGGTCATTTCTTACCCAAAATTCAATATGTTCAGGTAATATTACTTTTATAACAATGAAGGAAAAATAAATACAGATAACAGAATGTAACAAAAGAAAATGCAATGCATGCAATATTTTCATGAATACTTGTAACATTTAAATTATTTCTTACAACACCGTACCCAAGTGGATGGTCACGTTGCATTAACGCCCACGCACTGGTACCTCCTGGTGAGGGACCCATTTACACGTTAGCTGATCAGACTACTGCTCCAGTTGTACATCTGACGTATGTCCACGCACACAATTGTACTCATACGTCGTACACAAAGAAGACTCCAATGGATCCAGTGGGTTCTAGGGTCTTTCACCCAAGGGACACAATTGCCCTACTTACTGGCTTTAGGGTCTCTCACCCAAGGGACACGATTGCCCTACTTGCTAATTTATACACATTTTTTTTTCAATTAAATAATCAACAGATAAACATGAATAACATGAACAATTTCAATATCGACAAAATAATGATTAATAATTTAATCAATCCAATTTCTAAACTATAATGCAAGTTCTGAACAAGGTGCATAAATTTGTTAAAATATCAGGTTCTACATGAGCTCCACCCTTGAGAAATAAATCTCACATTGAGAAAATGGGGCCTACTAAAATTCATAGTTATTTCACATTCTCAGCTCAATTTTTTTTGGTGGTCCACCATCAAAGTTGGTTCATCAATTTGGACGATCAAATTTACCGTACAAGCATTTCATGATGGACGGTTGAGGAGTCACCACCATATTAAGAATGGCAGTAGACTATCATGATAGTGTTATTTAATAAGGAGGCAGAGTGTGGAAATAAATCCATACAATAAACTGAGTATTTGGTGTCACTCAAATTAATAATTTAAAAATGCAAGTATATGTGAATCTTTACACTACAGAATCTAAAGGGTTATGACCCTTTGCACAATCCAAAACTGTTGGTTCATTTCTAGAATCCATACAGCAACTCCAATGCCCCATCATTCATTACTTCATAAAAAAATTAGGAAAGCTACTTGCGCAAGTAGGATTTGAATCCTACTCGTGTGTCACGTGCTACACGAGCCATGTGTGTGATATCTATTCCGTTCATTTGAGAGGTCATGTTTTCAATGTTCCTCTTACTGAAAATTTGTTAGTTAAACTAAATAAGTGGACCATACATGTAAGTTGAATAAGGAACATTGTTAGCTTTCATTCATTCATAGTGCCCAAGAAAATAGACAGACCGTGCTCTTTTTATTTATTATTATTATATATATATTACTTTATCTGGGCAAATTAAAGATGTGGATTATATAGTAAATTCCTCAGACTTGCACACGTGTGCTATGTTCCGCATGTAGAGACGAGTAAGATTGTAGTCATACTAGCATATCTCGTACTAACAGAGTTCCATTAAAATAAAAAGATCTCCAGTACAACCGGTTGGAAACATTACGGTCCATCAAGTAAATAACTTCTAACCTTTAATATATGTGAAAAATCTAACCCATTCACTAGGTTTATTAAACAATTAGGATCACTAAAAATATATATACACTTACCTTCACTCATTAAATGAATAATACTATTTATCAACAGTTATAAGTTATTTCCTAATTTTGAGGATATCCTGACTAGTATATAGGAATAATTTTTCATATAAGTGATCTTCATGTTGTTCACATGTATTGGAAGGGTTGGATTAGTATGTCAGAAATCTATTGGTGGGTGGACCGTAACTTATGGTCCAACTTGATGGACTTGAAACCTTCTCCATTAAAATAGGTTCTCATGATGCATCCTCTGACATCTCATGAGGAGTTGTTTGGTACTCTGGCAGAGTATGACGATTGACACGCATGCACTCAGAAATTGTAATTGTGGCACATGATAACACAAATATTTTTATAAATTAAATGATAGCTTCAGATAAATTGTTTATTTATTTATTTTTTTAAATCTTATATCAGAGTTTAAATTAGTATGAATTGAAAGTTTAATTTAACATCAAGTTAAGATTTTGATTTAAATAATTTAATAATCATCTAAACTAAATCATATAAAACCTTAAATACTTAAAATTTAGACTTATAACAATTTAATTTGACCAAAAGGGATTTTAAAACTTCTAAATCAGAATACAAATTTAGTAAAATTATTCTTATCTATTTATTATATATATATAATATGTATATTTTTAATTTAGAATAAATTTAATTAGTATTTATTCTAACCAACTAATTTAAATTAATTACTCTAACTCAGATTTATGGTATAAATCTTAACACTTAATTTCGGAAATAAAAGATATTGTGATCTAATCTACAAGTTAAGTAGATTCAGTAATTACAAAAATTTAGAAAAAGATATCATGTATAAATGAATTTGGAAATATTTATTAAAGTTATTATAAATAATTTCATAAATATATAAAATCGAAAATTCATAGTGGATGAGAATTACCCACATAATAATCACTACAATAATATTCCTATTAAAATGTCGGAATAATAAAAATAATAATTAACTAAAAATATTAAATTTCGAGATAAGATCACCTACCTCAAAGTTGATGATCCGGCCCCATACAAATCTCTCTCTCTTGATCTACCGGGTTCTCACTCTCCCTCTATATTTTTTTTTGATTGATTTCTTCGATTCTTTCACTCTCTCCCTTTTTTTTTATAAATGGATGCGTAATGAAAATGGAGGTGTAGATTACGGGACGGTTTCAATTAGTGGGAGGTTTCGGCGCCCATTACCGTATTGAAAAGGAAGGAGAACGAGAACGTGGTTTAGTCGGCGTAAAAGGTATAACTTATTTTATTTTTATTTCTTTAGATCTGGTAGGTCCCACTAGCAATAGTATAAATCTAATCCGTCCATCATCTCAGCCAAGCCAAGAGAAGATGTAAGGCCAAAAATGAGACTGATCCAAAACTCAGGTGGACCACGCATAAGCCGACGGTGGGGTTACTTCCCCTAAAAAAATGGGTTGTTACATTCTACCCCCCTTAATAAAAATTTCGTCCCCGAAATTTAACATACCTATCATATGAAGAGATGAGGGTACTTCTCTCGGATTTCATTCTCTCGCTCCCACGAAGCTTCTTCCTCTCCATGATGCCCCCACTGAACTTTCACGAGTGGTATCGATCTTGTTCGAAGTACTTGCTCCTTCCTGTCGAGGATGCGGATCGGTTGCTCTATGTATGAAACGTCCTCCCGAATTTCCAGCGGCTCCCAATCAATGATATGTGATGCATCTCTCTCGTACTTCCGAAGCATAGATACATGAAATACGTCGTGGACACCAAAAAGTTGAGGAGGTAAGGCTAGTCTGTAGGCTACGAGGCCTACTCTCTACAAGATCTCGAATGGTCCAATGTAGCGTGGTGCCAATTTTCCTTTCTTTCCAAATTGCATAACTCCTTTTATCGGGGATACCTTCAGGAACACATGATCTCCTATGGCGAACTCCAAGTTCTTTCGGCGATTGTCGGCATAGCTCTTCTGGCGACTCTGAGCAGTACGTAGACGTTCTTTGATGATAGCAATCTTCTCGGATGTCTCTTGCACTAGTTCCGGTCCCAACAATGTTCTTTCACCCACTTCGGTCCAACAACTTGGGGATCTGCAGGGTCTTCCGTATAAAGCTTCGAATGGCGCCATGCCAATACTGGACTGGAAACTATTGTTGTAGGCAAATTCTACTAAATAGAGGTGGTCGTCCCAATTTCCCTTGAAGTCAAGAATGCAGCTGCGAAGCATGTCTTCGAGAATTTGATTTACCCGCTCCGTTTGTCCGTCAGTCTGCGGATGAAAAGTCGTGCTGTAGTTTAGCGTCGTTCCCAATGCCTTCTGAAGACTCATCCAAAAGCGTGATGTAAACCTGGGGTCTCGATCGGATACTATAGACACAGGAATGCCATGAAGTCTAACGATCTCCTTGATATACTGCTTGCTTAAATCATCTAGGGATGAAGAAATGCGTATAGGAAGGAAGTGTGCTGACTTTGTTAACCTATCAACGATCACCCATATCGCATCATGATAACGGCTTGTTTTCGACAGTCCGATAATAAAATCCATCGATATATGCTCCCATTTCCACTCTGTGACCTGTAACGGTTGTAAAAGTCCCGACGGCTTCTGATGCTCCACTTTAACCTGCTGACAAGTAAGACACCTTGCAACGTAGCTGGCTATCTCCCCCTTCATATTACTCCACCAATATTGACGTCGTACATCACGGTACATCTTGGTTCCTCCTGGGTGGATGGTGAATTTTGTGCGGTGCGCCTCATTTAAAACTTCTTGCTTCAATTCAGATATGTCTGGAACGCATAACCTCCCTTGAAATCTGACCCCACCATCTGAGCTTACTCGTCACTCCGAGTCGTTCTTTCCCGCTTCTTCCGTTATTTTCTCTTGTAACCATGCATCATTCTTTTGCGCTTCTATTATTCGTCGCACCTAGAAAAGAAAATCCTAAATAACTACAACCTAATATACGAATTAAAGGACAATCTAAATGGATAATTAAGAAATTACTTACCAGAGTAGGTTGCACCACTAAATTACTGATATAAGCCCGAGGTTCATCGATACGAAGTCTAACTTCAAAATCTTTAACTATATCAAGCATCTCCCATTCTTTAATCATTAAGCTCGCCACCAGCTTGCACGTCTTCCTGCTTAACGCGTCGGCTACGACGTTCGCCTTACCTGGATGATAGCAGATATCGAAATGATAATCCTTCAAGAATTCCATCCATCTTCTCTGCCGCATATTTAAGTCCTTTTGATCAAAAAGATACTTTAAGCTCTTGTGATCCAAATACAGTTCAAACTGCTCACCATAAAGATAATGCCTCCAAATTTTTAAGGCAAACACTACAACTCCAAGCTCTAAGTCGTGAGTGGGATAATTCTGCTCATGAGGTTTCAACTGCCTTGACGCGAATGCTATTGCTTTTCCACTTTGCATCGTACACGCATCCCAACCCTTGATAAGATGCATCAAGATATACCACAAATCTTTCCCCTTCACCGGTAAAGAAAGTACTTGGGCTTCCGTTAATCGCTTCTTCAATTCAGAGAAAGCACTGCTCGCAATTTTCATTCCATTTAAAAGAAGTGCCCTTCTTGGTCAAGTTAGTCAACGGCCTTGCTAATTTGGAGAATCCCTCAATGAACCTTCTATAATAACCAGCTAATCCGAGAAAACTCGCGCACTTCTGTCACATTGGTGGGGGCAAGCTCCCAATTTAACACTGCTTCGACTTTCGATGGATCTACCGACACTCCTTTTTCCGATACTACGTGCCCTAAAAACTTTACTTCATCCTTCCAAAAGTCACATTTTGAAGCTTTGGCATACAACTAATTGTCCTTTAGATTCTGAAGGGCTATTCGAAGGTGTTCAACATGATCTTCTTGCGTCTTGGAGTAAATTAAAATATCATCTATGAACACTATCACGAATCGGTCCAAAAACGGTTTGAAGACCCTGTTCATGAGATCCATAAATACTGCTGGAGCATTCGTCAGTCCGAAGGGCATCATTAGAAATTCATAATGGCCGTACCGAGTCCTAAAGGCAGTTTTGGATACATCTTCATCTCTAATTCTCAACTGATGATATCCAGAACGTAGATCTATCTTTGAAAAATATTTAGCTCCCTTCAACTGATCGAATAAATCATTTATCCTCGGCAGCGGGTACTTGTTCTTGATAGTCGCCTTATTAAGTTGATGGTAATCGATGCATAGCCTCAAAGAACCATCCTTCTTTCTTACAAATAATACTGGTGCACCCCATGGCACGTACTAGCCCTAATGAAGCCTTGGTCTTGGAGCTGCTGAAGTTGCTCCCTTAATTCTCTCAATTCAACTGGTGCCATACGGTATGGTGCTCTGGAGATTGGTGCGGTCCCAGGTACCAAATCGATTGTGAAATCCACATCTCTCTTCGGCGGTAATCCAGGGATATCTTGAAATACTTCTGGAAATTCATTAACAATCGAAATTTGTTCCACTCCTTGAGGTTCAACTTCCGAAATAGCTGACAAACTGATCGGTGCTCCTTTCCTTCGTGTCCCATGGAATTGTAACGGTGCTCGCCCATCGATATTTAATATGACCATCTTCTTAAAACAATCGATTTTTGCCCGATATAAAGATAACCAATCCATCCCCAATATAATATCGTATTCTCGCATTGGCATAACTATGAGATTAGCTGGTAAATTTACATTCTCTATCATGATCGGACAGGATTTACAAATCTGACTTAGGTCCACTGAATTACTAAGGGGGTTTGCTACTGTTAACTTTTTGTCTAAGGGAGTAGGAGATAACCCAATCGAGCATAAAAGGCAGTAAGAAATAAATGAATGCGATGCTCCAGAGTCAAATAACGCTCTAGCTAAGGATGAATAAATAACGATGGTACCTTCAACTACATCGCCGTTAGCCTCGATGTCAGGCTGAATAATGTCATCTGTTGGCGGTGCTGGATCCTCATATAAGGGTGCGGCATTATCATAAGTCTGGGTCGCTCCATCCTCAAACTGTGTTGAAACATCATAACTTTGAATTGAGCCATCATATTGTTGCGCCAAGTTATCGTACGGCTGCACTGTCTCATCTCCTGACTGTACTAGGGCGTAGACTCGGCCTTGAGCTTATGGTCGTGGTGCTTGAACTCCCTGTCTCGACTGCCGGTATTCTTTGAGGTTTAACTCCGTACGGCGGCCGCCGAGGTGGTCTCGATATACCGATGAAGGTCCTTCGTGGTGGCCTCGAGTATGACCGTAGTGGGCCTTTGTGGATATGGTGAGGTGGTCTCGAGGAAGGCCGTGATGCGAAGGATGTAGTGGAGGTCGTTGAGACATAGACGGCGACGTCTCGTTGTTGGGAGGCCCGAAGATGCGATGTGAAGGTCCCGACCTTTGTGGATACTGAGTGCGATGTGGTCTAGAACAAAAATGAGAAGTGTGGCCCTCGAGTCTACAATTATAGCAGAATCCAGAAAATCGTGGTGTCGAAGTACTGTCGTTGGTCTGGTCATCGATGTCGATGTTGTTCTCTGTCTCTTAGCTGCATCATGCTGGACCGTAGATATATGTGTAGCAGTTCTAGCACCACTATTTACGTCCTTCCTCTGATCACGATTCTTCCAATATTCGTTGATGTCTTTCTCCACTGTTAGGGCACGCTCCAACACTTTGGCATAGGTCTTATGTACAAAAGGGGCTAATCGGCTACGAATAGATGCTCTCAGACCCTCCTCAAATTTTTGTGCCTTCCGGGTTTCATCAGACACCAGAAAAGTTGCAAATCGCGATAGCTCCGTAAACTTAGCATCATACTGGCGCACCGTCATATCACCCTGCTCCAATTTCATAAATTCTCCTCGCCTTTTGATTTTTCACATACAAGGGAAAGTATTTATCATCAAACTTCTCACAAAACGGTCCCGTGTCCAGACTTCAACACTCGGGTTCATCCTAACAACCGAATCTCACTAATGATCCGCCGCCCCTTCTAGCATGTAAATAGCCAATTCTGCTTTCTGTTATTCATCACACTTCATAACTGTGAGTATCTTATCAATCTGTTTCTTCCACACCTCGGCTTCAGATAGGTCAGGCCCACCCTTAAATACAGGTGGTCTCTGTCTTTTGAACCTTTCCAATAAATTTCCTATCCCACCGTTAGCTACGTGAACAGTTTGGGTTTGACCTTGCACTTGAGTTTGTCCTTCCGCTTGAGTCCAATTATCTGATAGCCCACAAGAGCCGTAAGATCACTTATGGCCCTAAGAATTCCACCCATAAGTGACCCATTTTCAGTGGTATCGGGACCAGGAGCTCCTGATGTGGCTCCGACGTCTATGTTTTGATCCGCCATAATCTATGATTAATTTAAACATGTAAGCTTAGTGTATAATAATCAAGGTAGGTTGTAATAACTAAATTGAATTCTAATTATCATTAATGGAGTGAATACTATTTAAGGTCTATAGGAGCATGAAGAATTTATTGGATTGCAAGAATATTTGATGATCCAAAGAATAACACGCGAAGATTAAGAGAATTTAGGAAGTGACATGTATCAAAGTTGTAGTACAGAAAATTCAGATTCTAGGACACTATTCCCGCTAATGTTTCTGGTATTTATAAGTGTTAGATTGATCTAAAAATTTCTACGAAGATACATATATGAGTCTAATATAATTCTGTAAAATTTCAGCCTAATACAAAGTCTAAAAAAATTTCTAAAATTCGGATAATTAGGTCTGTCCAGAAACAAACAATTTCTGACTAGTATACGCGTAACTTAATATTGGTAAAGGATAAACCTATATTTATATTTTTGAATTATTTTTTACTGAAACTAAACTTGTTAACCTACGACTGGGATTTTGAATCAACTTAAAAGGAGTTTTAATTAATTAGTTATGACTTTTGCAAGTTAAGTATTTTCTGCTTACTATTGCTGTCCAATTTAGTGTAGTATGCTAAAATTCCTAAAAATTCTTTAAAGTCAAGATTTGGGTTATTAGTTCAATGTCACGTCTAAATAAGATTATATATGATGTCAACATAATACAATAATTCCTAAGTTTATATTTCTATTTTTTTTCTATCATAAAAGCAAAGAGATTTATGTTTGATTCACTAATTCTAAAGCAACCTTAGGTCCACAATTTTTAATCTAACCTGACTCTGATACCAAACTGTCACGCCCCGAAATTCGGGTACCTAAATAAGGTATTCAGGACCCGAATCCCAAGGTGTGAATTATGATATGATGACATTTATTACATTCTAGCTGATTCAACTAATATTCAACAAAATCTAAAAGAAAATACAACCGAATATTTATTAAACTCAACTCTTTGATAGTTGTTCATTTCTACATCGAAATTTAAATATAAACTAAACCTAATTAACAAAGAAAACTGAATTGAAATAAAACTAAACAAATTTTCTAGAAAATAACATTAATAGTAGAGGCCCGCCTGCTCGTAGTATTCCAGCTCTTCACCTGTATATTTTATTTTAGTAGGATGAGCATAACAGCCCAGTAGGGTCATTTCTTACCCAAAATTCAATATGTTCAGGTAATATTACTTTTATAACAATGAAGGAAAAATAAATACAGATAACAGAATGTAACAAAAGAAAATGCAATGCATGCAATATTTTCATGAATACTTGTAACATTTAAATTATTTCTTACAACACCGTACCCAAGTGGATGGTCACGTTGCATTAACGCCCACGCACTGGTACCTCCTGGTGAGGGACCCATTTACACGTTAGCTGGTCAGACTACTGCTCCAGTTGTACATCTGACGTATGTCCACGCACACAATTGTACTCATACGTCGTACACAAAGAAGACTCCAATGGATCCAGTGGGTTCTAGGGTCTTTCACCCAAGGGACACAATTGCCCTACTTACTGGCTTTAGGGTCTCTCACCCAAGGGACACGATTGCCCTACTTGCTAATTTATACACATTTTTTTTTCAATTAAATAATCAACAGATAAACATGAATAACATGAACAATTTCAATATCGACAAAATAATGATTAATAATTTAATCAATCCAATTTCTAAACTATAATGCAAGTTCTGAACAAGGTGCATAAATTTGTTAAAATATCAGGTTCTACATGAGCTCCACCCTTGAGAAATAAATCTCACATTGAGAAAATGGGGCCTACTAAAATTCATAGTTATTTCACATTCTCAGCTCAATTTTTTTTGGTGGTCCACCATCAAAGTTGGTTCATCAATTTGGACGATCAAATTTACCGTACAAGCATTTCATGATGGACGGTTGAGGAGTCACCACCATATTAAGAATGGCAGTAGACTATCATGACAGTGTTATTTAATAAGGAGGCAGAGTGTGGAAATAAATCCATACAATAAACTGAGTATTTGGTGTCACTCAAATTAATAATTTAAAAATGCAAGTATATGTGAATCTTTACACTACAGAATCTAAAGGGTTATGACCCTTTGCACAATCCAAAACTGTTGGTTCATTTCTAGAATTCATACAGCAACTCCAATGCCCCATCATTCATTACTTCATAAAAAAATTGGGAAAGCTACTTGCGCAAGTAGGATTTGAATCCTACTCGTGTGTCACGTGCTACACGAGCCACGTGTGTGATATCTATTCCGTTCATTTGAGAGGTCATGTTTTCAATGTTCCTCTTACTGAAATTTTGTTAGTTAAACTAAATAGGTGGACCATACATGTAAGTTGAATAAGGAACATAGTTAGCTTTCATTCATTCATAGTGCCCAAGAAAATAGACAGACCGTGTTCTTTTTATTTATTATTATTATATATATTACTTTATCTGGGCAAATTAAAGATGTGGATTATATAGTAAATTCCTCAGACTTGCACACGTGTGCTATGTTCCGTATGTAGAGATGAGTAAGATTGTAGTCATACTAGCATATCTCGTACTAACAGAGTTCCATTAAAATAAAAAGATCTCCAGTACAACCGGTTGGAAACATTACGGTCCATTAAGTAAATAACTTCTAACCTTTAATATATGTGAAAAATCTAACCCATTCACTAGGTTTATTAAACAATTAGGATCACTAAAAAAATATATACACTTACCTTCACTCATTAAATGAATAATACTATTTATCAACAGTTATAAGTTATTTCCTAATTTTGAGGATATCCTGACTAGTATATAGGAATAATTTTTCATATAAGTGATCTTCATGTTGTTTACATGTATTGGAAGGGTTGGATTTTGTATGAACTTAGTATGTCAGAAATCTATTGGTGGGTGGACCGTAACTTATAGTCCAACTTGATGGACTTGAAACCTTCTCCATTAAAATAGGTTCTCATGATGCATCCTCTGACATCTCATGAGGAGTTATTTGGTACTCTGGCAGAGTATGACGATTGACACGCATGCACTCAGAAATTGTAATTCTGGCACATGATAACACAAATATTTTTATAAATTAAATTATAGCTTCAGATAAATTGTTTATTTATTTATTTTTTAAAATCTTATATCAGAGTTTAAATTAGTATGAATTGAAAGTTTAATTTAATATCAAGTTAAGATTTTGATTTAAATAATTTAATAATCATTTAAATTAAATCATATAAAACCTTAAATACTTAAAATTTAGACTTATAACAATTTAATTTGACCAAAAGGGATTTTAAAACTTCTAAATCAGAATACAAATTTAGTAAAATTATTCTTATCTATTTATTATATATATATATATATATATAATATGTATATTTTTAATTTAGAATAAATTTAATTAGTATTTATTCTAACCAACTAATTTAAATTAATTACTCTAACTCAGATTTATGGTATAAATCTTAACACTTAATTTCGGAAATAAAAGATATTGTGATCTAATCTACAAGTTAAGTAGATTTAGTAATTACAAAAATTTAGAAAAACAGATATCATGTATAAATGAATTTGGAAATATTTATTAAAGTTATTATAAATAATTTCAGAAATATATAAAATCAGAAAATTCATAGTGGATGAGAATTACCCACATAATAATCACTACAATAATATTCCTATTAAAATGCTGGAATAATAAAAATAATAATTAACTAAAAATATTAAATTTCGAGATAAGATCACCTACCTCAAAGTTGATGATCCGGCCCCGCACAAATCTCTCTCTTGATCTACCGGGTTCTCACTCTCCTCTATATTTTTTTTTTGATTGATTTCTTCGATTCTTTCACTCTCTCCCTTTTTTTTTTATAAATGGATGCGTAATGAAAATGGAGGTGTAGATTACGGGACGGTTTCAATTAGTGGGAGGTTTCGGCGCCCATTACCGTACGAAAAGGAAGGAGAACGGAGAACGTGGTTTAGTCGGCGTGCGAAAGGTATAACTTATTTTATTTTTATTTCTTTAGATCTGGTAGGTCCCACTAGCAATAGTATAAATCTAATCCGTCCATCATCTCAGCCAAGTCAAGAGAAGATGTAAGGCCAAAAATGAGACTGATCCAAAACTCAGGTGGACCACGCATAAGCCGACGGTGGGGTTACTTCCCCTTAAAAAATGGGTTGTTACAGTATTGGCACGAAAGTCAGTCTCATCTTCAGCTCCTGAAAGGCCACTTCCGTATTCTCATCCCACGTAAATCAATTGTTCTTCTTCGTCAGTTGGGTGAGCGGCCATGCGATCCTGGAGAATTCCTTGATAAAGCACCTGTAATACCCTGCCATGCCCAGAAAACTCCGAACCTCAGTGACTGTGGTGGACTGCTCCCATTTAGACACTACTTCCACCTTGGCTGGATCGACTGTTATGCCCTCTGCTTTCACTACGTGTCTCAGGAACTTCACTTCCTCTTTCCAGAACTCGCACTTGATCAGCTTAGCGTATAGCTGGTTCTCTTTTAGGGTGTTCAAGACTGTGAGCAGGTGTTGTTCGTGCTCTGCTCGACTCATCGAGTAGACCAAGATATCGTCGATGAACATAATTACAAACCAATCTAGGTATGGGATGAATATCCGGTTCATCATGTCCATAAATACGGCCAGGGCATTGGTGAGGCCAAAAGACATTACCAAGAACTCATAGTGCCCATAGCGAGTTCTGAATGCCGTCTTAGGGATATCCTCATCCCTGATCCTCAATTAATGGTACCCTGATCGCAGATTGATCTTAGAGAAACATCTGGCACCCTTAAGCCGATCAAACAAGTCATTGATGCGCGACAGGGGGTACTTGTTCTTTATTGTTACTTCGTTTAGTCTCTGGTAATCCATATAGAGACGTATTGACCCGTCCTTCTTCTTCACGAAAAGGACTGGCACTCCCCACAGAGAAACGCTAGGGCAAATGAACCCTTGGGCTAGCAACTCATCAATCTGGCTCCTCAGCTCCTCCATCTCGCAAGGAGGCATGTAAAACGGAGGTAGTGATATGGGGGCGGTCCCTGGCTTGAGATCTATACAAAAATTCATCGCTCGCTTAGGGGGCAGCTCTGGTATTTCTTGAAACAACTCAGGAAAGTCTCGCACTACTAGTACCCGGCTGATGGTGGCTTCAACTGTCTCTGGCTCGACTAGATCCTGCAAGCTTTCAAACATCTCGCGCCTACCCCTCCCCTTCAGGTTGAAGGAGGCCTGTCCGGGAATGGATATAGTGACTGTCTTGTCGCGACAGTCCATGACTGCTCGTACCAACGTAAACCAATCCATCCTAAGGATGACATCGAACTGTCTGATGGGCATGATGATCAGGTCCAGAGTTACGTCGTGATTCGTGAGAGTTATGGGACATGCTTTGGATACTTTGTCTATTTCTACGAATTTACCCATAGGGGATGCTACGACTAGGGGGCATGCATTCGAGTTGTGTTCAATTTTAGCCTAGTTGTGATAGCAGAATTGATAAAAGATAAAGTTGCACTAGAATTAAATAACATGAGTACAGGGGTACCGTTGATGTGAGTAGTACCGTGAATGGTCTGGAGAGGGTTCTCTTCGGCCTCCGTAGCAGCGACTGTATACACACGTGGTGTAAGACTCGTATCGTAGATCGTACCGTTTCGTAGGCTTTCGCGGTCCTTCCGGTCGAATTCTGGCAACCCTCGACCCGTATTCGACATTTGCACGCGATCCTAAGCCGAGTCCTGCATACCGAAGTCGGCTTGACCCGAAATTTGCACCTTAGCGACCGCGCCGTCGCCGCGACTCGCACACCGAACCGATACCCAAGCTAGAAGATGTAGGCCCGCGTTCAGTTCGAGGAAACGCTGCGCATTTACAAACACAAGACAACCTTTCAAATCATGTCTCATCAATCCCATCAATGTTAAGTACATGTCAAGTACAACACATCAATCAACCCATCACCCAACACATCACTCACCCCATCACAACCCATAGTTCTCTTACACAACAACCCAAAAGTCAACATTTCCATCCCATCTCCTCTCTCTCTCTCTCTCTCTCTCTCTCTCTCTCTCCCATCACTCCTCTCTCATCACCTCTCTCTCTCTCTCTCTCTCTCTCTCTCTCTCTCTCTCTCTCTCTTCCCCAAGCAAAAACCGTCCAAGCAAGAGAGCCTCCCATGGAGAGAAGCTAGTGTGGCCCACTTCCTACCACCCGATCCCACCTTCCATAATCGATCTCAACCGTTGAATCATGTCCCATTGGAGCTACAATGAGGAGGAGCCCAAGAAGAAGTAAGAACGGTTGGTGTTTCCTAAGGCTTGATTTGTATGATTTGATGATTTAAGGGCCCACTTGAGATGGGACCCATGTTGATATATGTGTTATGATCTAAGAGGGGCCTATAGTGGCGGGGTCCCTCAACTACACCTTCTATCTCTCTCTTTTTCTTTTACATAATAATGGTGTGGGGCCCACCTGATGTACAGCACATCCAGACCACTACGTGGACCCCACTATGATGTATGTATTTCATCCATGACATCCACTTACGGGGAGTCCACCATTTATATGTTATATGTACACCATCCAGCAGCAGGCGCTGCTGGACGTAGGCATAACACAAATATCAGCTTTGATCCCAAGCAGGGTGGGCCACCTACGTGGGACCCACCATCAGGATACTTTGTACATCCTGGCCGTCCCTCCTGGACGGGCCTGGACGAAGAAATAAATATCAGCTTGGTCAGGTGGGCCACCATGTGCTGGCACCACCCTGACGCATGTGTTTTGCCACACCGTCCAGACCATGAACGGTGGGGCTCTACCGTACTGCGTGGGTCTCATCCTCACCGTTCAATCTGTTGGGACGGTGGGTCCCGCCCTGAGATATGTGTTCACCCGGGCCGTCCATTCATGGGGCGTACCTCCTGTACGTGTGAAATCCTCACCGTCCAGCAAGGACGGCGGGATCCACCGTGATGTGAGTGATTTATCCACTCTGTCCAAATACGGTGCATGGACCCATGTTGCATGCTTCTCATCCAGCCGTCCAGTTGTGGGCCACAGTGATTAATGTGTTATATCCAAACTGTCCCTCCATTTCACATCCTGACCGTCCATCTAATCTCCAGTTTAATCAGGCCATGGGCCTGGGTATGAGGCCGCTGCAGTTTGTATGAAGGGAGAGTGCAGATATCAGCTGATCTTCCAGCTGGTGGGTCACACGTGGACCCCACCCATTTGATGTATGTGATGTGGCCCCACCACATGATGTATGTGTTGCATCAAAATCGTCCATGCATGTGGGGCCCACCATTAGCCGTCCGTCCGGCGTCTCTCGACGCTGGACGCTGACAGCGCTGACCCTCCACTCCCTCTCACTCACGCACATGTATACAGTATGTATATGATTATATATATTATTGGGAAAAGGTACTATGCGCTCCAGCGTAAAGCGGTCGTCCATGAGGTCGAGCTGGGTGGGCCCCACCGTGATGTATTTCGAACATCAACACCTTCCACCAGATGAATCATTTTATGGTGGGCCTGTACGGCCCAAATTCAGGAAATATGTGACTCATGTGGGCCACACCATCTAAAACCATAAGTATACATGTCAAAAACATATAAAAGCATTGGTGGGACCCACCTGAGTTTTCCATGAACCTGACACTTTTTCTGAACCCTCATTCAAGTGGGACACACATAATGGATGGTCTGGATTTGCAAAAAACATCTTTGTGGGCCCTCAAAAATGGCTATGAATGTTTTAATGGTGCACGGCCCCTCTGCACTTCTGTATGTAGTGTGGCCCACTAAAGTTACAGATTACTTGGTTTTGGGCCGTCCAGATCCACTATGGAATGGTACATCTGGTGGACGGTGTTGATTTTCAAAAACCATCACGGTGGGTCCCACCCAGCTCGACCTTACGGACGACCGCTTTACGCTCGAGCGCATAGTACCTTTTCTCTATATTATTATATAATATAATATTTTATATCATCATGATATAATATAATATTTTATATTTTAAATATCATGGTGGGTCTGGCATGCCAGGTACGGCCCCACCATGATACGTGTGTTGTATCCCTACCGTCCACCTGTGTGTGGACGTGGGGCCATCGTGACGCGGGGGTTTTGCCACGCCGTCCAGCACACTGGACGGGTGGGACCCACCATAGATGTATGCGTTCTATCCATCCGTCCATCTGGACGGTGGCATCGGGGCCCACCACTGATGGCTGTGCTGCATCCAGCCGTCCATCCATTTGGTTGCCTCGTCTTAAGCTTGAGACTAGAAATAAAGCAGATTCATGTCTCTAATGGGTCACGTACATGGACCTCACCTTGCTGAATATGGTACATCCAACCATCCATTTCTGATGGTGGGGCCCTCTTGATGAGGGATGGCATCTCAAAATCCACCACCAGCAGCTGACGCTGCTGGACAGCAGTGGATGACACCCACCGTTCTGGGTGGCCCACGTGTTAGCAGCCCCACATGATGGATGTGCTCCATCTAAACCGTTCATCCACTTGGTGATTTTCTCGAGGCACAAGACCAAAAATAAGACAGATCCAGTTATCAAGTGGACCACACCATCAGTGGGTTTGAACATCCACCATTGAAAACCCCCCCTTCTGGTTACAGGGTTTTGGATCAATATGATAATTGTTTTTCCTCCATATCCAGGTCCTCGTGACCTTATGAACAGACCGGATGAAAATTAAATGTTATGGTGGGCCCACTGAAATTTGATAGTGGGAAATCATTATCACCACTGTTAGTTGTAGTATGATCCAGATGATCTTTTGATATGATTTTAAATAATACTCTAAATTGATAAAATAATAATAATAATAATAATAATAATAAAATAAATAAATAAATAAAATGAATGAATGGTGTAGTTAATCCAGCCCATTTGACTCGGCCTATTCGACTCGGCCCATTTGATTTGGCCCATTGATTCGGCCCATCTGAATCGGCCCACTTGATTCGGTCCATTTGATTGACTCATTTGATTCGACCCATTTGATCAACCCATTTGATTCGGCCCATTTGATTGACTCATTTGCTCCGACCCATTGATTCGGCCCATTTAAATCAGCTCATTTGATTCGGCCCATTTGATTGACTCATTTGATTCGGCCCATTTGATTCGGACCATTTGATCCGGCCCATTTGATCAACCAATTTGATTTATATGAGGTCCAATGACACGTATGTGAGGCCTTTGTGCGGGACGACTGTGATGTATTCGAGGCCCGTGGGCAAGTCCCAATGTGATGTATTCGAGGCCCGTGGGCAAATCCCAATGTGATGTATTTGAGGCCCGTGGGCAAGTCCCAGTGTGATGTATTCGAGGCCCGTGGGCAAGGCCCAATGTGATGTATTCGACGCCCGTGGGCAAGGCCCATTGGGATGTATTCGAGGCCTGTGGTCAAGGCCCATTGGGATGTATTCGAGGCTACGAGCTCATTATATGTTTTAGGTCCATATGTATGTCACTCCTTGGGAACAATGTTGGTTAGATGTCCACGTTGATGGGCAATGATGGTTGGATGTCCATATTGTGACCTTCCCTTAGGCCTTGTTAGGCTCATTCTCATAATTCTCTTGTGGGTTAACCCAGATAAGTGGGCCCCATTCACCCTAGACGGATGGTTTCGAGCTATTGGATTTGATATAACCACGGCCGAGGGCTGATCTTTATATTATGGTTGATCGGCTGTTCATCTATGGATCCCGCCTTGTTTATATGTTAATGATCGGTGTCAATTATCGATGTTGATTGACGATGCCGATTGTTGATACTAGTCATTGATTACGATTGCCGATTAGCGATCGAGGCCGATTATCATGACCAACTGTCGATTCCGATTGTCGTGACCGATTGTCGATTTCGATTGTCGTGGCTGATTGCCGATTCTGATTATCATGACGGACTGTCGATTTTTGATTGGCATGACCGATTTGCCGATTCTGATTATCGATCGATCCCGATTTTCGTTGTCAATTGTCGATTCCGATTGACATGAACAATTTGCCGACTCTGATTATTGATCGATCCCGATTGTTGTGGCCGATTACCGATTCCGATTGACATGACCGATTTGCAGATTCTGATTATCAATCGATCGCGATTGTCGTGACCGATTACCGATTCCGATTGAAATGAGCGATTTGCTGATTCTGATTATCGATCGATCTGATTGTCGTGACCGATTTGCCGATTCTGATTATTGATTGATCCCAATTGTCGAAGCCGATTTCAATTGTCGAAGCCAATTGTCGAGACCTATATGGTGTATATGCGACTCGTAGTTGAGGCCCAGTGTGATGCATTTGAGGGCCAAGCGATGGAGCCCATTGTGATGTGCGTTAGGCCCATGTGAAAGGCCCATTGTGATGTGTATTAAGCTCTTGAGTGAGGCCCATGATGTTGTATATTTGGCCCTGGTGTGAGGGCATGAGTCCACTGTATGTTAGGCTTTATATGGGTCATTCCTTAGGGGCAATGTTGGTTAAATGTCCACATTGTTGAGGCCGGTTATTGATACCGATTATGGGTATGTGACTGCATAACATCATGATCCATGCCCATACGCATCATCTGCATGTTTGTTATGAGATGTGGTTAACCATTGCATATGTCATTAGACAGGTTGTTATGAGACTCCCTAATAGGTGGAGGTTAGCTCACATGAGCGCATGGTATACGCAGGATTGATGTATGACTGGATTGTATGACTCATGCATCTTGCATTGTGGGTTGTGATTACTGTACACCCTAGCAACATCGGGGCCGTAGCCTCCATAAGCATATCGTGGATGACCATATGGGACACCGGAAATGTTTGGTTCGAGCATCGAGCTGCCATAGATGGCCCTGGGTGAAAATCTCTAATACCCTCTTGATACCAGAGGACGCCCCAACGTCGAGACCGAGTGGATACATGAGCCCCCGAGTGCCAAATACCAGGAGGTCACGTCTCCCACTGTGTCGTGGTCGGTTAGGAGGGGGTGTGACCTTACCCGCCAGAGCGTAGGAGGCATTGCTAGGCTGAGTTTGACCAGCTCGTGAATGGGTCCACTATCGACGTGCCGAGTAGGTATTAACAGACAATTGGTCAGGCGGATAGTGAGGTTTCTTACGCTTGCTTGGACTATGTGACTCGGAGAGCGGCAGTGTCATTTGGAGTGTACTAAACCCCAGTGATTTTCCAGAGAGGAACCGTACTGATATATGGACTTATTGAGTAGGAGTTGCATACTCATGTATTCATTTCATTCACTATTCACTCGGGCTGGTGGTGCGCAACTAATAGTTGTATACATTCGCATGGCCAGGATTTCAGTTGGGCGCACGACTAACCTGAGATCAGGAGTTTACCACATTAAGTCTGACTATCCAAATTTAGGTATGGGACTGGTTTAGATAGAAGTCCCTTGTGATGGACCTAGTAGCCTGCGATACTACGTACTATCATCCCGACTTCACACTCCAGCTTGGTCATTTCATTCGCATCGCATATTACATTGCATCCTCAGCACATAGTATTTGGCTTACTGTCTTCGCATTGCATAGCTGATCTACATTGCTTCCTTAGTATATGATATTGGTTATTATATTTTTGCATCGCATAGCCTAGATAAGGCTGATGGTATTTATGGGCCTATTAACATATTTTCGCATTATCCTGGTATTGTATTATTTATGGTCCTGTCAGTATTTTCGCTTACTCTGATTACTCTGATTACTCTGATATTGCTTACTTGGCACTTACCTTGTGCACGCACTTTCACCACCCACTAAGCTTTCTATAAGCTTATGCACGATAGATGCGTGCAAGTGGCGTTAGGTTGCAGCAGCATTGAGCTTGGAGCGTGCAGCGGACTTATGGAGTTTTGATTTTTGACATATGTATTTCCCTTTCAGTACTGTATTCAACCGTTTATATTAGTGGATATGTGCTGATGATGTTGCCTTTATGATTTGGGTATACTTGTGGTTATGCTTATTACGAGATAGATGTACATTGAAAAATCCTCCTTGTATGATCCTAAGATTGGAATCTGGCGTATAGGCGCTGGGAGCCGAGAATGGGGTACTACGGAGGGTGTCGGCACGGGATTCG
This sequence comes from Magnolia changhungtana, assembly GCA_030180095.1. NCBI lineage: Eukaryota > Viridiplantae > Streptophyta > Magnoliopsida > Magnoliales > Magnoliaceae > Magnolia > Magnolia changhungtana. The sequence continues at coordinate 361,034 of JASAUF010000064.1, read as the reverse complement.
GCGATCGGGAATTTTGTGAGCCCAGTTTTCGAGTTTAGGGTGTGACACGTGGCGGGGGGATCCTCTGCTGAGCTGGGGGTCCTTGTCTGGGCTTCTGGGGCCTGGGTGCTGCCCTAGCTACTACTTGGTTCGGCTGGGGACGGTTTGTTGTTAGTGGAATGCCCTCATCTCCCATCCTCTTATAGCAGTTCCGGGCAATGTGGTTCCCTCTGCCGCAGTAATCACAATTCTTACTTGGGGGCATGGGCAGAGCTCTCGCAGGTAGGATCCTGAACCTTCTCTTTGGAACAGGCGAAGTGGGAGGAGCTTGCCTCAGTCTGCTTGGGGCGTCTCTAACTAGGGGGCATGCCTTGATAGTGCACTCGAAGTCCTTCTCGGCCCTCATCGCCTTGTCCACCAATTCTAGGAAGTCCCTAAAATCCCACACACACAACTGCGACTATATCCCTGGCTTGAGTCCCTCCTTGAACTTCTATAACTTATACTCTGCATACTTGAGGGCCTTGGGCACGTATTAAGAGAGCTTGTCAAATTGCGCCTCATACGATACACGAACCCAGTTTCTAAGTCTAATCAACACTCCTGGTAGTATTTCAAGGGGACTATGGTTTAAGTTTCTAGATTCAAATGACTAACTTGATGTTTTCTAAGGGATTCTAAGTTCATTCCTAGCCTTAATATCATTTAGAAAATCTTTCTAGGGAACCTAGGACTTCAATTCATGTCTAAATTCCTCCTAGATATTAGGGATTTCTTCATAGGTTCAAGTGTTTATTCTAATAATATCTGAGGGAGCCTAAGTGTTTTGTTCCTATATTTTTTCATCCTAGCTACTTCCTTAGGGGAATTTCCTAAGTTTTAGTTAAGTTAATCCCTTAAGAATTTTGTATGTTGATCTGACAGCCTGGCTATCTAAGACTCCGCTTTGATACCAACTTGTAACGCCCTAGTTTTCAGAATTCGAGTATACAACTCGTTTCCTGAAAACCTAGGTGTTAATGATAGGATAAGTGGCATTCAAGTAGAATCAAAGTGCAATAGTGAAGTCAAGCGTAAACCATTCAAGTAGATGTCTGCTGCACACTCCTGCCTCAGCTCAACTGCATCATATCATCACCTGCACGCATCTATCGTGCATAAGCTTATAGAAAGCTTAGAGGGTGGTGTAAGTGTGTAAGCAGTATATGCGTGCTCAGAATGTAATATCAGAGTAAACGGAAATACTGGTAAGTTCATAAATCATACAATATCAGAGTAAGCGAAAATACTTGCAAGTCCATAAAATATCATCAATCTCATCTAGCATAAGCGATGAAAAGACATAGCAAGATGATGTCATAAACTGAGAAAGTAATGGGAGTCGGTTATGCAATGCGGAGACATAATGAGTCAAATATCAGATACTGATGATGCGATATCATATGCAATTCTGAAGAGCTACGAATACCATCAGTCTCATCTAAGTCATATGAATGCAGAAACATATCAACTCAAAATGCCATATGCCGAGGATGTAATACAATATCAATATGTGGTGCGAATGAAATGACCAAGCTGCAGTGTGAAGTCAGGATGATAGTATGTAGTATCGCAGGCTATGAGACCTATCACAAAAGACTTCTATCCAAAGCATTCCCATACCTAAATTTGGATAGTCAAACTCAATGTGGTAAGCTCCTGATCTTAGGTTAGTCGCTCGCCCCAATCGAAATCTTGGCCATTACAAAAGCACACATAACAATTAGTTACGCGCCACCAGCCTGAGTGGATAGTGAATGAATAAATGAATGAATATGCAACTCCTGCTCGTTAAGTCCACATATCAGTACTGTTCCTCTCTTAGAAATCACCGAGGTCTATTACACTCCAAACTAGATTGCCACTACATCGCGCGCAACAAGGTGAGTGGAAGAGACCTCATTATCTGCCTGCAAATATCGGGCCCGGCTCGTCGATAGCGAACCCATTCCTCGAGCTGGTCAAACTCGGCCTGGCTTTGACCCCTCCTCTCGAGTAGGTAAGGCCGCACCCCTTTCCAACCGACTACGACATAGTGAGAGATGTGGCCTAACAGTATATGGCTCTCATGCGCTCATGCATCTACTCAGTCTAGACGTTAGAGTAACCTTAGGAACCAAGAGGGTTTAGGGACTTTCACCCAGGGATATCTATAGCACCCCATGTAGAACAGATTTTCGGTATCCCATCTGGCCATCCATGATATGCCTGTAGAGGCTATGACCCTGATGTGACTAGGGCGTACAGTAATCATAATCACACAATGTGAGATGCATGAGTCACACAGCCCAATCATGCATCAATCCTATGCATACAGTGCGCTCATGTGGGGCAATTCCGCTTATCAGGGAGTCATATGAACAACCTGTCCTACGGCATATGCAATGGTCAACCATATCTCATAACAAACATGCAGATGATGCGTACGGGCATGTATCATGATGCTATGTTGTCACATACTCATAATTGGTATCAATATCCGGCATCAATAATCAGCCTCGACAATGTGGACATTTAACCAACATTGCCCCCAAGGAATGACCTACATAGAGCCTAACATATAGTGGACCCATGGCCTCACACAAGGGCCTAATGTACCAAACCATGGGCCTTACTCAAGAGCTTAATACACATCACGATGAGCCTCTCACATGGGCCTAATATGCATCACAATGGGCTCCATTGCCTGGCCCTCAAATGCACCACAATGAGCCTCATTACATAGGCCTCATATACATCACATTGGGCCTTAAACACGGGCTAAATACACATCACAATGGGCTTTAAATATGGGCTGCATATATATCACATTAGGCCTTGACAATCGGCCTCAATATTCGGTCTCGATAATCGGCCTTGGCAAATCGATATCGGCCTCGACAATTAGAATCGGCCTATACAATCGGAATCGGCCTCGACAATCGGCCTTGACAATTAGCCTCGACAATCGAAATCGGCCTCGACAATCGGACTAGGCCTCGGCAAATTAGAATCGGAATCGGCCTCGACAATCTGACTCGACCTCGACAATTGGAATCAGAATCGACCTCGACAATCTGACTCGACCTTGACAATCGAAATCGAAATCGGCCTCGATAATCTGACTCAGGCTCGACAATCGGAATTGGAATCGACCTCGACAATCCGACTCGGCCTCGACAATCAGAATCGGCCTCGACAATCTGACTCGGCCTCGACAGTCTGACTCAGCCTCGACAATCGAAATCGGTCTCGGAAAATCGGAGTTGGCCGATACAATCGGAATCGGCCTCGACAATCAGCCTTGATAATCGGAATCGGAATCGGAATCGGCCTCGACAACATGACTCGGCCTCGACAATCGGAATCGGCCTCGGTAAATCGGAATCATCCTATACAATCAGAATCGGCCTTGACAATCGGCCTCGACAATTGACCTCGATAATTGGCACCGACAATCATCACATAAATAATGCGGGGTACATAAAGTAACAGCCGATCAACCATAATATAAAGATCGGCCCTCGACCGTAGTTATATCAAATCTGATAGCGCGAAACCATCCGTCTATGGAGAATAGGGCCCACTAATTAGGGTTAACACATAAGAGAATGATGAGAATGGGACTATCCAGGCCTAAGGGAAGGTCACAATGTGGACATTCAACCATCATTACCCATCAATGTCGTCATTTAATCAACATTGCTCCCAAGGAGTGGCCCACATAGATCCATATGTATAATGGGCACATGGCCTCACACAAGGGCGTAATATACATTGCCATGGGCCTCACTCAAGGGCCACAAATGTATCACAATGGGCCACGCCTATGGGCCTCAAATACATCACAATGGGCCTCACCCATGGGCCTTCATACTAGGCCTCATATATTAAGTGGGCCACATTACATAGGACGCATTGTATGGGCTGCACCATTGGGTCGTAATTGCCTCACCATGGGCCCCATATGCGGGCCTCATATACAACGTGTGGGCCACATATCTGGGCCTAACAATACAAACAAGTGGGCCCCGCCCATGAGCTAAAATACATTATGATGGGCCTCATGGATGGGCAGCACCATTAGTCCTCTAGTGGGCTTGTACCATACCAAAATTACTTCAATAGTTTTAACTGTAACATGTGTATCACTGTACCCTATCATACATGGGCACATGGCCCTCTACTGATGATCTGCACTGTCCAAACGTTCCCTATGTAAATCAACACCATCCATACATTGGACAGCACATCCAAACATCGGACAACACTGTCCAAACGTTGTCCAGCACCGTCCAGCATAATCTGGACGGTGTGCGTGAAGTAACACATCATGGTGATGACCACGTGGTGGCCCAGTAAAGATCTGAGTCTGCCTTAGTTAAAGGCAGCCTTAAAACGAGCTTGCAAATGGATGGATGATTTGGATAGAATACATCCACACGTGGGACCCACAGAACTTACTGACGTCAATTAGCAGATGGGTCCGACCATCTGGATGGTTGAATATCACATGGGACCCACAGAATGAGCTGACATAAATGGCAGTGGGTCCCACCATTTGGTAGATGGATGGTGTGGATTAAAGGTTAATGGACGGCGTGAATGTCACATGCACAACACGGCCAGACCCACCATCCCAACCCATGGACAGCGGGGATTTACAATGTATCACAAGGTGGGTCCCACGTGGGTCCCACCATCTGGTAATATATATTATTATATATATTTATTTATTTATTAAATCTAAACTGCAACGTCCAGCGTCCAGATGGACGGCTGGACGAAATACATACATTACTGGCCCACCATCCCATCCTGCTGGACACACGGCTGGGTGTAAGGCACATATATTTGGTGGGCCCCATCCTCGCACATGTCGCACGTGTGGGGTGGGTCCCACGCAAATGGATGGACGACATGATGGGTGGGTGCGACCGCTAATCAATGCATGCCAGCCCCTATAAATCCTAAAAAGGGTGGGTCCCACACATACTGGTAAGCCCTCCTAAGGGCATATATATACACCATATATATTATATTATATAAGATAATATTATATCATATTACAATATTATAATAAAATATAATATTACAATATATTTACATATCATGTACGTATATAAGTATGTATATATATACAAGTTCTCTGTCCAGCGTCCAGCCACCGTCCAGCAAGCTAGACAGTGCTGGATGATGCACTTCATCATGGTGGTCCCACGTAGTGGGCCACGAAATTTCGATCAAGCTGATATTTGTCTTTCCCTCTCGTCCAAGCCTATGTGACCGTCCAGTCATGTAGGCCCCAACCGAGATCAAGGTGGCCCATTTGTTGGACATCATGGATAAAATACACACATCATAGGTGGGCCACTAATCATAGAGAAAGAAAGAAAGGAAGAGAAAGAGGAAAGGAGGGAGATCGGCGATGACGAAGCCCCCCCCCCCCCCCAACTATGGGCCCCTCTTAGATACAAAGCATACATCAAGGTGGGTCCCACCATATGTGGGCCCATAAATCATAAAAGAAAATTACAAAAGGAATGAGAATGTGGGTCCAAGATCACCCATCGTCTACTTCTTCTTGGCTCCTTGGAAAGGTAATTGCCTTAGCTTTGATTTCAACAGAAGATGATGAAGTTTTGATGGTTGAGATGGGAGATGAGAGGGTAGGAAGTGGGCCACACACAAAACTCTCTCATGGAGATTTAGGAGGACTTGGATGTGTGATCTTTTGGTTGCTTGGAAATGGGTTTGAGAAATGAGAGAGACGGTTGTAAGGAGAGAGAGAGGGATGGGTGATGGAGTGATGGGTGAGGTGAGTGATGGGTGTGTAAGAGCTTTGTTGACTTTTGCGGTAATTTGTGTAAGAGGGGTATGAGTTATGTAAGGAATTGTTGACTTATGTGCTTGCTTGGGGATGGGTGTGAGGTGATGTGTACTTGACATGCGCTTGACCCTTGATGGGATTGATTGATGTGATATTGGGAAGAGATTCTCTTCGGTTTTCCAACGCGCGGGTTTTTCCTCGAACTAAATATGAGCCCACATCTCCTGGCCCAGGTATCGGATCGGCGCTCGAGATGCGGCATTGAAACCGCGACGAAGGCGGGGTCGCTAGGGTATAAGTCTCAGGTCGAGCCAATGCTGGTTTGGAGGAATCAGCTTAGGATTGCGCAAAAATGTCATATACAAGTTGAGAGTTGCCGAAATTCGATCGGGAGGACAGTGGAAGCCTACGGAACGGTACGGTCTAGGATATGAGTCTTACAGCTCTCGCCTCCTATTAAAAAATTTCTCCTCGAAATTTAAACCACAACACAACTGAAACAGACTAAGGAAGAGAAATCCTACCACTATAGATATAATCATCAAACACGTAAGAGATGGGGACAATACCCACGAATGTCAGCCCTTATTCCCAAGACGCCTCGTCAGCACTTTGATGATCCAACTGAACCTCGGATCCTGGATCAGAGACGATCGAAACTTGAATACTTTGCAGCCTCACAATCTCATTGGTAGGAGCTATATAAGAAAATCTCTAAGTTATTCGAACTCGGGGATCTAACCATTCTAAAATCTCAACAATCATAAAGTGTAGGGTAGCTATTAGCAGATATGTGATGTTTTCCTCAGGTATTCCCAAGTTATGCACTAATACCAACTTTTGTCACGCACCAAACTCGGAAACCAGGCTCACAAAATTTTCGATTGCCGAATCCGGTGTCGATAGCCTCCATAGTACCCCATTCTCGGCTCCTAGCGCACATGCGCTAGATTCTGATCCTGGGATCCTATAAGGAGGATTTTCCAATGTTTAGTTATCTCATAAGAAACATAACCACAAGTATACCCAAATCACAAGAACAACATCATCATCACATATCCACTAATATAATCATTCGAGTACAATGCTGAAAGAAAAATACAAGATAAATGCCAAAAGCTCCAGAAGCTCTGCTGCACACTCCTACCTCAGCTCAACTGCATCATATCGTCACTTGTGCGCATCTAGCGTGCATAAGCTTATAGAAAGCTTAGAGGGTGGTGTAAGTGTGTGAGCAGTATATGCGTACTCAGAATGTAATATCAGAGTAAACGGAAATACTGGTAAGTTCATAAATCATATAATATCAGAGTAAGTGGAAATACTAGCAAGTCCATAAAATATCATCAATCTCATCCAGCATAAGTGATGAAAAGACATAGCAAGACGATGTCATAAACTGAGAAAGTAATGAGAGTCATTTATGCAATGTGGAGACATAATGAGTCAAATATCAGATACTAATGATGCAATACCATATGCAATATGTAGTGCGAATGAAATGACTAAGCTGCAGTGTGAAGTCGGGATGATAGTACATAGTATCGCAGGATATGGGGCCTATCACAAAGGACTTCTATCCAAACCAGTCTCATACCTAAATTTGGATAGTCAGACTCAATGTGATAAGCTCCTGATCTCAGGTTAGTCGCGTGCCCCAACCGAAATCCTGGCCATTGCGAAAGTACACATAATAATCAGTTGCGCACCACTAACCCGAGTGGATAGTGAATGAATGAATATGCAACTCCTACTCGATAAGTCCACATATCAGTATTGTTCCTCTCTGGGAAATCACCGAGATCAATTACACTCCAAACCAGATTGTTGTCCCATCAAACGAAACAAGGTGAGTGGAAGACTCACTATCCACCTGCCAATATAGGGTCTGGCTCATCGATAGTGGACACAATCCTCAAGTTGGTCAAACTCAACATAGCTTTGCCCCCTCCTCTCGGGCAGGTAAGGTCGCATCCCCTTCCAACCGACTATGACACAGTGAGAGATGCGGCCTAACGGTATACGACCCTTATGCGCTCATGCATCCACTCGGTCTAGATGTTGGAGCAACCTCTAGAACCAAGAGGATTTAGGGACTTTCATCCGGGGATTTAAAACAAATTTTCGGTATCCCATCTAGCCAACCAAGATATACTTGTGGAGGCTACGACTAATCACACAATGCGAGATGCATGAGTCACACAATCCAATCATGCATCAATCCTGCGCATACCGTACGCTCATGTGGGGCAACTCCGCCTATCAGGGAGTCCTATGAACAACCTGTCCTACGATATATACAATGGCCAACCATATCTTATAACAGACATGTAGATGATGCATATGGGTATGTATCATGATGTTATGCTGTCACATACTCATAATTGGTATCAATAACTGGCATCAACAATCGGCCTCGACAATGTAGACATTTAACCAACATTGCCCCCAAGGAATGACCCACACAGAGACTAACATATAGCGGACCCATGGCCTCACACAAGGGCCTAATATACCACACCATGGGCCTTACTCAAGAGCTTAATACACATCACGATGGGCCTCTCACATGGGCCTAATATGCATCACAATGGGCTCCATCGCCTGGCCCTCAAATGCACCATAATGGGCCTCATTACATAGGCCTCATATACATCACATTGGGCCTTAAACACGAGCTGAATACACATCATAATGGGCTTTAAATACGGGCCGCATATACATCACATTAAGCCTCGACAATCAGCCTTAATATTTGGCCTCGACAATCGGCCTCGATATTCGGCCTTGGCAAATTGGAATCGGTGTCAACAATCGAAATTGGCCTATACAATCAGAATCGACTCGACAATCGGCCTCGACAATTAGCCTTGACAATTGAAATTGGCCTCGACAATCAGAATCAGCCTCGACAATCGGAATCGACCTCGACAATTAGAATCGACCTATACAATCGGCCTCGACAATCGGAATTAGCCTTGACAAATCGGAATGGTCTTATACAATCGGCCTCGACAATCTGACTCAGCCTCGATAATTGAAATCAGAATCGGCCTTGATAATTTGACTCAGCCTCGACAATTGGAATCGAAATTAGAATCGGCCTCGACAATCTAACTCTGCTTGATAATCAGAATTGGAATCGGCCTCGATAATCTGACTCGGCCTCAATAATTGGAATCGAAATCGGCCTCGATAATATGACTCAACCTCGACAATCGGAATCGGCCCCGAAAATCTGACTCGGCCTCGACAATCGAAATCTGAATCGGCTTCGACAATCGAAATCTGAATCGGCCTCGACAATCAGACTCGGCCTTGACAATCGAAATCAAAATCGGCCTCGACAATCGGAATCAGTCTCGACAAATCGAAATCAGCCTATACAATCGGCCTCGACAATTGGCACAGACAATCAGCACATAAACAATGCATGATCCATAGAGGAACAGTCGATCAACCATAATATAAAGATCGGCCCTCGGCCATGGTTATATCAAATCCAATAGTGCGAAATCATCCGTCTATGGCGAATGGGGCGCACTAATTAAGGTTAACCCATAAGAGAATGATGAGAATGAGACTATTCGAGCCTAAGGGAAGGTCACAATGTAGACATTCAACCATCATTGCCCCATCAATGTGGTCATTTAACCGACATTGCTCCCAAGGAGTGACCCACATAGAGCCATACGTATAATGGGCCCATAGCCTCACACAAGGGCCTAATATACATTGCCATGGGCCTCACTAAAGAGGCACAAATGTATCACAATGGGCCACGCCCACTGGCCTCAAATACATCACAATGGGCCTCGCCCATGGGCCTTAATATTAGGCCTCATATATTAAGTGGGCTACATTACATAGGCCGCATTATATGGGCTGCACCATTGGGTTGTAATTGCCTCACCATGGCCCCCATACGCGGGCCTCATATACAACGTGTGGGCCACATATTTGGGCCTAACAATACAAACAGGTGCCCCCCCCCCCCCCATGAGCCAAAATACATCATGATGGGCCTTATGGATGGACAGCACCATTGGTCCTCTAATGGGCTTGTACCATACCAAAATTACTTCAATAGTTGTAAGTGTAACATGTGTATCACTGTACCCTATCATACATGGGCACATGGCTTTCTACTGATGATCTGCACTGTCCAAACGTTCCCTATGTAAATCAGCACCATCTATACATTGGACAGCACGTCCAAACATCAGATAACACTGTCCAAACATTGTCCAGCACCGTCCAACATAATCTAGACGGTGTGGATGAAGTAACACATCATGGTGGTGACCACGTGGTGGCCCACTAGAGATTTGAGTCTGCCTCAGTTAAAGGCAGCCTTAAAACGAGCTTGCCAATGGATGGACGGTTTGGATAAAATACATCCACACGTGGGACCCACAGAACTCGCTGACGTCAGTCAGCAGATGGGTCCCACCATCTGGATAGTTGAATATCACATGGGACCCATAGAATGGGCTGACATAAATGGCAGTGGGTCCCACCATCTGGCAGATGGATGGTGTGGATTAAAGGTTGATGGACAGCGTGAATGTCATATGCACAACATCGCCAGACCCACCGTCCCAGCCCATGGACGGTGGGGATTTACAACGTATCACAAGGTGGGTCCCACGTGGGGCCCACCATCTGGTAATATATTATTATTATTATTATTATTATTATTATTATTATTATTATATATTTATTTATTGAACCTGAACTGCAACGTCCAACATCAAGATGGATGGCTGGACGAAAAACATACATTACTGGCCCACCATCCCATCCTGCTGGACGGACGGCTGGGTGAAAGGCACATATATTTGGTGGGCCCCACCCTCACACATGTCGCACGTGTGGGGTGGGTCCCATGCAAATGGATGGATGACATGATGGGTGGGTGCGGCTGCTAATCAACGCACGCCAGCCCCTGGAAATCCCAAAAAGGGTGGGTCCCACATGGGGGTCCCACACATACTGGTGCTGGACATACAGGGCATATACATACACCATATATATATATAATATTATATAAGATAATATTATATCATATTACAATATTTTAATATAATATAATATTACACTATATTTACATATCATGTACATATATAAGTATGTATATATATACAGCTTCTCTGTCCAGCGTCCAGCCACCATCCAGTAAGCTGGACGGTGTTGGATGATGCACTTCATCATGGTGGTCTCATGTAGTGGGCCATGGAATTTCGATCAAGATGATATTTGTCTTTCCCTCTTGTCCGAGCCTATGTGACTGTCCAGTCATGTAGCCCCCAACCGAGATCAAGGTGGCCCATTCGTTGGACATCATGGATAAAATACACACATCATAGGTGAGCCACTAATCATAGAGAAAGAAAGAGAGGAAGAGAAAGAGGAAATGAGAGAGATCGACGATGACGAAGGGGCCCCGCCACTATGGGCCCCTCTTGGATACAAAGCATACATCAAGGTGGGTCCCGCCATATGTGGGCCCATAAATCATAAAAGAAAATTACAAAAGGAATGAGAATGTGGGTCCAAGATCACCCACTGTCCACTTCTTCTTGGCTCCTTGGAAAGGTAATCGCCTTAGCTTTGATTTCAACAGAAGATGATGAAGTTTTGATGGTTGAGATAGGAGATTGGAGGGTAGGAAGTGGGCTACACATAAAACTTTCTCATGTAGATTTGGGAGAGCTTGGACGTGTGATCTTTTGGTTGCTTGGAAATGGGTTTGAGAAATGAGAGAGAGAAGGTTATAAGGAGAGAGAGAGAGGGATGGGTGATGGAGTGATGGGTGAGGTGAGTGATGGGTGTGTAAGAGCTTTGTTGACTTTTGGGGTAATTTGTGTAAGAAGGATATGGGTTGTGTAAGGAATTGTTGACTTATTGGGTTGCTTGGTGATGGGGTGTGAGGTGATGTATACTTGACATATACTTGACCCTTGATGGGATTGATTGATTGATTGATGTGATATTGGGTAGAGATTCTCTTGGGTTTTGTAACGCGCGGCGTTTTTCTCGAACAGAACGCGGTCCCACATCTCCTGGCCTAGGTATCAGACCGGCGCACAAGACGCGGCATCGGAACTGCGATGACAGTGCGGTCGCTAGGGTACAAGTCTCGGGTCAAGCCGACTTTAGTTTGCAGGAATCGGCTTAAGATCGAGCGCAAATGTCTGATATAGGTCGAGGGTTGCCGGAACTCAATCGGGAGGATGGCAAAAGCCTACGGAACAGTACAGTCTAGGTTACGGGCCTTACAGCTCTCTCCTCCTAATAAAAATTTTGTTCTCGAAATTTAAACTACAACACAACTGAAACAAAGCTCACCAAGGAAGAGAAATCCTACCACTATAGATATAATCATCAAACACCTAAGAGATAGGGACAACGCCCATGAATCAGCCCTTACTCCCAAGACGCCTCGTCAGCACTATGATGATCCCACTGAACCTCGGATCCTGGATCAGAGATGATAAAAATTGGAATATTTTGCGGCCTCACAATCTCAATGGTAAGGAGCTATATAAGAAAATCTCTAAGTTATTCAAACTCGGGGATCTAACAATTCCAAGTTCTCAACAATTATAGAGTGTAGGGTAGCTATTAGCAAATATGTGATGTTATCCTCAGGTATTCCCAATTTATTCTCTAATACCAACTTCTGTCATGCCCCAAATTTGAAAACCGGGCTCACAAAATTTTCGATCGTCGAATCCGGTGCCGACAACCTCCGTAGTACCCCATTCTCAGCTCCCAGCGCGCATGCTCTAAATTCCGATCCTGGGATCCTACAAGGAGGATTTTTCAACATACAGTTATCTCGTAAGAAGCATAACCACAAGTATACCCAAATCACAAGAACAACATCATCATCACATATTCACTAATATAATCATACGTAAAATGCTGAAAGGAAAATACAATATAAATGTCAAAAGCTCTAGAAGCGCTACTGCACACTCCTACCTCAGCTCAACTGCATCATATCATCACCTGCCCGCATCTATCGTGCATAAGCTTATAAAAAGTTTAGAGAGTTGTGTAAGTGTGTGAGTAGTATATGCATGCTCAGAATGTAATATCAGAGTAAATGGAAATACTGGTAAGTTCATAAATCATACAATATTAGAGTAAGCAGAAATACTAGCAAGTCCATAAAATATTATCAATCTCATCTAGCATAAGCGATGAAAAGACATATCAAGACGATGTCATAAACTGAGAATGTAATGAGAGTTAATTATGCAATGCGAAGGCATAATGAGTCAAATATCAGATACTGATGATGCAATACCATATGCAATTCTGAAGAGCTATGAATACCATCAGCCTCATCTAAGTCGTATAAACGCAGAAACATAGCAACTCAAAATGCCATATGCCGAGGATGTAATGCAATATGCAATATGTGGTGCGAATGAAATGACCAAGCTGTAGTGTGAAGTTGGAACGATAGTACATGGTATCGCAGGCTATAGGGCCTATCATAAAGGACTTCTATCCAAACTAGTCTCATACCTAAATTTGGATAGTCAGACTCAATGTGGTCAGCTCATGATCTAAGGTAAGTCGCGCGCCCCAAACGAAATCCTGGCCATTAAGAAAGTACACATAATAATTAGTTGCGCACCACCAACCTGAGTGGATAGTGAATGAATGAATATGCAACTCCTGCTCGATAAGTCCACATATCAGTACTGTTCCTCTCTGGGAAATCACTAGGGTATATTACACTTCAAACCAGATTGCCGCCTCATCGCGCGTAACATGGTGAGTGGAAGAGACCTCACTATCCGCCTTCCATTATCGGGCTCGGCTCATCGATAGTGGACCCATTCCTCGAGCTAGTCAAACTCAGCCTAGCTTTGCCCCCTCCTCTCGGGTAAGTAAGGTCGCACCCCCTTCCAACCGACCATGACACAGTGGGAGACGCAGCCTAAAGGTATACGGCCCTCATGCGCTCATGCATTCACTTGGTCTAGACGTTGAACCAACCTCTTAAAGTTAGAGGGTTTAGGAACTTTCACCTAGGGATATCTATAGCACCCCATGTAGAACAGATTTTCGGTATCCTATCTGGCCATCCATAATATGCCTGTGGAGGCTACGGCCCTGATGTCGCTAGGGCGTACGGTAATCATAATCATACAATACGAGATGCATGAGTCAGACAGTCTAATCATGCATCAATCCTGTGCATATTGTGTGCTCATGTGGGGTAACTTCGTCTATCAGAGAGTCTTATGAACAACCTGTCCTATGACATATGCAATGGCCAACCATATCTCATAACAAACATGTAGATGATGTATATGGGCATGTATCATGATGCAATACTGTCACATACTCATAATTAGTATCAATAACCGGCATCAACAATCGGCCTCGACAATGTGGACATTTAACCAACATTGCCCCCAAGGAATGACTCACATAGAGCCTAACATATTGTAGACCCATGGCCTCATATATGGGCATAATATACCACACCATGGGCCTTACTCAAGAGCTTAATACACATCATGATGGGCCTCTCACATGGGCTTAATATGCATCACAATGGGCTCCATCGCCTGGCCCTCAAATGCACCACAATGGGCCTTATTACATAGGCCTCATATACATCACATTGGGCCTTAAACACAGGGTGAATACACATCACAATAGGCCTTAAATATGGGCCGCATATACATCACATAAGGCCTCGACAATCGGCCTCAATATTCGACCTAGACAATCGGCCTCGATACTCGAAATTGACCTCAATAATCGGCCTTAGTAAATCAGAATCAGCCTCGATAATCAGAATCAACCTCCACAATTGGCCTTAACAATTGACCTCGATAATCAAAATCGGCCTCGACAATCGGAATCATCCTCGACAATCAAAATCGGCCTTGACAATCAGAATCGACCTATACAATCGGCCTTGACAATCAGAATCGGCCTCGACAAATTGGAATTGGCTTAGACAAATTGAAATCGGCCTATACAATTGGCCTAAAAAATCGACCTCGACTATTGGAATCAGCCTCGACAAATCGAATTCGGAATCGGAATCGGCCTCAACAATCTGACTCGACCTCGACAATCGGAATAGGAATCGGCCTCGACAATCTGAATCAAAATCGGCCTCGACAATCGGAATCAAAATCGGCCTCAACAATCTGACTCGGCCTCAACAATCGGAATCGGCGAATCAAAATTAGCCTATACAATTGGCCTTGATAATCGGAATCGAAATCGGCCTCGACAACCTAACTCGGCGTCGACAATCGGAATCAGAATCAGCCTCGACAATCTGACTCGGCCTCAACAATCGGAATCGTCCTCAGCAAATCGAAATCAGCTTATACAATCGACCTTGACAATCGGCCTCAATAATCGGCACCGACAATCAACACATAAACAATGTGGGGTCCATAGAGGAACAGCGGATCAACCATAATATAAAGATCGGCCCTCGACCGTGGTTATATCAAATCCGATAGCGCGAAACCATCTGTCTATGGCGAATGGGGCCCACTAATTAAGGTTAACCCATAAGAGAATGATGAGAATGGGACTATCCGAGCCTAAGGGAAGGTCACAATGTGGACATTTAACCATCATTACCCATCAATGTGGTCATTTAACCAACATTATTCCCAAGGAGTGGCCCACATAAAGCCATACGTATAATGGGCCCATGGCCTCACATAAGGGCCTAATATACATTGTCATGGGCCTCACTCAAGGGCCACAAATGTATCACAATGAGCCACGCCCACGGGCCTCGAATACATCACAATGGGCCTCTCCCATGGGCCTTAATACTAGGCCTCATATATTAAGTGGGCCACATTACATAGGCCGCATTATATGGGCCGCACCATTGGGTTGTAATTGCCTCACCATGGGCCCCATATGACGTGTCTGGGCCTAACAATACAAACAGGTGGGCCCCGTCCATGAGCCAAAATACATCATGATGGGCCTCATGGATGGGCAGCACCATTGGTCCTCAAGTTGGCTTGTACCATACCAAAATTACTTCAATAGTTGTAAGTGTAACATGTGTATTACTGTACCCTATCATACATGGGCACATGGCCCTCTACTGATGATTTGCACTGTCCAAACGTTCCCTATGTAAATCACCACCATCCGTACATTGGACTACATGTCCAAACATCGGACAGCACTGTCCAAACATTGTCCAGCACCGACCTGCATAATCTAGATGGTGTGGATGACGTAACACATCATGGTGGTGACCACGTGGTGGCCCACTAGAGACTTGAGTCTGCTTCAGTTAAAGGCAGCCTTAAAACAAGCTTGCTAATGGATGGATGGTTTGGATAGAATACATCCACACGTGGGACCCACGGAACTTGCTGATGTCAGTTAGAAAATGGGTCCCACCATCTGGACAGTTGAATATCACATGGGACCCACAGAATGGGCTGACGTAAATGGCAATGGGTCCCACCATCTGGCAGATGGATGGTGTGGATTAAAGGTTGATGGACGGCATGAATGACACATGCACAACACGGCCAAATCCACCGTCCCAGCCCATGGATGGTGGGGATTTACAACGTATCAAAAGGTGAGTCCCACATGGGGTCGACCATCTGGTAATATAATAATAATAATTATTATATATATATTTATTTATTGAACCTGAACTACAACGTCCAGCGTCCAGATGGATGGATGGATGAAATACATACATTACTGGCCCATCGTCCCATCCTGTTGGACGGACGGCTAGGTGAAAGGCACATATATCCTGTGGGCCCCACGTGAGTGATGGGTGTGTAAGAGCTTCATTGACTTTTGGTGTAATTTGTGTAAGAGGGGTGTAGGTTGTGTAAGGAATTGTTGACTTATGGGGTTGCTTGGGGATGGGGTGTGAGGTGATGTGTACTTGACATGCACTTAACCTTTGATGAGATTGATTGATTGATTGATGTGATATTGGGTAGAGATTGTCATGGGTTTTGCAACGCGCGGTGTTTTCTTCAAACTGAAGGTGGGCCCACATCTCCTGGCCTGGGTGTCAAACCGCAGCGCGGTCACTAGGGTACAAGTTTACAGCGCAATCGCTAGGGTACAAGCTTGGGTCAAGCCGACTCCAGTTTGCATGACTTGGCTTAGGATCGCGCGCAATGTCGAATACAGGTCGAGGGTTGCTGGAATTAGATCGGGAGGACCATAGAAGCCTATGGAACGGTACAGTATAGGATACGGGGCTTACACGGCTCCTCCTCGTACAACTCCTTATCCGCTCCATCCGCAACAGTCCTGAGATCTGCACCATAGTCGCTCATACCCGCACCTGCGTCCTCTGTACGGTTGAACATTGGATGAATGAGTGGGCAACTCAATGTGAATTTTCCTCAAGATTATACACCACCACCTCAGACAAGCATAGCATGAAAGCAATAAGGCAAACAAAACATGACAAAATGTAGTCTTATTATATGCATGGATACGTGAATGCATCATCGACCCAGGGATGCTCATCTAGTCAGCATTTGGGCTTGTCACCCGTGCAAAGGCCATAAGCAATGCACATTACATGCGTACATCATGTACCGCATAATGACCAATCATTGTACATCACACATGTAAATCAATAGTCGGTGGTTTGTCAGCTATCGAAATGATACCCCAATAACTCAGAGGGCACGTGCTACACCATATAGAAATATCCACCCATCATCGCCAATATGTCATGTATGCATGATTAGTCAGCCCATTATTAGTCCAATTACAATTAGCCAGTTTAATAATGCTCAAGGTCACTATGGGGGGCTTGTCACCTAGTGTAAGCTGACGGATCAGGCATAATATCTCATTCCACCATCTCCTGCCCAAGAATCTACCGCCTTAGGGTGTGGATAAAAGCCATCAATACGTGACCAATCAATTCTCAATGTATGAGAAACTACCATCGTATGCTGAGTAGGAATGAAATGTCAAAGATATTAAATACAACGATTACAATGAGTTGGTATGTATGATTCAAATGCGAATAAACAATGACGATAAAACATTAATAGTTCATTCTATAGTCAAGTAGGTGGAATCACTCCATAAATGGTAAATCCCATGAATTAAACTGCCACTAACATAACCTCCATGTTGAGGGTTTAGTCTTAGCATAATCAATCTCATTACACCCTAAGTACGGACTCTCTTTCTTAGATAGAAGTTTCCTTCTTGACTAGAGAGATTTGGATTCATATGTGTCTTACAAATGAAATAATATCATATGAGAATGAGATAGAGATTAAATAATGACCATTTAGAATAACTAAGGTATCATTCATGTAATTAAAGTAAATCTATAGTGCACATGCAAATATAATTCAAGAGTCACCTAATGAATCAAGTTCTAGCATTTGCACTTTATTATCATGGATTATTGATTCTCAAACATATGTTCAAGTAAGCTAATCAAATGATTAATCAAACTCATTCATAATTAATATAAAAACTATCCTTGAACTAAATTGGAGATGGAAAGCTTAAGGGGAGAAGTCATCACCTGTAGGGTCGTAGGCCTTTCCTCGATTCAAGTTCCCGTGAGTGTCATGCGGCCCAATGTCACGCAAGTGATTTCCTAGATTCATTGCTTATATTAGACAAGTGTTTCCCAAGGCATTTATCTTTCTAAATTATTGAAAATGTGTGGGGGTTAGTAAGGACCCATAATCAAGGAAATTGGGCCTGCATCAAGGTGCCCAGGCCCACCAACCATGGCCCAATCAATGTGGCCTAGATTAGGCCTGAAACTGCTCATAACTAAAGCCCGAACTGGGCCTGGTTTGGCCTAGCTTGTTACATCCAATAAATGCCCAGAAATTGGGCTGGGCTAGGCTATTCCTATCCCAGCAACAATACCAATTTGAGGTGGGCTGACTGGGCCATTTTTGGCCCAGCGCATGCTGACTAAAGACTAACTGGGCTGGGCTCGCCTCGGCCCAGCTACACACCCAATCCCAATTCAAGGAACTAGGCTGGGCCAACTCATGTCCGGCCCAATGTCAGATGTACCCAAATGGCCCAAAGACAGTTGGCTGGGCTAACTTGCTTCGGCCTAGCAACAACGTCCTGTCCATGAAAGAACTGGGTTGGGTAGTCCATTCCTAACCCAACCACAGTGATGCCCATTCCACCCTTAGACGGGCTAACTGAGCTGGGTCCATCTGGCCCATCACTACACTCACTCGCATACCTTCCAGGGAGCTACATTTAACACTGATTTGATCTAGGCCCAAGCTCCAAAAGGCAAAGGTAAGAGCCTGGGATTTACTCGTTTCCATAATGGGCCCAGAAATCCACAGAATGGTGGCTGCCCAAGGGTTAGGCTGGACCGTTTCTGGCCCAGCAATCTGTGCATAGGAGAACCAGACTGGATTCGTCCTGGCCCAACTGAATCGTTTCAAGAATTCTAGGCCCACAATACTCCTCGATTGGCCCTTTCTATAGGCCTTGAGTGTGGCCCACAACACTGGGCTAGGTGCGGGCCACTGAGATTTTGACTCAGCTCAGCCCACTGTGAATATGATGTGGCCCACTGAGCTTATAAACTCAGATGCAGCCTACTGTGACATGTGATGTGGCCCACTGAGTGTTTAACTCGGTGAGGCCCACTGTATCATGAGGCATGGCTCTAATTCACTGATTTCGTGTCAGGAATCCCTCCCTGAAGAACCCACATACTACATGAGAAACACCTATTCTTTAGCCAGGGATTCAGTAAAAGGATTTATGGCCCACCCAAGTAACTAGACGACCTATCTGATTGTCAGGCCACGTCATAAATGCAATGGCGAACAACTTAGATGTCTCAACAAGTAGACGTGCATGGTGAGTTCTAAAAGGTGTCTCGCATGAGGATGAAATGGCGTGTAGACGGTTACTTGTGGGTGATGGCTCAGACCTTCATCCAATTCTTAGACCTAGATGGATGAACGTTTGCAAGGAGGTCCAGCAGCGTTGTGCCAAGGATCCCATGGTCGAACTCGAGTCGACCCAGTCTGGCCAGCTGAGTACGTCAACGGAGATCCAACCGTTGATCACACCATCTTTACTCGAGGTGGGACTGAGCTTAAGTGAAATTGAATCAAGCCCTCTCCTGATGACTCAACGAACTTCGCTTGGTATCTGAGTCGCCACCATGACTCAGCAGGGCCCATAGAAACTTGAGCAAACTCGCTTCCAACTCTCTCCCTTTCACTCTTTCTCCCTTCTTTCTCTCCTTCTCTCCCTCTCTCTCTTTTTCTTTCTTTGGTGTGAATCCCAAGATGAGCTCCCTCATTTTATAGTCGAAGGAGTTTGCTTGCACGGATCATCTAACGGATGAGATAAGGACGACCTTTCCCATGGCCAATCTCGAGAAACCAGCATGCGTGGGGTCCATCCGACCCTGGGGATGGATTCCTGTTGTCATGGCCCACCAGAAAAGCAACTTTTCATCCATTGTGGGGTCCATCTCATCACAGTGGGTTGGACTCTTTAACGGAGAAGATGAAATGGCCGTTAATGGCCAATCATCATCATCTATGGTATTTTAACAAGATCTGGTCCGTTTAAACGGACCAGATGGAACTTTTGATCACCATGGGGCACACTTTTTGGGGCATTCATCCGCGTTTCAGGGTTTCTCACGAGATATCCTCCTTCTCATCATTTTCTCATGAGACAAGATGGTCTTCTGCGTCCAGATCGTGCCGCCCTAGGAGGGACAATCGGAATTCATCCACGTGGCTCATAGAGGGCTTGGATCGAGCCAGTTGACCTTTCCAAAAGTGGTATTGTTTGCTTATGCTTTTCTTGATGCAGGCGGCTGCCTGCACATTTTTTACAATGGAAGAATGGCGTGGCTAATGCCAGGACAAACGACTGGGATGGAGGGAGAGAGGTTGATGTCGATTGCCATGTGGAAGCCTCTGAAATTGTCCATTCTTTAAAGAACCCTGCCGCTATCACTAGCTGTCCACAGCTCGAGCACATGCTCGTCTGCATGGGGAAGTTTAGACATCATGGATCTGGTGGTTCCGGACCTCCTTACATAATGGACGGCTTAGATTTCCCGAATGGTGGCCCGAGGTGGGCCACAACTTGTGATAAATGGATGTTGTCCGTCCATCGTGTCTAACGAGCACAGCAGGGAGGCTTTGCCTCCCTTTTTCAAATTCTTACGGGTCATCACCCGTTTAACCCACGGTGTGGTTCGATGCACTTCGTACATGGGTGGTTGAGCTGTACACGCCCCTTGTGTGGGGTCCACCGTGATGTTTGTGATGAATCCACTCCGCCCATTCTACCTGGAGGGCCTAGTCAGGGTCCCTGACCAAGGAGGAGGTGGATGTGAGGCCCAAGTGGGCCATACTGTGCGTCTCAAGTCCTATTTAGTCAGTTCTCATCGATCTAGTGGCTAGATTGGTTCAAAAATCCATTTCAACGGTTAACTGGGGGCTTAAGAGGCAGTGGTTGATTGATTAGGTACTCACTGGCTCTCGAAGGTCGATCATAAGTATATTGTCCTATTATTCTATGACCAGATGATTTGAGATTTGCCTTAACTTGAGATGGTCAGTTAAGCTTACCCTTGTGGCTAGTGTAGGGTCCTTCTTAGCTCCTAGGGTATCTGACATCTTCAATGATGAGTGGAAACCCCTTCCTGTACGAGTTGAATTAGAATTATTTGTTAATTAAGTTTGAAATTCCACTAATACGGGTTTAAATGGTAACACCTGCATACCAGAGGTGTGGGGTGTTACACACGTCCTCGACCAGTCAACCCTCGACGGGTCGAGGACCATACTCGACTGGTCGAGGATCGCGGGTTTGCTCAGTAAAGAGGGAAAAACACATTTTTCACTCCATTTCTCCTTTCTTCTTCGACTAGCCTTGGCTCCATTCGTCGAACCCATCTCCATTTCTTCATTATAAGTGGTTTATTTCACATTTTCTTCTAGATTTGGGTTCATATTTGCTAGTTAATCTTTTCTTTGTGATTTATTTTGAGTTTCACACCCTTTCTATAGTGGGTTTTATGCAAAAATATGATCCTTGGTAAACCCATCTATTCTTTGTAATAATCTCTATTGCAATCTCTAAATGGAGCATCGCACTAAGAGGAACACTACTCGTAAGGGCTCTAATAGCTCCTTCAGGTCGACTCCAGTTAGGGTGAGAACCATAAGATCTCCCGAAGAAGATTCAGAGCATGTGAGGGATCTCCGCAATCAGAAAATTATTATAGAAAGGACAATCAACGTAGATCACATTGCTTTATTCTAGCTCTTACCTATCCTTACAGCGGTTGGTTGGGAAAATATTCTTAATTATGGTGGAACAGCATACCGCTCTATAGCACAAGGGATGTATGCCTTAATAGGTGAACTATCCCTAGATAATCTGACATTCTCTATTAATTTTAGAGAAGGGACATTCTCTGTTGATTGGCATCTTATTTCAGGGTTAATGGATATTAATGTTAATGATGAAGGCATACCCATTTCTACCCTTACTGGTAGAATGTATGAATCTGAGCGTCGGGATATTATGCGTAAAATATGTCAGTTTAATGCCAAATAGAGTTCGGGAAATGCCCTCTGTGCCAACAAGATGTTACCCAAATATAGAGTACTTTATTAGATTTTCACATCTAATATCTATCCTCGGTTCGGGAATAAGTCTGAACTTACTCCCTTCATGTCTCGTGTTTACATGCGGTTGTTTCTGGCATTCCTATCTGTCTTTCCTCATTGATATGTTACTTAATTATCTAATTTCGTATCCATCCTGGCCACAGGTCTGTCCCTTTTGCTTATCTCATGACAAGCCTTATTATTCATTGCAATGTTGTCATTCCTCCTACTGAAGCACCAGAGGCAATCCTCTCATTCGATAATACAAATATTCATAAGATGAACCTGGATTACCTACCTGGCCAGAAAAATGAGGATGAAGAAATAGAAGAAGAGGACGCACCTTTACCTAAAGACACATCCATGGATGACATTTTTGTTGAACCTGAATCAGATGATGTAGCTGATCTTGACTATCAGCCTTCCCAGGTTGATGATCGGCTTAAGTCATTGGAAGAGAAAGTTGTTGAGTTGAAGGTAACACAGGATACTCTAGCTGAAAGTCACAAAGCTTTTATGAAATATATGCGAAAATATTTTCATCGTATTACCAAAGGACTTCACCAGATTGATCCTTACATGCCTCCTCCATCTTCCTCTGGGTCCGATTAGCTAGATTTCTATGCATTTTCTTTCATGTTGGGTTGTATAAACTTTACCTATGTGTATGCTTAGCTTGTTAACTCTTTAACTATGCTCTCTTTATGCCCCTTGATAACTTTGTTAACTCCTTTTTCTAGACATAATTATATGCATATTCTAGTTCTTATTCTAATGATTCAGTTATGGTTTAATTATATTCACATGCTTACTCTTTCCTTTGTCAATTTGTGACAAAACGGGGGAGAGAATACTAGTTGTTTAAGTAGAATGTGAATGATGATATAAAATGTGAATGATGAGCGAATGATGATATTTGATCTGATTGAGTAGAATGATGAATGAATGGAATGCATTGGAATGGTACATGTTATAATATAAGGGATTAAAGTAGGGAGAAGCTCACATTGAGGGGGAGTAATAGCAAATTCATTGCACATTCATTAACCCTGCACTTACTACTATGACATGGAATTCAAGATATTATTGTAATTGTTGTACTAAGTGTTTTGTCACGAATTTGACAAAGGGGGAGATTGTAAGTGCTATATTGAATAAAGCACACCTTTGTTTGTCAAATTTCATTTAGACAAAACAACTTATGAAGTGGTTTGACTAATGTGGCTCAAGATGGAAAGTTCATTGAAAGTTCAAATCTTAAGATAAGTTCAACATCTTCTATGTTTCAAGACCTTATTACTGTTCAAGTCATGAAGTAGATCAAGATGGAAAGTTCAAGCTTAAATGAGTTCAACTATACTTCAAGTAGAAGATCAAGCTCCATCTTCAACTACATGTACTATTAAAGAATCAAGAAGAAGAACAAGTTTCAAACTTCAATGTTCAGTCTTCTCAGGTATAACCAGTGTTCGAAGTATCAGTATCGCTACAAGTTTCGTTGCCCAAGGATATAGAAACAATATTGATATTGCCAATAATATCGTTGATAACAAGAAATGCTAGAAAACATGGGAAAAATGGTGGGATTTTCAGTAAAAATTAAGGAGATGTTAAAATGTACATGTTTGCAT
Organism: Magnolia changhungtana; assembly: GCA_030180095.1. Taxonomy (NCBI): domain Eukaryota; kingdom Viridiplantae; phylum Streptophyta; class Magnoliopsida; order Magnoliales; family Magnoliaceae; genus Magnolia; species Magnolia changhungtana. The sequence continues at coordinate 336,900 of JASAUF010000064.1, read as the reverse complement.
ATTTAGAAATAAAACAATTGTAAAAAGAATGCATACATAACAAGTTTCCATTTAATGAGGCCTTAAAAGCATGTGTTGTTGTAAGAAATCAATACAACCAGCCTATTTAACCATCCATCCTTCCATCCAAACATCCATTGATATTACAAAATATCAACAGCACATGATATTTCACCAAGAAATCTTCAACAATTGGAAAGAAAATGAAAGATTGTTGTCTCAATATCGCGCATGTTGCGATATCGATAATATCGAGATACTATTAATATTATCAATGACAAATTAAACATTACAGACAACCGTGTGCCTATGATAAGAAAAAATTGAAATAATTTTTTTTCTAATAAACAAATTTATGATAATATCAGTACGTTGGCGATATTATTGAAATATCGTTGATACACTTATGATACAAGCATTAACTAGATTTTATATAGTCGAAAATATTGGCGATATTGATGCATTGACAATACAAGCGACACCTAGAATTTACATAGTTGAAAATATTGACTATTACATTAGCGACATTGATCCATTGGCGATACTTAGCAATACATTTCTAATACATGGAATTTTTGATATTACCGGTGTTATCAGTATTGCTACTAGTGTTATCGGTATCGTTGAGCTGGAGATAAAGATAATATCAGAGATATTTCAATAATGTCGGAGATAATTCTAACACTGGGTATAACAGACCCTAGAAAGACTTTAGACTTAAGTGCTTTCAAAAGACAACTTATATGGGTTTTTATACTTTTGTAAGGCTTAAGTTCGATTAGTCTAGGCTTTAGTTCAACTAGTCTAAGCTGTGACTCGACCAGTCTAAGAAAATCTTCGACCAGTCCAAATTTAAATTCCAAAAAATAGATTTTTCTGTTGCTTTCTCGACCAGTCGAGCAGACTGCTCGATCAGTCGAAGAGGGGCTTTCAACTAGTCGAGGGTTGCTCAACTCGAAGTCTAGCAACTGAAATCAGGCACACTCGACCAGTCAAAGCCCTTGCTCGACCAGTCAAATAGGGCCCTTAACCAGTCGAGCAGGACCTTTGACCAGTCAAAGAATGGTTTTATCCGATCATGCCCAAATTTTGAAATTTTGTTAGATATTAGACGAGTCGAAGCAACAACTTTCAGCCTATAAATAGAGACCTTCTCTCAATTTGAATTTACCAATCCAAGCCAGTAGAAACCTCCATCAAGAGAGAGAGAAGTCTCCACTATCTTCAAGCTATTGCATGGTATTTTAATATTTTGTTTAAATAGCTTATTGTTTTAATTCCTTAATCTCCTTTTCATGAATCTTATTTTTTAGAGAGAGTAATTACTCTTCTTTGAAATCTTGAGGAATACAAACAAGTAGCCTTTGGTTTGAATTAATTTAAAATCAATCTAGAACATAGAACCCTTGTTTATGTGACTGGACATTAAATATTCTACTTCAAGAGAAGCAGTTCTACAGGCTACATCAAGAAATACGTCTTCAAGGTGAAGATAAGTATATTTCTATTCTTTGTATTTTGATTTCTTTAAGATAGTCAGAAAATCTCATTTATTGGTTTTGACTAAGATATCCAAAAAATCTCTGTATGGGATTTTTGTTTGTGATAAGCCCTTTAAAATCACAACTGAATCAGGTTTTAAGTGACCCTGTGAAAACCTTGTTTATAGTGAATGTTAATATCACGTGGTTTGTGATTATTGGGAGTGGAGTAGGTGTGGCTATTTGAGAACAGTTGGTGTACACACCGAACCACTATAATTCTTGGTGTTTGTGGTGAATGTTTACTTTTTGCATATGTGGAGAATGGTTGTAATTTTATTTATGCAAATGTGGTGAATGCTTGTAATAGACAACTGAATCAGGTTTTAAGGTGACCCTGTGAAAACCTTGTTTATAGTGAATGTTAATATCACGTGGTTTGTGATTATTGGGAGTGGAGTAGGTGTGGCTATTTGAGAATAGTTGGTGTATACACCGAACCACTATAATTCTTGTTGTTTGTGGTGAATGTTTACTTTTTGCATATGTGGAGAATGGTTGTACTTTTATTTATGCAAATGTGGTGAATGCTTGTAATAGATAGCTCTATTAGATCTTGCTTTGGTTTTAGATCTTGATCCTTACGATTGTTCGTGAAATAAGGTTGTCCCACCTAAACTTTATTTTGGGTGTAGGTTTGTCCTACGAACTAAGTTTGAATCAATTTTTAAATACTTGTGAGAGTTTACGTAAGACCCGTATCCTAGTCCATACCATTCCATAGACTCCCACGATCCTCCCGGTTGAATTCCTGCAACCCGCGACCTATAATCAGTATTTGCGTGTGATCCTAAGTCACATCCAGAAGATCTGAGTCAGATTGACTCGAAACTTGTACCCTAACAACCATGCTGTCGCCGCGTCTCACGCACCGATGCGATACCCAGGCCAAGAGTTGTGGGCCTGCATTTATTTTGAGAAAAATGCCATGCATTACGAATTTTGAGAGAATCTCTACAACCCATCACATCAATCAATCAAGTACAAGCAAGTCCACAACCCATGCCTCTCCCATCCCTTTCTTACCAACAAGACGACCGCGATTCTTTTGAAAGTTTATAGTTCACCTTTCTCCCTCTAGAAGGACAGCCGCGATTCTTCTGAAAGAATCTTCTGAATTTTTGTGCAAATAAGGCAACTTCTTCATCTTCATCTTCCTTTTTACTTTCACTGTCCTCATGAATTGTTTTTTTTTGAAGTTTTTAGGATAATGTTTTTAGATTTTTGGGATTGTTTGAAGTGTAGTTTAAAAGTTTGTAGGGAACCTACCAGTTCTTCTACTTTCATTTCATCTATGTTCCTACACTCCTCAATTGTTGTAACTTTAGGATTAAATCATTCCGGTAGGGATCTTAGAATTTTCCTACAAATTTTCGGTACCGGAATTTTCTCTCCCAATCCACCCATGGAGTTGCAAATTATATTTAACTTTGTGAAAAACTCCATAAATGTCTCATGCTCTTCCATTCTAAGACTTTCGAACTGTGAAGTCAGGAGTTGAAGTTTGGATCACTTCACAGTGCTTGTGCCCTTCATGGGTTATTTCCAATAAATCCCATGCTTCCTTGGATGTCCCACACATACTTATCTGATTGAATATATCCTAGGACACGGCACAGTAGATAACATCCATAGCCTTGACTTCAGATGTTTGCCTTTCTTTGTCGAATTTGTCCACTTTTCTTTGGGTTTGGGCTTTGTGATTGTTGTGCCACTGTCAAGTATGATTTGTTCAGTTGGTGGCATGTATCCGCATTCAACTATGTCTCAAACGTCATGATCCAAAGATCTCAGAAAGTAGTGCATCCTGGCCTTCAAGTATGCATAGTTTGAGCCGTCAAATACTGGAGGTCTAGTGACTGATGAGCCCTCTCCTTTGGCCATATTCCCAACTTCAGTCAAGATCACTCTCTAAGGGGTGAAGCCCTTAAAGAGAGACCCGCTTTGATACCAATTGAAATGGCGGTAAAGACCGGACTAGTTGAAGAAGGAATATGCCAATATGTCCTAGAGGGGGGTGAATAGGACTTTTTAAAATTTTTATATTTTATTTAAAAATCCTACACTAATCCTGTGGTCATGCAAATATCAGGATTACTCAAATGTAAGTCTACTGGCTTCTAAGCCTTGTAGAGGATCCAATCCCAAACTATCTTAGAAGTAAGCAGTATGCAAGCTAGCTTATGATGGATATGACTGTGTAGGTGTGTGTAGTGTGATCAAATATTCAAATGAGGAAGTATTAAAGCAAATCACACAATCATAAAAATAACAATCTCAAACACAGTCATTTTATAGTGGTTCGACGATAAGTCTACTCCACTCCTAGTAACCGCACTCACCCCTTGAGTGTACCGGATTTTACTATGGAGGTTTCACAGCGGTTCACCTCAAACCCAAGGTTTTAAATCAGGTTTACCTTCAACATTTACAACCTATACTAAGGTTGACTGTTTATGCTCTCACGAGAAAGGGTCAACACAATGCACCCACTTTTAGGCACACTGGCCAAGGATCTTCCTTAAGATCCTCCTGGAGGTTTCTACACGATTCACCTCAAACCTGAGGTTTCACACAGATCACCTCAAACCCAAGGTTTTACACGGTTCACCTCAAACCCAGAGTTTTACTGGTTCACTCTTAACTAGATGTTTATGCTCTCCACAGAGCAAGGGTCCACACAACGCACCCACCACGTACACTCCCGCAAGAGGCCTCCTTGAGGACTTCGAAGGGTGAGACCACTTAAGACCCAATCCTAGAAAGGAGTGATCACAAGTGTCCTCTTGGACCCTGGATACTTACAAATAAGCTAATGAGTCTCGTTTAACATAATGCCGAAGATCTTCTCCTCCTTGTTGACGAAGAGTCTTCTGCTCCCTTGATCCACAACACAAGATAATATAACAATACTTGGCTTCGTGTTGGGTCAAGGTCAAGATGGAATCCTACTCTCAAAATAGTTTTCTATTAGAAAGATAGAGCGATTCCAATCTTATGCATTCAAGGCATCCCAACTTAATGATTTGCCATTAAGGTAATAACTGGAGGATCCTTAAATGCAGAAGTTCATTCCATAATCCACTCTATTGAATGTCAATGATGAGGGTGGATTGGGGGATAAACTCCCTTGAGAGAAAGGGCTTTGGATATAAGATATAAGTTAAAACATATAAAAGCTCTCTCTTTTTTCTCTCACAGCAACAAAAGACAAGTCCTCTATATATAGGCAAAAAGTTCCAACGGATATAAAACGGTCACATTTATGACAGAGTTCGATATCATCGAGCGTATACTCTCGATAGCATCGATGGTCTACTCGATGACTCGGACTTAATGTCATACGCTTTTGAAACTCTTTGCCAATTGGTCAATTAATCGAAACTATTGTCGATGTCATTAGATTTTGAACTCCGAATCCATCGATGATAGGTTCGATCCATCGACACTTGAAAAATGAGAGAGACTTGACTTTGAAATATTTTAGATTTTCATGAATGATCGGGGAACCATCGAGATCATCAGAATTTGAATGTCGATGATATCGAGATCAGAGTCGAGGCATCGATAAATCCAACGGATTTGTCTTTAAGCTTGCTGGATAGTTTATAACATTGTCCGATGCAATCGACCTGGTGCCGATATCATCGATATTTAAATATCGATTCTATCGAAGGGCCCCCGATCATAGTTTAAAAACATCCTGAAATATCTGCTATAAGATATGCGCGCCCACGATCGATATCATCAATGGACTTCCGATGTTATCGATATTTGATTTCAGATCATATCAGAAGAGAATCGATATATTGAAGAAATTTGAAATTTTCATTAAAAAAACAGGGGCGCCGGAAATCTGCCTATCGATCTTATCGAGCCACTTTCGATAGACTCGAGATTTGAATATCGATGATATCGATAGGGGAATCGATATATCGATAAACCAGTCCAGATGAGTATTTAGTTGCTGGACATTTTTAGTTCTTATATCAATGATATCGGTAGGTGTATTGATACATCGATAAATCCGTCCAGATGAATATTTAGTTGTTGGATACTTTTGGTCCTCACATCGATAATATCGTTAAGGTATCGAGGACATCGACAGAGCAGGTCGATCATATCGAGGGTGTTTCGATAAAATCAACAAGGCAAGAAAAACTTAGAGATTTTTCTATTTTAAAAAAAGTTTCTCACCTTAAAACCCTATGATTTCTAACTTATTTTTAAGGGTTTTCTTCACCTGGTGTTTTGGGTCATGGGATGTGAGGCTTTAGTTTTACCTGTGACGAGCTTGCACACATCCGGTTGAGGCAGACACTTGAATTGATCTTTCTATTAGGCTCTATAGACACTCTGACTCAACATTCACATAACTTGACAAACCAGGGCACTTTTAATATCCACTTTCAATTATATCCCAAACATCATGGTCCAAAGATCTCAGAAAGTAGTGCATCCTAGCCTTCCAGTATGCATAATTTAAGCCATCAAATACTGGAGGTCTAGTGACTGATGAGCCCTCTCCTTTGGCCATATTCCCAACTCCAATCAAGATCACTCTCTAGGCAGTGAAGCCCTTAAAGAGAGACCTGCTTTGATACCAATTGAAATTGCGGTGAAGACCGCTTTAGTTGAAGTCGGAATATGCCAATATGTCCTAGAGGGGGTGAATAGGATTTTTAAAACTTTTTATGGTTTATTTCACATCCTATTACACTAATCCTAACAACAGACAGATATTAGGATTACTCAAAAATAACTCTACTGACTTCCAAGCCTAGTAGAGGATCCAATCACAAACTGTTTTAAGAAGTAAACAGTATGCAACCTAGTTTATGATGGATATGACTGTGTAGGTGTATGAGGTGTGATCAGATATTCAGATCTGGAAGTATTAAAGTAAATCACACAATCAGAAGAATAACAATCTCAAACATAGTCATTTTTATAGTGGTTCGATGATAAGTCTACTCCACTCCCGGTAACTACACTCAACCCTTGAGTGTACCGGATTTCACTAAGGAGGTTTCACAGCGGTTCACCTCAAACCTAAGATTTTAAATCAGGTTCACCTTCAACCTTTACAACCTACACTGATACTGACTGTTTATGCTCCCACGAGCAAGAGTCAACACAACGCACCCACTTTTAGGCACACTGGCTAAGGATCTTCCATAAGACCCTACTAGAGGTTTCTACATGGTTTACCTCAGACCCAGAGTTTTACTGGTTCACTACTAACCAAATGTTTATGCTCTCCAAAGAGCAAGGGTCTACACAACGCACCCACCATGTACACTCCCGTCGGAGGCCTCCTATGAGGACTTCAAAGGCTGAGAACAACTTAAGACCTAATCCTACAAAGGAATGATCACAAGTGTCCTCTTGGACTCTAGATACTTACAAATAAGTTGATGAGTCCCGATTATCATAACACCGAAGATCTCCTCCTCCTTGTTGACGAAGAGTCTTCTGCTCCCTTGATCCACAACACAAAATGATATACCAGTACTTGTCTTCGGGTTGGGTCAAGGTCAAGATGGAATCCTACTCTAAAAATATTTTCGTATAAGGAAGATAGAGTGATTCCAATCTTATGCATTCAAGGCATCCCAACATAATGATTTGTCATTAAGGAGTAGCTGGAGGATCGTTGAATGCGGAAGTTCATTCCCCAATCCACTCTATTGAATATCAATGATGAGGGTGGATTGGAGGATGAACTCCCTTGAGAGAATGGGCTTTGGATATAAGGTATAAGTTTAAACACACAAAAGCACTCTCTTCTTTCTCTACCAGCAACAATAGATAAATCCTCTATATATAGGCAAAAGGTTCCAATGGATATAAAACGATCACATTTATGACTGAGTTCGATATCATCGAGTCGGTTCGATATCATCGAGCATATACTCTCGATAGCATCGATAGTCTGCTCGATGACTTGAACTCAAAGTCATACGCTTTTGAAACCTTTTGCCAAATGGTCGATGAATTGAAACCACTGTCGATATCATCGAATTTTGAACTCCAATTCCATCGATGGTAGGTTCGATCTATCGACACTTGAAAAATGAGAGAGACTTGTCATGAAATATTTCAGGTTTTTAAGATATGATCGAGGGTCAGCCGATGTCATCGGAATTTGTATATCGATGATATTAAAGGCAGTATTGATGCATTGATAAATCCAATAGATTATCAGTAAACTCACTGGACAGTTTGTTTCCAGTTTTGATACAATCGACTCGGCCTTGATATCATCGACATATGAATATCAATTTCCTCGAATGGCCCCCGATCAAAGTTAAAAACAACCTGAAATATCTGCTGGAAGAAATGCACGCCCACGATCGATATCATCAATGAACTTCCGATCTTATCGATATTTGATTTCAGATCATATCGGAAGACGCATCGATATATTGAAGAAATTTAAAATTTTCTCTAAAAAAATAGGGGCGTCGGAAAACTGCCTGTCGATCTTATCAAGCCACTTTCGATGGGCTCGAGATTTGAGTATCGAAGATATCGATAAGTGTATCGATACACCGATAATTTGTCCAGATACGTTGTGAAGTTGCTGGACATATTTGGTCCTCTTTTCGATGGTATCGATGAAGCATCGAGGACTCGACAGCGCAGGTCGATCATATCGAGGGTGTTTCGATAAAATCGACAAGGCAAGAAAAACTTAGAGATTTTCCTATTTCGAAAAAAGTTTACTCGCCTTAAAACCCTATGATTTTCTAAGTTATTTTTAAGGGTTTTATTCACCTGGTGTTTTGGGTCATGGGATGTGAGGCTTTAGATTTACCTTTGGCGAGCTTGCACATATCTGATTGAGGCAGACGCTTGAATTTATCTTCATATCAGGCTCTGTAGTCAATCTGACTCAACACTCACGTAACTTGACAAACTAGTGCACTTTCACCATGGTCTAATCCGGACCGTTCACCAGGAGCCCACGGGTCTTCTCACCCTAACGTAGGTAACACATTTTAGGAAAACCGCGGAGATCAGTCTCCATTCGTCCAAATAGAAGACTGACGATGAAACGGAAAAGATAGGTGGGACACATCAAATTCAGTCTAGAAAGCATCTAGTTTTACTGAATTTTCAAGGGCGATCCAATGAATGGACTGGATCTCTTGATGATTGTCAGGAAGGTGTCCCACCAATCAATCAGTGTAAGCACTGTGACGCACGATCTGTTATAGTGCGTAGAACTTCCGCACCGACTGTTGCTGCGTAAGGAAAACTTCTGCATGAAGTTTCTCCTCTCCACCGACCTAGTACTACTATGAAGAGACAAGAAAGAGAGGAAGAAAAGGGCAATCAGATCCTTGGGCAACCATGGAGCTGGAACGTGGAGCAGCTTTCTTAATAGAGTTTTTTCCCTTCCTTTTGTTTTATATATTTTTTAGCTTAATCATGTTTAGCCTGAGTTTTTTTCCTTCCTTTTGTTTTATATATTTTTTAGCTTAATCATGTTTAGGTCAAGTTAAACATCTTAGCTCGGGCTGAGATGAAGCCCCTAATTTAAATGATTCTTGTTATTTGTTGATTTCATCTGGATTTGATTGATTTATTTCTTTCTCTATTATACTTAAATGAAAACTCCATACCTCTCCAATCTATGAGCTTAACCGGAGTCTAAAAGTGGATGTTGTTTGGAATCTTATTCTAAGTGTGCTTGTGTCTGACCATGAACAAGTTTTCCTACAGAGAAAGAAATAGGAATTTACATCTATTCATGCCTGACCATGGATGGAAAGATGTGATCCTTAAGATTTTTTTTCAATTTCATCTATGCATGCATTGGGAATAATTGATGTTAAAGAAAAAATCATTTGTGCTTCAAGGAAATTATGCATCCTGTGTGCCTGACCAAGGACACAGATTGTGCTTTATTTATTGAATTTACGTCATTCTGAATTAGGGTGAATCAACAGGTAAAACAAGAGTTAGGATAATTACGGGTGGATTCAAAAGTCCTAATGTTCTCCTTGAGTGAATTTTCATTATTGTTCTCAGTTATTTTTCATTGATTTTTGTTAGTTTACTTAATTACTAGCTAAAATATTTGTTGGATTAGTTAAGAGGAATCTGAAAATTTGAATTGTGACAACCAGTCCTCGTGGGAACGATCTCGTAATACATACCGTATTTACACCTGATTCGTATACTTGCGAGCTTAAAATCATTTAAATCAGGTTGGTTTAAATAAAATATTAAGTTTTTGGCGTCATTACCGGGGATCGAACCCAGGTCACCCGCGTTATAGACGGGAATACTCACCACTATACTACAACGACTTGACTCTAATCCTAAAAATCATTGCTTGACTCTAATCCTATTATGGATACTACAAAATGGAAAGCTAAAGTGAAACTTCTTCCACCATTTGAGTCTAAACTGATCCCGTCTATTGAGAAACCACCTGAACTTGACCATAGTTAATTAGATTGATTGATTCATGATCCATGGTTGCTTGCATTACTTGTCTGGCTGAAGACGTTAAACTTAGCGCTCCTGGGAGGCAACCCAACCTTTTATTTCATTTCTTTTTCCTAGTTAGTTAGTTCAATGTTTGTGGGTAACATTGCTGCAAACCCTCACGAGACTACAACTCATCCAGTAGGGGCAACGTAGGGGTTTAAAGAATTGTTGCATATGATAAATGCAATCGAGAGCACCTGCGAAAGTGGTGTAAGTAGGATTTTATTTTTGCTATTTTTGTTTTGCTTGAAAACTAACCCTATATTAGGTTAGTTTGCTTTTCTTGGTTTCTCTCTTGTGTTAACCCGCTCTTACGCTGATATCTTTAGAAAGCCTCTTGATTCTTTCGTCCAGGTACTATCTTTCCATTACTCCTCTTTTACTTTCATTGTCCCATATGCATTGCATGCTTTTTTCTTTTACAATGAGGATAATGTAGATTTTAGGTTGGGGGTGGGAGATTAGGTTACCTAATCAGTATTTTCTTGGTCTTGAGTAAAAATTGTGAACATTTTAAAAATAAAATTATAGAATTTTTTGTAAATTTGAAGTGATTTTGACGGCCATCTTGGATTTAGAATTTCAAGATACGTGATGTTGGTAAGTTATTACTTTTGGATTCAGTATCTGTTAGCTTTCACAGTTAAGTTTGAATTGTTAATCCAAAAAGTATCTGTTAGCTTTCACAGTTAAGTTTGAATTGTTAATATAGAATTAGAAGTGTAAACATTGATTGAGTCATGATTTCACATGTCACATCCCGCTTACACATTAAGGTTTCAGATTGATATTGAAGGGTTAACTTGGTAATCACTAAACATGTAAGGAACCAACCTGGAAAATTTGGCCGTCATGATCAATTGAAGAAAAAGAAAATACTCAGCTTTAAAAAAATTTAAAAAAAAAAAGAAAAATAAATAAACAGATAGGTGCTTGGGGAAAGGGTTGGGCGATCGAACTTCACCATAGGTCTGCTCCCTATAGGTGAGGATTTGATTCCCCATGGTTGACATTTGGAAAGAGTTAGGCGACTAGTTTTCATCATAGGTTTGCTCCCTATAGGTAAGGATTTGATTCCCCTCCTTGGCGTTACTGTTCATGGAAAAATCAAAGGTTGGTAGAATGAAAAGTTGATCTGTAAGGCAAGTGTTGGTTTAGGTTTTGGTTGTCATGAATTCCTTTGTTAGTTACCAATGATATCATGAAATTGACAATTGGATCTCTTAATAGTGATAAGTCGAGATTACACTATAAACTCGTGGAAGTTAATGTTTAGAATTGTTCTAGTTAATGGATTAATATTTTGAACTTGATTATGAAGTTTACCGTGAACTTGATTCTAGGAGAAAATACTGTTCACCATTCATGAATCTTAAAATTCTCGTATCTAGATTATTTTTCAAAAATCGCTCAAGTTTATAGAATTGTCCTGTAACTCTCAACTTATTTTTTCCATACTTTGCTTGGGACTAGCAAAATGCTGGTTGGGGTTGTGTTGAGGGCCAAATATTGCATAACAGACCCCAGTTATTGCCTAGGTTTATAAACATGATACTGATTAATGGCTCATTTTAATCGTATTTGTGATGCAAGGTGAATTTACGAGCGTGGACTGAAAAGGATGCTAAAAGCATGGATTTAACTCTCAGGAATTAACAAGGCAATGGATGAGACTCCAGGGGACCGAGATTGAAGAGTTTACATGCCAGAGGTCCAAGAAAGTCAAGTCGTTCACGTTAAAGAGGCTTAAAAAGTTTCCTGAATACAAGATTACAGGGTTCTTACCATCTGTTCGGCTCGAAACTCTATATCTGGCCTGAGCACCACAAATTAACCGTACACGTCGAATTTCAGCACTCGGATCCCCGTGGAAGTGGCCTAATGGATAGATCAGCCCACAAAATTTGGATTTAGGGCCCACTTGCAAGCTGGATATGCCTCAATTTTGGTTCCAATTGTTAAAATGATACGACAGATCTAATGGACAGAACGGATTTCTCACGAATATCACAATGGACCCCACATGAGGGTGGACGTGTATATAGTGCACGCCCACCCGATTTGCATTGAGCCGGGCATAGAGGTCAAACACGTCTTGACCGTGTTTCCAAAAAAATAAAAAATAAAAACGGACAACGTCTTTATGTTGTCCGTCCATTTTTTGATAGTGGACCCCACCCATCATCCAAACGGATGATCCGAACCGACCAATCACTCCAAGGGGTGGCCACGACCATCACCAAGGTGACGTTTTCGTCCCATGCACTCGATCATAAGAAAGCTCCGTTCAAAACAAAGATGGATGGCGGAATGAAAATTTCATGGGCCATCATAGTTTAGATCCAAAACCGAGCAAGTATGTATAGTTTTTCAAGGGGAAGACAATGGACGACGTGGATTTTCCATTCGACGTCGATCTAGGGCCCACCAACCATCACAGCGCAGTTACGTCGGCTCTGTTTCGCAACAGAGCCTGCGGAGGAATTTTGTAGGCCACCATCACGCCTCAACGGTCTGATCTGGACTGTCCATTAGGAGCCCAAGGTCCCTCTCACCCCAGCCTAGGTGGTGAATTTCAAGAAACCACGAAGATCGGTTTTCAATCCTCTAATGTAACGCCCCGTGTTTTCAGGACCCGAGTATATAACTCGTTTCCTAAAAACCCGAGTGTTAACTTTAAAGGATGGTCAAATTCGAGTGTATATTTTTTCTACTATCAAAGTAAGCAGATGAGCGTAGAATGGACAAATCAACATAAGGGAAAATTTTCATTTCATTTAAAATATACAAGTGGTTGCCCATAATGACTCATACAAACCAATTGTCTCAACATTAATGATTACCAGATTATATACATAAGAAATAACAAAAACATATAAATGTAAGCCGCATGATCACGCAGCTTCTCTTAGCAATATGGTCATGCATCCATGGCACCTGCACAGCTCCTCATCAAGTCTGATCATTAAATCATCTGGGCCACCTGTTCTACCTGTACGGTTGTATATTTGATGGATGAGTGGCTAGCTCAGTGTGAATTCCCCTCAAGATTACACACCGCCGCATTAGGTAAGCATAGTTGACAATCAAAACAAAATATGATGCAGTCTTTTTAAATGCATGGATGCATGAATGCAGTCATGGTCCCGGGTAACACATCCAGACGGACCGCGCCCCGAGTAACACATCCAGACAGGCGAATACATCGACCCGGGAAACACATCCAGACGGTCTATGCCCCGGGTAACACATCCAGATAGGCAAATATGTACGATAACAACAAATGGTGGTTGGTGCCTCGGGTAAAACATCCAGACAGGCGAATCTATATGTTAATACCTCGACCCGGGAAAAACATCCAGACAGTCTATGCCTCGGGTAAAACATCCAGACAAGCAAATACGTATGATGACAATAGATGGTGGTTTGTGCCCCGGGCAAAACATCCAGTCAAGCGAATCCGTATGTCACGTATAACAGCAATAGATGCTGGTCTGTGCTATGCATGCATGATTAGCCAACCCGTTATTAGTCCAGTTACAATCAGCCAATTTAACTTAGCTCAAGGTCATTACGGGGAGCGCATGACCCAGCGTAGGCCAACGGCTCGGGTATAGTGTCCCATAACCACCATTCCCAGCCCATGAGACTACCATCTTAGGATGTTTAATGGAAATCCATCAGTTGAATTACATCCCAAGTATGGGTGTACATTTATAGGTGGGGGTTTCCTACTAATGTACCAGTTTAAATTCCATAACCAATCCACCAAAAATAAATCCACAAGCATGAACAATTATACAGGATAATCGTAAAGCATGTAAGACAACAATTTAATTTCCACCAGCTAACACATGTGATTATAAAAAGAAAGATATCAATTGTAAATTTAAATAGAAAAAAACTATAACTTAAGCTAATGAAAAGATGGAAAGCTCAAGGAGAAGAATCATCACCTTAAAGAGTTACCTAACTGTTTTCGGTTCATGTTCCCGTACACACTGCAATGATCACCTACAATTACAGCCAGGGATTTTAAAGTTAAAGTATTTGGAGTTGTGTGAGTTGGGAGGGCCCCATAAATAGGGTATTACCCAAAGTGAAGCGCATCAAAAGACCGCCTGGGCCACATTGCAGACGGCGGTGAAGACAGTGATTTTATTTATTTATTCATTTGTTTTTTACCTTTAACAATTCATAGGGCCACCCTAATTAACATTTATTTTCTATTCAGCCCACTCATGAGGTCACAAGGACCTGGCCAGGAAGAAAAGTAAATATCATATTGATCCCAAAACTTCTGTGACCCGAAAGGTTTTAGTGCTGGATGTTCAGCCTCTGCTGTTTACTGTACTACGGTCCACCTGATGGATCTGTCTTATTTTGTTTCAAGCCTTAGGGCAAGCTTACCAATTGGGGTGGATAACGTATACATATTAAGGTGGGCTAACCCGTCCAGATTGCTGGACGGCTGGATGGTACACATGAATCAGGTGGGCTCCACAAATCTTGCTGACGTCACAGCAGCTGTGGCTGTTGGGACCCACCGTTCCCTGAACGGTCTGGATTTACATCATAGGTGGGTTATCCACGTGGGGTCCGTCAGCTAAAATTATATTATATTATATACAGACATGTCATATGATATGTATTGTATTACATTATATTAACATGTGAAATATATATATTATATTACATACATGTGAATTGTCCAGACCTTGGACGATTGTTGGCGGACGGTCTGGATTTCTACCTATGCACTAGGTGGGTCCCATCTAGATGGACGGACGGTGTGGAAGAAACCCACACGCGACAGCTGAGGCCCCTCGTCAATGCAGCCCACCTACGTTTGGTGAGGCCCACAGTCAGTGCAGACCACCATTTTGGACGAGTTTTGCAGGTTGGCGACACGTCCAACCAAGGGTGTTTTTTCGCTTGAAATGAGGACTGATTGGAGGCCACTTTCGGGTTGATTTGCAGTCATTTTTCAAGCTGATTTTCCCCTGCATTCAAGCTGGAAATCTCAGCCATTTGCAAGCAGTGTAATCAGTTGTTATCAGACTGCTTAGGTCGGCAAACGTCGGATTGTATTTTCAGCTATTTTCAAGCTACCACCCAGCTGTATACGTGCACAGTCGGATGCTGATTCCCAGCCCTTAGTATTGTATGGTGAGGGCGCGGCCCATTCCTAGCGTATGCGGCCCACTGAGGCGTGTGGATCGTCCAGCAACTCCCTCCCTTCTTCTCTTTTTTTTTTTTGTGCCTTAAAGGTTCGGAGGTTATTGGGCATACCTTAGGTTTTGTTTGAGCCAACAGACTCAGCATGATTCGGGACAGGCTCGGTAGCAGTTGGGTTGAGTTGGCGTGGTGCAACAGCCGCACCACTTTCTTCTTCTCCCTCATTCTTCCTTCTTTCTTCCATTTTCCTTTTCTCTTCTCTTTTTTGCTGTTTCAGAGGCCTGACAAAGCCCATGGCTCGTCCTGCTTTCGCCCCGAGTTGAGACGACTCGGTGCAGCTCCATTGAGGAAGATGAGCTGCTATTAATGGCGGATCGTCATGCATTTCCTCTCTCTCTAATCCAACAGCTAGGGAAGGTCCGAATGCTTGCCAGGGAGCTTGTGGATAGAGGTTTTGAAGCTTGGGATAGGATTTAGGCGGTAGTCTCTAATGGAGAAGGGAAACAGCTGCACTCTCCCTATTCCCTTATAGCAAAAGAAACCTAGCTTGAAGGGCCAGGATTTCTCTCTCACGGACGACTGAGATTGGAGGAGAGATCCTCACATGGATCGTGCCAGCTGGCTGGAGAAAGGAAAGGAGTAGTTTCTATTTTTGGCAAGGTTGTGTTTTTGGGACTGTTTTGCACCGGTTCGTGTGTGCACACTCGTGTGTAACATCAGGTGGAACGGCCATGGTTTTGGTCATCAGCTTCCATTCTACAAGGTGAACGGCCTGAATCGTACACATGGGCACGATGGTGGGCCACCAATCTAAATAGACGGACGTCTGTCCATCTGCTGTGTAAACCGAAGAGACAGAGAGAGAAATCTCTTGGTTTTGAGAGAGGCGCGGGTCGAGCGTTGTTTGAAATAGCTCTGCCTTGCGGTGCATTGCGGGTGCATGACCGCTGTGGTACACATGCTGCGTAATGTGGGATCCATAGCAGGTTTGTGATAAATCCTCTCCATCCACTTCACTTGGCGGCCCTGTCATAGCCCTTTTAATAAGGGTGGGGTGGATCCAAGTTCTGTGTGGGGCCCACCACTTGATCTGTAGTCCTAAGGGTGGTTTTCCACTGATCTAATGGTCGGATTAGCTCGAAACTGAATGTCAACGGCTAGAATAGTTCTAAGGTCCATTTAAGGCTTTCATCATGCATTATTAACTAAGACTAATATTAATATGGATTTACTTGTTATTTAAAATAGTTAAAAACTCATACATATATATGTATATATATATATATATATATATATATATATATATATATAATTATTTATTTATTGTTATTATTATTATTATTATTATTTTATATTAACATACTACTAATCACGTATTTATATAATTCTCACTATACAATACCATGTTACACATATGTATGGATTGAAAATTGTACAACATCCCTTTTGAAATCACATTGTTAAATAATATACCATCTGATTAAAATTAATATCTCATAATTGTTGTATAAAATATTTAATACTACGTTGATATTTCTAATTCAGTTATACCTCGTAAAATTACTATTCATTATTATCAAAATTACTATTATTTTTATTATCTTCTTTTTAAGGCCAAACCTTATTTTATTTTGTTTTATTTCCTGTCAGTGGCATCTGCTAAGTCTGTAAGTTTTTACTAGGCCTTGGTCCCAAATTCAAGGTGAATCATATGCATTAGTGGACCACACAGAATAATTTCTATTATAGTCTCTTAATGCTAAGTTATATATTCTTCAAAAAAGCAAAGATTAAATTGATTTCAATTTGCTCCATGGCTGGATAGCCTGTTGGCATTTAAGAATGATGGGCCTTATAAGGGTAATCCTGGTGGTTGGTTAGATCGGTGTATCAAGGGAATTAAAATCCTAGGAATGGGTCTTCCTCATGATGTGACGATCCATCTTGAAGGATAACAGATGGATAGCTTGATATATGGACAAGAATTGTTTAGAACAGTCGGACTTCAATTGTGAACACTCACTTAGCTATTAAATTAGGTCACATGTTAATACTCAAGTACTGGAAAGTACAGGGTGTTACATCTAAACAGAGGACTGACGGTGCAATGAGATTTCTCGTGGGACATACCGAATTCGATCTCGAATTCGTCCATATTGCTGAAATTCCAAGGGCAATCCAATGAACGGACTGGATTTGTCAAGTTACACCAAGCATGGCCCCCACCAAGCATGTCAACGTAAATTGAAATCAAGTAGTAAGTGCGTAAAACTTCCACACCGACTCATGACTTCAGCATGAAGTTTCTCCTCGCTAGCCGACCTCCTTATGCACTGACCGACCCTGACAACTATAAAGGGAGGAGAAAAAGGGATTAGAAGTATTGATGGGAGAGGCAGGGAATGTGGAGCAACTTTCCTGAAGAGAGGTTTTTTTCATTCTTTTTATTTTATGTTTTTTTATTATCTAGATTAATCATGTTTATGCTAGGCTAAATTTCTTAGCTATGGCTGAGATGAAGCCCCTAATTTGAATGACTGTTGTTATTTATTGAGTTCATCTGTTTCTAATTGATTTATTTCTTTCTCTATTATGCTTAAATAAAAACTCCATACTTCTCTAATCTATGAGCTTAACCAAAGTTTAGATGTGGATGTTGTTTGGAATCTTATTCTAGGTATGCTTGTGTCTGACCATGAACAGGTTTTCCTATAGAGAAAGAAATAGGAATCTATATCTATTCATGCCTGACCATGGATGGAAAGATGTGATCCTTGTGCTTCAAGGGAATTATACATCCTATGTGCCTGACCAAAGACACAGAGTGTGCTTTATTTAGTAAATTTATATCAATCGGAATTAGGGTGAATCAACAGGTAAAACAAGGGTTATGATAATTAAGGGTTATTTAGTAAATTTATATCAATAGGAATTATACATCCATTTAAATATTTATTTTTAGGAATTCATAATGATTTAAAAGTCCTAGTATTCTCCTTGATTGAATTTCCCTTCCTATTCTTAGTTATTTTTCATAGACTTTTGTTATTTTACTAGTTACACTATTTATTGGATTAGTTAAGAAGAATTGTAAAATTTGAATTGTGACAACCAGTCCTCGTGGAAACGATCTCATAATACGTACTGTATCTACACCTAATTCGTATTTAAAAATTATATAAATCAAGTTGGTTTAAATAAAACATCAAGTTTTTAGCGCCGTTGCCGGCGACTGTTTCGATCCAAATTGGATTTAGGATTCTCTCTTGTCATAATTCATAGCCCTAAGATTTTTCTTGCATCATTTCACAAATTTTAGGAAACTTAATTTATTTTTGTCTTTATTTTCTACAGGAATTGAGGAAGGAAGCTGAAAAAAAATAATTTTATCTTCAAAGTGAAGGAGGAGCTCCCAAATTCTTCAGAAATCAATCATCTCCTTTTCCAGGTTCTTTCTTCCTATTCTTGTTTGCATAGTTTCATCTTGTTTTTTGAAATTCATAATTTTTAGCTCTAGTCTTATTTCTATTAGGTTGCATCTTAGTTTAGCTTTCTTTCCTACATTGCAGTAATTCAGTTTATGCTAGGACGTAGATCTCTAAACATAGAACTAGCACCTTTTGATCCTAAAATATAAAGAACATTTCGTAGAAGATTGAGAAACATTCTATTTGAAATGGCGGACAAGAATGGATTAAAGCTCTTAGAGATTATTCAGCTCTTGTCCAATTTAATGCACCTTCATGCATAGTATTGTCAGCCACCACGGCAGCACACTTTGAACTTAAACCTGGGGTCATACAATTGTTGCCCTCCTTTTATGGTTTAGATAAGGAGGATCCATCATATCATGTGAAAGAATTCTTAGACATTTGCTCCACCTTTAGGTTCCAAAAATTTTCAGTTGATTCGATCCGTTTGCGCCTTTTTCCTTTTTCTTTGAAGGATAAGGCGAAAGCATGGTTGAATTCTCTAGAAGTTGGTTTTATCACTACATGGGACCAACTGTCTAAGAAGTTCTTAAACAAGTTCTTCCCTGTTTACAAAACTAATGCTCTTCGTAGAGAAATTACAAATTTCACACAAAAAGAGGGTGAGCACTTTCATGAATGTTAGGAAAGATGGAAGGACTTGCTTCTTAAGTGTCCACACTATGGTTTTGAGAAGTGGCAACAGGTTCAATACTTCTATGAGGGTCTGACACCCCAAAATTGTTGCATGGTTGAAGCCACCAGTGGAGGGTTATTCATGACCAAAAGTGATGTCGAAACATGAAATTTCTTTGAAACCTCATGTGAAAACTCTTAACAATGGGACTATTCAAATAGAGGTGAAAGAAGTCCCCAACCACAAAAGAAAGGTGGTATATATGAGATAGGAGTCACGCCAAATCTTTATGCCAAAATTGATAGCCTGATATAGAAAGTTGATGCTTTGATGTTAAATAATGGACCTCCAAAAACAACTCAAATCGAGTCATGTGCCATATGTTCCAATCCCGCCCATCCTACGCAGTCTCGTCCATCTGGTGCAGCATTTCCAGAATTTCTCTCTGAACAAGTGCATGCTATGAATACTTTTCGGAGAACTGGGAATGATCCTTACTCAGACACCTACAGCCCAGGGTGGGCTAGACATCCAAATTTTTCTTGGGCAAAAGGACCACAATAAGGAGGACCATCTGAAAATCCTCCAATGCAATCTTACCCCCAAGTTGGCAGTCAACAACTTCAACAGTTTCCGCAATATTAACAACTTCCTTCACAATCAAGGAAACCATCTCTTGAAGACACACTCAATCTTTTTATGCAGAGTTCTCTTCAATTTCAAAAGACACCCAACAAACTTTACAAGCTAACCAATAAAGCTTACATGCAAATGCACAAGTCATTGCCAAGTTGGAAATACCGTTGGGTCAACTTGCCCCCACATTGAGTGAGAGAGAGAAGGGCAAGTTCCCTAGCCAACCTGTGGCAAATCCAAAGGGACAGTATGAGATTGGCTCTAATTCAAACCAAGAACAATATCATGAGCAAGCCAAATTAATCATTACCCTTAGGTCTAGCAAACAGATCGAGAATAAAGTAGAGATACCTAGGGAATAATCAAATTCTAAATCGGAAGACCAAAAAGAAGATGAGAGATACACTAGTGCATCCAAAGTCCAAAAGCACTATGAGTCTCCACGAACCACTCATGTGTCATCCTATGTGCCTAAAGCACCTTTTCCTCAACGTTTGACACCAGTTAAGAAAGGAAACAACTTTAATGATATATTGGACAGTTTAAGCAAGTGCAAATTCACATTCTGTTGCTTGATGTTATCAAGCAGGTCCCTGCTTATGCTAAGTTTCTTAAAGATTTATGCACTCAAAAGCATAAGCTAAATGTCCACAAGAAGGTCTTCCTTGCAGAACAACTCAGCTCCATGATTCAACACAACACCCCTCCTAAATTTAGGGATCCAGGAGCTCCCACCATTTCTTGTGTCATAGGAGATCATAAGATTGAGAAGGCATTGCTTGATTTAGGGGCGAGCGTTAATTTATTGCCATATTCTGTATATGAGCAGCTAGGACTTGGTGAGCTAAAATCAACCAAAATAACACTACAACTAGCTAATAGATTTGTCAAGGTGTCCCGTGGTGTTATTGAGGATGTGCTAATCTAGGTTGATAAGTTTTATTTTCTAGTGGATTTCATTGTTCTAGATACTCAGCCCGTCCAAAATCCTACTAGTCAAATCCCGGTTATCCTGGGACGTCCATTCTTGGCCACATCCAATGCTATCATAAATTGCAGGAATGGAGTTATGAAGTTGTCTTTTGGTAACATGAAGATTAAACTAAATGTTTTCAATGTTGAACAACAACCGGCAAACTCGGATGATATATTTGAAGTGAACATGATTGAGAGTCTAGTGCATGACTCTTTCCTTAAATCTTCCGAAGACACTCTTGAGACTTGTTCCATGCAAGAAGTCAATGCATTGCTTGACTCTAATCCTATCATGGATACTACAAAATGGAAAGCTAAAGTGGAACTTCTTCTACCATCTGAGTCTAAACTGATCCCGTCTATTGAGAAACCACCCGAACTTGACCGTGGTTAACTTAGATTGATTGATTCATGATCCATGGTTGCTTGCATTACTTGTCTGGCTGAAGACGTTAAACTTAGTGCTCCTGGGAGGCAACCCAACCTTTTATTCCATTTCTTTTTTCCTAGTTAGTTAGTTCAATGTTTATGGGTAACATTGCTGCAAACCCTCACGAGACTACAACTCGTCCACTAGGGGCAATCTAGGGGTTTAAAGGCTTGTTGCATACGCTAAATGCAATCGAGAGTACCTGCGAAAGTGGTGTAGGTAGATTTTATTTTTGTTATTTTTGTTTAAATAAAACATCAGTCGGTAATGACAGTTAGAGTTTGAGACCTTGGTGCAGGGAGACATGTCTATGACATAGTATGCAACTCGTTTCGTGGCACTATCGAGGTTCACGCCATATTTAGTTGATGATGAGCGGAAGGCCCGCTGTTTCAAGAACGACTTGCGTTACGGTCTTCGAGGCCGTGTTGTTAGGTATAAGCTCCTGACTTTTCAGGCGGTAGTACGAAGGGCTCAGATTTATGAGATTGAATGGGCCAGCGCATAAAGCGACCATAATTAGAGGAGAGACCGGAAGAGGTAGGCCCCCTCCTTTAGCTCCCAGCAGAAGAAGCGTCGTCAGCGGCAGAGGCACATAAGCTACCCAGTCGCTAGAGCACCAACAACACCAGTGGCACCTCCAGCGCCACCCCAAAGGCCGTTTATAGGGACTTGTTTTGGATGTGGTGGGACAGGGCACCGCATGCATGAGTGCCCCCGCACTCGACAGTATCAGCAGTCGAGAGGGCCACATCAGCCTCCACCGCATCAGCAACCCCAGCAGCAGCGACCGTAGCCACCTCAGCCGTCGAAGCCCCAACAGCAGCAGAGACAGTAATATAGGCCGCTTCAGTGGCAGCAACAACAGCAGCACCCTCAGAGGGGACAGACACCTCCCCAGCCAGCTCAGTCTAGGTTCTATGTGGCTCAGCAAGACTCGCAGTCCTTCAGAGGAGTTGTCGAGGGTATTCTCCTTGTCTCTGCATGCATTGCCTAAGTTTTATTTAATTTCAGTGCTTCGCATTCTTTTATGTCTGAGGGATTCTATCGTTTGACTAGATTACCGACAGAGTCTATTCGTGAGGGGTTAACCATATCAACGCCCTTGGAGAAGACTACACCGTTGGGCCGATTTTGCTTCTCTTGCTTGTTCTGGTTGGTGATATCTTTTTGCCCACCGACTTATTTGTGTTGTCGATGTCAGATTTCAACGTCATCTTAAATATAGATGGCTTGCCGAGTACCATGCCATGTTGAACTACTCCGCAAGGACAGTCACGTTCTGTATACCAGGCTTGCCGTAGTTCCAGTTCATTGCTGAGCCTAGAGAAGAGTCATTGTCTTGTTTGATGTCCTTCACCATTGAGGAGCCTATTGCTTTGTGTATCAACCAGCTACCGATCGTTTGTGGTTTTTCTGATGTGTTTCAAGAGATTCTGAGGTTGTTGCCGAGCTGGCATATTGAGTTTCAGATTGATCTTGTGCCCGGTACCACGCTTATCTTGAATACCCCGTATCGTATGGCACTGATGGAGTTGCGAGAGCAGCAGTGGCAATTGGACGAGTTGTGAGAGTTAGGCTTCATCCGTCTGAGCAGTTCGCCATGGGGAGCATCAGTACTCTTCGTCAGGAAGAAGGATGGCTCGTTGAGGCTCTGCATGGATTACCACGAGCTCAACCGGATCACGATTAAGAACAAATATTCGCTCTCGAGAATAAACAATTTATTTGATCAGCTGCAGGGTGCACAGTTCTTCTCAAAAATTGACATGCATTCCAACTATCATCAGATTCTGGTCCGAGAGGTGGACATCCCGAAAACAGCTTTCAGGATGCGCTATGGTCATTTTGAATTTCAAGTCATGTCCTTCGGATTGACCAATGCGCCCACAGTCTTCATGCAGTTGATGAATGACGTCTTTCGTCTATATCTCAATCAGTTTATTGTGGTATTCATCGACGACATTCTGATATATTTGAGGACCCGTGAGAAGCATATGCAACATTTGGAGATTGCGTTGCAGACCCTCTGTGCCCACTAGCTGTATGCGAAGCTGGAGAAGTGCGAGTTTTGGTTGTAGGACGTGAAGTTCCTCGGTCATGTGGTGACGAGGGAGGGTGTCACAGTAGACCCCTCAAAGGTTGAAGCAATGTAACAGTGGGGCTAGCCTACAAATGCGTCTGAGATCTGCAGTTTCCTTACTTTGACGGGCTACTACCGGTGTTTCATTGAGGGCTTCTCCCGTATTATAGCCCCGTTGACCAGGTTGACTCAGAAGGACACAGAGTTTGTTTGGAGCAACTCATGTGAGCAGGCATTCGTAGAGCTGAAGGATCGTTTGACGTCCACACTTGTCCTCACTCTTCCCTCTGGGAGTGATGGATTCGTGGTTTTTACCGATGCCTCACATATTAGTTTGGGTGTTGTCCTGATGCAGCATGGGAAACTGGTGGCCTTCGGGTCTCATCAGCTCAAGGTGCATGAGTTGAATTACTCCATGCATGATTTAGATCTGGCAGCAGTCATCTTCTCACTGAAAGTGTGAAGGAACTATCTATATGGGGTTAGGTTCGAGCTCTTCTCCGACCACAAGAGCTTGAAGTATCTATTCTCTCAGTCAACTGAACATGAGGCAGAGGCATTGGATGGAGCTCCTGAAAGATTATAATTTTGATCTCCAGTACCATCAAGCAAGGCAAACATGGTGGAGGATGCCCTAAGCCGTCAACCATGAGGCCTGGTGGCATACATGATGATTCAGGAGTGGAGGATGCTTGAGAATATAGCAGAGTATGACTTTGAGTTTAGTCTGCAGTCTTCTATTGTTTAGCTATAGAGCCTGTCGATTCAACCCTCTCTTATTGCAAGGGTGATCGAGGCTCAGCAGACAGATGAGTCGTCACAGAGTTATCGAGTAAAGGCAGCATCTAAGAGTCATTCAGATTGGTAGATTGGTTCTAATGGTGGACTTCGCTTCAAAGGCTGATTATGGTCTTGGATATTCCAGAGTCGCGCAGAGATCTTATGACCGAGGCACATCGATCGCAGTTTTCTATCCACTCTAGCTCAATAAAGATGTACCGTGATATGAGGCGACAGTATTTTTGGATGGGGATGAAGCACCAGATCGCCAGCTTTGTGGCCGAGTGTGACACATGTCAGTGTGTCAAGGCCGATCATCAAAGATCCCCTTGTCCATTGTAGGCGTTAAACGTTCCGATATGGAAGTAAGAGTACATGTCAACAGATTTCATTATGGGCTTGCCGAGGACTCAGCGTGGTTATGATGTCATCTGGGTTGTCGTGGATTGCCTGACGAAGTCGGCACATTTTCTTGCGATTCGTACGACCTGGTCTTTGGACCTGCTTGCGAGGTTATTCATCGAGGAGATTGTGAGACTGCACGGTGTTCCAGTCTCGATCGTTTCTGACCGAGACCCAAGGTTCATGTCTCAATTCTGGGGGAGCTTTCAAAGAACGATGGGGTCTATTTTGCAGCTCAGCACCGTGTATCATCTGCAAACTGATGGGCAGATCCTTGAGGATATGTTTTGGGCCTGCGTGATTAACTTCGGGGGTACCTAGGATAAGAATCTACAATTGGCTAAGTTTGCATACAACAATAGTTATCAGGCGACCATTAGCATGGATCCTTTTGAGGCACTATATGGCAGACTGTGTAGATCTCTGAGTTGTTGGACCGAGGTTGGAGAGCGGCGTCTCCTAGGTCCCGAGCTTGTGTAGAAGACGTCAGAGGCTATCGATATCATTAGGCAGAGGATGTGCATAGCTCAGAACCAGTAGAAGAGTTTTCTGATCTTCTGCGTTGTCCCTTGAAGTTTGCAGTAGGGGACAGAGTGTATCTCAAGGTCTCACCCATGAAGGGTGTAGTTCAATTTGGAGCGAAGGACAAGCTTGCCACGAGATTCATAGGACCTTTCGATATCACTGGGTGCGTCAGCGCCATGGCCTATCGGCTTACCTTGCCATCTCAGGTGTCTAATGTCCACAACGTCTTCCATGTATTTATGTTGTGGAAGTGTGGGTTAGACATAGTTCCTGTTATTGATTAGTAGCCGTTGGAGATTCGTGAGGACGCTTCTTACATTGATCAGCCAATGCGTATCCTTGATCGGAAGGAGCAGGTCCTCCAAACTAAGGTCATTCCTTTGGTGAAGGTTCAGCACGGTCACCATTTTGTTGATGAGGCGTCTTGAGAGCGTGAGGCCGAGATTCGAGAGTGTTATCCCCATCTCTTTGATAATTAATTATATGTTGTATCTTGTATGTTGTCTCCGATTATATGATGATGCTATATGAGTCTTGTCTAATTGTGTTATTAGTGTAAATTTTGAGGATGAAATTTTTATTAGGAGGGGAGAGCTGTAAGGACCGTATCCTAGTTCGTACCATTCCATAGACTCTCGCGATCCTCTCGTTCGAATACCTGCAACCCGCGACCAGTAATCAGCGTTTACGCTCGACCCTAAGTCGCATCCCAAATATCTGAGTCGACTCAACTTGAAACTTGTACCCTAGCGACCACGCCGTCGCCGCGGTTCTAATGCGGTGTCTCATGCGCCGATGCGATACCCAGGCTAGGAGTTGTGGGCCCGCATTTATTTCGAGAAAAACACCGCGCATTGTAAATTTCGAGAGAATCTTTACAACCCATCATATCAATCAATCAAGTACAAGCAAGTACATAACCCATGCCTCTCCTATCTCTTTCTTACCAATAAAGATAAGCAACCCATACCCAATGCCACCTCACACCCCATAAGTCAACTCTCTCTTATACACACCCACCCCTCTCTTACACTACCCATTCCCTCCATCCATATTCATCCCATCACTTCTCTATCTCTCTCTCATTTTCTCTCTTCACTCTCAAGCTCCCAAGGAGAGCAACCATCCAAGCAATTCTCATAGAGAAAGAGCCAAGTGTGGCCCACTTCCCTACCCCAAAAACTCTCATCTCCACCCTTCAATCTTCATCATCTTCCATTAAAGAAGGAGCTTATAAGGTTAGCATTCCAATGAGCTAAAGAAGAAGACCAATTGGTGGGTGATCCTAGAATTTCCATTGTTGATTTTATTTGAAAGCCCACTTGTGGTGGGACCCATTTAATGTACATGTTGTAAACGTAGAGAGGCCCATAATGGTGGGGTCCCTCCACCACATCCGATCTCTCTCTCTCTCTCTCTCTCTCTCTCTCTCTCTCTCTCTCTCTCTCTCTCTCTCTCTCTCTTGTATGATGGCCCACCTCAACGACACCACTGTAATGTACAATATCCACGCTATCCAGGGCAGTGGCCCACCGTGATGTAGTTGATCCACGTTGTCCGTCCTGAACAAGCCTTAATGTAAAAAAAAAATACAAATACCAGCTTGGAGTAGAAGGTGGCCCACCCCCGTGGACTCCACTATGTACATGTGTTTCACCCAGGCCGTTCACTGGCCAGTCGTCCAGCGGACCCAACCTGCCTGTCCATCTTGGACAGGCCTGGCCGAAGGAAAACATAAATATGAAAGGGCCTAGCTATATGTCCTAGAAGGGGGTGAATAGGACTATGTCAAATAAAACTTATAACAGCGAAATTAAAAAAAATATGATAGCCAAAATAAATCACAATGCAGGAAAGTAAAACAACCTCAAAAATCTAATCTTGAGAGGTTGATACAAATGTTGTTCTAAGGACAACCTTTCACCAAAAACCAGAGTTTATGGTAGGACAACCTTATTTCTAGAAAGATCTTTGTATCAAATCTCAAACCAAAGAGGAATACAGAAATAAGCACAAACTGAAATAAATTGTAATCACAAATGTATTGTTCTAGGGAAAGCCATACACCATAAAAATGGCAGGGCAACCTTGCTAGAACAACTTTAAAGGAAATTGAATTTCAAGCAGATAAAGGAATAACAGAAAGTAAATTCTAAATTATTACAAAATTCCCACAATGCTTGAATTAAATGATTACAACATTCACCACCATACATACATCCCACAAATAAATAATTAAAGATTAGAAATGTAAATCATTCAATCACAACACAAGGGATTATAGTGGTTCGCCTGTGTGTTCACCAATTGTTAAACAACAGCCACACAGAATGCTACTCCACTCCTAATATCCTCACACAGGGGATACTAGCGTTCACTAACAAAATAGGTTTTCACAGGTTCACCCAAAACCTTTACAATTGTGTCTTTGTCTGTGGGCTTACACAATTAAAAAAACCCCACTTCTGAGTTTTCCTGGCTCTCCTCAAATAACCAATACAACAAGATTTTTCTGGCAAATCTTGAAAGAAACCAAAACAGAAAAGAATTTACAATTAAATGTAAAATACCTGATTATCTCCTTCGTTGTAGCAGCCCGGTAGAACTAAGTCAGAGTAAATGAGTGAATGTCCAAGTTCAATGTCCAGTACTCAATTATAATGGTTCTAGTTCTAATAGATTTTAAATTAAACCAACTAAGGCTTGCCTTAATTGATTTTGATTCCAAAGAAAGGGAATAACAATTCCTCTTATCAAATTAGATTGGAATAGCAGAAAAAAAAAATCAATTAAATAAAGCTAAAGAAAGAGAATATAAAATAAGCACACTTGATGGAGCACTGAATTGTCACTCGGAAGTTTGACAAAGATTGGCTTAAATAGATTAATTAATTCCTTGAATTCTTCTGAGATTCGTGCTCTATTTATAGGTGAGCAGATCGCGTCTTCGACTGGTCTAGGGAGCTCTTCGACTAGTCGAAGAAGTAACAGATTTGAAAAAAATCAGGCGTGATAAG
Organism: Magnolia changhungtana; assembly: GCA_030180095.1. NCBI lineage: Eukaryota > Viridiplantae > Streptophyta > Magnoliopsida > Magnoliales > Magnoliaceae > Magnolia > Magnolia changhungtana. The sequence goes on along the minus strand of JASAUF010000064.1, from coordinate 308,721 downwards.
CTTTGACCGTTCTAAGACTGGTCGAAGGTCTCATTCGACAGGTCAAAGATCCTGTAATTAATCGCTGGACTTTGAGTCGAAGATTTTTGACTGGTCGAAGAAGCAGTCGACACTGTTCCTTCGACTGGTCGAACAGATTCCTGGACTGGTCGAAGCCTAACAGAAAATATCCGAATTTTGTAACAAACTCACGACTGATCGAGGAATTTCTTAGACTGGTCGAAGCAGAGCTAAGAATAGTCGAAGAAAGCCTAGGACAAGTCCTCGAACAACCCAAACTCATGTGACATATACATATGACTTATGTATCCAAAATGGCCTACTTCTAAGGTCAACCTATGGTCAATCAAACCCCAATCATGAAGTAAGGACATTGAAAACATTAGGAATAAGTGACCTTGAAGTTTAAGTTTTGAAGTCTTGATGTAGCTCAACCTTGAAAGTGTCCTGAGTTCTTTACAAACTTCCTTGTATTCTTCTTGAAGTCTTGCATTCTTGAGTCTTGTCTTATGAGCAATACTTGTAGTCAAGGTTGATCTTTGTACTTGTGATCTTTGCTTGTTGTGAGCTTTGCTTGTTCAAGAATGTTGATCTTTGAGAGAGCTTCACTTATGCAAGTTATATAACAGTGATTTTGGTATCACAAATTTGATAACCGACAGGGATATATACTATAGCACTTACAAAATATCAACTTGAAATTCTGGTGGGCCATGCATGTGTGGACCCACCTTAATGTTATAAATCCTCACCGTCCAATCTCTGGACGGTGGGAAAAGTCGATTGGCTAGAGTATCCCACACTAGCTATATAACTGATGTACGACGTCAACAAGTTTTGTGGCCCACCATAACGCGTGTGAGATCCACACCGTCCAGCCACGTGGACGGTGGATCCCACCACGAGGTATATGTTATATCCCTATCGACTGTCCATTTTGGGATGATGGACCCCACCTAATGTGTGTCTTATACACATCGTCCATCTACTTTGGACGTGGGACCCACCCCACACGTGTGGCACGTGTGGGGGTGGGACCCACCTTGCTGTATGTGTTATGTATCCACACCGTCCACTTCTAAACGGTGATATATGGGCCACACCATGATGTATGGGTATATCCCCACCGTCCTTCCATTTGCTGGGTTGGGACCCACCCCACATGTGCTGCATGTGCGGGGGTGGGGCCCACCCTAATGTATGTATTATATTAACACCGTCCATATGGACGGGCTGTGTGGGGCCGACCGTGATGTATATGCCTTGTATCCTCACCATCCAGTGATCTGGACGGTGGAAACCCACCTTAAATGTATGTGTTTCAACCGTGATGCCCATCCGTTTTTGGGCGTAGACCCACCTAACACATGCTGCACGTGTGAGGGTGAGGCCAACTTTGAGATGTGTGTATATCCATACCGTTCACATGGAAATCCCACTTGTGATGTATGTTTTAACCACGCTGTCCATCTGGTTTTGTTAAACCATGGGCTGCCCAATCAGGCCCATGTGATGTATTATGGCCTTTGAATCAGGCTCATGTGATGTATATTATGACCCAATGAGATGTATTTGAGGCCCATATGATGCGGCCCAACTTGATGTATATGAGGCCCATTGTTGTGGCCCATTTGATGTATATGAGGCCCATATGATGTGACCCCACTTGATGTATATGAGGCCCATTGCGATGTATTGCAAGGCCCATGGGACATGGCCCATTATAATGCATTTGAGGTGCAGTTGAGAGGCCCATTGTGATATGTTGGAGGCCCAATGTGATGTATTCAAGGCCCATGAGACATGGCCCAATATGATGTATGTAAGGCCCTTGTATGAGGCCCATGGTGATGCATTTGTGGCCCTTGAGGGAGGCCCATTGTGATGTATATTAAGCCCTTACATAAGGCCCATTATGTTGTATAGGAGGCCCTGGTGTGAGGCCCATTATATTGTATATGAGGCCTGTGTATGGCCCAACAGGATGTGTATTGGGCCCATATGTGAGGCTATGGGCCCACTATATGTTAGGCTCTATGTGGGCCACTCCTTGGGAATTATGTTAGTTAAATGTCCACATTGATGAGCAATGATGGTTAAATGTCCACATAGTGACCTTCCCTTAGGCCTTGTTAGGCCCATTCTCATCATTCTCTGAGTGGGTTGACCCAAATCATTGGGCCCCATTAATATTACATGGTCCATCATCGCTATAGACGGATGACTCTATGTTACCGGATTTATCATATCCACGACCGAGGGTCGATCTTTATATTATGGTTTAGATTGGTTGTTCATCTATGGACCCCGCCTTGCATATACGCTGATTATCGAGGCCGATTATCAATGTTGATTATTGATACCGATTACGGGTATGCTTAGCATATCATCATGATACATGCCCATACACATCATCTGCATGCTTGATATGAGATGTGGTTGACCATTGCATATGTTATTGGGCAGGTTGTTATGAGACTCCCTAATAGGCGGAGATTGTCTCACATGAGCGCACGGTATGTGCAGGAATGATGCATGACTGGATTATATGACTCATGCATCTTGCATTGTGTGTTGTGATTATTATACGCCCTAGTGACATCAGGGTCATAGCCTCCATGGCCATATCGTGGATGGTAGGTTTGGACATCGAAAATCTTCTCTTTACATGGGGCGCGATAGATGTCCTTGGGTGAAAGTCCCTAAACCTGACAGTACCGAAAGATGCTCCAATGTCAAAACTGAGTAGATAAATGAGCGTACGAGGGACAAATACCAAGAGGTCACATTTCCCACTGTATCATGATCAAGTGGAAGGGGGTGTGGCCTTACTCGCCCAAGGGTAGGGGGCAATTGCTAGGCTAAGTATGACCAGCTCATAAATGGGTCCATTATCGACGTGCCAGATAGGTACTGGCAGGTTATTGGCCAGGCGAATAGTGAAGTTTCTTACGCTCACTTGACTGCGCACCTGAGGAAGGGACAGTGTCATTTAGAGTGTACTAAACCCCGGTGATTATCCAGACTGAGAACTGTACTGATATTTGATACTCTAATGATGAGTTATATTGATATGTGGATTCGGATGAGGATTGGTATGCTTGAGTTGCATCTGACATCGTATGGCCTTGATATAGCCAATAGCATTCATGCCTTGCATTGCATGGCCTTGATATGGCCGATAGCATTCATGTCTTGCATGCATAGCCTTGGTATGTCTGATAGTATTCATGACTTACCAGTATATTCCGCATTACTCTGATATTGCATTTTAAGAACGCTTACATTGTGCACACACTCTCACCACTCTCTAAGCTTTCTATAAGCTTATGCACGATTAGTGCGTGCAGGTGACGCCAGACGGTAGCTGAGCGGGAGTAGGAGCGTGCTGCAGAGCTTTAGGAGTTTTCGTTATTATTATCATTGTATTTCCTTTATGCGCATTGTACCTTAAATTTTTTTTATCATAGTTAATTTTGTGATGGTGTCTTGGTTATTGTTCATGGGTTATGCTTATGGTTATGCTTATTACGAAATAAATTCATGCTGAAAAATTCTCCTTATAGGATCCCAAGATCGAACCTAGTATATGGGTACCGGGAGCCGAGAATGGGGTACTACGGAGGCTATCGGCGCCGAATTTGGCGATTGAGAATTTTGTGAGCCCGGTTTCCAAGTTTGGGGCGTGACAATTTATTTCCTGATTTATTTATTATTTCAGCAAGTTTATTTTTATTTGACATAGTCATATTCAACCCCCCCCCCCCCCTAGGACTATTAAGCTCACCCTTTTAAACCACATTTCTTAGGACAATCCCGTTTATTTTGTTACATTCTCCCACAAACTCAAAAACGAATTGTCGTACCATCTGTTGGTCCCGGGCTCCCAACCGTCTCACTTTATCCAAGGTGTGCATTAATTGTTGAACCTCACGTCTATAAAAACACACCCCTTAGGATTACATCGAGCGTATTTTGAACAAGAAACCCTGTCAACGATATCTCAGACGCTATGGATTCTCTCTCATCATTCTCTCCATCCATTCAAATTATGGAGCAAATCTTTAAAGTGGGGCTCAACTATTTCTCTTATTCCTCTTTTTTGCACGATCTGTATCCCTTCCTTAGGGATGTTGCTAGATCGTCCGAGAACGAAAAACCTCCACAGGAGGTTTTAAAGATCATTTCAGAACTTCAGTAACTTGGAGAGGCCTAATCCAGGGCCGACTGGGAGATCGAATGGTGCGTTGGTCCATTGATGAAGATATCGGCCTATTGCATAGAATCTGAAACTCTCTCGGCCTGCTATGAAGCAGCTTGGAAAAACCAACTGTGTTGGACTCGTGAACATTGCCTCAATAAGAAGAAGTTACAGTAAATGGAGGTTGTACTTGGAAACCTCTTCACTGACCTCCACGAAGCCCAATGGCTCTATCCAAACCATGCTAGTATTGAAAATAAAGAGTTGGCCATGTTCATCGATTCCCAGATATCTTTTTATTGAGGGCCCGTGGAGTCCAGCAGGGTCGGAAAAAAAAGGACACTCTAGAATGTGTGGACCTCAATTGGCGTCTTTAGTCGATCGCTCACCTCTCTGACCAGCTCACTGCCCAGCAACCCTCATGGAAGGAGAGGCAAAGGATGGCGATGAAGGAGAAGTCATCGGCCCCCAAGAGATTTAAAGACCTGAAGTCAGCACACCTATAGTTTGACTGCTCGACTGGCCATTTATTCTTTTCCTTGCATTTTTTGTAATCAACTAGCTCTTATTCTAGGACTTTTATTAAATGAATTATTTGTCCTTTTCTTGCTAATTCCCCTTAATCTATCCCTTGAAAACTTCCCACTATGAAGGGAAATGAGGTTTCAGGAATCGACCATTTATGGGGGCCTTTGCAGCTTTTCCGTTCATATCCCTCAGTACATAAACTCCTCCTTTAAGGACTTGCACAATGATATATGACCCTTCCCATGTGGGTGACTATTTTTTACTGAGGGCTCGGTCCTTCTTACCGATTGGTAATACCATTTGCCAGACTATATCACCTACCCCCAAAAGATTTTCTTTTCACTTTCTTGTTGTATGCCCGTGTTGCGGTCTCTTTGTGGGCAACGATTGATTTCAAGGCTCTCATTCAGACCTCGTCTAGTCCTTCAAACTCAGCCAACATTGCCTGTGTGAACTCTGGAGGGGTCAACTTGGCCTAATAAGTGATCTAGATTGATGGTACTATAACCTCCAAAGGCACGACCGCATCATGTATATAAGTTAACGTGAACGGGCTCACCCTAATACTAGTACAACGTGAATTTTTGTAGGCCCAAAGAGCCTCAAACAACTTAGTATACCATTCTCGAAAATTTTCTTCAATCATCTTCCTTAAGATGTTCTTAATCACCTTGTTGTTAGCTTCGGCCTGGCCATTAGCTTGGGCATAATACAAGGTCGAGTGTAGAATTTTTATGCCATATTTATTGGCCATCGCCCACACTTCATTAGTCGAAAATGTTGCACCCCGATCCATAGTGATGGACTCTGGGATCCCAAAGTGGTGGATGATATTAGTCTCGATAAACTCAATAACTTCTCTATGACCGACTCCCTTCATGGACTTACTTCTACCCACTTTGTGAAGTAATCGGTTGCTACGATGATAAACGAATTCATGCGAGTCGAAGGTGGGTGAATCTAACCGATTAAATCAATCACCCAACCTTGAAATGGCCATAGTTTTATTATAAAATGTATTTTAGTCGCAGGCACGTGCTGGACTAGCCCATTTGAAAAGGCCGAGCTAAACGTCCTAAAGGGGGGTGAATAGGACAATGTCAAATTAAAAAATAAATGCAAAATCGAAAGAAATATAGCACAATCAAATAATAAAGAAGTACAAGTAAATAACAACCTCAAATGTACTAATCTTGAGATGTTGATACAAACTTAGTTCTAAGGACAACCTAACACCAAAAACCAAAGGCTTATGGCAGGACAACCTTACTAGAATGTTTGTAAGTATCATAAACCCAAACCAATAAAAGGCAAATGAAATAAACTAAGTTCTTACAACATTTCCACAAGTGCATAAAATAAATTACACCATTCACTACAAATGCTTAAAGTAAATTACAACATTTACACACATAAGCACATTCAATCATCCACCACAACACCAGGAATTATAGCGGTTCATTTGTGTGAACACTAACTATTAGAAAACAGCCACACAACTACTCCACTCCTAATATCCACTCCCTCGGGATATTAGCGTTCACTATGAAAAAGGTTTTCCAAGGTTCACCTTAAAACCTTCACAATTATGTCTTTAGTTGGGCTTACACGATTACAAAAACCCCACACTCTGAGATTTTTTGGATTACCTCAAACAAAACTAAAATGAGATTTTCTGGCACAACCTCACAAACCAAAAAGATATACAAAATGTAAATGATACTTATCTGGAAAATCTCCTTTTGAAGAAGCCCGGTAGAACCAATTCGATGTAAATGAAGATGTTCAATATCCAGTCTCACAGATAAAAAGGTTCTAGTTCTAAATGATTTTTAAATAAATGAACCTAGGCTAGCTTGATTTGATTTTGATCTCAAGAAAGGGTATAACACAAATCCCTTCTTAATATAAGATTGGAATGAAGATCACAAATTACAAAACTAATTAAAGAGAATCTAAAATGAGCACAATATAGCTTAATGAATTCATAAACTTATCTCTCAGAGTGGTGTCTTGATTTAGCTTTCAATGAATGAATAAACTCTAAAATTCGTGCTCTATTTGTAGGTAAAAATACTGTTCACTCGACTTGTCTAAGGGCCGGTTCGACTGGTCGAAGGACCAACCAAATTTTAAATTTTCTAACATGATAAGATAAGATCGTTACTCAACTAGTCAAGTGGCTTGCTCGACTGGTCGAGTGGCTTGCTCGACTAGTCGAGCAATGCACTCAACTGGTCGAATGGGACCAGAAAATCTTACTAGACTTTGAGTCAAGCACTGCACGACTGGTCGAGCATTGTTCACTCGACTGGTCGAGCAGTCTTTAAGACTGGTCGAGAGTCCAACAGAAAATTTCAAAAAATTGCAACAAACCTTAAACTGGTTGAGAAAACTCTTAGACTGGTCGAGCCAGTACTTGGACTAGTCGAACAAGAACTAAGACTAGTCGAGAAAATGACCTGTAAACTTATGAAATGACCCACATAAAATATGCAATGAATATGACACAACCTATGGTCAATCTAGGTCATCCATACCTGTTTGTGAGTTGGAACAATTGAAACATCATTTGCTTCAGAATCTTGAATTCTTGTGATATGTGAAGCTTGAGTTCAATCTCTTGAACTTGAGCTTGAGTTACGCTTGAGTTCTTTAGTCTTTACCGAATAGTATTTGAACTTCAAACTTGAACTTGAGTTCTTGAGCCCAAGTTCTTGAATTTGAGCTGAAAACCATGATTTTCAAGAATCTTCTCTTCAACTTGAAAATGTAGGCAAGTTCGACGAAGATACATACAATTTTAAAATGCAGGAACCTGATCATTTCAACTTAAAGCATGATACAAGTTCTAAAAGGTTTAGCATAGCAAAATTTGATAACTTTATGGGTGCTAGATTTACACTATAGCATTTACACCATTCCTTTAGCAAGCTTTATATCCCTTATCATACTAGATACAATCAGCCATCATTATCGGCCAGAAGTAGCTATAATATTTAAGTGTGAGCCTCATCTTTCTCCCGGACTGGTGGGCCCCATATATCCTTTGTGGACCTCTCCCATGACCAACATGACTTCTTTCTTTTATAGACACTGAAGTAAAACTCCATCGGCACCTTTACAATACACCTCGCTATCAATCATGACGTAATTAGCGGCCGATCTTCATACATTGCTATCGGTCTTAGTGCGAGGCTTTGTAAATAACCCATAAGGGGAGCCCTCCATGTTTCTCCTTTGAAAAACAGAGGACAAGGACCTTTTTTGGATGGTAATCGTCCACTTGGCCGAGCCTTTGAGGGCATCAAGTCCTACAGCCAGCTCTGCCATTTCATTAGCATCTTCATTGTGTTCTCTAGTAACATGTATTAATTCAACTTCGTCGAACATTTCGAGCATCTAGACTGCTAGGGCGTAGCATGGTAACAAAGCTGGACTGGTGCATTTGAACAGTCTTGCCATTTAATTTATCACTAACTGTGAATCCCCTATGACAGTACAATTTTTACCCTTAACATCAATAGTAGTTAAAGTCTAATTATCATTGCTTCATATTTGGCCTAGTTATTAATACAATTAAACTCCAATTGTTACGCAAACTCTTATCGTTTCCCATTGGGAGCAATCAAAATCACCCCAGTCGTAGACACATCATGTGTCCTTGATCTGTCAAAGATTAGCTTCCATGGTGTTAGTTGTTCGTAATACAGATCCAGGATGCTCGGGAGAATTTGTTCCTCAAGATCTGAAGGGTGATCAGCCAAAAAGTCAACTATGGCCCGACCCTTCACTACCTTCTATGAAATATAATGGAGAATAAACTTAGATAAAACCAACACCCATTTACCAAATCGGTCATTCAATATCGGCTGATTCAACATATACTTTACCAAATTGGTCACTACTATTACATTAACTCTTTCAACCAGTAAGTAATGGCTCAACTTAGTGGCCGCGAAATATAACGACAAGCATAGTTTTTCATAATGGAATACCATCTCTTGGCATCGAGAAATGTTCACCTCAAATATTAAATAGCCCGCTCCTTCCTCACATCGTCATCCTATGCTAAGAGAGCTTTGATTGATTCTGCCAAAGCCACGACATATAGCTTGAGCGGCCGACCCTCGACCGGTGGCATCAGTACGGGTAACTTCATCAAATATTCTTTGATCCTATTAAAAGCCATCTAGTGCTCTGCTTACCAAACAAATTTAGACCCCTAATTCAATTTTACCAGTGGTGAAAAGACATTAATCTTACCTGCACGATTAGAGATAAATCTCCTCAAAAAATTAACTTGGCCTAAAAACCTTTGCAATTCCAATTTATTTTTCGGTGGTAGAGTATTGACTATGGCGCGAGCTTTATTCTGGTCGATTTCGATCCCTCTTTGGTGTACGGAGAATACAAGAAAATTACCAACTAAGACCCCTGAAAGCACATTTCAAGGGATTCATTTTCAAATTGTGGATCCTCATCCGCTTGAAGGATTTACGTAGGTGGGCCAGATGCTCATCTGCATCGATAGATTTAACTACCATATCATCCATATAAATTCCCATAAAATGACCAATCATGTTATAAAAGATGGCATTCATGGCTCTTTGGTATGTTGCTCTTGCGTTTTTAAGTCCAAAGGGCATCACTACCCAATAATATGTTCCCAATGGCCCGGGGCACCTAAATGCTGTTTTGGTCATATCGTTCGATGTAATGTAGATATGATTGTACTCTAAATGTACATCTATAAAGGACACAATTCCATGTTCGACAACCAAGTCGATAAGCCGATGAGCCACCAACATGGGATATTGATCCTTTGGTGTAGCCAAGTTTAAATTTCTGAAATCGATGAAGACCCTCAACTTACCATTCTTTTTCATTACCAGGACCACATTTGACATCCATTCAACATACTTAATCAGCCGAATAAACCCAACTTTTAGAAGTCACTCTATTTCATCTTTGATTTTGATGGTGACTTCGACCATCATCCTCCTAAGTGGCTGTTTGTATAGCCGATAACCTTCTTTAGTGGGTAATTTGTGCTCAACCAGGCTTTCATGATAATCCCACGCAAAACTATTAGTGAATTCCCTAAGCAATTCCACCAATCACTCTCTCTCAGGCTATTTTATAATTCACTGATGAATGTTAGTTTTAGGTCAATCTTTATTCCCAAATTGACCTCAACCAGTGGATCCTTAACTTGAAGTCGAGTGAAACATCCCAAATTTTCACAGCCAAAGTTTATACTCGTGCTTAAGAAAACCAGGTGTTAATAATGTATAAATTGGATTCTTTAAAATCTCACCTTACTTTTTTTCATTTAGATCACATCTAGATACATTCATGACAATAACATTCACAAGAATAAAATCGACTGTATTAATTGTTTCATCAGAGTAGAAGAATTCAGTAAATAATCAAATGCCCTCTCAATGGGAGCTTATTACATTTATCGAGTTCACAGTGGAAGTATAAAACTAAATCATAAAACTATCTTCTTATTCTTTCAGCATAACCTTCCATAGGGAGATGATACTCTAGGTCTTCAATTTGTACATCACTTGCATCATCTATATGGTTGGAGAGGGTCAATGCCCTACTCATAGTGATGGTTACCCTTATTATCAATAATTCAAGAGATTCACAAAAGCATTGTAAGGGTTCTGATATGTCTCGTATTCCACTATTACAAGGAGATGCATGCATATCAAAGTTTGTGCGGCTCATCATACGCAGTGATCATCATAACGTGGGATATAATTCAAAGAAAATTTGGCTCAACCCGCATCCCATAACTACAGATATTCGCCGGCATGGCCAACGCTACCGTAGATTTATGTGAACACCTCAAGGATCACATCACATGAGTCAGATGAATTGCGTGACACGATTTATTCATGGAGCGACTATTTCTGACATCCAATCCCGGAAGTGATGTAACATGCATTGCGAATTACTTACATCGATTTTTACACCACTATTCAAAAACCCATGGAATTACGCATCGACCAAGAGGGTCTCTACCTAAAGCGCATTACGTTTATGATAAAATATTCGAATCACTAGTTGTGATACCTCTTAACACATCACTTGCACTTATAGAGAACAAAAGCCGAATCATGGGGGTTCTAGAATATCAAGACACATACTCGACCCTTAAAGGTAAATATCACAAGGCTAGTAAAGTAAAGAAGAGAGTAGCAATGGCTAACTCACAAAGAGGAGGGTGACAATGGTCAACTCAATAAAAGGAGAGTAGCAATGACTAACTCAATAAATAGAAGAGTAGCAATGGCCAACTCAATAAAGAGAAGAGTAGCAAGGGCTAACTCAACAAATTGATAAGGGCAAGGGCAAGGCATGTATCCATCACTCTACATAAATTCATAAAAGATCACTTGCAATTAACATCATATCATAATTCCCGAAAGGGTAGATAATGGTGGATGATAAATTAAATGATTGCAGAAAAGAATCACGAGAGCATGTAAAGGCAAGGTAATTCACATCAATGTAACTTAATGTCAATTTAAAGCAAAGACCTTCACATCAATTTTGTAAGGCCATGCATGAATATCCTCACAACTTAACCATTATTCCAGTGTCATGAAAATTTGTAAATGGCAGGATGATAATATCTCGAATCAAGTAAGCTTAAAGGATATAAACCCTCACCTTGGTTGCCTGGATGTCTTCTAAGGTTTAATGTTCGGGTAGTTTTTTTTTAGAATATTGACTCACCAACTAATGAGTTCGACCTGACCTAAATTGAAGTTGGCGTCCGGTGAAACTCGACGTACGACGAGTGCTTCTTCCTTCTTTCTTTCTTTCTTTCTTTCTTTCTTTCTTCTTTCTCTTTCTCTTTCTCTTCTCTTTTCTTCTCTTTTCTTTTCCTTTCCTTTCTTTTCTTTTCTTTTCTTTTCCTTTTCTTTCTTTTCTTTTCTTTTCTTTTCCTTTCCTTTCTTTTCTTTCTTCCTCTTTCTTTCTTTCTTTCTCTTTCTTCTTCCTTTCTTCCCTATTAGTGTGTTTTCCAGCATTGGGGCGAAGTATTTATATGAATTTTGGGATTCCAGAACGTTCCTACATATTGTTATACGCAGGACGTGTTTTGTGTGATCGGCTACATTATAGGAAGTGCAGAAAGTCTATTTAGACATATTCCTTCATCTCTCCTCCCTTCTTTTCTAGTGGCAAAGGTCAGTTTTGGATGGGCCTACTAGTGGATGGCTGAGATTAGCATGTGGAAGCTGAACAGTCTTCTTTGATAGTCATCTTCCTGATGAGGAAGATGGTGCATGTCAATGGTAGGTTCCGATATGGTCACTCATCTTTCAAGTTAGTCTCGTTGGACGGTTCGAATTATGTCACTGGTGTGTTCTGGGCCCCAAGATCGGAGGTCTGATCATTCTGGAAGTGGATTGCTTCTGGTTTCTCTGCTGTTTGTGGAAGAAATCCTTCTGGTTTCCCTATTATAGTTAGTGGGGTCCACTCACAATGATCTTTCAATGGATTGGGGTTATTTATTTTTTTGCAGGGTCGAGTTAGGCCGTGAGTCCAAATCTGAATTGGATACGATTTTTGGATGGACCACACCACTAATCAATGTAGTGTTGCATTCCCTGTCACTGTGAGCTCGCGTGCTTGTATGGATGCACATGGGTAACACGGTTTTGGTCGAAATCCTCGCCCAGACACATTGCATGGATTAGATCATCCATGCAGCTGATGATGGTGGCCCATCATCATCACAGTGGACGACCGTCCGCAAGAAAGGAACTAGTTTCCTTTCTTTCGCGAGATTCATCGGAATGTGTTCGCACGTGGAAGCCTGAAAAATATGCTAGGAAACCTAGGGTCTAATCGATTTTTGCATGGCTTCAAGATGAACGGTTTGGATTGGTCATCTAATCGTAGGTTGTGGGCCACAAAAACTCCCAAATGGACGTCGTCCATTAATGTAGCGGCAGTAGGAAGAAATCCTTCTATTTTTGGGATTTCATTAGGTCTACCCACTTTGACCGAGAATTCTGGTCCAGTGCACTGCGGCGATGCATAGTTTGTGTACACTCAATCTAGGTGTGGGGTCCACTATGATGCTTTTGAGAAATCTACTTTGTCCATCCATTTTTCCATCTAATTTAAGGGGTTGAGCCCAAAGTTGAACTATATCCTAAGATCAAGTGAATCGTACCACATGAAATAGCGGTTTATGTGGTTTCCACCATTGAAACCTTTCTAGGCCCTACAGTGATGTTTATTTGTCATCCAACCTATTCATAAGATCATACAGACATAGATGAAGGTAAATATCCTACTACGACTACCCATGACCTTTGATGGACGCCAAAATCAACGGTTAAGGGGCTGATCTGTCAGTTGGGTCACTTTTACAATGATCTAAGGGCTGAAATTCAATGTGCATTGCTATTTTATGATACATAGGCAAGATATAAAATTTTAAATTAAATGGATCTTGGGAACCATGTGATCTAGAATTTAGGGGTCTAGGTTAGTGGCATTTTCATAATTATTTTTTATCTATAAGTTTTGTGAAATCTAATGGTTTTATGTGATTGTAGGCATATTTTTAAGTAATTCTCATAAAATAACTTATGTCTAAATCATTATGGATGAAGGGTTATTTGCCAATTCATTTAAGGGATGGTTCATGTGTCAAATCACATGATGGATTTTCCTCTGGTGTGGCCCAATTGAGTTTTGGATACACCTCATTTTTGGTGGCTTGTCCTAAAATGAGCTCTCCAAATGGATGAACGGAGTATATTTCCTACAAACATGGTGGTGGGCCCCACCCATCATCCTTGCGCAGGAACTTCCTGCGAAAGGCTTTCCCAGGAAATCCACGTCCAATTTATAGATAACTGGCTTGACCCACACTCTCACTATACAGATATTTGCCGGCATGGCCAACGTTACTGTGGATTTATGAGAACTCCTCAGAGCGCACAACACATGGGCTGGGTGATTTACGTGACACGATTTGTTCATGGAGCGACTATTTGCGAACATCTAATCATGGGGTGATGTGGAACTACAGTAGAGAATTACCCAACATCGAAATGTGCACCACTACCCGAAGGCTCAAGGACTTATGTGCCCCCAAGAGGGTCTCTACCCAGAGCACATTACATCCATGATAGAATATTTGAATCACTAGTTGTGATACATCTTACACATCACTTGCACTTATAGGAAATATAAATTGAATCTGAATAATAAAGAACATCAACTAAATTATGGAGGTTCTGGAATGGCAAAACACATGCCTAAGCCCGTAAAGACAGATAGCACTAGGCCAACATAATAAAAGAAGAGTTACAAGGGTCAACTCAACACAAGTGGCGATAGCCAATCATAATAAGAGAAGGGTGACAATGGTCAACTCTATAATAAGGAGAGTGTCAATGGCCAACTCAAATAAAGAGACGAGGCAAGGGCAAGGCTTGCATCCATGACCTCACATAAATTCAAAGAAATCCCTTATATTTGACATCATGTCGTAAACCCTAAGGGCCAATAATGGTAATGATAATAACTGAAACAATAATAATTGAATCAATTGATAGGATAATTCCGAAAAACATTTAAGTAAGAGAGGCATGATGATTCACCTCATGCGAGGTATGAAAAAGGCAAAATAATTCACATCATTAAAGGTAAGAAAAGCCAAGATAATTCTCATCATTAAAAGTATGAAAAGCCAAGATAATTCACATCTTTAAAGGTATAAAAAGGCAGGAGAAATATAATAACTTAAATTAGTGTAACCCTCACTTTTAATTATTCGATCGTTCTCAGGAAGATTAGTGTCCTAAGGAATCATAGGATAAAACTTGTTTCTCCTTATCCTAATTCACATGATTCGAATAGTTAGGATTAGTTGTAACTAAATTTCATATAGACTTAGGAAATATGAAGGATGTCTTAACTATGCTCTATCTTAAAATTCTAAATTCCTAGCCGAGAATAAAGGAGAAAGCTTTTAGGAAGGGAGGAGAGGATTAAAGATCTCAGACCTAGTTTGGGGAATAAAAATGAAATCGAATGCACTTGTGGGATTGGATTGGCCTTCCTTTCTTCTTTCTTTTCTTTCTTTCCTCTTCTCCTTCTCTTTCTTTCTCTTTCCTTTTCCTTTCTTTCTTCTCTTTTTCCCTGGCAGCAGTGGACGGTTGTTGCGCTCTTGCTAGTCGGTCAGTAATTTCGGCCAACAACCTCTCTCTCTCTCACTCCTATTTTCTTCTTCCTCTTTCCTCTTCCACAGTCGGACAGGTGATGGTTTTATAGGGAGGAGAGTTTTCAGACTCTTCTTATGTATCTGCTAGCGCAGCAGGGGGATCGGAACTCCTTGCGCAACAAGGAAAAGGAAGTTTCCCTTTCGCAGCACGCCTTACGCAATTCTCTGCCTGCATATTACCCAGGGAGATCAGCGTCCCACCTCTAGATTCTCCCTTCGATCGACGTGGAGAGGTTCAGAGGCCCATCTCCTTCATTTTGAACGGTTCTAACTGTACTTTCTTGAGTTTCTTACACAACCGAAAGCGGAAGATCTTTAGGGTGGAAACCATGTTCTTGATCGAGCTGGTGTCGACGGGGTCCACTTATGACGATCCTCCAGAAGATCCACTCCATTCACCATCTTCAGCACCCCGTGCTAACCCATGGTCCCAAATTTGTAGTAGATCCAATCTTCAGGTGGGCCGCACGATCCGCCAATGTATGACCCGTAAAGTTAAAACTTCTTTACGTAACTAATAACATGTGACATATTGTCACAAGGAAGTAACGTAAACTTAGATATTTTTATGGAGTTCACTGTTATTGTTTGAAGTGGTATAATCCACTCTGTTCATCGAGATTGGCATAACATGTTAGGACATAGATCCGGAAATGGAGCAAGTCTATTGATCGGGTGGGCCACGAAGTTCAATAAAGTGTCAATGGTTGCATGTAATAGTAAATGGTATTTACAACTTTGCCATTCACTTCTCAAGCAGCTTCCGACGTCCGTTACGTCAAAGTGTGTCGCCCGAATGTCTTGAAATTTGTTGGACATCCCTCATTTTTCGTACTCTTTCCATCAGTCCAGTTTGGGCCTTGATCGACTATAGATGACCCCACGTGTCTTTTTAAATGGACTAGCTCACTGGGTAATTCAAAATAGTGTTTGTGCATATCTAGTTGACAAATTACCAGGTAGTTTGGGCCTATACTCTAAGCTCTTAATGATGATCGGTTTATCATGATATTCACATGGCCCGTTTGGTAGATCCAAACATGATGGATGGTCATATGACATGCTAAAACTAGAAGGATTTTATTATTAGTATTCTAGTCATGTATCTAGGTGATTGTACTGTCAATTTTATAAATGGATGGACATAAAGCGAGTTCCTAGAGTGATTAGGGGTAGGACACGTATACCGTTAGATTCGAGTGACTTATTCACATATGTAAGTTCTTCAGATTGTATTCCTAATGGTAGGTTAAGCATATTCATATGGGGTGAATAAGATGAACGGATCAGCATCTTGATCTGATAAGTGTACGAACGGATGTAGAGATCAAGTAGCTAGTTTACTATGATCTAAGGGCTGAAATTTGACATGTATGGTTAATTTATGGTAATTAGGCCTGGTATAAAATTTCACATGAAATGGATCATGAGAACCATGTGAATTAGAATTCAGGAGTATAGGTCAATGGCATTTTCATAATTATAGTTGATCTATGAGTTTTGGAAAATCTAATGGCTCCACATGGTTATAGACACGTTTCTAAGTAATTCTTACAAATAGACGTATATCTAAATCATTATGAATAGGGAGTTATTCATCGTGTCATTCATGGGAAAGTACTTACGTCAAATCACGTGATGGGTGGTCTTGTCTTGAACTCAAAAGTCAAATTTGTGTCAGGGCAAGGATGTAAGACTAGGATAGTTGGATTGGTATCGTACACATGTACATACTAAGTAAATTTCTTGGTAACGCTCGAGAACTTTCAATACTCGGGTATTGAAAAGTTCGGGGTGTTACAGCTCCTAAGGCATGGCCCGCCATAAACATCACTATATACATCATGGTGGAATCACACATTGCAATGGACCTCATATACATCACATTCAGCCTTACACAAAGGCCTCACATATATCTCACATGGGCAGCACCAATGGGCTTCATATACATCAAGTGGGCCACATCACATGGGCCGCACTAATGGGCCTCATATACATCAAGATGGGCCGCATCACATGGGCTGCACCAATGGGCCTCATATACATCAAGTGGACCGCATCACATGGGCTGCACCATCTACACCATTCATCTATTTTAGAGATCTTTTTAGAGCATTACCCAAAAATGAATCACATCGGAAGATCATCTGGACCATACCACAAATAACAATGGAGATAATGATTTCCACCCTTAAAATTACCAGGGTCCACCATAACATATATTTTCCATCCAATCTGTTCATACGGTCACAAAGACCTAAATCAAGAGGAAAAAGAAATATCATATTGATCCAGAACTTCTGTGATCCCTAAAGGATTTTAATGGTAGGCGTTCAATTCACCACTGTTTTCTACAGTGTGGTCCACCTGATAGATCTGCCTCATTTTTTGTCTCAGGCCTTAAGACGAGCTCACAGGTGGGTGGACGGTTTGGATCTAACACAATCCTCATGGTCAGGCTGCTGCTGGCCCACCAGCGATAGACAGTTTGGATTTAAGACATATACATCAGCGGTGGGCCTCACATAAGATGGACAGCGTGGATGTAAAATAGATGAGTGGCGTGGATGTAAAACAGGTGAGCTGCGTGGATGTAAAACAGGTGGACGGCGTGGAATACACCACATAAATCAATTGGGCCCCATGAAACTTGCTGACGTCAATGGGCAGCAGCTGCTGCTGCACAGGACCCACAACAGATGCACAGTTTGGGAGAACACATACATCATGGGGGTGGCCCACGCAGCACCGTACAGATGGATGGTGTGCATACACAACACATATATTAAGGAAGGCCCCACCCAACAAAACGTCCAGATGGACAGCTGGATGGAACAAATACATCATGGTGGCCTCACACCACCCATCCAGATGGATGATGTGGATATAGAGTATATACATCAAGGTGGGTCCCACCGTCCAGCAAACTGGATGGTGTGAATGTAACCCACAAAACTTGGGATGTCAATACAGTAGCTATATAGCTAGTGTGAGACTCACCAGCCAATCTGTTCAACAGGTGGGTCCCACGTGGGGCCCACCATATGCATATATATATATATCATATGTATATATAATATAATATAATATTATTTATATATATTTTGAAGGAGCCAACGTCCAGACCTTGGACGTTGGACAGACAGTGTAGGATATAACACATATTTCAAGTGGGTCCCACTCCCACACGTACCACACGTGTGGGATGGGCCCATGTCCAAACATATGAATGGTGTGATATAAGCACATACATCATGGTAGTGGGGTCCATTTCCCAAACGGATGGACGATTTGGATACATCCTCATGATCAGGCCCATAAAACTTGCTGACTCCAATGAAGTAGTTGCTGCTACATGGGACCCACCGTCTAGGGTTTGGACGGTGTGGATCCAGCACGCAACAAGGTGGGTCCACACGTGTGGGCCCCACTATGTCAAGCATCAAGCTGACATTTGTGTTTTCCTTCATCTGGGCTAGCCCAAAAATGGGCAGTAAGGTGGGCTCCATAAACTGGATGGTCTGGATTTTTGATCACATCAGGTGGGCCACACACATATATCACCATAAAAAAAAGAGAGAAAAAGAGAGAGAGAGAGAGAGAGAGAGAGAGAGAGAGAGAGAGAGAGAGAGAGAGAGAGAGACGGTGTGAAGGGGAGGGACCCCGCCATTATGGGCCCTCCCTATACTAAATACGATGCATTCATCAAGTGGGTCCCACCACAAGTGGGCCCACAAATAGAAATCAACAGTGGAAATCCGAAGATCACCCACCTATTGCACTTCTTCTTGGTCCCTTAGCTTCCTTAGTTCCTATGCTCAACCTTTGATGGTGGATGATGAAGTTTGGATGGTGGAGATGAGAGTTTTTGGGATAGGGAAGTGGGCCACACCTAGTTTCTCTTTAGGAGGCTTGGACGATTGGTCTCTTGGTTGCTTGGGAGTGAAGAGAGAGAATGAGAGAGAGAGAGAGAGAAGTGATGGGATGAAAAGGTGATGGAGTGATAGGTGATGGGTGTAAGAAAGGGATGGGTGGAGAGAAAGAGAGAGTTAACTTTGGGAATGTGAGAGAGATGGGTAGGGTATGGGTTGCTTGTACTTGTGATAGGATGTGTACTTGACTTGTGATTGATTGATTGATGTGATGGGTTGTAGATATTCTCTTGGGACTTGCTACGCATAGCATTTTCTTTGAAATAAACGCGGGCCCATAACTCCTGGCCTGGGTATCGCATCGGCGAGCGAGATGCGGCGTTGGAACTACGGCGACAGCGCAGTCGCTAAGGTACAAGTTTCGAGTCGAGCCGATTCGGGTTGACAGGGTGCGACTCAGGGTTATGCCCAAATACTATCTACACGTCGTGAGTTGACAGAATTCGACTAGGAGGACCGCAGGATCCTAAGGAACGATACGGACTAGGTTACGGGCCTTACAAATTGATCTCTTATTCAACCACTCGCTCAATGTGTAAATAGGATCAGGCGATAGTCAAAGGGTGGGGCTCGTCCTCTGATGATGGGTTACACCTTTGCCTTTTATATAAAATGACTTTTTAATACAGATAAAATGAAATGGGAAAGAAATTCTTATAGTCAATCGTAAAAAACAACTGAAGAATGCCCTTTTGATAGGTGAACTGAATCCAGTGTATGAGTATAGACTCGAATTATAGCTAAAGATTATTAGCCACTTGGTTATGGTTACAGATTACACTAATGAATGTAAATTAGCAAGCTTAGAAAGTAAAGATTACATTAATGAATGTAATTTGCTTAACAAGGAAAGTAAATGATTAAACTATGGAATTTGAATTGATAGGATAATTTGAAGGATAAATTTGGTTTGTTTAGGTTGGTGTGAGACCCATTCTTTGTTGAATTCTTTATATATATATATATATATATATATATATATATATAAAACTTTAATCCAGCCATTCTGGATTCTTCCCACAATCTAACGGTTGCTATAACCATTTTCCATTACTGCCTTTTGGATGCTTACCGTGTCTTGATTCCTTTGCTTCTCCTCTTGCCACCTATCGTGTAACTGTTCAGGCATGATGACTTTCCCATCGGTCACTCAAGTGGTACACAGTGTTTGTACCCTATCTGATCGATTCCTATTTTCGGCTAATCAGGATCGAACACGTGTGAGCTACATGTGTGCATGTTCAACAGTCACATGGTTTTTTGCAGATATGTATGGTCGCATTTCAGAAAACAGAGCCATAACATATCGATTGCATTAAAGCGGTTGAGGAAAGTGCGAGTGAGTCTAAGTGGCTAAACAACAAGTAGCCAATAATTAGGCTCACATGATCGCTGGACAAGTGTTTGAATACTATAGAAAGCAAGAATGTGGGAAGTATCTATAAGCAGAATAAGGGAAGAAACAGTTACAACAACCATCGGAATGTGGGAATCATCTAGAGTAATGAAGCAATATTATAAATAGAAGATCAATCTAGTTTAGAAAGTCGTCTCACACTAACCCAATCAAATCAACAAATTAAATTATCTCATTAGATTTACGTTTCATAGTGTAATCGTCTTTCCTCATCAAGTAAATTCTTTTACTTAGCATAATTATTTACTTTTCAAATTTTCTATTTACATTCCTTAGCTTAATTCGTAGTGTAAGTACAATAGTTGATAATTATAGCTATAATTGGAGCACTCTTTAGCGATCGATAGTGGTCGATTCTAAATTTTCTTTCTTACTCTGTTTTATCTACATTGATAAAGTCCTTTCGTACATAAGGCAAAAAATAACCCATCATCAGAGGAAAAACCCCACCCTTTGATTATCACCTGATCCGTTTACACTTTGAGCAAGTGGTTGAATAGACGACCAATTTCCTTAGACTTTGGTCATACTCAGTGTCTGCCTACTTTAGCGTTCGGGGTCATTGTTATTCAATTTGAATTGGAACCGCAATCCCAACTCTGACATGCCTACGTGACACCTGTACTAGAGAAAGGATCGCGAAAAACCGTGGCAAACAATTTTCTAATACACCCGATGGGACATTGCTTGTTAAGTTACTAGTTTAGCGATTGCCAAAAATGCAGAGAAGAAGCGGTAGAATTGCCGAAGATGAACTTGCAACACTAACTGCACCACCCCCAAGGGATGATGTACAGGTTCAAGCACCTCTGAGTGATGTCAAATCCGGTGATGGATAGGCAACCTTTTGACTAATCCTCCTTCACTCAAAAAACGTAGAGTGTTATCATGTACCCACTTAGTCATGAAACACTCCAAATCTCTCTAGTTCTAAACAACTAAACTAAGATCTAATTAGAAAAGGAAGACTATAGAAACTAAAAAATATGAAAAGAAAGAAGTTACAAGATTGGAATTGCTATGTCAGTTGCTACAAAACATAAAACAAGTTAGTTTCTAAAAAATAAATTTAGAAAATATAATCTAAGGAAAACATAACAAAAGTTAGTCCTAATTCTAAACTAATTCCAAAACTACAATAATTCATAAAATATAGTGCGGTCCCCAGCAATGGCACTAAAAACTTGTTCGCTTGTACCCCAGTGCAAGGTTGCGAAGTAGTAATAATCTCAGTGAGACCAAGGTCGAACCCACAGGGACTGAATGTATTATGATTTTCTTAATTACTTTAGAATTAGAACTAGCAATAAACTAAATCTAAAATTTAAGAAGAATATTGTAGTGAAGTAAAACTATCAATGTAATAGAAGACTAGAGTGCCAAGGATCCACTTGTAGTCATATTAATGCCATCTTACATGATTCAATCAAGACTTCAACTAGAATCGAAGTCCTAATCTATCTAGTCGGATGATAGAGCAGTGAAAACATCATAAACTTATGCAAAACATATTATGAATATTCATAGTAATAGTTCCATATATAACAATCGCATTGTGTTGATAATAGAGAGTTCAAAGCATCTACCATGCCCTTAGTCAATAGCAGATCAAGAAATTCTATAGATCAAACAATCATAAAATAGAAAAGAAAGCATTCAGGAAGTTCCTAAGCATCCACCGTGCCTAGAGTCAACGATAAATCAAAGTAAATTAAAAAATACCTCTTTATTAAAATCATAAACTATGAAATAACCAACATGAAGATCACAAACTTGAATCAAAGTAAGAAAGACATTAAAATAAACTACAAGCTTCAAGTCTTAATTCTAGCTAAGAGATTGGTTAACCCAAGACATGGTTGAACTAAAACTCTTAAAGAAAAACATGAAAAAGTAATTAGAAGAAGATCGAAGGAGAAGGAGAACTTAAAGCACCATAACTCCTTACTCTACTCTTCCTACTCTAATTTGTGCTTAGAAGAACTCAGATCATCCCTTTATATAAGCTTTGTTCAGACTGACTTTGAAACCGCCTCAAATTTAAGCAATTTACACAGGTTCGATGGGACTTCGATGTGATCGAAGTCCGGTCGACAAGTTCGATTTGAATTTGGAAACTATAAGCAACTTTTTGCGTAAGTTCTTTGATGAGATCGCCCAACCTTCGATGGCATCGAACTGGCTTTAATGTCATCGAGCATGTTCTCGATGAGATCGAAAAATGTTCAAAACTGTCTAGCGAGTAAATTGATTTTTTTTTTTAAATTTATTTGATGTCATCGAACTGGCTTCGATGGGATCGATGAGGTCCTCAATGACATCGAGAATTACACCCATATGTCCAGCAACTAAGCTTGATTTTTCTAATTTTTTTCTATGGGATCGAGCATCCTTCGATGGCACCAAAAACTTACATCGATGGCATTAAAGCTGTGTTCAATGGTATCGAATCGTCAAGATTAACTATTTTATATTTCTGTACTTTGCAATCTTGAATTTCTTCATTCTTCACTTGATTTTCTTGGATCTTGGACTCTTGAAATCTTCAATCTTAACCTCCAAGGATCCACTCCTCACTTTAGTAATTCTTGGGTATCAAATTGTTCACAACCTCAAGTGCAGGGTCGCAATGTAGTAATAACTCGGTGAGACGGAGGTCGAATCCACAGGGACTAAACTTGTACGTATTCTGAAAGTAACTAGAAGTAGAACTAGAATCGAAAACTAATCTAAAATCTGGAATAGTTGGAGTAATTGTGAATGATGTTAACTTAAACTATCAATTAAAAGGTGGGAACTAGGGTGCCAAGGATCCACTTGTAGCTATCAAGATGCTACCTTACTTGATTCAAGTAACACAACTGGAATTGGAGTCCTATCCTATCCAACGGATGATAAACTATTCAATCACAATATGAACTTTCATTAAGATAGTTCACACATGAAGACCCATTGCATTTATTGAAAGGGATTCCATCATCTTACCATGCCCAGGAGACAATGGTGAACAACAGGATTTACCAATCTTCAAAACTCCAAATAGATTAAGAAGATATCAAAAGCCTCCACAGAATCTACAGTAACCGAAGTCACAATAAATCATAGAAAACTATAAATATTCCTCAAATCAAACTAGAAGTCAATGATTGTTCAACATAAATAAGAATCAAAGCAAGATAATCATCTCAACACACTACAAGCTTCACCTCTTAGCCCTAATAAGAGGTTTAGTTCACCATAGACATGATCGAAAGTAAATCTCTCAAATAAAACATGAAAAATAAACTAGGGAAAAAGAAAAACTCTTAAGAGGTTGCTCCACCCTTTGGCTCTGCTCCTCATAAGCTAATTCATGTTTAGAACTCCTCAAAGAACCAATATTTATAGCTTTTATCCGGCCAACTTTAAAAACTGCCTCAAATTTATGCAGTAGAGTTACGCTTCGGTCGAACTGAAGTCGAGTTCAAGTTGTGATCGGATTCTGTTTTAGCAGTTACCTGATTTCGGTCATACCGAACTTGGGTTCGGTCAGACTGAACTTAAGTTTCAGTCAGACCGAATTATCTTTCGATCGGACCAAATTAACTCCTTTTAACGCTGGCTCTTTTATTCACTTTTAGTCGCACCGAATCCTTCCTTTGATCGGACCAAACTTGGTTTGGATCAGACCGAATTACCCTTCGATTGAATCGAATAAGCCCTAAATTTCATTGTTGGTTGTTGGACTATTTTGTGCGATTTCGGATGGACCGAACTTGGTTTCGGTCAGACTAAATTGGCTATTTTTATGCTACAAGCTTTATAATCTTCTGCAGTCTTTTCTTTATCCTTTGTACTTAGTTTCCTTGAATCTTGAGGTCTTGAAATCTTCAATATTGGTCTCCTAAGATCCACTCCTTACTTTAGTGAGTCTTAAGCATCAAATCCATGCTTTTGACATTCTTTTCAATCCAAGCTCTCAGATTCACCTTATAATACAAACATGTATAAAATATACTATTTAAGCATTATCATGTTTATAAAACCAAGATATAATTAGGAGGGAATATATGCAATATTTGATACTCAACACACCCCCGACCAGCATTTTGCTAGTCCCGAGTAAAACATGTGTGACATAATCTTCAATTCTCGAATTACAATTCCTCTTTCAGAAAATAATCTTTTGTGTAAACAAGTATGAATGAGTATAATACAATGAAGCGAGAGTGAGAATTTGAAATTCTAGAGTCGAATCACACGAGTAATCAATCAAATATGTTCTTTATCAATTACTTAGGAGCATAAGTTCATATATCAAGTTTTTCTAATGTGCTTAGTAAATTCCAACTTACCTTCCATAAAAATACTATTATTTCATTATATTAGCCATGCTCATCACCTTAAAATTAATCAAACAATTAAGTATGATTCTTAACTTAGCCCCCTTTTTTTCTTTTTCCAGTTTTTTATTTCATATCGACGTTCCCCTTTATCTATTTTTTTTTTCAGTCTTTCCATATTCATTATTTTTAGACTTTTCATTCTTTTCCAATCTTTTCATCACACATGACCTTTTTGTTGATCTCACTGTTTTTTAACTGGTTCTTTTCGTCTTTTTAAGGTAGATACAATTCTCCAAACTAATTCTTAATATCTATCAATGATATACATACTAACAATCAGAAATTCTAGCATTATTCTTAGGAAGCAAATCCAAAGTGTCTTTAGATCAACATGATATTCAAACTTCCTCTTAGTCAATTAAATGAAAGAACTTAAGTGATAGTAACTCAGTTGATCAAACTCCAACAATTCAAACTTTAATTTTCATTTTATCACCATACTCAAAACATTCTAAAGTACACAAATTATCGCTTTCCAAATGGATTTTTAATTTAAAAAATTGAAAATTTCTAAAATTTTTGCTTAAAGACTAAGAAAATACTGATTAGTTTACCTAATCCACACCCCCAACCTATAACTTACATTTTCCTCAATGTATAAGATATAAGCATGCAATGGTTATAGGACAATGAAAATAGAGGGAAAGTGATGAAAAAGTAGTATCTGAAGAGGGAGAACTAAAGCATTTCCAAACTTCTCAACATGTAAATGGGTTAGCATGAAGACTAAACATATTGAAAAATAAACTGAATAAACAAACTATCCTAATACTAAATCTTATGAAAGCAATAAACCTAACTACACTTCCATCAACCTAAGAGGTCAATCCTGATACATAGGATCAGTCAGAGGCATGAACATATCATCTGAATCAAATTTTTCAACAAATGGCTTGAGACGACGTCCATTTACTTTGAAAATATTGCCATTCGTTAGATTATTTATCTCAACGGCCCCATGAGGGTAGACATTTGTAACAGTGAAAGGACCGGTCCAACGAGATCGAAGCTTATCCGGAAAAAGATGTACTCGAGAATTGTACAGAAGGACTTTTTGATTTAGTGTAAATGATTTCTGAAGGATGTTTCAATCATGGAACACCTTCATCCTATCCTTGTAAGTTCTCGATTTCTCATACGCATCGTTACGGATTTCCTTGAGTTCAGTCAATTGAAGCTTACATAGCAAGCGAGCGTTGTCCAAGTTAAAGTTTAATTTTTTTTATAGCCTAGTAGGCTCGATGTTCCAACTCCATAGGCAAGTGGCAAGTTTTTTCATAAACAAGTCTAAAGGGTCTTATAAGTTATATAGTAAGCCCATAAAGCATCAGTCAAACGAATTGACCAATCTTTATGGCTAGGATTAACCATTTTTTCCAAAAAATTTTTAATTTCCCTGTTAGAGATCTTAGCTTGCCGACTCATCTGTGAGTAATATGGAGTACTTACTTTGTCAGAGATGTCATATTTCTTTGTTAAGTTATCGAATGACCTATTACAGAAGTGTGAGCCTCCATCACTAATGATGGCTCGAGGCGTTCCGAATTGGGAAAGGATGTTTTTTTTAAAGAATCTAATGACTGTTTTATGATCATTGTTCCGGCTCGGGATCTCTTTGACCCATTTAGTGACATAGTCTACTGCCAATAATATGTAAATATTTCCAAAGGATTGGGGGAATAGCCCCATAAAATCGATGCCCCAGCAATCAAATGCTTTATGATAAGAATTGGGTTTACTGGCATCATATTTCGACAGGACAATTCTCCCAATTTCTGACAACACTCACAAACTTTGCAAAACTCATGAATATCTCTAAATATAGTGAGCCACTAAAAGACACACTACAGAATTTTGGTCGTGGTCTTTTTAACAGAAAAGTGACCACCACAGGCCTGAGAGTGACAAAAGGAGATACACTTTGATGTTCATTGTCTAGCACAAATCTCCTTAGAATTTGGTCTAGGCAATATTTAAATAGATAAGGGTCATCCCAGAAAAACTTACGTACCTCGGCGAAAAATTTCTTTTTATCTTACGTAGTTCAGTATGTTAGCGTGAAACCTGTGGCAAGTTAATTTGCAATGTCAGTAAACCAAGGTAATTGGAAGATTTTAAACAATTGTTCGTTAGGGAACATATCATTTATCGGTGTTGGCTCAAGGGAATCAGAGAGATCAAGTCTTGAAAGATGGTTAGCCACTACGTTCTCTACTCCTTTTTTGTCTTGTATTTCTATGTCGATTTCCTAGAGTAGAAGGATCCATCTTATCAGGCGAGACTTGGCATCATTCTTAAAAAGAATGTATTTCAGCGCCACATGGTTAGTGTAAATGATGATCTTGGATCCGATCAAGTAAGGCCTAAATTTGTCCAAAGTGAATAGTACGGCTAAGAGATCCTTCTCCGTAACAGAATAGTTCACTTGAATAGAATTTAGAGTTCTACTCACATAGTGAATCACATAAGGATTCTTCTCTTTTCTCTGGCCCAACACTGCCCTAATAGCATAGTTAGATGCATCGCACATAATCTCAAAAGGGATGCTCCAATCGGGTGGTTGCATGATAGGAGAGGTAGTCAACATGCCCTTAAGCTTAGAGAAAGCTTTCTGACATTCTTCACTCCACTCAAATGGGGTATTCTTTTGGATAAGATCACATAAAAGATGAAAAATATGACTAAAGTCCTTTATGAATCGTCTATAAAATCCAGCATGTCCTAAGAACAATCACACATCACGTGTGCTCTTGGGTGGAGGTAGGTTAGAGATAAGACTAATTTTAACCTTATCTACCTTAATTCCCTTGGATGAAATTATGTGTCCAAGAACTATTTCCTTAGGAACTATGAAATGACAATTCTCCCAATTCAAAATCAAATTCTTTTCTTCGCATCGCTTTAGCACATTTTTTAGATTTTCTAAACACTCGCTGAAGGATGGACTAAAAATAGAGAAGTCATTCATGAAAACTTCTAAATATTCCCCACTATGTCAGAAAATATACTCAACATGTATCGTTGAAAGGTGACGGCAGCATTACACAGTCCAAATGGTATTCTTCGATAAGCAAAGGTGTCAAAGGGACCTGTGAATGTTGTCTTTTCTTTATCTTCAAGGGAGATCTCTATCTGATTGTAGCCCAAATATCCATTAAGGAAATAGTAATAAGAGTGACCAGCTAGCATTTTCAAATTTTGATCAATGAAGGGCAAAGGAAAGTGGTCCTTTCTTATGACAGTATTTACTTTTCTGTAGTCAATGTACATTCTCCAACCGGTAGTAACTTTAGTTAGCACGAGTTCATTGTCGGCATTGATAACGATGGTGATTCCGAACTTCTTAGGAACTACCTGAGTTGGACCCATCCATTGACTATCGGATATAGGGTATATGATACCCACGTCCAACAACTTAAGGACCTCTCCTTTAATCACTTCTTTCATATTTGGATTTAATCGATGTTGTGGTTGTCGGGGAGGTCTTCACATTATCCTCAAGATGAATGCGGTGAGTACAAATCAAAGGGTCAATTCCCTTGAGGTCCACAATTGACCATCCAAGGGCTTCTTTATGCTCAATGAGAATAGAAATAAGCATACTCTCTTGTTCTTTCTAAAGGTGGAAAAAAATCACCACCGGGTATGTCTCATCTTGACCTAAGTAGACATATTTAAGATTAGTAAGCAAAGGTTTTAAGTCAAGCTTTGGTGCTTTGAGGCTAGATGGTAGAGGCACTACATCAATTTGGGGCAAAGTTTTAAATTATAGCCTCTACCAATTAACTTCAAGTAGGACGTAGGATCAAGTAAGGCATCCATCTCCCTAATCATGTCATCATCTAAATCAGGAGAGTGGCTAAGCACATCTCTAGAGGGTCAAAGTATAGAGTCAAAAGTGCTCTATCTTTCACGAAAGAATCGATCATGTTATTGTCGTGGGTATCATTCACATCCTCTAACTATTTGCTCATGTTAAAAAATATATTGAGCTCCAATGTCCAATTTCCAAAAGATAAATTCATGACTCCATTCCTACAATTAATGATGACATTTGACGTAGCAAGGACTAGGCAACTAAGAATAAAGGGAATCTGAGTGGTCACATCTATGATAGGTTGAGTATCCAGGATAATAAAATCTATTGGATAATAGAATTTATCAACTTGGACCAACATATCCTCAATCATCCCTCTCGGTACACGAACCGAACGATCGGCCAGTTGTAATGTGGTCCGGGTGGGTTTTAATTCACCTAGACCTAATTGTTCATATACCGAGAAAGGAATCAAATTAACACTCACTCTCGAGTCAAGAAGTATGTGCTCAATCTGGTAATTCTCGATTATACAGGTGATAGTTAGGCTAGAGAGATCTTTATATTTTTTTGGCACATTTTGATTGAGGATGACACTCACTTTTTCTGTCAAAAGAATTTTCTTTTGAATACTCTGCCGTCTCTTGGTTGTACATAAATCTTTCGAAAATTTAGCATAAGAGGGGATTTGTTTCACAACGTCCAGTAGAGTATTGTTGACTTTCACATGTTTTAGCAAATTTAGAATATCCTATGAGTTAGCTAGAGGTTTTGGTGTAATCAATCGCTGGGGGAATGACGCAATCAGCTTACACACTTTTTCTGATTCTTCCTCATATGGGACATTTCTAGGTCTATCATTCTCAGTTTCTTCCGGGTCCTTCGGATTTTCAGCCCTCACCAGAATAGTTTTGTCAATGATCCTCCCACTCCTAATAGTGATGATAGATTTAATGTAACACCCTGAACGTTTCAATACTCGATTATTGAAAGTTCTCAAGTGTTATTATGAAATTTAACTTATTATGTAAATATGTATGAAACCAATCTAGCTATCCTAACCTTATAATCTATTCTCCAACACAAATCTGACCGTTGAGAATAATCTTCATTCATATATCAAGCCATCTGACCGTTGATTTTGAGATAGAATCATCA
The DNA here is from genome assembly GCA_030180095.1 of Magnolia changhungtana. Classification (NCBI taxonomy): domain Eukaryota; kingdom Viridiplantae; phylum Streptophyta; class Magnoliopsida; order Magnoliales; family Magnoliaceae; genus Magnolia; species Magnolia changhungtana. The sequence continues at coordinate 279,013 of JASAUF010000064.1, read as the reverse complement.
TATACCCAAGTATTTTCACTTGTCCATCATAACCAACTGTTTAGTCAATTATTTACCACTAGGTAAAGATATCTGACCGTCCACTCTGAGTTTGGACCACCTAATCATAGTAAATTAGCTACTTAAACTCAGCATCCACTCGAACACATCAAATTGAGATTTTGATCCGTTCATCTTGTTCACCACCTATGAATATGATTAACCCATCATCAAAACTACAATATGAGAAACTTATACATGTGAACAAGTCACTTAAACTTAATTGTATATATGTTGTACCTCTTGATCACTCCAAAAACTCACTTGTTATCATCTGTTTATAAAAATAATCATACACCCACTTACATACATGATCAAAGTACTAACTATCAAGTTTTTCTATTTTTAACATGTCATCTGACCATCCATTATATTGGTTGATATATGTACATTCCCTTAATTAGTTTGGTGAATAATTTTTTATTCATAATTATTTAGATAAAAGTTCATTTATAAGAATTACTTAGAAATGTGCTTACAACTATGTAACACTATAGATTTCTCAAAACTCTCATATCAGCAATAATTATGAAAATGCCATTAACCTAGACCTCTGAATTCTATATAACATGGTTCCCACGATTCGTTTGATGTGAAATTTTATATCATGCCTATGTATCATAAATTAACTATACATGTCAAAGTTTGGCCCTTAGATCATTATAAAAGTGACCCAATTGACAAATCAGTCCCTTAATCGTTGATTTTGGTGTCCATCGAGTGAAGAAACCTCGTGAGTAGTCGTAGTAAGATATTTCCTTTCATATGAACGACTTGGATTGCCCATCATATAGACCAAGTGTGAAATATGAAGACCTCACTTTGGTAGGCTTTTTCTTAGGCACGAAGTTATCCTTTCAAGGCCTATCAACTCCTTATAAATTTGAATTTTTCGATTTAACTACGTCCTTCCATCTATCACAACTCAAATTTAGACCATGCTCTGGTCTCATATGATTACGAGTTTATACAAAATTTAGGCCCCGATATATGATCCTACACCGTTGAGAAGGTTGAAGCCAGTTCCTTCCTTTTAGTACAAAAGGTGAAATTTTAAATTTTGGCTTTTTCCACAATCGATCAACCACCAATTTTTACCCAACCGTTTGCCTATCCTGACTGCATATTTTTTCCAAAATTGGACCATGATCATTAAGTGTGGACCATTAATTGAGATTAAGTTCGTTTTGGCACCCGTTAGGAGAATTTTCAAGATAGATTAATTTAAATTTCGGACCAAGAAAATCATATATCCCGGCTCTATTCGATGACCCCGACACAATGAACGAATTAGATTTAAAGAAAGATCATCAGAAAATGAAAAATTGGAGAAACCCAATCCAAGTGGGATGTGAAATACACCCCTCTCACACGCCCAATCTCCCAACGCCTAAGGAGAGAGAGAGAAAAAAAAAGAGAAAGAGAAAGAGAAGCCTAGACGCCATCTTCCTTCTCCATATGTATGGTGTCTTCCTCTTACTTAAGAGATATTGTGATTCATGTGAAAGCTTTTCATGTAGAAGCTTTCCTACATGGATATCTACCCATGGTTTAAATCTAAGGATAAAGTAAGGGATTCCTTTAAACTTAAATTAATTTAAGTTAATATGATTTATCTTGCATTTTACATGCTTTTATGTTATTATGATTCTCTCCCTGCAATTGTTTAATTTACCACCAACAATTATTTATCATTTGAGAATTATGGTATGATGTTAATTACGTATGATCTTTATGTGGGGTGATGGATACAATCATTGCCTTTGCCTTTACCAACTTTATTGAGTTAGCCCTTGCTACTCTCCTCTTTTGTTGAGTTAGTCATTGCTACTCTCTTCTTTTGTTGAGTTGGTCATTGTTACTCTTCTCTTTTGTTGAGTTGGCTTATTGCTACTCTTATCTTTTATTATGTTAGCCGTATGCTATTTCCCTTTTATGGCTTGGGCATGTGTCTTGAAATTCCAAAACTCCCATGATACAAATTATTTCTCTATCAATGCAAGTGATGTGTTAAAAGTATCACAACTAGTGATTCAAATATTTATCATGGACGTAATGTGTTACGGGTAGCGGCCCTCTTGGTTGGCATGTAATTTCGTAGGTTAGTTGGTGTGGTATATAATTGATGTAAGTAAATCATCATGTGTATTACATTACTTCTCAGGATTAGATGTCACAAATAATCGCTCCATAAACACATCGTGTTACGTAAATCCTTTAATCGCGTTGTTGTGTTGCCTTGAGATGTGCACATAAATCTACGTTAATGTTAGATACATCGGTGAATCTCCGTATTGTGAGAATGCGGGGCGAGTCGAATGTTTTCAACTACTTTCCACATTATGATAATGAACACTACGTATGATGAGTTGCACATACTTTGTTAAGCATGCATTCATATATATATTGGTTGCGCATACTTATATCCCACGTAGTAGTAGAGTACGAGGCATATCAGAACCCTTACATTACTTTTATGAATCTCTTGAATTATTGTTAATCAACCATCACTATGAATAAGCATTGATCATTTCCAACTGTACAAATGATGCAGGGGATGTACAGATTGAAGATCTAGAGGATCATTTCCCTATAGAAGATTATACTAAATGAATAAGAAGATAGTTTTATGATTTAGTTTTATATTTCCGTTGTAAACTCAATAATGTAATAAGCTCTCATTGAGAGGGCATTTGATAATTTGTTGAATTCTTTTACTCTAATGGAATGATAAATACTGTTGATTTACTCTCGTGAATGGTTACCATCGTGAATGTATCTGGATGTGTTCTAAATGGAAAAAAAAATAGTGTGATTTCAAAGCATCCAATTCATTCAATTATTAATACTTGATTTTCTCGGGCATGAGTATAAACTCTGACCATGAAAATTTGGGGTGTTACACTTAGCCTGCTCCATATGATTTGAAGAGTTTGAGTCATTTATTTCATATTGCGGTTTTGGGTTGGGGAGAGGTTGGGCCAGAAGGATCATTTTCTCCCCAACGAATTGTTCGTCTCAAGCCTTTATATGGCCTTTATAAGGTCTTGAAAGGCTTGCAGCATACCCTGATTAAAAAGCTCTTAATTTTGAATATGTTTTAAGACCGGATCCTCTCGAGGTTTCCTTTGATCTAAAAATTGGTTAAGGATCCCTTGAGGAGTAGCAATTTATCCGTTCTTCCAATTGAAATTTGGATGATTCCTCTAACTTGAGTTATATGTATTTGAGGTGGGTCCACTGAAAGGTTTTTGGTAGTTGTTTACGGCATTTGATTGCTTATTCAATATCTCTTGAAAAGCAGATATAGTTGGGCAATTTTCAGTTATATGTATGTTGCAAACACAAATACCACAAACAACTTCCTTAGCCTTGTCGGATTTGATAGGTATTGCCTTCTTAAGTTCCCTGACCTCGATTTTCCTTGTGAGATTGGCCATTAGCATTTATATCATCTCTTTTAAAATATATATATTCCGCCCATTTCCTTTAATATAGTAAGCTTAGAAGTGGTGTTAGGTCTTGGGAAAATATCCTATGATTACGTTGATTATGCGTTTTGAGCAAGTTTATCAAAGTAATTCCACACATCGTTGACATTCAATTAAAAAAAATGACTAAAATTGACAGTTGTATGATGGTTTCTTCGACGGCTAAAAACCGTCAACGAATAACAAAAAGCCGTTGGCAAAAGCAAGGGATAACCCCCAAACTCTTGAGAAAAAAAATAATAGAAATTTGTCTACCATCGATATATGATGTGGTCCACTTGGAGCTTCAATCGACCTCCTTTATGGGATCACGCCCTTAATTGAACTATCAAAATGGACATGCATCACGATGGGCCCATAGGCCGCTGCCAGGACTGTCCTCCGTTTGTGCCAAAAGAAAAAACAAGAAAAAAAGAGCGCGACATTTTTTTGTACCGTCGCGGGCTCTAAGCAGATTGGTTAGCGCTGCTGGGTTGATGCCAGCAAGTTTCGTATGCCCATCATAAAATGTGTTGTATCCAAGCAGTTCATCCATTTTTTGAGACCGCCTTAAGGATTGGGCCGAAAAATAAGACAAATCTAAACATCAAGATGACCACATTGCAAAAGGCAGTGGGGGGACTGAACGTCTATCATTGAAACCCTTTTGGGGTCACAAAAGTTATGGATCAATATAATATTTGTATTTCCTCTTCATCCCGGTCTTTGTGACCCTATGAACATATTGGATGGAAAATAAACGTTACGGTGGGCCTAGGATTGTATTAACGGTGAAAATCATTCTCTCACTGTTATTTATGGTGTGGTCCAGATGACCTTTGAATATGATTCATTTTTTGGCTCATGCTTTAAAATGATCTCGAAAAATGGATGAACGGTGTGGATATAATAAATACATCATATTGGGGCCACGTAACTTTGATCTCATTTGAACCATTCGTATAACTTGGAGGTCGAGGAGCGTCAGCGCTCGTCTTCGCACGACACGTACCCACACCGGCCAATCCGCTTCTGCGGGCTCAAGGTCTCTCTCTTTCACAGCTATAACAACTAAGAAACTCTCCTCTCCTCGTTCCTAACGTTCCAAATCGGAAAAAATCGCATTCTTTGTCTGGAATTTCTCTAGGGCTTCTTTCATTTCTGCGGTTCTGCTTCTTATCATCTTCGATCCATAAGGAGTTCGACAAGAAAGAAAGGATTTCCGCAATCCGTTATGAATTTGATGGATAGGGAAGGATTTTGAGGTATTTTATGGTTTATTCATCTTATTTTCTATTCAAGGGGTTGTTGTGGGATTCAAGATTGAAATCCATTGGGATTTTGGGATTTTCAGGAATTTTGGATTGATTTCTGGGATTACCGCTCTGATCCGTCAGGATTTGAGGGATTCTTAGGTTTTCTCTCACAGATCTAGTGAATTTCTGAATAGAAAGCTAGAGTTTATAGCTTTTTGTGAGGGTTTCGAGGAAAAGGGAAGGGATTTTGGCTTCCTTATGTTCGATCTGCAAGACAAAGGATTCTAGGGTTTCAATTTGAATGGGGAGGTTTTAAGTGAGTCGTGGCAGCAACTGTTTAACTAATGTAGTTCCTGATGTTCTCTTCTTTCTTTTTTTCATGATTTCTTCGTATCCATGTGCTGTTATTCTGTATCTAATGGCGTGTAGCAATGCTGTCAGCTTTTCTCTGTTCTGTTGATTTAGTGAAATGCTTCAGCTTCATTCAGTAGTCCTAACTTGGAGAAGTAAAAGGTAGGCTGGTTGTGTATGCACCAGAATTTTGATAGAAAAACCATCTCGGATTGTACTGGTAGGACAACTTAGCTTATGTATGCTAACTTGATCAAGATTTGATGGTGAAGACCAAAGACAAGCTTACATTGTGGCTCACTTGCACCAAGAACTAGACATGCCAATTGTATTTCGCCTTATCGTTAATTACTGGCCTATTAAATCTTGGAGCAGCTTCTCGATGGTCCTTTGCCTCCTTATACGGTGGTGTTTAAACAATTGCTAGAACTAAGTATGTAGTTGTGTGGCAAATTTGATCTGTTTACTTTGAATACTTTGAAAATCAATTGATCTAATGTCAAGAAAAAATGCAAATGATTAGAGAGACTGTTGTTTGCAATTCATGTCCCGAAGCGTGGGCTTGTGTTGGCATGTATACCACCATTACCATGGCTTCTGCCAGTGAGGCAATGGGCATACCGCTTCCCTACATGTAGGAATTATGTCTTAGCTGAATATTGAAGCATTGGCACATGCAAACAGCATTAATATAAACTGACAAGCAACATTGCTCTCTGCAATTTTCAAAGTTTATTTGAGATTCGATCTGTCAATGTCATGTGATATCTTCCTTCTCTAATATTTTTCCATATATTGAAAAGCTCCTCAACACCAGCAAAGGACCCATTGTTTGGCTGGGAAATACCTTTTGTAGTTACTAAAACTAGACCATGATGGTGATTGTTATGGCCCTTGATGGGTCTACCAATGTTGTGTTGCATTTGGTTTCCATTGCTAGGTGAGGATACATTACAATTGTTCCATTTATTTTTACACAAAAACATATGTTTTGTGGCAATTTTTACTGGTTTCACCGACTCTTGATGACTTTCAAAAGGTTTGATAAATATAAGTGCTTGATATGTTTATTCATCTCCATCTTGAGTATTTATAAATTGCTTTCTATTGTGATAACTGTAGCTCTCTCTCTCTCTCTCTCTCTCATCTTTATATATATATATATATATATATATATATATATATATATATATATATATATATATATATATCGATGTTGCAATGCTATGGTTGGGACACACCTCTTGGTTAGCTAAGCCACTGAGCTGGTGGGCCTATCATGGGATTGGTCATGTTCTAATAGCTTGCTTATCAGATGATCCTAGTCATGCAATGAAAATGCCCAATTATAACAATGTCTTTTGAGACTTTGTTTTTGTTTAGCTTGAAATTGTGGTGTGGATTCCATTAAATTGCCTTTTTAGACAAATCTAGGGTCTTGAATGTGAGATATATTTTTCCTTGCCCCTTGCTGTCTTTTTCTAAGCATCTCTTTCAAGTTGTATGTGCTTTTATGCCCATTCCATCTGTTCCACTTTTTGGTACTCTAAATGGTTCTGTTTTCAACCCAAGGCTTGAATTTAAGAAAGAAAAAAAAGAACAAAGCTGACGATTGTGTATGATTGATATTGGACTGAATTTTCTCAATCCAATTTGCTTGTGCATCCAAATGTGGCTGAATCATGATTAATAATTTGGAAGCATGTTATCTTATTGCTCGTATTGTTGTGCCTGAATGGATCTACTTTCATTTGTGACTGTCATGCATTCTTTTATTAGTTTTGCAAGTTAACATAAATTTAACTCTAATCAATGCCTATACAACATGTTAGGTGCCATGCTCTGAAAATCATTTGATCTATAGTTTGGACCCTGAATGTGTCTGATACATACAATATATTAGGTGCCATGCTCAGGATTCTCTCGTATTCTAATATTTTCATTTGCATTTCTTTTATGATTTCTCCATTTCGTTTGCATCTTTAGGATTCTCTCGTCCTTTCAATTGTTTCTTGGTGGGTATGCTGGCAATGGGATGAAATTTAGACCTGCGTCAAATCAACTCAATTTTGGCGGTCTGCAAACCAAGTCAACCCTAAAACACATGTATTCATCCTGGTGTGAGTTGTAATGGTTTTGGTATTTGGGCAAGTTGCACTCTGAAACTGAGTTTCGATTCGTTGATGCTGGCATTCAATCCGTGACAATAAAACTTGTAGCGTTTTGCTAGTTTCATTCAACTTTGCTTCTTTCTGCATAGGAAAACAACTTTGTACAGAGAGTTGGACATTAAAAAGAAGAGAGTTAACCAGCTGGAAAAGCTGTATATGGACATGACCTTGCAGAAGGAACTACAGGTGTTTAAATCTTAAAATTCATCCTCTTCCCTTTTTCCTAGGGACATAGCTCAGGCGGGATGGGTTGGATTGAGGGTCAACCCCAACCTGAAGGGGATTGAACTTGCAAACCTGACTCGCCCCGAATTCCAACCTGAATCCAAGCCAATGTCCTCTATTCTTGACCTAACCCGACATCAACCCAACCCAAACATGTGATTATTCCCCAACCTGACCTAACCTGACACAAATTTGCTCAACCTGAACCCAACCTGATGATAACCTTGACAACCCGACCCAAACTCGGTTGCTTCAATCAGATCTGGGTTGACCTGAACCTGAGTTGGAGCCTTACTTCTACCTCTTTTCTTATTTCATTGGTAATTTCCTGGATGGCTATTATCATGTAGTAATTGCATAGCATGTATTTATTGAAAACACAAAAAGGGTCAGAAGCGGAAGCTCCGTGAACACAAACTTGCATGCCTGACTACCTGACCCATCTACAAATGGCGTACAGAACGGAAGCGGTGATCGGGTATGGACATGTTTTTCTGAGTGCAAGTTCCAGAGAGCTGTTTTTATACATTTGGAGAATTTGAAAACTGATAGATGCAGCAAGAAAAATCTGGCTGAATTGAAGAATGTGCTAAAACTGCATGCAGAATTCTGCTCTAGGTACTTGCCATTCTTTTGGGATTTCCATGTAATTCCAAAAATTACATGTGTATCAATCTTTTGGACTTTCCAAGTAATTCTAAAAATTACGTGTATGATTATGGAAGAAACTTGAACAGATGAGTTTTTTATGGCAGGAAATTTTTTGGGTCTTTATTGAAAATTACATGGTCTTTATTCATACTAAGGGAGTAAGGCCAAATTGCAATGTCGATACTCTAGGTGTTCATGCTCATCCTGAATACTAAGGTAACTGCAATTTAATCATTTGCTTTTGGTTCATTTGTTTATCAAAGACGGCCTTACTCAGTTGGTTAAACACTTCTTAAACCTTTGATATTCCATGCAAGTGTATGATAAATCTAGACTAGATGTTGCTACTTAATGCAAATGTTTTATTTCAAAATCTTGAAACTTGAATCAGTACTATAGCACTCTCTAGATGATATTTGTTCCCAAATATATTTACTTTCATGCCTATGTTCCTAGAATTGAGCATTTCTTCTATTGGAGAATACTCGTGTTGCTGGTGCTTAGTAGGCTTATATTCAGTTAGAGATGGGACTAAATTGTTTTGAACCTCTATGTATTCTAATCTCAATGATATGTTCATTTTCATTAAACGTGCTCTAGCAGGAAGAACAAGTGTCCATCTGAATAGAATTAACAGCTATGAAACCCTCTGTTCGAAAAAGACACTCAAATTGAGGTGGGGGCACATGAAACCCTCAGTTTAAAAAAGAAAATTGGATCCTTGTTATCTTCTACTCTAGTAAGAAGAACAAGTGTCCATCTGAATGGTTATGCTTATGAGTTGTAACGCGTCCTTGTATACCTATATTCCAAGAATTTGGGCTTAGAGGAACACCATTCCCTATCCTTGCACATTATCATCATTAACATCTAAGGCCATATACCAAATAAATGTTTCAAGCTACATGAATCAGGTTACGCCATTCTACTCTACCACATACCATATCCTTAGTTAAATTGTGAGTCCTCAAGTCTCGATTATTGCTACAAATAGCTTTAGATCAAGATCTAAATTAATGACAGTTTTTGTTTTATTTGTTGTATTTGATTTTTTTTAAAAGTTTATTGATTTGATTTTATCTTCTCTCGTCATTGATTTCTGGTAATTCATTGAGAATTCAGAGGTTTGCTGGCTGGTTTCGAAGTTTCGGATTCAACTACAGTAATCATTTCAGGTAGTTTAATCTAAATTGCCTAAAGTTTATTTCTTGATCAAACTTTGGCTTATACGTTAGTTTGAATGTAATTATTATCTTCACTAAGAATGTGAGAATTAGCTTATAGCTTGAAAGATTTACCTCATGATTTGTAAGAATTGAGATATATATATATATATATATATATATATATATATATATATATATATATATATATATATATATATTGTTAGCATAGATTTTAATTATTGTATCAATGTTCTTAAGATTGCTTTTAGATGGAGTTGTCATAATCCGTCATGGTCATGTGGCAATCTGGGATTGGGTCATATATAATCAATTTTTTATGGAAATACAAATTTTACATGTTTGGGATTTGGATGATAGATTTGATTTTGATTTCTTCCTTTTCTTTCTTGTGTAAACTTATCTTTTCAAATAGGTTGGTTTGGGGCTTTGGAGAAATAGGTATAGCTAGTTTTGAATGTGTACATTGATTAGCCAGTTCATTTTATTTTTTATTTTTTTCAAATTTAATGAGAAACGCCTGCCATTAGAAATGCCAATAGTTTTGGCCGTCGAAAAAGACGACGGTCTTAGCCGTTGAAAACGCCAACAAATTTTAACCGTCAGCAAGCAACGCCGATGCCCCCTTTCCTGACAGCCAGTCCGATGGCTAAAAGTTGTTGAGGAAGGTCAATGCCGATGGTTTTTAGCCGTTGGCGTTGTCTTGTTTTTTGGTAGTGATTCTTGTTCATGAATTCCCCATTACACATCATCTTGACCAATTGACGCATAGGAGATGTCAGTCCATTGTAAAAGAAATTTGTTATGCGCCACATTTTAAATCCATATTGTGGGCATGAACTGACAAGATCCTTGAACCGTTCCAACATTGGAAGAAAATCTCATATTCCTTTTAGGCGAAGTTCATGATTCACTTATGGTGTTCATCTTATGGTATGGAAAGAATTTCTTTATGAACTCTCTTGTCATGTCGTTCCATACGCCAATGGATTGTGGTCATTGTGGTCAGAGTTTAAACTTGATCGTGTCCTTGGACACAAAGGTGTAGAGTGGCTATTATCTCATCTAACTCTTTCATGTGTAGATATAGATTTTTAGATTCAAGTCCATGGAACTCCGGAAGGAGTTGGGATCACTCATGGCTTAATATCCATATTTCCTACATTTTCTAGAAAAATCATATAGGAAGGTGTGCTCACCCTCGCCGGTTGTAAATAATCTCATAGATTACGAGGCGGGGGTGCATGGTGCACCTCATTCTCATCCTGGGCTTCCTCAACTGGGTGTTGAGGTTGATACAATCATCACTTATATTAACTCAGAGGATCTCAAGTGGTGTTTAATCCAGTGATGGATAGACAACCCTTCGACTAATCTGCCTTCACTTAGAAGACGTAGAATGTTATCACGAACCTACTTGGGCATGAAACACTATCAGCCCTCAAATTCTAAACAATTAAAACTTAAGAAAAACAGAACTAAAACTAAACTAAATCAATTTAGAATTATGAAACTAGAGAGTAGTTAGAATGAAGTTACCGATTATTAGAGCTCCTATGTTAAGATAAAGTCCTACAAAACAAAATAAGTTAGTTCTTGAAATAAATTCTCAAAACCTAATCTAAGAACACAAAAGAAGAACTAATCATAATCCTAAACTAATTATTCTCAGAAAAATGCAACTGTAGTCCTTGGTAATGGCGCCAAAAACTTGTTCACAATCCCAAGTGCAGGGTTGCGATGTAGTAATAACTCGGTGAGACTGATGTTGAATCCATAGGGACTAAACTTATACGTATTCTGAAAATAACTAGAAGTAGCATTAGAATCAGAATCAGAAACTAATCTAAAATTTGGAATAGTTGGAGTAAGTGTGAATGATATTAAGTTAAACTATCAATTAAAAGGTGGGAACTAGAGTACCAAGGATCCACTTGTAGTTATTAAGATGCTACCTTGATTCAAGTAATACAACTGGAATTGGAGTCATATCCTATCCAGTGGAAGATAAACTATTCAAGCATAATCTGAACTTTCATTAAGATAGTTCACACATGATGTAACGTCCTGGATATTCACTGTTTTGGATATCCAAAAATCCTTAATTTTTTTTATTTTTTTTAATTTTATATAATTAACTTATATTATCACTTACTGACCGTTAGCAATCAATGTTAGTTTATACACGGTTGGTACCAATAAAGAACCACACAAGTCCGATTAATCAATCGTAGGAAGCCAACGAATTCGCCTGATCACTTAAACACCGAGTTTAGTCACATGATTTGCTCGCACAGATCCTAAATCTAACCGACCTACCACTAATTAATCAAGACAATCGTAACTAAATTAAAAGATCTACTCGAAGCCGAGTCAGATAAGGCCCAGATCTTGACTAATGGACCAAATCAACCCCGCTACTCTTTTAGCCTAAAACTGACGGTTTAGAGTAATCATAACCAAATCTCCACTTTCACTAATTATAAATAGGTCACACTATGAACATAGTTAATTCAAACCCTAATAATTGCCCATGAGAAATTTTAATACGTAATTCATTCAAAAAATGCTCCGATTTTCTGAACAAGCTCTAGATCGCTCGTTAGTGAGCTACTAGTTCCGAAACCATAGAATAATGTCCGTCTCACTGGGCTTGACGCCCATCGCAGGTGGTGAACCAAGAAAGTGCCTAGAACGACTTAACTTGGGCCGAAAGCTAAGTGCTTGCAATGCGCGAATCTCCTAGGCCGAAATCTGAAACTCAAGTGAAATAGACTTTTCGCTCTTTTGTGAAGTTGTGACTTTTCGACCGTTAGATCACAACCAAACTCTAGGCATGAGTTAATGATATTTCTCTGCTCATATCCGTATAGCCGCGACCCCGATCGACCATCGGTGACCGTTAAACAGACTTCTAATTATATCCGTTGATTGACGCATCCAAATGGCGGGCCGATTATATCCATACATAGATCATCATTAGAGCTAACTATCCTACGGTGTATATCAATATGTACACCCCATAGCGGGCCCTAGAGGTTAGAAAAATCCTCTCATAGGGTTACTATAGTAAAAATCCAGCCCTTAGGGCCATTTACACAAAATCTAGCACTATATAAGGGCTTCATTTGGGCACCTCATCTCTCCATACGAATTTGCCTTTTCTAAAGGAGAGAAAAAGAGAGAAAAAGAGAAAGAAGAAGAAGAAGAGTGGGAGTAGGAGAGAGGTTTTGGTGCTTCCTTTCATCGATCTCCTCCAACTAAGGCCCTAGCCTCGATTATTTTCCTCTACTGAATCCACCCTACTTGAGATTGGGAGGTAAGAAACAAATCCTACTTCCTAACCTAGGTTTTTTAAAATGAATTGCATAAATCTCATGTAGTTCTTGGTGTTTGTATAGGAATTTGTGATTTTCCCAAATCCTTAACCCTAAGAGCTTAAAATCGGATATTCTTTTTAAGGTGCGGACCATCATTTCTAGGTTTCCATTTATTGACCCGAGGGTCTCGGTTAATGATTAAATGCTTGTAGAAGAATTTGTGCATGTTAATATGTTGACATTTTGATTTTTTTTTTTTAATATATATATATAATATATGTTATTGGTTACATATGGATGCTTACATGTTTGATAAAATGTCTAGGTGATTGAACATGTTGTTTTATGGATGCTCATATGCTTGATTCAACGCCCAACTGAATGTGTTATTTTATCGATGCTTACATATTCGATAAAATGCCTAAGTAGATGTGTTGTTCCATTGATGCTTACATGTTCGATGAAATACATAGGTCGTTGCGTAGTAGTATGTATGCTATAAATTGCATGATGTAGTGTTTGGTTCACGATGATGCTTAAGATTCCTACGATGTTGGGTCAGTCGGTAAATCGCCCAAATTAACGGGTGGCCCAAGTTACGGCTGCCACCCTAGGCTTATTCGATCGACCCGAGTTGAACACGGACGACCGACAGTAGCTGGACTACATGGGCTGCTTGCACCCAATGCCGGTTGTGTCGTGGTTCTCCAAGGTCAATCAAATTAGTCCACTAGCTGACTGATCGTGTATGTTCACAATGTATGACACGACTAAATGGAATCTAGGATACCTCGTTCCCGATGGATGTGTCCATTCATAACTGTTAGTACATTACGATCCCACTAAGATTCATGAACTGGGCATGGTGGTATGGGACACCGTGTCCGAGCTGTCGGCCTACGCTGGGGTGATGAGCCTCCCTATAGTGACTAGTGAGCAACTAAGACTCGTGAGCCGGGCATGGTGGTATGGGACACCGTGTCCGAGTTGTCGGCCTATGCTGGGGTGACGAGCCTCCCCATAGTGACCAGTGAGCATTGATGGAGGTGATATACCATTGTTCGAACGACCTTCATTAAATTACCCGGCCGATGTTTGCGTGCTAGAGCACTGTTCGAACGACCCGGGTGTGAATGGAATTGGGTGACGAGCCCTTTGCATTTATGTATTTTTTAATTTTATGTGACAAGCCGGCACCTCGGAACCGAGTGATCATATTTGGTTTGGGTGACGATCCATATCGGGTTGATCATCATACATTTAAGTATTATACCGTATCTTTGAAATTACTGATTTGTGATATAAACGAGTGATACCTAAATTTAGATCAAGGGACACTGGTCAGGAGCTACTACGTGCGGCAACGAACTACGTGATCTGGATAAGGATTCGTGATATAACATCGGTATCTTAGCTTTGCCAATATGCTGGATGAATTGAACTTAATAATTATTCGGCTAACATGATCATTCACCGCATTGCATTAGCTTAGAATGTGGCAAAGAGCCATGGTTGTCACGTGATAAGGAAGTGTTGTCATTTGCAAAACAGGTGGTTGGATTCACGTATGAGGGAGTGTTATTTGAAAAGGACATGCATCATGTCATATCTTCATATGCACATTTAACAAGAGTATTTAAGAAATGTTTGATTTCTTGTTTTATCATTACTTGCGTTGATTGAGTTGATAACATGTGTAACTTATAACTAATGGAACCACTGAGTTAACTACTCACTCCCACTTGGGATGGTGTTTTAAAATACCAACCAGGTATATCATTGATGCAGGTACTAGTGAAACCTCAAACAGGTAGGCTTATATCGGGTTGTGCCAACGCCATCATGTTTTGGAGAATTGAGAGAAAACTGAAAGCTTTACACTTTAATAATCTTGGGTATGTATATTGTGGCTTGTATAATCCCATTTTGGGCGATCATCACAATTGAAATTGTATCTTTAAGCCTCATGTTTCTTAATCTATTGTCGTCTCTACTTCGCTTTGCATCGGCTAAATCGAATTGTGCTACTTTGATTATCTGTGTGTGAAATGAATTTGAATCTGAATAAGGACACACTTGTGTTTTCATTTGGTTAACACTTGGGAACTCGGGATCGGAGTCTATGTAATCGGGTGTCGATTTTCGGGGCGTTACACATGAAGACTCATTTCATTGATTGGAAGGGATTCCATCATCCTACCATGCCCAGGAGACAATGGTGAACAACGAGATTTACCAATCTCCACAATTCCAAATAGATTAAGAAGATATCAAAAGCCTCCATAGAATTTACTATAATTGGAGTCATAATAAATCATAGGAAACTAGAAATATTCCTCAAATTAAACTAGAACTCAATGATTGACATAAATAAGAATCAAAGCAAAATAATCATCCCAACACGCTACAAGCTTCACCGGTTAGTCCTAGCTAAGAGGTTTAGTTCACCATAGACATGATTGAAACTAAATTTCTTAAATAAAACATGAAAAATAAACTAGGGAAAAAGAAAAACTCTTGGGAGGTTGCTCCACCCTTTAGCTCTGCTCCTTGTAATCTAATTTATGTTTAGAACTTCTCAAAGAACCCATATTTATAGCCTTTGTCTGATCGACTTTGAAAACCGCTTCAAATTTACGCAACAGATTTATAGTCTTTGTTTGACTGACTTTGAAAACCGCTTCAAATTTATGCAACAGATTTACGCTTCAGTCGAACTGAAGTCGAGTTCAAGTAGTGATCGGATTCTGATTCAGCAGTTGCTTGATTTCGGTCAGACTGGACTTGGGTTCGGTCAGACCGAACTTAAGTTTCGGTCGGACCGAATTATCTTTCGGCCGGATCGAATTAACTCCTTTCACGATGGAGCTTTTTGTGCACTTCTGGTTGTACCGAATCCTTCATTCGATCAGATCGAACTTGGTTTTGGTTAAACCAAATTGGCCCTGAATTTCATTATTGGTTGCTGGATTGTTTTGTACGATTTAAATCGGACCGAACTGGTTGTTTTTTGGCTGTAAGCTTTGTAATCTTCTCCAGTCTTTTCTTTATCCTTTGTACTTAGTTTCCTTGGATCTTAAGGTCTTAAAATCTTCAATCTTGATCTCCTAAGATCCACTCATTGCTTTGGTGATTCTTGAGCATCAAATCCATGCTTTTGACATTATTTTCAATCTAAGTTCTCAGATTCACCTTACAATACAAACATGTATAAAATATATTAATTAAGCATTATCATTTATAAAACCAAGATATAAACAGGAGGAAATATGCAATATTTGACACTCAACACAAATCCATGTTTTTAGTATCATTTTCATGTTAAGCTCTCAAAATCACATCGTATGACAAAACCTGTATAAATAGATTGATTAAGCATTATCATGTTCATGAAAACCAAGGTACAACTAAAGGATGCAATATTTCACGCTCAGCTCTAAAATTTGCAGCTATCTCATAGCATAATGGGTTGTGTAAAGAATCATGTTATGTGTCATCCGGTCTGTGGACTCACAATACAGTTGCGCGATCGCGCAACAAGTATAGAAAGGATTTTTGCATATAGAAAGGATCGATCTCTAGTTTGATATCGTAAACAAAAATCAAAGGAGGATCAAGGGGGCATCTATTGGAGCACAAGAAAGAATGAAATTTGAATAAATTTGCTTTGTGTGACCGCGTAATAGAGATGGGTAGCACTGTCGCACAACTGAAGATGAATTGCCGGTATAACTGGCAAAGAGAAAATATGTCTGGCTTGCACAAAAGCCTATTGTGCGACCGTGTAATAGGGATATGTTGTGTGACTACGCAACATCATTTTGTTGCATGGATTGGATAGCTCACACGTGTGAAGGCCTATAAATACTCGTTCTCCCTCTCAATTGAGGGACACTAGAGAGAAAGGAGCATTAGAGAGATCAAGGAAACATTCAAGAGCTTTTAGAGTTAAGAGTTACAGTAGTCAGCTATCCCGTAGGACGTACCATGAGAGAAAGGAAGGGGGAAGATGCGAGGAGCAGAAGGCTGGCCTATCGTGCGACCGCGCAATAGGACTTGCGCGTCCATGTAACATGGGTACTCGATAGCCCATATGTTATGCGAATTTGCAATTCACCGGGGATTCATTCTCCCATGTGCATGTCCTATGCATACCGATGCGAAGCAAGGGTTTCAAACCCCTACAATTCTTTTCTCATTACGACGAATGCTATGCAAGCCTAAATGTTGCCGAAATTATTAATTAATGAGTTTCAATTACACTAATCAAGTATATATATATATATAATATCAAGGACAATGTGAGGGATATAATAATAATTCAGATTAATGAAATAAAATGATTATTATTATTCTTTAGTCTTTCTTTCATTATTATTGAATATGGATATTCCAATCTCTAGCATATGTTTCTGATCAAAACACTACCTTACTATATAGTTAACAGCTCCTTAAGTTCACCCCAGGTCTAGACATCTCAATCTCTCTAGGTGGTAACTTAAGCGGAGTATCAGTATATAGTTCTTTCCATTGTTTCATTTTCATACATTGTATTTTACATTGTTGTCTTTTTCTTCATTCCTATTATGTCACGCTCCAAACTTGAAAACTGGGCTCATAGAATTCCCGATTGCCGAATCCGATGCTGACAAGGAGGATTTTCAATGTGTGTGTGTGTGTGTGTGTGTGTGTGTGTGTGTGTGTGTATATAAGTAATGGAGCATAACCAAGTCACAAAACAACATTACCACATCCATTATATCAGAAATTTTAAGTATAATGCGGAAAGGGAAATACAAATATGGATATCGGAACTCCAAAATCTCAGTTACACGCTCGTGCTTCAGTGTTGCTACAATCCAATGTCACCTACACGCAACGGTCGTGCATAAGCTTATGAAAAGGTTAGAGGGTGGTATACGTATGTGCGTAAGACAAGTGCCAAGTATGCAATATCAGAGTAATGCGGAAATATGCTGGTAAATACATGAATACTATCAGCCGTACTAAGGCTATGCAATGCAAGGCATGAATGTTATCGGTCATATCAAGGTCATGCGATGCGAGACATACGTAGCCAAATGTCATATGCGAGATGCAACACAAGCATGTCGGTCCTCATCAAGTACACATATCAGTATAGTTCCCCTCTGGGATATCACCGGGGTCTAGTACACTCCACACTGACTGCTGCCTCCTTAGCTGCATAGATCAGCGAGTGGAAGAGACAACACTATTCACTTGACCAGTAGTCTGCCAACACTTACCCGGCTCGTTGATAGCGGACCCATTTGCGAGTTGGTCAAACTTAGCCTAGCTTACAGCCCCTCACTCAGGTGGATAAGGCCACACTCCCTTTTAACCGACCATGGTACAGTGGGAGACGCGACCTACTGGTATTCAGCACTCGTGTGCTCATGTATCTACTCAGTCTAGACGTTGGAGCATCTCCTTGTACCAAAAAGGTTCTGGGACTTTCACCCAAGGACATCCTATGTGCCCACATTGCTAGAGCCAATATTTTCGGTATCCAATCCGGTCATCCACGATGTGCGTGTGGAGGTCACGACCTTGATTTCGCTAGGGCATATAGTAATCATGTTACACAAATGCGAGATGCATGAATCACACTGTCCAGTCATGCAGCAATCCTGCGTATACTGCGCGCTCATGTGGGCAATTCCTATCAGTGAGTCTCATAAACAATTTGCCTAAAGGCATATGCTATGATCAGTCACTCCTCATATGAAGCATACATATGATGCGTATGGGCATGAATCGTGGGGTTATACCAAGTATGTTATATGGTGATAAACTATCTTCATAACGAAGATGAGCTTAGACGGCCTACACACAATGAGTATGGGCCTAACAATGGGCCCTAGGGAGAGTTACAATGCAGACATTTAACCATCATTGCTCTTACAATGTGGACGTCAAATTATTATTGCTCCCAGGCATGGCTTGCCATAAACATCATTATATACATCATGGTAGAATCACACATAGCAATGAACCTCATATTCATCACATTCGGCCCCACACAAAGGCCTCACATACGTCTCATTGGGCCTCACTCATGGTCCTTATATACATCACATTGGGCCTCAACCCATGGGCCTCAAATACATCACAATGGGCCTCATATACATCAAGTGGGACACATCACATGAGCCGCACCAATGGGCCTCATATACATCAAGTGGGCCGCATCCATGGGCCACACCAATGGGCCGCATATACATCAAGTGGGCCGCACCAATGGGCCTCATATACATCAAATGGGCCGCACCAATGGGCCTCATATACATCAAATGGGCCGCATTAATGGGCCGCACCAATGGGCCTCATATACATCAAATGGGCCGCATTAATGGGCCGCACCAATGGGCCTCACCAATGGGCCTCATATACATTAAGTGGCCGCACCAATTGGCCTCATATACATCAAGATGGGACACAACAATGGGTCGCACCATCTACACCATTCATCTATTTTAGAGCATTATCCGAAAATGAATCACATCGGAAGATCATCTGGACCATATCACAAATAATAGTGCAGATAATGATTTCCACCCTTAAAATTACCAAGGCTCACCATAACGGTTATTTTCCATCCAATCTGTTCATACGGTCACAAAGACCTGGATCAAGAGGAAAAACAAATATCATATTAATCAAGAACTTCTGCGATCCCTAAAGGATTTCAATGGTAGGCATTCAACTCTCCACCGTTTTCTGCAGTGCGGTCCACTTGATAGATCTGCCTCATTTTTAGTCTCAGGCCTTGAGACGAGCTTGCCAATTGGATGGATGGTTTAGATATAATACATGCCTCATGATTAGGACCCATAGAATTGCTGATATACATACAGTAGGTATGCAGCACGTGGGTCCCCACCGTCCAGATGGACGGCTGGGATATAATACATACAACATGGTGGCCCATGACCACGTCTAGATCGCTGGACGATCTAAATGAAATAGATGGACAACGTTGATGAAACACATATATCACGGTGGGGTCCACCCTCCCTACTGGACGGTGCTGGACTCCACACATGTGGGTCCCATCGTCCAGCCAGGTGGACGATGTAGATACAACACATACAAGGTAGGTCCCACCTGTCTAGGATGATGGACGGTGTGGATAAGACCCTTACGTCACGGTGGGGTCCACTTGCTGGCTGCAATACAACAATTATATATCTGGTGTGAGACGCACCAGCCAATCTGCTTTCAATCTAGGTGGGCCGCTCATGGGGCCCACCATCATATATAATATATTATATAATAATAATATTATTATTTTTTTAAAAAAATAGGCCAGCGTCTAGTCTAGGCCCTAGATGGCTTGGATAGCGTGGTTGGTCCATGGATGGACGGGTTGGATGCGTCATGCATCAAGGTGGGGTCCACGTCATTGTGGCCCACCCGATGAATCAAGTTGATATTTGTGTTTCCCCATCATCTAGACCTTCCAAAAGGGGCAGCAAGGTGGCTACAATGTGGGCCCTGGTTGGGTCCACTTGGTGCTCAATATGGATGAAATACATACCTCATAAGCGGGCCATAAAATTAGAGAGAGAGAGAGAGACGCGTGTCACGCATCAAACTTGGAAACCGAGCTCACAGAATTCCCAATTGCTGAATCCGCTGTCGACAGCCTCCGTAGTACCCCGTTCTCGGCTTCCGGCACCCATATGTCAGATTCCAATCCTAGGATCATACAAGAAGGATTTTCAATATAATTTTTTTTTTGTAATAGAGCATAACTACAAGCATAACCAAGTCAAAAAACAACATCACCACATATCCACTATATCAAAAACTTTAAGTACAATGTGGAAAGGGAAATATAAGATGATTAAAAGAACTCTAAAATAATTTGCTACGCGCTCTTGCCTCAGCGCTGCTGCGATCCAACGTCACCTAAACGCAACGGTCGTGCATAGGCTTACAAAAAGTTTAGAGGGTGGTGTAAGTATGTGCGCAAGGCAAGTGTCAAGTATGAAATATCAGAGTAATGTGAAAATTTGCTGGTAAGTCTATGAATACTATCAGTCGTACCAAGGCTATGCGATGCAAGGCATGAATGCTATCGGCCATACTAAGGCCATGCGATGCGAGGCATGAATGCTGTCGGCCATACCGAGGCCATGCGATGCGAGGTATGAATGCTGTCAGCCATATCGAGGCCATGCGATGCGAGGCCTACGTAGCCAAATGTTATATGCGATATGCAACGCAAGCATGCCGGTTCTCATTTGAATTCACATGGCAATACAACTCATCTCTAGAGTATCATTAGGGTCTAGTACACTCTACGCTAACCGCCACCTCCCTAGCTGCATAGCCCAGCGAGTGGAAAAGACCACACTATCCGCCTGACCAGTAGTCTGCTAATATCTACCCGGCTCGTCGATAGCGGACCCATTTATGAGTTGGTCAAACTCAGCCTAGCTTACAACCCCTCACTCGGGCGGATAAGGCCACACCACCTTTCAACCGACCACTACACAGTGGGAGATGCGGCCTACTGGTATTCGACACTTGTGCGCTTGTGTATCCACTTGGTCTAGACGTTTGATCATCTCCTGGTGCCAAAAAAGTTCTGAGACTTTCACCCAAGGACATCCTATGTACCTTTCCAGTATAGTTCCCCTCGGTCAGAAACGATCTAAACTAGAACGCCGTGCAGTCTCACAATCTCATCGATGAATAACCTCGCAAGCTGATCCAAAGTCCAGGTTGCACAAATCGCAAGAAAATGCGCCGACTTCATCAGACGATCAACGACAACCAGATGGCGTCGTGACTATGTTGAGTCCTCAACAAACCTATGATAAAATCGGTGTATACGTGCTCCCACTTCCACAATGGGACGCTCAACGACTGCAAGGGGCTAGGGGGTCTCTGATGATTGGCCTTGACACGCTGGCATGTGTAGCACTCGGCTACAAAACTAGCTATCTGGTGCTTCATCCTTGCCCAAAAGTACTGACGCCTCATATCGCGATACATCTTCATCGAGCCAGGGTGGATAGAGAACCGCAATCGATGTGCCTCGAGCATAAGATCTCTGCGCAACTCAAGAATATCTGGGACACATAATCAGCCTCTGAAGCGAAGTCTACCATCAGAACTAATCTGCCAATCTGACTAACTCTCAGATGCTGCCTTTGCTGATAACTCTGCATTGACTCATTTGTCTGCTAAGCCTCGATCACTCTTGCAACAAGAGGGTTGAATCGACAGGCTCGATAACTGCACAATAGAAGACTGTAAGTCGATCTCAAAGTTGAATGATGACACATCCTCAAGCATCTTCCACTCTTAAATCATCTTGTGTGCTACCAGGCCTCATAGCTGATAGCTGAGGGCATCTTCTACCACCTTCGCCTTGTCCGGGTGGTACTGAAGATCAAAATCATAGTCCTTCAGGAGCTTCATCCAACGCCTCTGTCTCATGTTCAGCTCGGACTGAGAGAATAGATACTTGAAGCTCTTGTAGTCTGAGAAGAGCTCGAACCTTACCCTATAGAGATAGTGCCTCCACACCTTCAGCGCGAAGACAATTGCTGCCAACTCCAAATTGTGCGTGGGGTAATTCAGCTCATGGACCTTGAGCTGGCGAGACACATAAGCCACTGGCTTCCCGTACCGCATCAGGACAACACTCAAGCCAACTTGCAAGGCATCGGTAAATACAACAAATCCATCACTCCCAGAAGGAAGAGTGAGGACAAGACCGGACGTGAGGCAGTCCTTCAGCTCTATAAATGCTTGCTCACATGCATCGCTCCAAACAAACTCGGTGCCCTTCCGGGTCAACCTGGTCAATGAGGCTGCAATACGAGAAAATCCCTCAATGAAACATCACTAGCAGCCCACCAAACCAAGGAAACTGCAAATCTCGAACGCGTTCGTGGGTTTGCTGCACTGACGCATGACATTAATCTTCGAGGGGTCCACTGCGACGCTCTACCTCGTCACCACATGACCAAGGAACTTCTCCTCTTCCTACCAGAACTCGTACTTCTCCAGCTTCGCGTAAAGCTGGTGTGCGCGGAGGGTCTGCAAAGTAATTTCCAGATGCAGCTCATGTTCCTCACAGGTCCTCGAATATATCAGAATATCATCGATGAACACTACAACAAACTGATCGAGATATGGACGGAATACCTCGTTCATCAACTGCATGAATACCACGGGCACATTGGTCAGTCTAAAGGACATGACCTGAAAATCAAAATGACCATAGCGCGTCCTGAATGCTGTCTTCGGGATATCTTACTCACAGACCCGAATCTAATGATAACCGGAACGTAGATCAATCTTCGAAAAGAACTGTGCACCCTGCAGCTGATTAAACAAATCATCGATCCTCGGGAGTGGATATCTGTTCTTAATCGTGAGCTTGTTGAGCTCGCGGTAATCCACGCAAAGCATCAACGAGCCATCCTTCTTCTTCATGAAGAGTACTGACGCTCTCCACAACGAACTGCTCGTACGGATAAAGCCTAACTTGCGTAACTCGTCCAACTGCTTCTGCAGTTTCCGCTACTCCAACAATGTCATATGATACGGGGTCTTCAAAATAAGCACGGTACTAGGCACGAGATCAGTCTGGAACTCGGTATGCCGACAAGGTGGTAACCCCGGAATCTACCAGAACACATTCGAAAAACTACAAACGATCGGCATCTGGTCGATACTCAAAACAACTGACTCCTCA
This sequence comes from Magnolia changhungtana, assembly GCA_030180095.1. Lineage (NCBI taxonomy): Eukaryota > Viridiplantae > Streptophyta > Magnoliopsida > Magnoliales > Magnoliaceae > Magnolia > Magnolia changhungtana. The sequence continues at coordinate 255,605 of JASAUF010000064.1, read as the reverse complement.
ACGACACACGACAATAGGCAGGAAAGCTGCTCTCCTCTGGGCTCGGCAACAAACTAAAACTGCAGCATGCCGGGTATAAAAAACGTGACTGTCATGGAGCAGTCCAATATAACGTGATACTCGACGAGCCAATCCATACCCAGGATGACATCAAACTCGGATATCGGCAATGCAAACAGATCAACAGGCAAAAAGATATCCCTAACTAGAACGGGGCAAGATGGGCAAAATCGGCTCAACACTACAGTCTTCCCTAAGGGAGTCGATACTGACAAACCCTCATGAGCAGACTCTAATGGCAAACTGGTTGATCGGCAGAAATCCTCGGCCATAAAGGAATGTGATGCACCGGAATCAAACAATATACGTGCTATGCATGCAGAAACAAGGAGGGTACCCTCGATGACCCCTCATGATGATTGAGAGTCCTACCAGGCGGCATAAAATCTGCCTTGAGCCTGTTAGGGAGGTGCATGTCCCCTCTGAGGTCTCTGCTTCTGCTGCTGCCAATGTGGCAGCCTAATCTGCTGCCTTTACTGCTGCGAGGGAGGTCTCAGAGGTTAGTTCTGCGGTCGCTGCTGCTACTGTGGGGTTTGCTGTGGAGGCTGATGTAGTGCCCTCAGTTGCTGCTGCTACTACGGATGGGGACACTCGTGCCTACGATATCCTGTCCTACTACATCCAAAGCAAGCACCTAGGAACAATCCCAAAGGTGGTGCGGGAGGTGCCACTAGTGCTCGGAATGCTCGGTGGGTCGTGCGTCGCTGCTGTGGACGATGCTGCTGCTATTGGGAGCTACCGAAGGGCGCCTTCCTCTTCTGATCTCCTCTCTGGTAACGAGCCCTCTGAAAACTGGCCCAGTCTGCCTCGTAGACCAGGGCCCTTTGCACATCTGCTCAAACGTCAGAAGTATGTGTCCGACTACACGGCTCCTGAGGGCAGGACGCTGGCCGTTCTCGAAACATTGGGCCTTCTACCCCTCATCATTGACAAGATACGTCGCGAACATCGATAGCTTGACAAAACGTGCCTCATACTAGAACACTGTCATGTCTCCCTAGACCAGAGTCTCAAACTCTAATGCGCTCTGCTGTCGAACATGCTCGGGAAAGAACTTTCAGTCGAACCGGTCAACAAAATCCTCCCACGTCCACTCAAAATCGGCTGATGCTGCTCTGACAACTGATGTCCACCAGTGCTGAGCCTCGCCCTGGAGAAGAAATACAACTAATGAGACCCGCTGCTGGGTCGTACATCCCATAATGTCGAATATTTTATCCGCCTCGGAGCGCCATATCTCTGGTGCAGTAGAGTTTGGCTCGCCCCGGAAGCGCGGGGGATCGTGCTGTTGGAAGTCTCTGAGAAGGGCGCTCGCGAGCTCCTGCTCTGCCTGGGTTGGCGTAACAGCGGGCCGCTTGCCTTGCCTCTAAAGGATAGTGGTCATCGCCTGCAGCATCTGCTAAAACTGATCTGCAGTCATAGGTGCTGTCGGGGCTACGCTGGTCTAAGACAGGAGAGCGGGAGTCGCTTGGGTCGCTCTCCTAGACGGCATGTCCTACAGGAAGTAATAAGGGGCCTATCAGTCTTGAGAACTCTCGAAGGTAAAGACGTTAAGGCTCTATATCTGAAAACCGCTAGGTTATTCAGACTCAGAACCTATCATTCTAAGTTCATAGTAGATATGTGATATGATCCTCAGGTATTCCCAAGTTATGCTCTGATACCAACTGCTGTCATGCCCCAAACTTGAAAATTGAGCTCACAGAATTCCCGATCGTTGAATCTAGAGCCGACAGCCTCCGTAGTACCCCATTCTCTGCTTCCGACACCCATATGCTAGATTCCAATCCTGAGATCCTACAAGGAGGATTCTCAATAAAAAAAAATTGTAAGCATAACCACAAGCATAACCAAGTCACAAAACAACATCACCACATATCTACTATATCAAAAACTTTGAGTAAAATGTGGAAAGGGAAATACAAGGTGATTAAAAGAACTCTAAAATAATCTGTCACGTGCTCCTGTCTCAGCGGTGCTGCGATCCAACGTTGCCTGCACGCAACAGTCGTGCATAAGCTTACGAAAAACTTAGAGGGTGGTGTAAGTGTGTGCGTAAGGCAAGTGTCAAGTATGTAATATCAGAGTAATGCGAAAATATGCTGGTAAGTCCATGAATACTATCAGCTATACCAAGGCTATGCGATGTAAGGCATAAATGTTATCAGTCATACCAAGGTCATGTGATGCAAGACATGAATGCTGTCGGCCATAGCAAGGCCATGCGAGACGAGGTTTACGTAGCCAAATGTCATATGCGAGATGTAACGCAAGCATGCTGGTCTTAATCTGAATCCACATAGGAATACGGTTCATCTCTGGATTATCACCGGGGTTTAGTACACTCCACATTGACTGTCACCTCCCTAGCCGCACAACCCAACAAGTGAAAGAGACCACACTATCTACCCGGCTTGTCGATACAGATCCATTTGCGAGCTGGTCAAACTTAGCCTAGCTTACAACCCCCTCACTCAGGCAAATAAGGCCACACCCCCTTCCAACAGACCACGACATAGTGGGAGACGCGACCTACTGGTATTCGGCACTCTTGCGCTCGTGTATCCAATCGATCTAAATGTTGGAGCATCTCCTAGTACTAAAAAGGTTCTGAGAATTTCACCTAAGGATATCCTATGTGCCCATAGTGATAGAACCAATATTTTCGATATCTAATTCGGCCATCCACAATGTGCCTGTCGAGGCCACGACCCTGATGTCGATAGGGCGTACAGTCATCATGTCATACAAATGTGAGATGCATAAGTCATACCATCCAGTTATGCGCGTATCGCGCGATCATGTGGGGGCACTCCGTCTCATAAGGAGTCTCGTAAATGTCTCAGCCCAACGGCATATGCTATGATCAAACACTCCTCATATCAAGCATACATATGATGTGTATGGGCATAAATCTCAGAGTTATACTAAGCATGTTATATGGTGATGAACTATCTTCATAATGAAGATGGGCCTAAATGACCTACACACAACAAGTATGGGCCTAACAATGGGCCATAGGGAGAGTTGCAATGTGGACATTTAACCATCATTGCTCTTATAATGTGGATGTCAAACTATCATTGCTCTCAAGGCATGACCTGCTATAAACATCATTACATACATCATGGTAGAATCTGACATCGTAATGGGCCTCATATACATCACATTCGGCCCCACACAAAGGCCTCACATACGTCTCATTGGGCCTCACTCATTGTCCATATATATATCACATTGGGCCTCAACCCATGGGCCTCAAATACATCACAATGGACCTCATATACACTAAGTGGGCCACATCACATGGGCCGCACCAATGGGCCTCATATACATCAAGTGGGCCGCATCCACGGGCCGTGCTAATGGGCCTCATATACATCAAGTGGGTCGCATCAATGGGCTGCACCAATGGGCCTCATATACATTTAGTGGGCCGCACCAATGGGCCTCATATACATCAAGTGGGCCGCATCCACGAGCCGCGCCATGGGCCTCATATACATCAAGTGGGCCTTATATACACGGGCCTCATATACATCAAGTGGGCGTCATTTACATGGGCCTCATGCATTCCAAAAAAAAAAAATGAATCATATCGAAGGATCATCTGGACCAAAGCTACAACTAGCAGTGGAGATAACGATTTTCATTGTTAAACTTCATCGGGCCCACCATCACGTTTATTTTCCATCCAATCTACTCATATGAGTACAAAGACCTGAATTAAGAGGAAAAACAATTTCATATTGATCCAGAACTTCCCTGACCCTAAATAGTTTCAATGGTGGACGTTCAATCTCCACTGATTTTTGCAGTGTGGTCCGCCTGTTAGACGGTTGGATATAACATATACATCACGGTGGATTCCCACCGTCCAGGCAATGGTCCCATATATCACAGTGGGTACCACGCCCCAGGACGGTGCAGGTACGACACATCATCACGGTGGCCCCCCACATGTCCCGCTTCTGGATAGTGTGGATAACACACACACATCATTGTGGGACCCACGTCCATGCATCTGGACGGTTGGATGTAACATATACCTGACGGTGGGGCCCACAGAACTTACAAATGTTAGTAGAACAGCTATGTAGCTGGTGTGACCCAGCAGATGGACGGTTGGATGAAACACATCCATCTGGTGGGTCCACACGTGTGGCCCACCAGCTTGTACCAAGCTAATATCTGTGTTTTCATTTCATCTAGGCCAGCGGACGGACGACCTAGATGATACATGGCTGTCATGTGGGTCTCATCCAGATGGGCATACGACGTGGATTAAGCACATGCATCATCGTGTGGTCCACCGTCCCTCAAATGGTTGGTCTGGATACAACAGATACATTGTGAGAGGGCCCCACGTACAGCACAGTTCGATCCTCAGGACCTATTAACGCTGTTGTGTACACACCAGCCAATCCTCGGCCAGAAAGGGTGGGTCCCACGTAGGGCCCATGATCATGGCCCACCTGCTAACGTCCTACAGCAGCTATATAGCTGGTGTGCACCAGCCAACCACGTCTAGGCAAGTGGGTCCCATCGCTTGGATGAGCAGTGTGGATAATAATACATACATGAATGTGGAGTTCATGTCCTTGGACAGTGGCATGGATATAATATATATATCAGGTAGGTCCCACACGTGTGGACGGCGGATGAAACACTTACATCAAGTGGTCCCATGTGTGGACAACATGGATAAAGTACATACATTCATCGGGTGGGCCATCAAACAGGGGAGAGAGAGAGAGAGAGAGAGAGAGAGAGAGAGAGAGAGAGAGAGAGAGAGAGAGAGAGAGAGAGAGAGAGAGAGAATCATGTGATGGAGGGGCCCCGCCACTATGGGTCCCTCAATACATGATATAAAGCATACATCAAGATGGGTCCCAATAAGATCCATACCATCAATCGGTAGGCTCCACTTAGTCCATCATCAAAAACAAAATCTAATATACAAATCACCCACCTAAGGTCCTCTTCTTTAGCTCCTTGGAATGCTAAGATCCTAAGCTCACCCTTTAAGGGTGGATGATGAAGTTTGAAGGGTTGGATTGGGTGGTTTTGGGGTAGGAAGTGGGCCACATACTTAGCTCATTTCCTTTCCTTAGGATTTTTCTCTCATGGTTGCTTGGGAAATGGTAGAGAATGTTGTGAAATGAGAAAGGAGTGGGGTTGTGTAAGAAGGTTGAGATGAGAGGAATGAGTAGTGTAAGAGAGGGGATGAGTGTGTGTAAGAGAGAGTTGACTTATGGGGGGTGAGGTAACATGGGGTATGGGTTGTTTGTCTTTGTTGGTAAGAAAGGGATGGGAGAGGCATGGGTTGTGCTTGACTTGTGATTGATACGATGGGTTATAGAGATTATCTCGAAATTCGCAGCAAGCGGCGTTTCTTTAGAATATACGCGGGCCCACAACTCCTGGCCTGGGTATCGCATCGGTGCGCAAGACGCGACATTGGAACCGTAGCGACGGTGCGGTTACGATGGTACATGTTTCGAGTCAAGCCGACTCAGAATCAAAGGATGTGACTCAGGGTCGATCGCAAATGTTGATTACAGGTCGTGAGTTGCTGGAATTCGATAAGGAGGATCGCGGGAGCCTATGGAACGGTACGGAATAGGATACAAGCCTTACAACGCATGTGATGAAGGGACCTCGACACTATGGGCCCTCCCTTTCATGCATTACAAAATATGCATCAAGTGGATCCCATTACATGTGGGCCCACCAATCAAAATCAATGGTGGAGATTCCTTCTCCACCAAAATGTAAGGTCTAGATGACCCCTTTCAAACTAGAAAAGTAAACATCATGATGGGGTCCATGGAGAATGGCCCCATCATGGGATGAATATATGAATCGTGGTGGGCCATTGGTCACACCTAGGGTATAAAGTGAGATCCGTACCATCAATCGGTAGGCCCCACTTGGCCCATCATAAAAAATAAAATCTAAACTTATAACAACACTCACTGTTCGATCTACTTGGTTCGATGGAATGCCAAACTCCTTAGATCTCTCTTTGATGGAAGATAATGAAGGTTAAAGGGCTAGGATGAGGGATTTTGGGGTAGGAAGTGGGCCACACACTTAGTTTATTTTCTCTCCTTAGGATTCTTCTCCCATGGTTGTTTGGGAAATGGTAGAGAATGGAGGGAAATGAGAGGGGAGTGTGGTTGTATATGAAGGATGGGATGAGAGGAATGGGTAGTTTAAGAGAGGGATGGGTGTGTGTAAGAGAGAGTTGACTTATGGAGGGTGGGGTGGCATGGGGTATGGGTTGCTTGTCTTTGTTGGTAAGAAAGGGATGAGAGAGGCATAGGTTGTGTACTTGACTAGTACTTAATTGATTGATGTGATGGGTTGTAGAGATTCTCTACGAATTCGTAAAGCGCGGCGTTTCTTCGAAATATACGCGGGCCTACAACTCCTGGCCTGGGTATCGCATCGGTGCGTAAGACGTGGCGTTAGAACCGCGGCAACGGTGCGGTCGTGATGGTACAAGTTTCGAGTCGAGCCGACTCAGAATCAAAGGATGTGACTTATGGTCGCACGCAAATGCCGATTACAGGTCGTAGGTTGCCGGAATTTGATAGGGAGGATCGTGGGAGTTAATGGAACGGTAGAGACTAGGATACGGGCCTTACATATTATCTTTCCCAACGTGTGGTCTCCTTGGTAGTGGTTTAAGGAATTTATGACCCCCTAGCTGGCTTCTGACCTCTCGGTAACCAGGTTAGACTTTTAATATAAGGCCTTCTTGAAACCTTAAAATTTTTCGAAAAAATCCTAAACGTTGTAAAGTAGAGACCACGCGTAAGAGAGGATAGTTGAGGGTGCCTAACCCCTTCTCTCACCATCACCGAGGTCCTTACCTAGAATTTTCGATTGTAGATCTTATCCATGAGTCATCTTGAATTGGGAAGTCTTTTGTTTTTTAACTTCGACAATTATACGGGTTTAGCTAACCATCAATTGCAGTCCTTTCTTGTACAGTGGCGATTCCACGTATTTCAAACATACTATTTTGAGCGCACATCATATCCATCCAAAAGCTAAGCTACAACATCACAAGACGCATCGAAGCACGTGCGTGTGCTCGTGGGATGGTGTCCATAAAATGGCCAGTGTGCACTCGAATACAAGAGCAAGCGAGAAGGCAAATGGACCAGTGTGCACTGAAATGCAGGATGTAAGTGAGAAAGTAAATAGACTAGTGTGCACTAGAATACAGAATGCAAGTAAGAAAGTAAATGAACTAGTGTGCACTAGAATACAGAATGCAATGAGAAAGTAAATGGATTAGTGTGCTATGGAAGGTTAGCAGGTTAGTAGGTTAGTAAGGGATTAACCAGTGTTCACTAGAGTACAAGGGTGTGAATTCGGGAAGGTAAATGAACTAGTATTTTACTAGAGTAGATGGAGTTAAGGAATAAAAAAAAAATGAAACATTCTATGTTTCAAGTCAAGCCTAGTAGCTAACACATCTCCTTAGTGGAATCACCAATTCCGTGAGCACTGGGAAGCGTGAGCGCAATATCTCATTTCATGTCATATTGTTTGGTTAGATTTATGGGGTGTGATATTGCCTTAAATGTTAAGTGCGTTTAAACTGGAGTTGTCACTAGCAAAGTAAAATCATAAAATCAACCACCAGATAGAAACCATAAAATCACTCATTGATTAGAGAGTGGCAAGGTTGTCCTTCCACATGACTCCTATGGTTGATTCGTACCGTAGATTCTAGGTAAGTACCTCAGTTACAGGAAAGGAAGATACTCTTTTCCACCCATATGATGTGCGATTTTTAACTTTATAATTTTTTTTTTAGCTTTTTAATTAACGAAACTTCAATATTACTATGTTAAGCCATACTCTGCAAGGTGTTATAATGCCTAGAAAAAAGAAAAAAAAAAAAAAAAGAAAAAAAAAAAAGAAAAGAAAAGAAGAACAAAGTATAGAAAACTGAAGAAAGTCTGTGTATGTGTGAGCTTTATGAGTGTCTTAGGATATATAGAGTAAAAGGCAGATTGATCTGAGATGTGAAAAAGAAAAAAGGGAAAGCCAGTACTCGTTTTATTTTATATATAAAAAAGGGACCCCCGATTCCAAACGTGCTCTTTTGACTTCAATCAATTATTCTAATTCGATGGAGCAAACATTTCAATTGGACAGGTGAACAACGTCGTCAAGATTTTTGGATTAAAGCAAAAAATAGCATGTGTAGCAGCCTTGGTAGTTGCATGCTTACGGTTTAAATAAACTTTCCACATGTGCCTTTCGCATGGCTGAAGACCCATGCCCATGCTTTTTGCGCCTTTGGCAGGCTCTCGTGAGGAGGCTATTATTACTGCGGGTGAGTTACGTTGCATCTCATGGTTCGTACGTCAGGTACCTGCTGTAGAATTTTATTATTATTATTTTTTATCATATGGCTATTATATTTGGAGTTTCCGACGGTTCATCTGTCACCAAACTTAAATGTCTCGTCTTCCGAAGGTGCCGAGGACACTTTCGCCCCGAGTTTCATAAATTTTCAATATCATTGGCATCTAGGAAATGTTCTTTGATCGTCATTGTACATCCTTAAAACGTCCAATCGTCTTGAGAGATCGGTTGTTATCTGATTTGGATGGGCAACAAGCTTGCCAATCAGACCATTAATCATCTTTCTAGCTCGATCATAAGTGCCTCTTTGATGCCTTTTGAGCCACCCAGAGATGGATCTATGTTATGCATTTTCAAGTTTCCAAAGGACCTTGATGACTTGGCTGAAACACATCATTCTAGGGTTTATTTTTTATTATAATATGACCGGCATCATACAAGTGGGCCTATGGCCCAAGACTAGACAAATACTGGGCCCAAGGCCCATAACTACATTTCCTGCAACGTACGAGGCCCTATAGGCCAAAACCAGATATATACTAGGCCCCAGGCCCATAACTACATTTCTTACGACCTATAGGTCAACCAGATAAATACTAGGCCCCAGGCCCATAACTACATTTCTTACGACCTATAGGTCATTAATCCACTTCAAACGATATTATTGTTTATTAGAAACCACGCAATTCAAAAGCATAATTACGTGAGTTGTGATCGACAATGTGACTAGGGAAAAACTTCGATTACAGATTGTATGGCTGGAATGGGCTTTATAGTGTATTCACGGAATCCGGCGCTGGTGATAATGTTCTTCCATTCAGCTTCAGTCCTCTCCTTCCCCTTGGTGTGGGCCAACATAAATAGGTCCAGCATTAATCTTGCATCCCTGAGGCCTCCCTCTTCGACGTCTTCTGTGAGCACGGCCTCTACTATGATCACCTTGCCTTTGTCTGCAGTAATGGCCTCTTTGCATTTCTTCAAGATCTTGATGCAATCCTCGTCGCCCCAGTCATGTAGGACCCACTGCAATGCGGACAGTAAAGAAATTAGTGCATGGTCATAATCGATGATTGTGCATTCGGCATGCAAGAATTGAGAACATAGGGTAGTAGGTAGCTAAATCTTCTCAACATGCACCAATGTGGCATGTATTACGGGAACATCACATGGGGCACTGCTCGGGACATTATATGGCCCAAACCTCTGGATGGTCGGGTCATCAGGTGGGCCATATTGTGTTGAATGTGAACTATTGGTAGCGACAAGTCCAGTCACCCTGCATGTCAACAACTCCAACCCTAGCTTCTGAGGCTGGTTGGTTCAGACAATAAAATGTGGTCGATTTAAGTAAATGGGTTGGGCTTGGGTTGAACCTTATCCGATCCCACCATTACCCGATGCACCCCACATGACCACATCAAAAAAAAAAAAGAAAAAAAAAAGAAAAGATAATACAGATACCATGATGAAAGAATCGGCGACTTAACCCAACTCATTCTTAGCTGAGTCGACTCATGGCTCACCCAAGTCGGAGCTGAATCAGCTGAGTCAGGGTGACTCTTGGTTGGATCTGACCAAGTCCGGATTGACTTAGACAAGTCGCGGTAGACTCATGCAAGTCTATGTGTATGTGATGTATGAATGTATGTATGTGTGTAAATGCTAATTGGGTCGTGCTTACGCACATAGTAGGTGTAGTAGGTGTGTAACTTTGGTGATCCAATCCCAATCCGACCTCAAGAGGACCCAACCGGACCTTCATTCCAACGCAAGGCCCCTAACCCAAACCTAATCAGCCAACCCAAATTTCATTGTGCTTTACCCTAAACCGACTCAACCCAATCCATATACATGTGATTCTTCCCAACCCGACCTAACTAAACCTAAATTTGCTCAAACTGAACCTAACCCGATTTCAAATCTTGTTGGATTGTTCCCACCATATACCAACCTAACAGTCAGTTTCAGGTTTACCTAAGCCCTTGCAGCCATACCACTTGATCTCAATATTCCCTTTTTAAACGTGAGTTGGGTCGCGTCTAGTCGTTGAGCGTGGTTCAGTACAATTGAATGGGTGGTCAGAATCAGATTGGGCTTGATGAATTTTAAGTAGGTCATGTCGCACCACAAGATGTGGGTGGCCGGATGGGCTGAGTTGTGACCAAAATTCTTGACCCATTGAGTAAACAAGCTGACCCAATTCGGCCCAAAACTCACCCATTGTCTCCCTTGGCGTAGGCCAAATATTTATAGCGGCATGTTTTTATGCACGTGTGGCCCCTCCTGATGCTAGACCAGCCTTATCTTTGGGGCTTGTTAAATGAACGGTGGAGTTCACACATGTGTCACACGTTGGCATGTGTGGTGAGAGTAGGATTCATATGGCATCTGTGCCTTCTATATTATACATATGTTCAAAGCCTTCTATATTAACATTATTTTCTTAAATATTATTATTTAAGGCGATATTTTCACAAATTTCTGGGTTGAGAAATTGCCCAACGAGATTTATGACTGTGGTTAGATAAGTTATCGTCCACCCCCAGCCGATAATTTCCAACCTATCACGTGCGCATGACATCCAACCCGTCCAATAAGTTAGGCCCACCACGAGGGATCATCTTGTGTAAAATTTAACCCTATCTACTCATCAAGCTGACCACACTTGTATTTTGTTAATAATCAGAAACTATACCTTCTATCATGTAGATGTCTCATCCACATCCACGTGATTGATTGTAATTTATCCACCGAACCATTTAATTATTTAAAAAAAAAAAAACTTAATTAAGAGTATTTCAACTCTTTTTTTTTTTTTTTTACTGATCTTCACCATAAAATCCCTAAAAAATTAAAACTTACCAGATAATGTCTCAATGAGGTGCTTTTTGAGAAAGTTAAATAATAATAATAATAATAATAATAATAATAATAATAATAATAAATGTCACTCGTCTAATTAAAATTTTTTTTGGTGAAACTGGAAAATTGTAAAGCCCGCATGGTATGTGTATAACATCCGAACCATCCAACATATGCACCCACCATAGTGATCAGATTGAACCAAAAAGTAGGCCAATCAAACATCACATGGCCTACACTTGAATTTGGATGTTTTGAGTGGTGTATATTATTTATTTTTTTAATGTATTAACCCACCCTATAATTGAATCCCAGATATTTTTGGTGGAAATCGTGTTTGTATGCACCATGTGGGCCTAGCAATTATAGATTCTCTGCTTCGTAAATAAAATAAATAAATAAATAAAATAGGGCAGAGGTATAATTTTTCCTTTGAAAAAGCACTACACTGAAGATATGAGGTCCTTTAGTAGGGTCTCTACTCAGGTGAGTTTTAACATCAAGGTCATGGGTTCGAGTGTGTGTGGGTTATTTTTCTTTTCTTTTCTTTTTTCTTTATATTTTTTAACTGCCTTGACCCGGGCTACCTGGTTATGGGACTAGGCCAGGCTAGGGTTGCACAAGGCCATCGACTGTAGGGTGGTCCACCCTCAGTAGAGAAAGTAAGATACCTTGATGAAGACAACATCAGCTTTAGGTATAGCAGCGAACATATCACCTCCAACGTGCGAAACACCATCGCACTCAGGTGCACCCCCTACAACCTGTGGAAGGTCGAAATTGATGGCCTTTATCCAAGGACATGCCTTCACCAACGTGCGCATTGCTGTCCCATTACCCCCTCCCACATCTACCACCGTACTCACCCCTTCAAACAACCCAGGACACCCGCCCACAACGGCAGGCACCACTGTCTGAGCATTACAAGCCATCGCATTATTAAGGAGCTCCCTTTGAACGGGGTGTTTATCCATATAACTCCACTCGTGCTCTCCAAAGACAATCTCAAAGGGCAACCGTTGATCGCCCTGAATATGGGCAGTCAACGAGTGCATTGGAAGAAGCATGTCTGAATCGTTCTGAAAGAGCACGAGAGCCACCTTGCTACCATCAACACGCTTCAGTAGGCGACGCGAGATTGGCGTTAGGACGTAGCTGGGCTGGCCAGCCTCGTCACGTTTCTCTCCAAAGACGCGGCGTTGCACCAACAACCTCATTATGCGGTGGAGGGGGGATGGTTGCAACCCGAGCGCGTCTGATAGCTCGACGAGCGTCATTGGATGCCCGTTAGCATCAATGGTGTCAGCTATGCCTAGCTCAATGGCGCACTTCACAGCGGCCAAGTCAGAGAAGCCAAAAACATACCTCCAGATCTCAAGCTCAGCTTTTGCTTCTTCGTCGCTCATTTTTATTTCTCTCTCTGTGTTCATCGAGTTGCTAGATGGAGCTACAACTCAAATGCTATACAGAGAATGGGAATGGGATATGTTGGGACTTTAGCCGTTGGAACGGATCCTTTATAATGACCCAAACGGTTCCTATGATGGCCCACTCCTAGAAAAGGGACAAATAGATAAATAAATAAATATTTTAGAGCTAAATAATTCAGCTCATTGGCTAACTTTCATATCCCAAGAAAAAATTCATGTTACCAAAATGTTGAAATATTCCTTTTTATTATTATTATTATTATTATTATTATTATTATTATTATTATTTACTGAAGTCAACTTATCTTTCAATCATTTCAAATGAGTCACCTCGCTGTAAAAAAAAGTTGGACACCCTAAAAATACATCATGAGTTCAAATATTTCATCACTTTGATTTATACAGGAGAGCTTTGCTAATAGGTAATGCACATGCCACTCTATGTTCTGATATCTGAGACATCCATCAGATGGGTGCCACTATGTAAATTCCTTATCATAAGAATCACGTTAGTCCACTAGTCAGGTGAGCCAGAATGGGATCCTTACTCTTTCTCCAGTGGTAGGCTCTCAAGAGTTTCAACACCCGGTCAAGGGTTCCAGTATCCATAGGTGGTGAAATCCCACTGCAATTGTGAAAAAATCAGCCAAGATTTTCTAATCTATTGACTAATTTCTAATATCATTACATTATAACTTTTGGGCTGTAATATTCAAACAGTCACATGATCAACATTTCATATTTTTTCTTTATCCTCCAATTTAGACACATAATATAAATTGTCTGGACTGTCGAAATATAATCATATTTATCTAAAGGCTAAAAGTCCAAGATATCACATGGCAATACATGGCCTAAAAATAATAATAAATAAATATTTAACAAAAAGATGGATTAAGGGAGATATTCAATGGCATACTTGCATAACTTTCTTTACAAGCTCCAATCAAGCCTGACCTGCAAAGTAAAACCTAGTTCTACGCCTAGCCTGATCATGTGACAAGACAAAATAAATAGGTGATGAGCCTGGCTCTTGGAATCACAAACAGGCCAGGCCCAAATTTGAGGGGCTCTAAATGAAAGGTTGAACCCGGTCCAGTTATTAGATGAGCTTAAATTTTAGGATCATCCTAGCCTTAGGATTGGTATTCCAGCCTAAGCCTTGCTTGTAGGCAGCCTCTCAAAGCATAATATCAAAGAACCATTCTTTGTACACGTGGCACATTTATGTAGAACGTGATTTGGATACTGACACCGCCAGCTACTTAGATGGTGCTCTGTAGGCCCGCCCATGATGTATGTATTAGAACCATTCTTTGTAAACGTGGCACATTTATGTAGAACACGGGTTGCATACTGACAGGGGTAGCTACTTGATGGCGCTCCGTGGGGCGGCTTATCATGATGTTTATGTTAAAACTCATTCTTTATACACGTGGCACGTTTATGTGGAGCAAAGATTGCATACCGACACCACTAGCTAATGGATGGTGCTCTGTGAGCCCCACCATGACGTATGTATTAGAACCATTCTTCTTAGATGTGGCACATTTACGTAGAACATGTTGGTGCCTTGCACAAAACCTTAGGATCTAGCCCTCCAGAACAAATCAAAATTATGGATAATAAAGCAATGAAATAAATCAAAGCATCAATCACACACTACACAAGAGATTTTTACGTGAAAAATCCTTAAAGAGGTAAAAACCACGGGACCTCGTCCAGATCAACAATCCACTATGAAGTAGAACGTTTACAACCTTCTTCACTCATGCAGGAGTGGATGAACAATGAAAGAATAAAGAAAACTAGAGAGATCTCACCGATTACAAGGACGTAGGAGCGCTGAGATATAGACTGCACCGTAAATCACCTCCACGAGCATAACCTCCCTTCTACAAGCTTCGTCTCTCTCTCTTTCTCCCCCTCTCTCTCATCTTTGACCCTCTTGTGTTTTTTCTTATCAACACAACATACCCTAGAAAAACCCTAGGGATCCTTTTTTATAGTTTTAAGAAACTCCTTTCCGCATCCTAGTTGCGAAAGGACTTGCGCATCCCAGTTGCGAAAGGACGACGGGTCAAAAAAAACTCATCAAATCTCTCTCTTTTTGACCCAGGAGGGATTCACCTTCTTTAAGCCAGTTAGGTTTCTACAAACCTCAAACTTGCCCTTGAGCAAGGCCTTGGTCATCATATCTGACCCATTATCGTCCGTGTGGACCTTCTCAAGCTGTAACACCTTCTGTTCAAAAGTATCCCTGATCTAGTGATACCGAATTTCTATGTGCTTTGACTTGGAATGCTGACTTGAATTCTTGCTCAAGTGTATAGCATTCTGACTATCGCAATAGACTACGTGCTCCTCCTGCTTCAGGCTAAGTTCCTGTAGGAACCTCTTCATCCAAAGCATCTCTTTACATGCCTCTGTGACTGCAATGTACTCGGCCTCTGTAGTTGACAATGCTACGACCTTTTGTAGCTTTCTCTGCCAAGAAACCGCTCCCCCTACAAACGTGAACATAAACCCCTATGTAGACTTCCTGGAGTCTATGTCATCTGCCATATCTGTATCTGTGTAGCCCTCTAACACAGGTTTACCGTCACCATAGCATAGGCTCAACCTGGATGAGCCTCTTAGATACCGCAGTATCCATTTCACCGCTGCTCAATGCTCTTTGCCAAGATTAGCAAGATACCGGCTAACAACACCAACCGCATATGCTATGTCTGGGCGTGTACACACCATAACATACATCAAACTTCCTACCGCTGACGCGTAGGGTATCTTCTGCATCTCTTCCACCTCTGCATTCATCTTGAGACACTGCCTGTCGCTCAATCTGAAGTGACCATCTAGTGGAGTACTGACCGGCTTCGCTGCATTCATATTCAACCGCTCTAGAACTTTCTCAATATACCGCTTTTATGACAGCTAAAGCTTCCTGCTGCTCCTGTCACAGGTTATCTCCATTCTTAGGATCTGTCTAGCCGGGCCCAAGTCTTTCATCGCAAAAAACTTGTCCAACTCTTGTTTCAACCTGTCGATCTTCTTGACGTCTTTTCCTATGATGAGCATGTCATCAACGTATAAGAGCAGAACTAAGAAATCACTATCTGAGAACTTGCGCGTGAACATACAGTGGTCCGACTCCGTTCTGTCATATCCATGCTTCAACAAAAACGAGTCGAACTTCTTGTACCATTGCCGTGGAGCTTGTTTCAGCCCATACAAGCTCTTCCTCAGCCTACACACCATATGCTCTTTGCCCTTGACTTCGAACCCCTTTTATTGGTGCATGTAGATCTCTTCTTCCAGGTCACCATGGAGAAAGACAGTTTGAACATCTAATTGCTCTATCTCCAGATCCATGCTAGCCGCCAACCCAAGTAACACCCGTATGGATGTCATCTTCACCACTGGTGAGAATATCTCCTTGAAGTCTATGCTTTTCTTCTGACCAAAACCTTTCACCACAAGTCTGGCATTGAACCTCGTCTGTGAATTCTTCTGCTCTATCTTCTTTCTGAACACTCACTTGTTGCTCAAAGCTTTCTTGCCCTTAGGCAGTTTCACCATATCATAGGTGTGGTTCTTATGCAAGGATTCCATCTCCTCTTGCATAGCTTTCAACCACTCCCCCTTATGCTCATCGGCTAGGGCCTCAGAATAATCTTCTGGCTCTCCCCCATCAGTCAGTATAATGTACTCATGTGGCGAGTATCTCTTGACGACCGTGCTATTCCTAGATGACCTCCTCACCCGTGGCTCAACAGTGGATCAAGTAAATTTGCTCCCCCGGTCCATCTTTTGAAGGAACTCTCTCATCCTCTGCACCTTGCTGTACTCCCCCGTTATCAGGCACCACGGGAGGAGTAACCGGATCCATGTCCTCTAGCTCACCTGAACTAGGCTGGTTCTTCTCTAGCTTACCAATGTCTTCTATACACTAATCTTTAAAGAAAACCACATCTCTGCTCCTGACGAGCTTCCTCTCGGTCGGATCCCACAATCTATAACCGAACTTTTCGTCACCGTACCCTAAGAACACACATTGCCTGATCTTCATATCGAGTTTGGACCTCTCGTCCTTTGGTACGTAAATGGATGCCTTGCATCCAAACACCCTGAGATGACTGTACGATGGATCATGTCCAGTCCACACCTTCTCAGGTACTTCTCCATTCAATGGGGCTGATGGAGACCTGTTTATCAAATACACCGCCGTGTGTATTGCTTCTTCCTAGAACGTCTTGGGCAATTTCGCATGGGATAACATACATTTCGCATGGTGCGATTCATTCGCTTAGCTACACCATTATGCTGGGGGGTCTTGGGAACCGTCTGTTCATGCCGTATACCCAAGGACTTGCAGTACTCATGAAAGTCGCCAATGTATTCATCACCATTGTCAGTGCGGATGCACTTTAATGATCTACCTGTCTCTCTCTCGACCATAGCATGAAACAATTTAAACACACCAAAGACCTCGTCCTTGGATTTTAAAGCATAAACCCAAGCCCTCCTAGATGCATCATCTATAAAAGTAACAAAATACAGTGCCCCACCCAAGGTTTTTGTCCTCATAGGACCACAAACATCAGAATAAACCAAATCTAATACATGCACTTTATTAACATGAGAAGCAGATTTAACAAATGAAACTCTATGCTGTTTCCCTGATAAACAATCAAGACAGGTTTTGAGAGGTGTACCTATCACGTCTAGAAGGAGCCGCTTCTTTGCTAGTACCTGAAGCCCTTTTTCATTCATGTTGCCTAGATGCTTGTGCCACATGTCAATAGCTGAATCTTTCGCTGCGTTCAACCCACCCTTGCACATATTGATACTTACCTTGTAAAGGGTGCAACACTTATTTCCTCTGGCCACGATCAATGAACCCTTGATGAGCTTCCAGCACCCACCTGCAAACCGGCTTTCATAGCCATCATCATCCAGCCTTTCCGTCGACATCAAGTTGAGGCGAAGGTCTGGAATATGCCTCACATCCCTGAGAACCAATGTGCAGCCCACATCAGTTTTCACACAAATATCACAGACTCCCACAATTTTTGATACGCCAGAATTTTCCATCTTCACAGTCCCATAATCACCTGACTTGTAGCTTGTGAAGAAGTCCTTGCGTGGAATCGCATGAAACGAAGCTCCTGAGTCAACCACCCAGTCGGTGTCCTGACTCTTAGCCGTGAGACATATGTCATGATCTGCAGAAAGAATAACTACAACGTCGCCATCTGAAGCGACCACAGTGGAATCTGATTCATCTTCCTTCCCTTTTCCTTTCTTGTCGTTTTTCTTACCACAACATTCATGCTTGTAGTGGCCCTTCTTGCCACAATTTCAGCAATCAACATCTTTTCTATTACTCGACTTACCTCTTGATTTATCTCGGGCCTTCCCGCCCTTCCTGTTCTTTCCTCTCCTCGTTCCTGTGTCACAAGAGCCTCTTGCTTAGTAGACCCCTGAGACTTCCTCCTTGTCTCCTCATTGAAGAGACAACTGGTTACCTGTTCCATGGATATCTCTCCGTCTGGCGCGGAGTTACTTAGAGACACCACCAATGTCTCCCAACTGTCAGGTAATGAACTAAGCAATTGTAAAGCCTGCAATTCATCATCCAGGACCATCTTCATAGAGGTGAGTTAGTTCACTATATTGCTGACCTCATTCATGTACTCGGCCACAGAACCACTATCTTTAAATTTGAGATTCACAAGTCGCCTTATAAGAAAAATCTTATTACCGGCTGTCTTCCTCTCATACAACCCTTGTAATTTCAGTCATAGGCTAGCGGCTGAGATTTCCGTGGACACATGGTGGAATACAGAATCATCCAACCATTGTCTAATAAACCCCACCGCTTTTCGGTCCATCTTCTTCCAATCATCATCAGTCATATCCTTGGATTTTGCTGATATGCCTAAAATTGGATAATATAGGTCCTTGCAATAAAGCAAGTCCTCCATCTTAGCCTTCCATATGGTCCAGTTAGAACCATTGAGGCTGATCATCCTTGATGAACCACCTTCCATAATTTAAATCGATCCTACCCGTTCAATGAACTTTAGCTCTGATACCACTTTGTTGGGGGCCTTGCACAAAACCTTAGGATCTAGCCCTCCAGAACAAACCAGAATTATGGATAATAAAGCAATGAAATAAATCAAAGCATCAATCACACACCACACAAGAGATTTTTACATGGAAAACCCTCAAAGAGGTAAAAACCACGGGACCTCGTCCAGATCAACAATCCACTATGAAGTAGAACGTTTACAACCTTCTTCACTCACGCAGGAGTGGATGAACAATGAAAGAATAAAGAAAACCAGAGAGATCTCACCGATTACGAGGACATAGGAGCGCTGAGATATAGACTGCATCGTAGATCAACTCCGTGAGCATAACCTCCATTCTACAAGCTTCCTCTCTCTCTTTCTCCCCCTCTCTCTCACCTTTGACCCTCTTGTGTTTTTTCTCATCAACACAACATACCCTAGAAAAACCCTAGGGACCCTTTTTTATAGTTTTAGGGAACTCCTTTCCGCATCCTAGTTGCGAAAGGACTTGCGCATCCCAGTTGCGAAAGGACGATGGGTAAAAAAAAACCCATCAAAACATGGGTTGCATACCGACACCGATGACTACTGGATAGTGCTATATATGGCCCCACCATGGTGTATGTATTTTATCCACACTGTCGATCCATTTTAGATATTATTTTAGGTCATATGCTGAAAACTGAGGTGGATCCGAAATCTCAACTGAACTACATCACAACAAGATAGTAGTAATTAAATATCCATCATTAAAACTACCTAGGATTCATTGTAAGGTTTATTTCATTAGATCACACAGACCTAAACGAAGGAAAAACACAAATAATAGCTTAACCCAAAACTTGTGGCCCCCAAAAAGTTTCTAATAATAGGAGTTTCATACCCACTTTTTCATGTGTTATGGTCCACCTAAGATTTAATCTGCCTCATTTTTAGGTTAATACCCTAAAATCTAGGGGCAAAATGGATGGATAAAATGGATAAAACACATACATCATGGTGGGGCTCACAAAGCACTATCTAGTAGCGAGTTGCTACTTGCGACGCTATTAATCAATCTATGTCCTCTTATGTACTAATATGATCCATCAATTTATTGGGCCCTATCAGCAATGCGAAGTCGATTGGGTGGTAAGGGTGCTGCAGGGCTTAACATGATGTATGTGTTTTATATGCATGCCATTTATCCATTTTGTTAGATCATTAAAGGGCATGAGCCCAAAAATAAAGCACATCCTAAGCTCAAGAAGACCCTCTTATGAAAAGGGGATAATGACACCTACCATTGGACCCTTACTAAGGTCTCGTTTGTTAAATCTGAAGTTTAAAGCCTGAATCTGAAGTCTAAATCCTGAATCTGAAATCTGAAGCCTGTATCCGAAATTTGAAGTCAAAAAACTTGTTTGGTAATTATGGCTGAAGTCTGAAAATTTAGTACTGAATTTGAAACAATTTGTTAATTAACAAACATCTGAAATGTTTGAAATATGTTAATTTGACACATTTGCCCCTATCTATTGTTTGGAAATATTTTACATTATAAAGAAATTATTTTTTATTAAATAAAAATAAAATTATTCTATTTAATTCAAATAAAATATGAAATACTTGATAGAAAATTAAAATATTATTATTCACAAAAGTCAATGTGTGCCATATAGGTTTCAAGACGAGTGCGGATGCTCCTCGAGGTCTGAGTTGTACGAACGGTTCAAAGGAGATCAAAGTTACATGGGCCCTACAATAATGTATTTATTATATCCACACCGTTCATCAAATTTTTGAGATCATTTTAGAGCATTATCCAAAAAATGAATCATTTTAGAACATTATCCAAAAAATGAATCATTTTAGAGTATTTATTATATCCACACCGTTCAAAGGCTCTTGATGTTATTTGTTTGATATCCAACTTATTTCTAATGTCACATGAACTTGGACGAAATATCTCAGCTTGATCCAAAACTTCTATAGCTCCAAAAAGTTTTCATGTGCAAGCATTCAATCCCCACTAGACATGCATTGTGGCTCCAAGCAACAGTGACCATAATAACACTCACTGCTGGATCCTTACTAGGGCCCATCGTCCAACATGCTCATAATGTCACACAGACATGATATATCAGCTTGATATTAAACTTTCCATGACCCACCCAAGAAGTGGGAGCGTGGATTTGGAATCCCTTGGATTCAGAATCCTTTGTATTTGAAACCCCTCGGATTTGGAATCCTCTCATTGTATTTGACACCCCGAATTTAGAATCCCATCTAATCCAAAAGTAGCTATGCATATTATATTTATAGGAGTTTGAATTTAATTACTAAATCAACTTTAATATCTTTAATATATTTAATTAGTGTATGTATATAATGTTTGACACAATGGTTGTAACAAGCCAGTTGAAATATATACCTTGCCTGAAAATGATAAAATTCCAAGTCTCAAATGGGTCACAAGCACAAGATCACATCTGAGTGACTAGCCAATGATTTTTAACTATTGATTTACATTGATAATGTCTGAACGGTGCAAATCATCATATTAAAATAATTATAGTGATACAATTGATAATCTAATTGTTTTGGGATATCATCAATGAGTCATGTGCCCAATAGATTAAGTCTAATTACACACATGTTACACATGCAGCTCTTCGAGGTATTTTAGATGTAATCCAAGCTTTCGCAATGGATTTCAAACCCCCTCTTTGAAGGGATTTGAAACCCCCTTACTCTACGGTGCCAAATATACCAAGGGATTTGAAATCCCCTCAAATTCCCTTAAACCCTCCAAATCTATGGCACGCAGATTAGGTACTACCCCCGCCTGTTCAGAGCTCCGGATAGGTGGAGGCTCTGAGGGCCACTGACGGTCCACCGTGATGTATTAACTTTATCCACATGGTCCATCTATTTTTTTCATATTATTCTAGAAAATTATCCCAAAAATAGAGAAGATATAAGTCTTAAATGGGCCACACGGTGGATATTAAATTTCTACCATTGAAAAAATCTTAGGGACCACGGAAGTTTAATATCAAGATGATATTTGTTTTTTCACTTCATCCAGGTGCATATGAATGTATCAAGGGGTTGGATGGAAAATAAATGACAAAGTGGCCCATAAGAAGTTTTCAATGGTAGGCGTCCTTAGCACGGCCGCTTCCTATGGTGTGATACACTTAAGCCTTATATTTTTGGTTAAGTACTCTATAATGATATGAAAAGAGGAATGAACTGTGTGGATAAGAGTCTTACATCACGGTGGCCCCTCAGTGGCCCTCGGAGCCTTTGCCTATCCTGAGCTCCGAACAGGCGGGGGTGATACCGAATCCCCGCCCAAATCCACGATGCCAAATGACCCCTAATGGTAGGCTCTTATTGTCACTACTTCCCAGAAAGTTGTGGCTCACATCACTAGAGCTGGGCATCAGACCAAGTTAGATTGGAAATTTTTTATTTTTTTTTTTAGCTCGTTAGTACACCCCACTATCAGTTCACACTTCACTATTAGCCACCCCCACTTGGGAATTAATACCATGACCTCAGTGTTGAAAGAGTCAGATCGGATTGGTCCAACTCGATTCGGTCCGAAATCTACATGGGCTGACCTGAACTCGATCTGATCCAGGACAGAGTTCGGGACATCTAACTCAAACCGATCCGAAGCACGGTTGGCCTGACCCGAACCGAGTTCGACTCGGTCAGGGAAACCGAGTCGGATTGAGTTGGGTACGATTCAGATCGAATTTTTTAACGGTGAAAATCATTATTCTCACTGCTATTTTTGGGGTGGTCCATTTGAGCTTTAGATATGATTTATTTTGTTATTTATTTATTTTTATGCTCTAAAATAATCACGAAAAATGGATAAACGGTATGGATATAATAAATACATCATTATGGGGCCTATGTAATTTTGATCTCATTTGAGCCGTTCGTACAACTCAAAGCTCTAGGCGCATCTCCGCTCGTCTTTGCACGACACGTATTTACACAGTTGTTTTACGTGCAGTGCATGAAAGCGCAGGTGTGTTGATGTACACAACACGAAAGTGCAGCTATGGCTGTTGTGCATTGCTATATTGATGTCAACAAGTTCTGTGGGTCTGATTATGGGGTATGTGTTATATCCAAAACGTCCATCCATTTGGTGAGCTCGTCTTAAGGCTTGAGACGAAAAATAAGACAGATCTAACTATCAAGTGGACCACACTGAAAAAAGCAGTGTGAGATTGAACGTCTACCATTGAAACCTTTTTTGGGGTCATAGAAGTTTTGGATCAATTTGAAATTTGTTTTTCCTTTTAATTCAGGTCTTTGTGACTTTATGAACAAATCAGATGGAAAATAAACGTTATGGTGGGCCCATATAACTTTGATCTCCTTTGAACTGTTTGTACAAATCGGAGCTCGAGGAGCATCACTACTCGTCTTCACACGACACATACTTACAACATCTATATAATCGGTGTGTGGTACACCAACAAATCTGCTTCCAGGCGCTTTTATCGTACTGAGTAAACTCTGTTGGGGCCCACCGTGAATGCATGTGGTTTATCCACGCCATCCATTCATTTTTTTCAGATCATTTTAGTGGTTGAAGTCAAAATTGATGCATATCCAAAGCTCAAGTGGACCATACCATAGGATAAAGTAGAAGAATTGATTTTCACCATTGAAAAATTTATAAAGCCTAAGTGATGTTTATTTGCCATCTAACCTATTTATAAGATAAATATATGTAATAAATATTCATAAGAATCACTCTCGATCGGATTGGATTGGTTCAGATTGGATCCATTTGGATTGGTCATGATCCAGATTTACCACGATCCAAACTCAATCTAAAAAGTTGTTGGATCTGAATGACCGTATTTAATCCGCACCGATGCAGACCGTTGATTTGGTTTTGATCGGGTCGGATCAAGTTGGACATGGCCAGCTCTACGCATCAAGCTATGAAATCGAGTCCAATGAAATCCGAGTGAAAGGTCAACATTAGAAAGATTTGACAAATCTTAATATTCCTTGTAAACAAAAAGAAGCCACTAACATGACGTATGGTGAATGAGACAGCAGTCCACGTGTAGCATTGTCTAAGAAAGGGAACTCCACGAAAAGATTACCTAATTAATATGAAATCTAAATTTGAGTTCTTTTTTCTTCTTTATTATTATTTTTTTTTTTCTGAAAAAAGGTTTAAAAGAGCTGCATCTAAATACCATTTTTAAATTACAGCAGGTTAGGTGGCGTCGCTACATGGGTGAGCCCCGTCAGCATATTTATGTAAAATCTATGTCAATCACCAGCCGTGTCACATCATTTAAAGCCAAATGCCCAACTCGCACCCGCGATTCAGTGGACCACATGATTGATAATAGAGTATAAAGTAATGATTGCCATTCAAACTGTTTCCTTAATGTGGCCGCGCGGTGTAGCTACTGATAGGTTGAGCAGCAAGACTCTTACAGAAGTGACGTCACCAAGTTCCGTGGGCTCATTATGTTTTGTATCCCCCTTCCATCCAGTTGGAGAGATAGTTTTAGGGCAATATCTAAACAATGAGTTAAATCCAAAGCTCCAGTGGACCCCAGCATAAAAATTAGTGGGGACAGCACCATTCAAAATTTCTAAAGGACACAAAAGTTTTAGATCATGCTGATATTTGTATTTTCTCTTATTTCACATCTTTTTGAATTTTTGAACAGGTTGGATTTCAAATAAACATTATGGTGGGCCTTTTGATAGTTTCAATGGTGGGAATCACTCTCCCCACTGTTTTCTGTGGTGGGGTCCACTACAGATTTTTATCTATCTCATTCTTTGGCTCATACCCTAAAATGATAGCTCAAAATGGATGGACGGTGTGGATATAACACATACATCATAGTGGGGCCCACAGAACTTGGTAACGTCAGTTCAGTAGCCTACTCGCTAGTTAACCTGTCAGTATCTAATCCGCGTCGCAGTTAAATCACTAATGGACCTGACATTCTGGCTCATCACTAAATTTTGGCATGTAAATCAAAGGTCAGCTTTAGCTTATGGTTCTAGCCTAAAATGGAACTACACATGTAATAGATGGAGCAGATTTGGCATACACCTCACCGTATAGGCTCTCTCAAAATATAGTCCCCTCATCCTTCTCTAACATCAGAGTTATTTTATATATATATATATATATATATATATATATATATATATATATATATATATATATATATATGGGATGCTGCTATATTTGTTTAGAGAGAGAGAGATATGGAATGCTGCCCTTTATTTTGACAGGGTCCAACAGGATGTTAATTTAAAATAAACTCGGACCATTAGGTACTTAATCACAATATTAAGCTTAAAGACAAAAATCAGGCTTACCTTATGATTCTTGTGGGCCACGCCAAAAGAAACAGTTGGGAGAAGAACATTCACCCTTATTTTTATAAGGTCCACCGTAATAATAATATGAAATCCACTCCAATCATTAGATTTTATACAAAAATTTAAGCCTATAGCCAAAAAATCCCGTTCATGATTCATTTGTACCACACTAATCAAAATAGTTTGGTGGGCGGCCGGTTTCTTATCTATGGTTTCCAATCATACAGAGCAGTTGAATTATTGATGGAGCCGAATTTTTTGCCCTTGGCTTAGCATGGATGGACCACCTGTGATTAAAGATGGATGTACATAAACAAAAGCATATTGCATATGGAGTAAACTATAAGTTATTGACTAAACTCTATGGAGTCTACTATCAATGTATGTTTCTTTTCAACACCATCCACCTAATTTTTCATATCATTTTAGGGTATGAACCCAAGTAGCATATCTAAAGCTCAAGGAATTTCACACTACTACTGAAAGTGGGGATAATGATGTCCATTGTTGAAACCTTTCTAGGGCTTACAAGGTTTATTTATCATCCAACCAATTAATAAAACGTACACAAAAGAAAAAACATAAATATCTAAAACTTTTGGCCATTAAAAAGTTTTCAATAGTAAGTTTTGTATTCACACTATTTCATGTCTTGTTGTCCTCTTGAGCTTCACAAATATTTTAATTTTGAACTACGCCTTAAAATGACCTGACAAAAAAAAGATGGCAAAGGATATATATATATATATATATATATATATATATATATATATATATATATATATATATATATATATATATATAATGGTGGGCCTAAAGAATTTAAGTCAGTCAAAAAAAATACTGAGTTGGCAGTAGCCAGTCCCTCCACTACTTAATCATTCACGGTGGGGCCAATCGATACACCGAGTCATTTGCTTGGGGACCGACACTGCAGGTAGTGGATTGTTAACTAGCACCACTAACGATGTAGTATGATGGCTCGGTGGCAGACAGGGTCTTTTTCAACTATGTGATTATTGGATCGAGTGCTCCAAGGGACGCCGATTAGATACCGACATGTTGAGCAGCGAGACTCGCTACTCAAGTGACGTCACCAAGCTCTGTGAGCCCCGCTATGAGCTATGTGTTGTATCCACAGCGTCCATCCACCAGCCAAAGAATGATTCTGATCCAACCGTTGAAGCTTTCCTAAGGCTTACCATGATGTTTCTTCGGAGGGAAAATACAAATATCAGTTTGATCAGAACTTTTGTGGCCTTTAAAAGTTGTTAATGTTGGCGTCACACTCCCAACTATTTTCTGTGATGGGGTTCACTGGAGCTTTGGATGTGAATCATTCTTTAGGGTAAGTATGGACGGCGTGGATATAAAACATACATCATGGAGGGTCCCACATGACTTGGTGACGAAACTTCGTTGGCATTCTTGCTACTCAACCTGTCAGCTGCCATTCCGCGTCCGCTCCAAAGACCATTTTAGAAATGATGGTGCCTGTTCAACCGTACATGTGGAAATGTTGCATGGCAATCCGGACCGATCAAAAGCCGTGAGCACGAAGTCGGGTGAAGGAGACATTCAGCACCATTTAAGAAATGATGGTTGTCAGAAAAATGATCTTTGGATGCACGGAAAATAAAATATTATATATATATATATATATATATATATATATATATATAAAATTCATTTCACTAGGCTGAATCACGCTTCATGTTGAATGATGCGCTTTTCTTAAAGTGTGATTCGCTCCCTTTAATTGTTAATGGGTTATTAGTGAATTGCTTTCAGTATAAGACAAGCCTTATCTGGATCCAGCGTGGAGCAATCACGATGGGTCAACTATGGAACAGTTTTAAGATAGTAGATTTATTCTGGTAGAATTAAATAGTAGAGATGTTCACAGTATTCTAAGAAGGAGATTTTGAATGTATCTGATGGAAGAAATGGTATCGAGATGATGAAAATTGGACTGGAATGGTCCAGTTTATATAGGCACCAGGTAGTCTACCGTTGTTAGGTGACTATCAATGGTTCAGAACATTTGAAAAACGTTTTTGACCGTTGACCATTAATCCCAGTCGTCTTTGGTTGTCGGATCAGAAGATCTGACCGTTGGATCATCACGGCACGTCTATTTTCAGACCGTTGTGACTTTCAAGGAAGCTAGCCGTTTTTAGAAACTGCTGAACGTTTCGGATTTATGATCTGATCATTCTTAGTCGCCTATAAATCTTTGGTCATTTCAGACCCCACTGCACATAGGCTCTGACCAAACCTATCGCACCGTGATCACACCGTCTCATGACGGTTTGTGTAAGGTCGTGAGGGAGCAAAGTGTAAAGTGCACCAACTAGCACCACTACAACCACATTGCCCACGCCCGTGCCCGAACCCGAGCTCGAGCGCGCGCGTACACGCAACCGAGCATCTCTACCTCCAAAACATCCAAGTAAGAATACTCTTCACAATTCCACATATAAACCCCAAAAAGATTTCTATCATTTTCGATGTGGGACAAAGCACACACCGCACTTTTGGATTTAAAATTCTGAAAAAGCATTTTAGCGACAAAATCTTGAAAATTTGAACTTTCAAAATTTTTTAAAAACCACAAAATTTCAACAATCCCCCACTGGTTTTTTAAAACAATAGAAAATACTTTGCTAGAATAATAGTTATTATGTATAAAGAAAAATATCTTACAATTTGAATTTTTCCTTAGTGCAAGTATTTTAAAGTTATTTCAAAATTTCTGGTTGCCGTAGCATTGAACCAGTTATTCCTATATGACATAACAAAAAATACTACACATATAATAGTTCCTGCGTTATGTGTTCCTCCATATAACTCGCTTAACACTTTTCATGGCCATGAGCTTATCCTGTTTCATGAACGATCTTGAGATAACTCTAACTCTCATGAGAAGCGGCACCACTTCTGCGTTTACATAGGTGAAATCCTTCCGGTGTTTCCGTTACTTAAAACACTTGTCTTATTTGACTGAATTTTATTAAGAGTTTTTAATACCCAACCCTCTTTATAACGGCCAGCACTTTCATCTTGGATGAGGCTTTTAATTTTAGTGCGGAAACTTTCCACTTATCAGTGAATTGTTGTTACCCATTGAACCCAATCTTTAGAGATTTCCTAATTTTGGGTTGGGTTTCTTTCACTGGTGGAACTATGATTGAAGAGTTTCAACCCTATCTCTCTAGATGTTGTCCTTATTACCTCTCTCATCAGAGGTTTAGTAAAAGGATCAGCCAAGCTATTACTTGACTTTACAAAAGAGATCGCAATGATTTCATCTTGAATCAATTGTCTTATATAATCATGCCTCAAACGTATGTGTTTGGACTTCCTATTATAGGTACCACTGTAGGCTCTTGCTAGAGTGGCTTCACTATCATAATGAAGTGAAATATTTAGTATAGGTTTCACATAGAATGAGATTTCTAATAGAAGATCCCTTAACCACTCAGCCTCTCTGCCGGTAGCATTCAAGGCTATGAACTCAGATTCCATAGTTGAGTGAGTTATGCAAGTTTGTTTCTTAGATCCCCAAGATAAAGATGCACCGAGGTGAATATCCACCCTGTAGTGGACTTGTTGTCCCCTACGCTCGATATCCAACTTTCATCGGTATATCCTTCCAATACTGCTGAAAATTCTGAGTAAAATAGCCGTACTTCTTTGGTTTCTTTTAGATAACTTATAACTCTACTTATTGCATTCCAGTGTTCAACACTTGGATTACTCGTTAACTTGCTTAGTTTACTCACAGCGTATGCTATATATAATCTTGTACATTACATTGCATATATAAGACTGCTTATAACACTAACATACTCTAGTTGTGGAACTACTCTTCCACTGTTTTCTTTTAACTTAATAATTGTATCAAATGAGATTTTTGCCTCCTTGATTTTCAAGTGATTAAACTTGTTTAGAATTTTCTCAATATAATGAGACTGACATAATGCAAAACCCTCACTATGTTTTTATTTATTTATTTATTTTTTTATTTTATAACTTTGATACCCAATATACTATCCACTTGTCCAAGATCTTTCATTTTCAAAACTGAAGAGAAAAACTTCTTTGTTTCAGTTACATCTTCCATTTTGTTATTGATTATTAACATATCATCTACATATAAGTATACGATTACAACATAATCATTACACACTTTTGAATATATGCATTTATTAGCAATACTATGTTCAAAACCATAAGACGGGATTTTAGAATCAAATTTATCATGCCACTGTTTTGGTGCTTTCTTTAATTCATATAAAGACTTAA
This sequence comes from Magnolia changhungtana, assembly GCA_030180095.1. Taxonomy (NCBI): domain Eukaryota; kingdom Viridiplantae; phylum Streptophyta; class Magnoliopsida; order Magnoliales; family Magnoliaceae; genus Magnolia; species Magnolia changhungtana. Next base: position 226,090 of record JASAUF010000064.1, on the reverse strand, counting down.
CAAGTCTATACACTTTTCTTTCATTGCCTGGTAGAACAAACTCTTCTGGTTGCTCCATGTATATCTCCTCATCGAGATCACCATTTAGGAATGCTGTCTTCACGTCCATTTGATGGATATGAAGATGATGTATGGATGCTAGAGCGAATAAGATCCAAATCGATGTTATTCTAGCTATTGGTAAATAAGCATCAAAATAATCAATTCTTTCTTTCTGTCGGAAACCCTTAGCAACTAACCTTGCCTTAAAGGTTTGAATTGTACCATTAGTGTGATATTTTTCTTAAATATCCACCTACAACCTATTGCTTTAGAACATGGAGGTAGATCTACCAGTTCCCATGTTTGGTTAGATATAATCAATTCTATTTCATCATTAATGGCCTCTTTCCAAAAAGTGGAGTCTCTTGAAGTCATAGCTTCATTAAAGGTTTTAGGTTCGTTTTTTATAATTAAAACCATAAGTATTTTTCTAATGACCTTCTCTCTATCACCTTCAACTAGATGAAAAGAGAGTCGCTGAGAGTCTATCTGATCAGGGTCAAGACTCTTCTCTACTTTTGATCTTTGACTCCTACGAGGTTCACTTGGTGTTTTTACTTCTAATTGTGTTTCTTTTATAGTTTTATTAGGAGATTGAATCTCGGTATTCTTTTTTCTCCGTGAATACAATGTTCTCAAAGAACTCTACATCTCTAGATTCTATGATAAGTCTAGAAGTCTATAAGCCTTACTATGTTGTGCATATCCTACAAGGATGCACCTTATACCTCTTGGTCCTAACTTAGTGCTTCTCGGTTTTGGAGTTCTGCAGTATGCAAGACACCCCCACACTTTAAGATACCCTATGTTTGATTTTCTTCCTTTCCATATTTCGTATGGAGAGGTTTTAGTTTTCTTAGATGAGATTCTATTTAAAACATGACATGCCGCTAACAGCGCTTCTCCCCATAGGTTTAATGACAACTGTACTTATATTAGCATTGAGTTGACCATTTCAACTAAGGTCCTGTTTTTTTCCTCTACTACCCCGTTTTGTTGTGGTGTATAGGGTGCTGTGCACTAATGTATTATGCCGTGTAAGGCCCATATCCTAGTCCGTACCATTCCTTAGATTTTCGCAATCCTCCCTGTCGAATTCCGATGACCCGTGACGTATAATCGACATTTGCGCATGACCCTAAGTCGCATCCCGTATATTTGAGTCAACTCGACTAGAGACTTACACCTTAGCGACCACGCCGTTGCCGCGGTTCCAATGTTGTATCTTGCGCACCAATGCGATACCCAGGCCAGGAGCTGTGGGTTTGCGTTTATTTCGAGGAAAACACAGCGCGTTGCAAATCCCAAGAGAATCTCTACCATTCATCACATTAATCAATCAAATGCAAGTCAAGTACACAACCCATTCCTCTCTTACACAAGACATCCCCAAAGTTAAATCTCTCTCTCTCCACCCATCCCTTTTCTTACACACACCCATCCCTCTCATCTCATCCCTCTTACAACACCCTCTCCTCTCTCATTCTCTCTACCATTTCCCAAGCTTCCATGAGAGAAAAGCTCTAATGAGAGAATAGCCAAGTGTGGCCCACTTCCTACCCCCTCATCTCACCATCCAACCCTTCAAACTTCATCATCCACCCTTAAAGAAGAAGCTTAGGAGCTAAGGAGTTCAAAGTGCTAAAGAAGAGACAATCGGTGGGTGTTCATAGCACTACATCTTGATTTTTGATTTAGGGCCCACATGATTTGGGACCCATCTTAATGTATACATTGTATCATAGAAGGGAGCTCATAGTGGCAGAGTTCCCTCCATCACCGCACGTCTCTCTCTCTCTCTCTCTCTCTCTCTCTCTCCTCCCCCCCCATGTGTTGTGTAGCCCACTGTGATGTATGATCCACACCGTAGCATTCGTGGGACCAACCTCGCTGGCGTCCAACGGACAGGCCACCGTCAAATCTGGATAGTGAAACCACAGATATCAGCTTATATACAAAGCTGGTGGGCCACCACGTGGACCCACCATGTTGCACATGTGCATCCACTCCGCCTAGACCATTTAGATGGTGGGGCCCTGACATATGTATCCTATCTAGACCGTCCAAATAGCCCACTTGGTTGTCCGTTTAGACAGGCCCGGACGTAGGGAAATAACAAAGGTCAGCTTGACCTTCAATCTGGTGGGCCACATCACGTGGACCCACCCATGATACATGTGTGTATCCACACCATTTTTTTAAAAAAATAAAAAATGAAGCAGATTTAAATCTCTGGTGGGCCATGCATGTGGATCCACCCATGAGGTATATGTCGTATCCATACCGTCCAGATAGGCTGGACGGTAGGGGGGCACTGTGATATATGTGTTTCATCCTACCATCCATCTGTGGCCCACCATGATATGTGTTATATCCAACCGTCCATTTGTTTGACATTAGCAGATTTTGGGGTATGATCATGAGGTAGGTTATATCTAGACCGTCCATCGAACTCCCTGGCCAAATTCAATCTCTGGTGGGCCATGCACGTGGACCCACCCATGATGTATATGTTGTATCCATATCGTCCAGATAGGCTGGACGGTAGGGACATGCTGTGATGTATATTCACACCATCTGTCCAGTTTGCTGGATTGGTGGGCCACACGTAAGGACTCACCTAGTGTATGCTTATCATCCATACCATCCACCGTCCTTTGATGGTGGAGCTTGCCTTGATGAATGTGTTGTGTATCCACACCGTCCAGTCCTTGGACAGTGGGACCCACATGTTATATATGTTTTATCCAAGCCATCCATCCATGTGACACGCTGCTATGTATGTGTTTTATTTACACCATTCGTCCTGGTGGGCTGGCGTGGGACCCATCTGATGTGGTGTACCCACACCATTTAACACATGAACGTGGGTCCCACCCGATGTAAGTGTTTCATCTACGTTGTCCATGTGGGACCCAGATGATGTATGCACCTTATATCCTGACCGTCCATCCCTGGACGTGGACCCCACCATGATGCATATCCACATCGTCCATGGAACGTGGGGTCCACCATGATGTATGAGTTTTGTTCCACACCGTTCGCCCATTTGGAATGTGCATGGCCCACCTCAATATAATATATATGAGGCCCGATGTAATGTATGTGAGGCCCGATATGATGTATATGAGGCCCTTGTATGAGGCCCATGGTGACGTATGTGAGGCCTATGAGATGTGGCCCATTATGATATATATGTGGCCTATTTGGTGAGGCCCAAAGTGATGTATATAAGGCCTTGTGTGAGGCCCAATGGGATGTATATAAGGCCCTTGAGTGAGGCCCATTGTGAGTATATTGGGCTCTTGTGTGAGGTCAATTATGTTGTATATGAGACCCTCCTTATGTGGGGCCATGGGCCCCACTATATGTTTGGCTCTATGTGGGCCACTCCTTGGGAACAATGTTGGTTAAATGTCCACATCGATGGGCAATGATGGTTAAATGTCCTCATTATGACCTTCCCTTAGGCCTTGTTAGGCCCATTCTCATCATTCTCTAAGTGGGTTGACCCTAATCATTGGGCCCCATTTGCATGATCCATCTATTCTCATTGAGCTAACCCAAGATGTTGGGCCCCCATTAGTTGTTAGTAGGATTATTTCTTTTATCTTGGAGTCCATCTCGAACTTATTTGGGCCCCCTAGGGCGTCTAGTAGGGCTATATGATAGTATGGAGAAGGAACCCTTTCCGGATCCTTAGGAATTTAGGTAGGCCACCTAGGCCCAACCTTAATGTGAGGAGAGTTCATTATCATCGTAGATGGAGGAATTCGTACTATCAGATTTGTTATACCCACAGTTGAGGACCGACCTTCATGTTATGGGTCTGCTGTCCATCTATGGACCCCGCCTTGTATATAGGCCGATTATCGATGTCGATTATGAGTACGTGATAACATGGCCTCATGATACATGATCATACGCATCATTTATATGCTTGTTATGAGATGTGGTTGACCATTGCATATGTAATTGGGCAGGTTGTTTATGGGATTCCCTGATAAGCAGAGTTGTCCCACATGAGCGCACGGTATGCACAAGATTGATGCATGATTGAATTACATGACTCATGCATCTTACATTGTGTGATTATAATTACTGTGTGCCCTAGTGACACTAAGGCTGTAGCCTCTGCAGATATAGCATGGACGACATGATCGGATGCCAGAAATACTTGTTAAGCACGGGAGCGCGAAAGATGTCCTAGGGTGAAAGTCCCCAAACCCTTATAATACTATGGAGGATGCTCCAATGCCTAAACTGAGTGGATGTATGAGCGCATGAGCCCGAATACTAAGAGGCTGCGTCTCCCACTATTTCGTGGTCAGTTGGAAGGAGGTGTGGCCTTACCCGCCCAGGGGTAAGGGGCAATTGCTAGGCTGAGTCTTACCAGTTCGTAAATGGGTCCGCTATCAACGTGTCAGATAGGTATTGGTAGACTATTGGCCAAGCAGATAGTGAGGTTTCTTACGCTCACTTGGACTGCGCGCCTGGGGACGGGGCAGTGCCATTTAGAGTGTACTAGACCCCGATAATTATCCAGAGTGAGAATTGTATTGATATTTGATGCTCCAGTGATGAGCTATATTGATATGTGGATTCGGATAAGGATTGGTATGCTTGAGTTGCATCTCCATTCGCATAGCCTTGGTATGGCCGACATCTTTCATGCCTTGCATCGCATGGCCTTGACATAGCCAATAGCATTCATGCCTTGCATTACATAGCCAATAGTTTATCACCAGTGCTTTCCTTCGCCTATCACTTACAGTATTCATGGATTCACCACCAAAGATATTCTTCATTACTCTGATATTTCATACTTGCATTACTACCTTGCGCACATACTTTTACCACTCTCTAAGCTTTCTATAAGCTTATGCATGATCATTGCGTGCAGGTGACGCTAGGCCATAACTAAGCAGGAGCAGGAGCGTGTGGCAGACCTTCTAGAGTTTTGTTACTATTATCATTGTATTTCCCTTTATGTGCATTGTACTCAAGTTTTGATCATAGTGAATTTTTGTGATGATGTTCTTATTATTGTTCGTGGGTTATGCTTATGGTTATGCTTATTATGAATCAAATTCACTTTGAAAATCCTCCTTGTAGGATCCCAGGATCAGAATCTGGCCTATAGGTGTCGAGAGTTGAGAATGGGGTACTACGGAGGTTGTTATCGCTAGATTCAACGATCGAAAATTATAAGGCCCATATCCTAGTCCGCATCGTTCCTTAGGATCTCGCGGTCCTCCAGGTAGAATTCTGGCAATCGCGACTTGTAATCGGCGTTTGCATGCGACCCTAAGTCGCATCCTATATATCAGAGTCAACTCGACTTGAAACTTGTACCCTAGTGACCGCGCCGTCGTCGCGGTTCCAATGTCGCGTCTCACGCGCTGATGCGATACCCTGACCAGGAGTTGTGGGTCTGAGAGAATCTCTACAATCCATCACATCAATCAATCACCTCAAGTCAAGTACACATCCCATCACTCCCCTTACAACACTCATACCCTACCCATCTCTCTCCCATTCCCAAAGTCAACTCTCTCTACCCATCTCTTTCTTACAACACCATCCCTCTCTCCCATACATCACTCCATCCCATCTCATTCTCCACCAAATCCTAAGCCTCCATGAGAGAAAAATTCTAAGGAGAGAAAGCTAGTGTGTGGCCTATTTCTTATTCCCCCACATCTCACCATCCAACCCTTCAAACTTCATCATCCACCATCAAAGGTTGAGTATAGGAGCTAAAGAAGCCAAGGGACTAAGAAGGAGTGCAATAGGTGGGTGATCCACCGTTGATTTTTATTTGAGGGCCCACTTATGATGGGACCCACTTTGATGTATGTGTTGTGATCTAGGAGGGACCCATAGTGGCTGAGTCCCTCCACTACACCATCTCTCTCTATCTCTCTTTCTCTCCCTCTCTTTCATTTCTTGATGGTGATGTGGTCATGTGGCCCACCCGGATGGATCCCACCATGATGAATGTATTATATCCATGTCGTCCATATGTTGGACCCACCATTGCTGGACTGTCCAGCGGCAAGCCCATTGGCCTGTTCGTCTAGACAGGCCCAGATGAAGAGAAAACATAAATGTCAGGTTGATCAAAGCTGCTGGTGGGTCCCACACGTGTGGACCCACCTCATGTATGCATTAAATTAGGGTCATCCATCAGCTGGACGGCCAGCAGCACATGGCTGTTGAACTTGACGTCAGCAAGTTTTGGAGGTTTGATCACGAGGTATGCATTAAATCCATACCGTCCAACCATTTGAAGAGATCATTTTGTGGCTTGTGTGGGACCCACCTTGCACGTGTAGGGGGGGGCACCTTGATGTCTGTGTTTTATCACATCGTCCATCCAGACGGTGGGACCCACGCAACTTAAAGCTGCTGGATCTAACCCAACAAATGATGGTGGGATACACCGTGATGTATCTATCCATCCATGACCATCCATCCGTGCATGACCCCACCAACATGAGATATATGTTATATCCAAACCATCCATCCATTAACATGTGGGGCCCACCTTGGTGACATGTGCACCCAGCACGTGGCGCCATCCTTGATATTTGTGTTTTATCTACAACATCCACCTGGACGGTGTGGCTCACCAAGATGTACGTGCTTCATATCTAGGCCGACCGTCCAGGTGGCCTGGATGCTGGGCTTTTGTAATATAAATATATATGTGTATATATATATATATGTATATTATAAAATAATGTTGTATGGTGGGCCCTACGTGGGACCCACCTATTTGGGATGCAGATTGGCTGGAGTGCCTCACACCAGCATATAGCTGATGTATTGACGTCAACAAGTTCTGTGGGTCCCACATGATGCATGTATTTCATCTTACACCGTCCGTCCATCTGGATGGGACCCACCGTTGATGTATATGTTTTGTATCCCCACCGTCTATCAGGTGGACCACACTACAAAAATCAGTGGAGGCTTGAACGTCTACCATTAAAACCGTTTTGGGGGCCACATAAGCTTTGGATCGATATGAAATTTGTTCTTCCTCTTAATTCAGGTCCATGTGACCTTATGATTAGATTGGATGGAAATTGAGCGTTATGGTGGGCCTGGTGAATTGTTAATAGTGAAAATCATTATCTCCACTTTTATTTATGGTATGGTCCAGATGATCTTCCGATGTGATTCATTTTTTTGGGTAATGTTCTAAAATGATTTGTTAAATAGATGAATGGTATAGATGGTGCGACCCATGTGATGCGGCCCGCCTTGATGTATTTATAGCCCATCCATGAGGCCCACCTCGATGTATTTCTGGCCCATCCATGAGGCCCACATTGATGTATTTATGACCCATTCGTTAAGGCCCACCTTGATGCAATTGCGGCCCATTTGATCAGGCCTGATGTGATATATATTGGCCCATATGATGAAGCCCATTTGATGTATATGAGGCTCATATAGTGTGGTCCATGTATTGCGGCCCATTTGATGTATGTGAGACCCATATGATGAGGCCTGATGTAATGTCTATGAGGCCCATGAGTGAGGCCCATGTGATGCACATGTGGCCCATGAGTGAGGCCCATCGTTATGTGTATTAGACCCTTGTGTGAGGTCATGGGCCCATTATACATTTGGCTTTATGTGGGGCCACTCCTTGGGAGAAATGTTGGTTAAATGTCCACATTGATGGACAATGATGGTTAAATGTCCATATTGTGACCTTCCCTTAGGCCCTTTGTTAGGCCGACTATCGATGCCGATTATCGAGGCTGATTATTGATGTCGATTATCGATGCCGGTTATCGATACCGATTATGAGTATGTGACAACATAGCATCATACATGCCCATACACATCATGCTTGTGATGAGACGAGGTTGGCCATTGCATATACCTTCTGGTAAGTTGTTTATGGGACTCCCTAATAGGCAGTGTTGTCCCTCATGAGCGCACGGTACGTGTAGGATTGATGTATGACTGGATTGTATAACTCATGCATCTTGCATTGTGTGATGCGGTTACTATACGCCCTAGTGACATCATGGTCGTGGCCTCCATAGGCACATCATGGAGAGCCAGATTGGATATCAAAAATACCGTTACTAGCATCAGGGCTCCATAGATGTACCTGGGTGAAAATTCCTAAATCCGATGGTACTAGAGGATGACTCCAACATCGAGGCTGAGTGGATATATGAGCGTACGAGGGTCGTATACCATTAGGCCATCTCCTACTGTGTCGTGGTCAGTTGGAAGGGGTGTGAGGTCTCTACTACTTACCCAGTTATGCACTCGGATAGGGACAGTAAGCTGGCGTAGAGTGTACTAGACCCCAGTGATTGTCCAGCGTGAGAACTATACTGATACTTGACGATCTAGTGATGAACTGCATTGATATGTGGATTCGGATGAGGACTGGTATGCTTGAGTTGCATTTCGTATTGCATGGCCTTGGTATGGCCGACATCATTCACGCCTACCATCGTATGACCTTGATATAGTCGATAGCATTCATGTTTTGCATCGCATGGCCTTAATATGGCCGATAGCATTTATGCCTTGCATCGCGTAGCCTTGGTACGACTGATAGTATTCATGGATTCGCCGGCATATTTCGCATTACTTTGATATTGCGTTCTGAGCACGCTTATATGGTGCACACACTTTCACCACCCTCTAAGCTTTTTATAAGCTTATGCACGATTAATGCGTGCAGGTGACGTTAGACCATAACTGAGTAGGAGCAGAAGCGTGCCGCAGAGCTTCTAGAGCTTTGATTATTGATATTGTATTTCCCTTTATACATATTGTACCTTAGAGTTTTTTTTTTTTATCATAATGGATTTTATAATGATGTCTTGTTTATTATTCGTGGGTTATGCTTATGGTTATGCTTGTTATGGAATAAATTCATGCTAAAAAAAATCCTCCTTATAGGATCCCAGGATCGGAACCTGGTATATGGGTGCCGGGAGCCAATAATGGGGTACTATGGAAGCTGTCGGTGCCGGATTCGGCGATCGAAAATTTTGTGAGCCCAGTTTCTGAGTTTGGGGTGTGACAGAAGTTGGTATCAGAGCATAAATTGGGAATAATCTAAAAAGGCCAAGTTAAAGTCCTTGAGGGGGGGGGGGGGGGTGAATAAGACTATGCCAAATTAAAAAATTTAAATGCAGAATATAAACAATAAGATAGCAAAATGAATTGCAAATAATCTAAGGAAATAACAACCTCAAAAATTGAGTATTGAGTGGTTGATACAAACTTGGTTCTAAGGACAACCTGACACCAAAAACCAATGGTTTATGGTAGGACAACCTTACTAGAACATGGGTGAGTATCAAAAAGTCGAACTGAAGAGGATATGAAAGAAATAGAAACTAACTATTACAACATTCACCACACAATGCTGAAATGTAAAGATTACAACATTCACATCCACAAATACATCCCACAATCTTAAATCATAAAAGATAAAGAAATAAACCACACATCTACCAAACACAAAGAATTATAGTTGTTCACTTATGTGTACACCAACTGTTAAACAACAGCCACACAACTACTCCACTCCTAATATCCTCACATAGTGTATATTAGTGTTCACTATGAAATAGGTTTTACAAGGTTCACCTAAAACCCTCACAATTGTGTCTTTCAAGTGGGCTTACACAATTCAAAAACCCCACACTTTGAGTTTTCTGGATCACCTCGGATAAACCAAAAGAAAGAGATTTTTCTGGCACAATATCAAATAAGCCAAAAGAATAAGATTTATAAAACAGTAAAATAGTTATCTGAATTCTCCTTTGTTGCAGCCCGGTAGAACCAATTCGGAGTAGAAGTTCAATCATAGATGTTCAATGTTCACACTCACTATTGAAATGATTCTAAGTTCTAAATGGATTTTATATTAAATCACCTTGGGCTAGCTTGATTTGATTTTGATTCCAAGATAGGGGAAAATTTTCAATCCCTTCTTCAAATAAGATTGGAATATAGAATACAAAATCAAATGTAAAAAGCTAAATAAAGATAATATTAAATGAGCACTAAATAGCTAAAGAATAACACAAACTTATCTCTTAGAGTGGTTTATTGATTTTGCTTGAATTGGATACTAAACTCTGAAAATCGTGCTCTATTTATAAGTGTAGAAATTGTCAACTCGACTGGCCTAGGGGTTGGCTCGACTGGTCGTAGGACCAACAGACTTTTGAAATTTTGAGCGTGATAAGATCAGACCGTTTCACGACCTGTCGTAGGACCTGCTCGACCGGTCGAGTGGCCTCCACAACCGGTCAGTCCTGTTCAGGACTGGTTGTGTGAGACTCATTTTAGTTGCTGGAGTTTGAGTCAATCCTGTAGGACTGGTCGAGCACAGGTCGAACACTATTCACTTGACCAGTCGAGCAGTCTCCAGGACTGGTCGAGGCTTTAACAAAAATTTTTAAAAATTATAAACAAACTTAGGACTGGTTAAGAAATTTCTTGGATTGGTCGAGCCAGTGCTAGGACTAGTCGAACTTATTCTAAGACTAGTCGAAAAACAGACTATGCACTTATAAAGTGACCCAATTAAATTATGTATTCAAAATGACTTATCCTATGGTCAACCTAGTGTCATTCATACCTTATAAGCGATGTTTGAACATTGAAACATCTTTTGCTTTGGTTGATTGTTGTTTTTTGAAGATCACGAAGCTTATTATCTTGACATATGATGAAGCTTGAACTTGAGACATTTTGAAGCTTCAACTTGAAGAATATTAAAACTTGAATTTGTAACCTTAAGAAGCTTGAACTTGAAATATCTTGAATCTTGATCTTGAGGTACTTGAGTTGTATTTTACCTTGAACTTTAAGTACCAATATAAAGGCTATTAAATCTTTGAAAGCATGTACTATTAGTTGATGTTTTATTTGAATTTTGATACTTGTGATGCTTGAATCTCAAAACGGAACACCTTGTAATGGATCATCTTGAGCTTGTACAAGAATAGTATTTGACATGAAGATGAGCTACACAAGATAGAAAATCCAAGAGGTTTTGGCACTACAAAATTTGACAATCATATGAGCTAGAAAACTTAGCACTTACATAACCAAGGATAACATCACATATCTACTATGAGTTTAGGACAAATTAAGTCCTGAGTGCATAACCTTCCGATTTAATTCCCTAACGTGTGTGCATTCGAGAGTTCTCAAGGTTAATAAGCGCATTGTTCTTCCCTATAGGACATGCTGCCCAAGAGAGTGACCCGAGCGACTCCCGCTCTACCACCTACGACTCCCACTCCACTACCAGAGATCTCTGCTCCCCAGCCTGAGGATGTCATTCCTCTACTTGAGACCAGTGTGGATCCGACCGTACCCGTGAGTGCATCCCAGTTACAATAGATATTGCAGGCTGTGACGGCCGCCCTTCAGGGGCAGGGCAGACACCTCATTATTTGGCCAGCCCATGTAGAGCAAGAGCATGCGAGCGCCCTTCTTAGAGAGTTCCGATAGCTCGATCCCCCGCGTTTTCAGGGCGAGCCAGATCCAATAGTAGCCAAGAGATGGTGCTCCGAGGTGAAGAAGATTTTTGATACTTTGGCATGTACGACCCATTAGCGGGTTCAGTTAACGGCATTTCTCCCAAGGTGAGGCCGAGCACTAGTGGACCTCTGTTACTCGTATTATAGGGCCTGATTTCATTTAGACATGAGAGGATTTCATAGACCGATTTGACCAGTAGTACTTCCCCGACTACATTCATCGACAACGAGTGTTAGAGTTCAAGACCTTGGTGCAGGGAGACATATTTGTGGTGCAGTATGTAGCTCGTTTCGTGGCGCTATAGAGGTTCGCACTATATTTAGTTAATGATGAGGAGCGGAAGGCCCGCCGTTTCGAGAACGGCTTGCGTTATGGTCTTCGAGCCCGTGTTATTAGGCATGAGCTCTTAACTTTTCAGGCGATTGTATGGAGGACCCAAATTTATGAGACTGAGTGGGCTGACATGTAGAGCGACTGTGATCGAAGGAAAGACCGGAAGAGGCAGCCCCCTCCAGTAGCTCTTAATAGCAACAATGTTGTCAGCAGCAGAGGCGCACAAGCCACCTAGCCGCCAGATCACCATCAGCACCAGTGACACCCTCGGCACCACCTTAGAGGCGGCTTCCCGGTGCCTGTTATGGATGTGGTGGGTTAGGACACCGTAGGTGGGACTGTCCTTAACCGCAACAGTAACAGCCGAAAGTACCGCAACAGCCTCCATAGCAACAGCTGAGAGCACCACAACAGCCTCCGGAGTAGCAGTGACAGCAGCTCCTACCTTTGAGGCCCCCTCAGCAGTAGCATCAGCACCAACCTCCGAGACCATAACAGCAGAGGCAGCAGATTCGACCGCCTCAGTGACATCAGCAGCAGCAGCACCCTCAGAGGGGATAAACACCTCCTAGCCAGCTCAGGCTAGGTTCTACATGGCTCAGCAGGACCCAGAGTCCTCCGGAGGAGTCGTTGAGGGTATACTCCTAGTCTCTGCATGCATCGCCGAGTTTTATTTGATTCCGGTGCTTCGCACTCATTCATATCCGAGGGATTCTGCCGTTCGACTAGATTGTTGACAGAGTCTACTCGCGAGGGGTTAACCATATCGACGCCCTTGGGGAAGACTGCAGTGTTAGGGCGCTTCTGTTCGTCTTGCCCTATTCTGGTTGGTGATATCTTTTTGCCTGCTGATATGTTCGTGTTGCTGATGTCCGAGTTTGATGTCATCCTGGGCATGGACTAACTTGCCAAGTATCACGCTATCTTAGACTGTTCCATAAGGACAGTCACATTTTGTATAGTAGTCTTACCTTCGTTCCAGTTCATTGCCGAGCCCAAAGGAGAACCGTTATCTTGTCTCATGTTGTGCGTAGTAAAGGAGCCCATAATAGGGTGTATTGATCAATTGTCAGTGGTTTGCGATTTTCCCGATGTGTTTCAGGAAATTTTGTAATTGTCGCCGCGCCGGCATATTGACCTTGTGCCTGGTACCGTGCCTATCTCAAAGGCCCCGTACTGTATGGCACCGATGGAGTTGCGAGAGCTGAGCGGCAGTTGGACGAGTTGTGTGAGTTGGGTTTCATTCGCCTAAGCAGTTCACCATGGGGAGCACCGGTAATCTTTGTCAGGAAGAAGGATAGCTCGTTGAGGCTCTATGTGGATTACAACGAGCTCAACTGGGTCATGATCAAGACAAGTATCACTCCCGAGGATAGATGACTTATTTGATCAGCTGCAGGGTGCACAGTTCTTCTCAAAGATTGACCTACATTTCGCTTATCATCAGATTCAGGTCTGAGACGAGGACATCCTGAAGACGGCTTTCAGGACACGCTATGGTCATTTTGAGTTCCAGGTCATGTCCTTTGGACTGACTAATCGCCTGCAGTATTCATGCAGTTGATGAATGAGGTGTTCCATCCGTATCTCAATAAGTTTATTGTAGTATTCATCGACGACATTCTGATATATTCGAGGACCTATGAGGAGCATGTGCATCATCTGGAGATTGCATTACAGACCCTCCTACCCACCAGCTGTATACGAAGCTGGAGAAGTGTGAGTTTTAGCAGGAGGAGGTGAGGTTCTTCGGTCACGTGATGACGAGGGAGGGTGTCGCAGTGGACCCCTCGAAGGTTGAGGCAGTGCGTCAGTGGGGCCAACCCACGAATGCGTCCGAGATCCACAGTTTTCTTGGTTTGGCGGACTACTATCGGTGTTTCATTGAGGGCTTCTCCCGTATTATAGCCTCGTTGACTAGGTTGACTCGGAAGGGCACAAAGTTTGTCTGGAGTAACACATGTGAGCGAACATTTATGGAGTTGAAGGACCGCCTCACGTCCACTCCTGTCCTCAATCTTCCCTCTGAGAGTGATGAATTTGTTGTATTTACTGATGCCTCGCATATTGGTTTGGGTACTGTCCTGATGCACCATGGGAGACTAGTGGCTTATGTGTCTCTCCAGCTCAAGGTCCATGAGCTGAACTACTCATGCATGATTTGGAGCTGACAACAGTCGTCTTCGCACTGAAGGTGTGGAGGCACTATCTCTATGGGGGTTCGAGCTCTTCTCCGACCACGAGAACGTTAAGTACCTATTTTTTCAGTTTGAGCTGAACATGAGGCAAAGGCGTTGGATGGAGCTCCTGAAGGATTATGATTTTGATCTCCAGTACCACCCAGGCAAGGCAAACGTGGTGGCAAATACCCTCATCCGTCAGCCACGGGGTCTGATGGCGCATATGATGATTCATGAGTGGAAGATGCTTGAGGATGTGGCAGCATTTGATTTTGAGATCGGTCTGCAATCTTTTATTGTGTAGTTATCGAGCCTGTCGATTCAACCCTCTTTTGTCGCAAGGGTGATCGAGGCTCAGCAAGCTGATGAGTCATTGTAGAGTTATAGGGCTAAGGCAACATCTAAGAGTCAGTCAGATTGGCAGATTGGTTCTGATGGTGGACTTCGCTTGAAAGGCCGATTATGTGTCCCAGATATTCCTAAGCTACGCAGAGATTTTATGACTGAGGCATATCGATCGTGGTTTTCTATTCACCCAGGCTCGACGAAGATGTATCGAGATATGAGGCAACAGTATTTTTGGATGGAGATGAAGCTCCAGATCACCAGTTTTGTGGCTGAGTGTGACACATGCCTGCATGTCAAGGCCGATCATCAGAGACCCCCTAGTCTATTGCAGCCGATGAGCATCCCAACGTGAAAGTGAGAGCATATGTTGACAGATTTCATTATGGGCTTGTCGAGGACTCAGTGCGGTCATGACGTCATCTGGGTTGTTGTGGATCGCCTGACGAAGTCAGCACATTTTCTTGCGATTCGTGTGACCTGGTCTTTGTATCGGCTTGCGAGATTAGTCATCGAGGAGATTGTGAGACTACACGACATTCTAGTCTCGATCATTTCTGACTAGACCTGAGGTTCATGTCTTAGTTTTGGGGGAGCTTTCAAAGAGCGATGGGGTCTATTTTTCAGCTCAGCACGACGTATCACCCACAGACCGATGGCCATTCCGAGAGGGTAAACCAAATCATTGAGGATATGCTTCAAGCCTTCGTGATTGACTTCGGGGGTAGCTGGGATGAGAATCTGCGATTGACTGAGTTCGCGCACAACAACAACCATCAGGCAACCATTGGCATGACTCCTTTTGAGGCGCTATATGGTAGACCATGCAGATCTCTTAGTTGTTGAACTGAGGTTGGAGAGCGCCGTCTCCTAGGTCCTGAACTTATGCAGTAAACATTAGAGGTATCAATATCATCAGGCAGAGGATGCGCATAGCTCAGAGCTGGCAAAAGAGTTTTATTGATTGCCAGTGTCGTCCCTTGGAGTTCACTGTTGGAGACAGAGTGTATCTCAAGGTCTCGCCCATGAAAGGCATAGTTCGATTAGGAGCGAAGGGCAAGCTTGCCCCGAGATTCATAGGTCCTTTCGAGATCACTAGGCGCGTTAGCTCCATGGCCTATCGGCTTCCCTTGCCATCTCAGTTGTCTGGCGTCCACGACATTTTTCATATCTTTATGCTGAGGAAGTATGGGTCAAACACCATTCCAGTGATTGATTGGCAGCCGCTGGAGGTTTGTGAGGACGCTTCTTACATTGAGCAACGAGTTCGTATCCTTGATCGGAAGGAGCAGGTCCTCCGGACCAGCGTCATTCCATTGGTGAAGGTGCAGTGGGGTCACCATTCTGTTGATGAGGCATATTGGGAGTGCGAGGCCGATATTAGAGAGCGCTATCACCATCTCTTTGATGATTGATTATATGTTGTATCTTATATGCTGTCTCTGATTTTATATGATAATATTATGTTTCCTCTTCCTTATGAGTTATGTCTAGTTGAGATGATTGTGTATATTTTGAAGACAAAATTTTTATTAGGAGGGAAGAGCTGTAAGGCCCGTATTGAAAAGGCTGAGCTAAACGTCCTAAAGGGAGGTGAATAGGACTATGCCAAATTAAAAAATGAATGCGGTATTGAAAGAAAGAGAGCACAATCAAATAATAAATAAGGACAACTAAATAACAACCTCAAATGTACTAGTCTTGAGAGGTTGACATAAACTTAGTTTTAAGGACAACCTAACACAAAAAACCAAAGGTTTATGGCAGGATAACCTTACTAGAATATTCATAAATATAAAAAAACTCAAACCAATAAAGAGGTAAAGGAAATAGCAAATAAAATGAATTAACTTATTACAACATTCCTACAAGTGCATAAAATAAATTACACCATTCACCACAAATGCTTATAAATTACAACATTCACACACATAAGCACATTCAATCATCCACTATAATATTAGGAATTATAGTGGTTCGCTTGTGTGTACACCAACTGTTAGAAAACAGCCACACAACTACTCCACTCCTAATATCCATTCCCTCGGGATATTAACGTTCACTATGAAAATAGGTTTTCCAAAGTTCACCTTAAAACCTTCATAATTGTGTCTTTGATTGGGCTTATACAAGAACAAAAACCCCATACTCTAAGATTTTTTGGATTACCTTAGACAAAACCAAAAAGAGATTTTTCTGGCACAACCTTAAAAACTAAGAAGGATATACAAAATTGTAAATGATACTTATCTGAAAATTCTCCTTTGAAGAAGCCCGGTAGAACCGATCCGATGTAGACGAAGATGTTCAACGTCCAGTCTCACAGATGAAAATATTCTATTTCTAAATGATTTTTAGTTAAATCGACCTGGGCTAGCTTGATTTAATTTTGATCTCATGAAAGGGGAAAACATAAATCCCTTCTTAATGTAAGATTGGAATAAAGATCACAAAATAAAATTACAAAAGTTATTCTCAGACTGGTGTCTTGATTTTGCTTTTTTGAATGAATAAACTTTGAAATTCGTGCTCTATTTATAGGTGAAAATACTGTTCACT
The DNA here is from genome assembly GCA_030180095.1 of Magnolia changhungtana. Lineage (NCBI taxonomy): Eukaryota > Viridiplantae > Streptophyta > Magnoliopsida > Magnoliales > Magnoliaceae > Magnolia > Magnolia changhungtana. The sequence goes on along the minus strand of JASAUF010000064.1, from coordinate 209,078 downwards.
CGACTAGTGTAAGGGTCGGTTCGACTGGTCGAAGGACCAACAATATTTCAAGTTTTCTGGCATGATAAGATAAGGTCGTTACTCGATTAGTCGAGTGGCCTGCTCGACTGGTCAAGCAATGCACTCAACTAGTTGAGTGGGACTAGAAAAGCTTGCTGGACTTTAAGTGGAGCCTGCACAACCGGTCGAGCACTGTTCACTCGACTGGTTGAGCAGTCTCCACGATTGGTCGAGAGTCCAAAAGAAAATTCAAAAAATTCATAACAAACCTTAGACTAGTCAAGAAAACTCTTAAACTGGTCAAGCTAGTACTTGGACTAGTCGAACAAGGTCTAAGACTAGTCAAAAAAATGACCTATAAATAAATAAAATGACCCACATTAAATATGCAATGAATATGACACAACTTATGGTCAACATAGGGTCATCCAAACCTGTTTGTGAGTTGGAACACTTGAAACATCATTTGCTTCAGAATCTTCATTACTTGTGATATGTGAAGCTTGAGTTCGATCTCTTGAACTTGAGCTTGAGTTACAATTAAATTCTTGAGTCTTTAGCGTATAGTAGTTGAACTTCAAACTTGAACTTGAGTTCTTGAATTTGAGCTTGAAACCATGAACTTCAACACTCTTCACTTCAACTTGAACATGTAGGCAAGTTCGATGAAGATCCAGAGAACTTTAAAATGTACGAACCTGATCACTTAAACTCAAAGCATGATACAAACACTAAATGGTTTGGCACAATAAAATTTGACAATACTACGGGTGTTAGGTTTACACTATAGCATTTACAATCTCCCCCTTTGTTAAATTTGTGACAAAACCAAATAAAGAATCAAGCACCATATGATCAACAAATGATTAATAGTCTCGACTCCCCCCCGTTCCATTACTCCCCCTCAATCTAGAAGAGGTGATTTGTAGAACCTGTAAACAAATTTTTCCTACATTCCATATTCCACAATCACACAAAATATCTCCACAATTTGTCCCCCTTTTTGTCACAATATGACAAAGGAAATACATATAAAGATAAGAGAAGTAAATGAAATAAGAAAGGAAAGAGTATCACCCTGATACGCATAATAACAATTTAAGGCATAATATCATGTCCACATAGTTAGAAGTAAGAGTATAAGCCCAAAAATTATCCAAACACTTAAAGAGTAGAAAGTATTTATACATATCTAGAAAAAAAATAAAAAAGCTAATCAAATCCAGATGATGGAGCAAGAATAGAAGGATTTATCTGATGTAGTCCCTTGTTAATGTGCCTAAGATATTCACGCATGTATTTGAATTGATTTTCCTGGGATACATACAAACCCTCCACCTTCTCCTAAAGGGATCGCAATCGCTCATAAAAGTTAGAAGGCTGAAAGTCTGGATCAGCCGAAGAATCTGACTTATCAATCTCATCAAACAAGTTATCCATATTAACATCATCAGGAGGTAAAACATCCTCCTCTTCAGTTGCTTCAGTAGCTCTTCCAGCTCCCACATCAACTTGGCTAGGAGCCAACCTCAAATTCATCCTATTAATGTTTGAGTTGTTGAAGGGAAGATGGTTAATGGGAGCTTCTCCAACAGGCATAGCCACAAGACTATGGGAGGCTAAGGCAGTCATAAAATGGGCAAATAGAATATTACTATGACCCGAATGGAGATGAAACTGAATGATAATGTAACAAATAAGAGATGGAAGACATACAGGAACACTAGTAACAATAGAGTGAAAGATGCGAGCCATGAAAGAAGTAAGCTCAGTCTTGTTATCAAACCTAGGATATACATTAGAGATGAAAATTCGATGGAGAATCCTGTATCTAGGTAACATATATTTGGAATTGAGCACGACGCCAGAGTTCCAATCAGCATCTATGTTGCATAACACTCTAGTTAGCATTCTTTTCTTAGACTCAGAAGGTCTTGCCACTAAAGTAGAAATATGAATTTTGTCATCATTAACTGGAAGATCCATCAATCCAAATATTAAGTGACAGTGTACATCAATAGGATATTCTCTGGTTGTAATAGTAAAAGTTAAACTCTGAGAAGAGAAGTCACTTATGCAAGTAAACATGGCCTGCATAATGGAACGATAAGCAGGACCACCCTAATTTAATATGTTAGCCCAACCTACAGTTTGAAGAAGGGGAACAATACTGAACGATTCCAAATGATTTGAGTTGACTGTCCATTCAACAATCATGTTGCGTACACAAATATCCCACACATACTCGAGGTCTTCTTCGGGTGACCGAAGATGGCGCACCATGATTGAAGCGGAATGAGAAGAAGAGAGACCACGAGAGGCTCTCTTCTTATTTCTACCTTCCATAGCATAAGAAATACAAGGAATAAAAGCAATGCAAGAAAGGAAAGATGGGTTTCAAGGAAATTAGATTTTTAGTAAGAAAACCCAATAAACTATCATAAACCTTGAAATAAACCATAAGAACAAGGAAATGGAAGTGCAAAGAACCTAAATCCATAAGGAAAAAGTAAAAGATGCACTAACCATGAAGGAATCGAAGGTGGGTTCGACCGGTCGTGCTAGGGCTAGTTGGGGAAGATGAAACAAATGAAGAAAAAGTGCTTTTTGCACAATAAAAAGCTCTAAACCCGAGCGCGTACTCGACTAGTCATGCACGACAAAAATTCTGCATTTTTCATATTTTTAAAAATTAAATATTTGTAAAAATAAATAAAATAAAAACATGCAATATGTTACAAATCAACACATGCAATTTAGATCATATTGCACATACCCATATCCAATTTCAACCTAACAAACCTGTTTCTGTCAAACGGTTTTGTATATATGTCAGCAAGTTGATTTTTAGTCTGAATATAATCCACAGATAATCTTATCTTCTACTAATTCACAAATATAATGATTTCTAATGTCAATATGCTTAGTTTGTGAATGCCGAATAGGATTTTTAGAAATGTTAATTGCGATAGAATTGTCACAATACAACACCATAGAATCTTGCGCAAATCTGTAATCATTTAACATCTTTTTCATCCAAATAAGCTGGGTGCATGCATTACCAATTGCAATATACTCAGCCTCAGCCATGGAAAGTGATACGGAACTCTGTTTCTTACTATGCCATGAAATTAGACAGTTCCCGACATAAAAACATTCACCACTAGTAGACTTGCTGTCATTAATATTACTAGCCCAATCAACATCTGAATAACTGTCTAATTGAACATTAGTATCATGAGGATACCAAAGACCACGTTTGGCCGAACTTGCGACATATCTCAAAATGTAGTTTACAACAATCAGGTGAGACTCTTTAAGGTTCGATTGATATCTAGCACGGATTCCTACGCTGAATGCAATATCAGGTCGGATTGTAATTAAATATAATAAACTACCTATCATACTGCGATTCAACTTAGGATTTACACTTTTACCTGTTGAATCCTTAGAGAGTTTAAGTGTCCAACTTATAAGAGTATTGAAATTTTTACCGCTCTCAAAACTAAACTTTTTTACCAAGTTTAGAGTATATTTGGTTTGAGAGATAAAGAACCCATTAGCAAGCTATTTTACTTGCAAACCTAAGAAATAGTTTGGTTCTCCAACCATGCTCATTTCAAATTTGGGATTCATTAAATCTGTAAACTCAACAGTCATGTTAGAATAGGTAGATCCATAGATAATGTCATCAACATATATTTGTACTATCAGTATGTGATTATTGTGTTTCTTTACAAAAAGTGTCTTATCAACACTCCCCATTACAAATTTATGACTTAGTAAAAACTTAGTCAATTTCTCGTACCATGCCTTGAGAGCTTGTTTTAATCCATAGAGTGCCTTTTTCAGATGATAAACATGATCAGTATATTTAGGGTCTTCAAAACCCTTAGGTTATTCAACATATACTTCCTTATGCTGATCAGGAAAGCACTCTTAGCATCCATTTAATAAATTTTGAATTTTTTGTAACAAGCAGTGGATATAAACAGTCTGATAGATTTAAGACGAGCTACTGGTGTAAAGGTTTCATCATAATTGATGCCTTCTATCTGAGTGTACCCTTGTATAACTAGTCTAGCCTTGTTTCTTATAATATACCAAGTTCATCAGACTTATTTTTAAAGATCCATTTAGTTCCAATAATGTGTTTATCATTAGGTCTAGGAACTAAATACCATACATCATTCCTTACGAATTGATTAAGTTCATCTTGTATAGCTACTATCCAGTTTTCATCACCAAGCGCTTCTTTTACATTGGCCGGCTCAATCTGGGATGTGAAGCACACATAATTAAAAATATTTTTTAATTGTCTACGAGTGCGCACACTAGTGAGAGGGTTCCCAAGAATTTGATTAGTTGGATGGTCTTTAACTGACCGCAGTTTAGTGTCATTTTGACTAGATGAAGAGTCTGGTTTATCAAATAAAGAGACTTTATCATCTTTTGAACTTGAGACAAGTGTATTCCAGTGATCATCTATAACCACATTGACGGATTCTTGAATTACACCGGTCCTCTTATTGAGAACACGATACACTTGACTATTTAGCGCATATCTTAGGAAAATACCATCGTCACTTTTAGTGTCGAATTTTCTCAGATTTTTCCGGTCACGTAAAATGTAGCACTTGCTGCCAAAAACTCGAAAGTATTTAACAGTAGGCTTCTTATTAAACCATAGTTCATATGCAGTCTTATTATTAGATTTTCTACTATAAACACAGTTAGTGATATAACACACTGTGTTCACTGCTTCAGTCCAAAGATTTTTCGGAAGTTTCATATTATTCAACATCACATTAGCCATTTCTTGAAGTACTCAATTTTTTCTTTCAAAAACCCCATTTTGTTGATGTGTCTTGGGTGCAGAATACTCATACGATATTCCATGATCGCTACAAAACTTCCCAAAACTGCTATTATCAATTCGGAACCATGATCACTACGAATTTTGGTGACAGGTGATTCCTTCTCAGTTTGGATATGCTTAAGTACCCTTTCACTTCATCGAGAGTCTCAAATTTTTCTCTCATGAAAACTGCTCATATATACCTGGTAAAATCATCTACTATTACTAGTATATATTTCTTACCGCCTCGACTCTCCGTTATAGTCAGTCCAACGAGATCCATGTGGAGGAGTTCAAGGGGTTTGGATGTGGCATCGGAGTTCACTTTCTTGTGAGTACTCCTAGTTTGTTTTTCAATCGGACATTCGCCACAAATTTTGTCCATTTTCTTTAACTTGGGTAGACATCTTATTACTTCACTTTTGCTCAGTCTATAAAGATTACAGTAGTGTACATGTCCTAGGCGTCTATGCTATAGTTTGGTCTCATCGGTTTGGACCGTGTAACATAATAACTTAGACAAGCTTGAATCACTAACTATATAGCAGTTCTCAGATATTCTACGACTAGTTAATATCACAGAACCATTCTCATTAGAAATCTCACACCCTTGGTTGGTTAATTTAATGCTATGTTTGTTATAACAAATTTGAGAAATGCTTAAGGTCATCTACAAACAATACATTCTCAAATGGAGGAAGATTAAAGAGTTGAACTGTACCTTGGCTAATAATTTTGCAGTTGCTACCATTACCAAATGTGACTGAGCCATCAGTCATATCTTTAAGATTGGTGAACAAATCTTTATCACCTGTCATGTGTCTAGAGCAACCACTATCTAGGTACCACTTTGATTGACTCGAAGTCTTGAAAGCGGTGTGAGCAACCAAATAAGCAACCTTAAGAACCCATTTCATTACAGTTTTGGGTTTTGGAGGATAGTTAATTTTTCTACGCTTGCAGTTGTTGTATATTTTACTATTCGAGTTAGATTTTAGAAGCTCCTTGAGTAGATCCACAATTTTCTCAGCTAAGGGGTTATGATTTTGATTTCTATAATTGATATGGTTGATTTTAGGTTTCATAGCCTGAAAATTTTTATGATTTTTAAAAATATTTTGATTCAAACTTTTCCCTTTTGAGTTAGAGGACTCCCCTTTAACAAACTTAGACTGAGTGGACTCGCTTTTAGGAGGTGTATTTTTATCGTAGCCCAGACTAGATCTATTGCCACATTTCCTTGATTCGGTTAGAAGTTTTTCTAGTTTAGGATCACCCTGGGTATACCTCCAAGTATACTTTATACTCAAGAGAGAAGAGACTTCTAGTTTTAATTTGTCATTTTCAGATTTTAGGTTTTCAATTTGGGATGTTTTGAAATCTAAATCACACTTGGTTTTTTCAAAACAATCTGAAAGGTGCGATTTTTCTAAAACTAGATAATCAAAATTTTCTTTTTGTTTTAAAAACTTTTCTTTTTGAAGTTTTAGTTTTATAGCTATCTTACAACTTTCCCTGTATAGGGCATCATAGGCATCTTGTAAATCCTCATCATTTTTAGGATCACTTCTCAGATTTTCATCAATAGTTGAATCACAACTGTCTGAGAAAGTGAATTTGGCTAGACTCATTAAGGCTTTGACCTCATTAATAGACTCACTTTCAGAATCATCTGACTCAAAAGAGGCTTAAGAGCAAGATGATTCACCCCATGTGGCTAACATGCCTTTCTTTTTAAATTTGTCCCTCTTAGGACATTTGTTTGCCAGATGCCCGTATTCATGGCAGTTGAAACATTGGTTGTCTTTAATAGATTTCAATTTTTAGATCTAGTTCTTTTCTTTTTTAAAGGTTTTTAAAAATCTACCCTCTTTTTACTTTTGAAAATCTTATAAAACTTCTTGGCTAATAATGCCATATCATCTTCAGAGTTTTCAAAATCAGAATTACTAACATTTTCATGAGAAATATTTTTAAAAGACTTAAGGGCGATGGACTTACTTTTAGGAGCCTTAAAGTTTAACTCATAGGTTTGTAAAGAACCAACCAGTTCTTCAACCCTCATATTATCCGTATCATGAAGTTTCTAAATCGCAGTGACCTTTGAATTGAACCTATTAGGCAATGAGTGCAATATCTTTGCACAGACTTTACTTTCTGGGATACTATCACCAAGACCCCACATAGAGTTGACTATGTCATTTAACTTAGTATAGAAGTCCATGAAAGTTTCACTTTCTTCTACATGTATTTCCTCAAACCGAGTGGTGAGGATTTGAAGTTTAGATTTCTTGACAATAGTTGTACCCTCGTTTGTCATTTCTAAAATGTCCTATGCTTTCTTTACAGTATCACAAGATATAATTCTTTTGAATTCATCCGATGATAGTGCGCAAGTGATTGCATTTAAAGCCTTTGCATTGGTACTACACTCATTTTTCTGAAGTGTGGTCCAAGAAAAATATGGTGTAACCTTTATAATTTTGGATCCATCAGTGTCAGTCACTTTAGTGGTAGGAGGGGTCCATCTAGTCACTGTGGCTTGCCACACCCTCTCATCTATGAACCTTAAAAAGATCCTTATTCTGGCTTTTCAATAGGCATAATTGGAGCCATCAAACGGTGGAGGCCTAGTGATTGATAGGCTATTAAAATTTGACATCTTAAAAGCTCAGATCGGTTAGCTCAGGAAATGATTTTTTTTTTTTTTTTTTTTAAAGAGCTCTTAAGCTCTTATCCCACTTGAAAAGGTCGAGCAAAACATCTTAGAGAGGGGGGTTGTGAATAGGACTATGCTAAATTAAAAACTAAATGTGGAATTAAAAGAAAGATATTATAATCAAATTATAAATAAGGACAAGTAAATAATAACCTCAAATTTACTAGTCTTGAGAGGTTGATACAAACTTAGTTTTGAGGACAACCTAACACCAAAAACCAAAGGCTTATAGCAAGACAACCTTACTAAAACATTCGTAAGTATCAAAAACTCAAACCAATAAAGAGCAAAGGAAATGACAAATAAAATAAACTAAGTTATTACAACACTCTCACAAGTGCACAAAATAAATTACACCATTCACCACAAATGCTTAAAATAAATTACAACATTCACACACATAAGCACATTCAATCATCCACCACAACACCAAGAATTATAGTGGTTCGCTTGTGTGTACACCAACTGTTAGAAAATAGCCACACTACACTCCTAATATCGACTACCTCGGGATATTAGCGTTCACTATGAAAAAAGGTTTTCCAAGGTTCACCTTAAAACCTTCACAATTATGTCTTTGATTAGGCTTACACAATTACAAAAACCTCACACTCTGAGATTTTCTAGATTACCTCAGATAAAACCAAAAAGAGATTTTTATGGCACAACCTCAAAAACCAAAAAGGATATATAAAATTGTAAATGATTTTTATTTCTAAATTCTCCTTTAAAGAAGCCCGGTAGAACCGATCCGATGTAGACGAAGATGTTCAATGTCTAGTCTCACAGATTAAAAGGTTCTAGTTCTAAATGATTTTTAATTAAATCAACCTGGGCTAGCATGATTTGATTTTGATCTCAAGAAAGGAGAAAACACAAATCCCTTCTTAATGTAAGATTGGAATAAAGATCACAAAATCAAATTACAAAAGTTATTTAAAGATAATCTAAAATGAGCACAATATAGCTTAATAAATTCACAAACTTATCTCTCAGAGTAGTGTCTTGATTTCGCTTATATGAATGAATAAACTTTAAAATTCGTGCTTTATTTATAGGTGAAAATACTATTCACTCGATTGGTCTAAGAGTCGGTTCGACTGGTTGAAGGACCAACAAAATTTTAAATTTTCTAGCATAATAAGATAAGGTCGTTACTCGACTGGTCGAGCGGCCTACTTGATGGGTCGAGTAGGACCAGAAAAGCTTGCTGGACTTTGATTCGACCCTGCACGACCAGTTGAGCACTGTTCACTCGACGGGTTGAGCAGTCTCGACGACTGGTCGAGAGTCTAACAGAAAATTTTAAAAATTCACAACAAACCTTGGACCAGTCGAGAAAACTTTTAGACTGGTCGAACCAGTACTTGGACTAGTCGAACAAGGTCTGAGACTAGTCAAGAAAATGACCTATAAACAAATGAAATGACCCACATCAAATATGCAATGAATATGACACAACCTATGGTCAACCTAAGGTCATCCGAACCTGTTTGTGAGTTGGAACACTTGAAACATCATTTGCTTTCAGAATCTTCATTAATTGTGATATGTGAAGTTTGATTTCGATCTCTTGAACTTGAGCTTGAGTTACGCTTGAATTCTTAAGTCTTTAGCATACAGTAGTTGAACTTCAAACTTGAATTTGAGTTTAAAACTATGAACTTCAACACTCTTTACTTCAACTTGAACATGTAGGTAAGTTCAATGAAGATCCAAAGAACTTTAAAATGTACGAACTTAATCACTTCAGCTCAAAGCATAATACAAATACTAAATGGTTTGGCACAACAAAATCTGACAACACTATGGGTGATAGAATTACACTATGACATTTTCACGTATCCTAGTCCATACTATTCCTTAGGATCCCGCGGTCCTCTCGATCGAATTCTGGCAACCTGTGACCTGTAATCGGTATTTGGGCACGACCCTAAGTCGCATCCTGTATATCAGAGTCGACTTGACCTGAAACTTGTACCCTAGCGACCTCGCCATTGTCGTGGTTCCAACGCTGCGCCTCACACGCCAACGCGATACCCTGGCCAGGAGTTGTGGGTCCACGTTCATCTTGAGGAAAACGCAACGCGTTGTAAATTTCGAGAGAATCTCTACAATCCATCACATCAATCAATCAATCACCTCAAGTCAAGTACACATCCCATCAGTCTCCTTACAACACCCATACCCTACCCATGTCTCTCCCATTCCCAAAGTCAACTCTCTCTCCCTACCCATCTCTTTCTTACAACACCATCCCTCTCTCCCATTCATCACTCCATCCCATCCCATTCTCCACCAAATCCCAAGCCTCCATGAGAGAAAAATTCTAAGGAGAGAAAGCTAGTGTGTGGCCCATTTCTTACTCCCTAACATCTCACCATCCAACCCTTTAAACTTCATCATCCACTGTTAAAAGTTGAACATATGAGCTAAGGAATCCAAGGGACTAAGAAGGAGTGCAATAGGTGGGTGATCCACCGTTGATTTTCATTTGAGGGCCCACTTATGATGAGACCCACTTTGATGTATGTGTTGTGATCTGGGGAGGCCCATAGTGGCGGGGTCCCTCCACTACACCGTCTCTCTCTATCTCTCTTTCTCTCCCTCTCTTTCATTTCTTGATAGTGATGTGGCCGTGTGGCCCACTCGGATGGATCCCACCATGATGAATGTATTGTATCCATGTCGTCCATATTTTGGACCCACCATTGTTGGACTGTCCAGCGGTAGACCCACTGTCCTTCATATATGTGTTTTATCTACAACATCCACTTAGATGGTGTGGCCCACCAGGATGTACGTGCTTCATATCCAGGCCGACCGTCTAGGTGGTCTGGACGCTGGGCTTTTGTAATATATATATATATATATACAAATAATATATATATATATTATAAAATAATGTTATATGGTGGGCCCTATGTGGGACCCACCTATCTGGGATGAAGATTAGCTGGAGTGCCTCACACCAGCATATAGCTGATGTATTGACGTGAGCAAGTTCTGTGGGTCCCACTGTGTATACGTCAGCAAGTTTTGTGGGTCCCACATGATGCATGTATTTCATCCTACACTGTCCGTCCATCTGGATGGGACCCACCGCTGATGTATATGTTTTATATCCCCACTGTCTATCAGGTGGACCACACTACAAAAATTAGTGGAGCCTTGAACGTTTACCGTTGAAACCGTTTTAGGGGCCGCATAAGCTTTGGATCGATATGAAATTTGTTCTTCCTCTTAATTCAGGTCCATGTGACCTTATGATCAAATTGGATGGAAATTGAAAGTTATGGTGGGCCCGGTGAATTGTTAACAGTGAAAGTCATTATCTCCACTTTTATTTGTGGTATGGTCCAGATGATCTTCCGATGTGATTCATTTTTTTGTGTAATGTTCTAAAATGATCTGTTAAATAGATGAATGGTATAGATGGTGCGGGCCATGTGATGCGGCCCGCCTTGATGTATTTATGGCCCATCCATGAGGCCCACCTTGATGTATTTGTGGCCCATTCGTTAAGGCCCACCAGGATGCATTTGCGGCCCATTTGATGAGGCTCAATGTAATATATATTGGCCCATATGATGAAGCCCATTTGATGTATATGAGGCCCATATAGTGCGGCTCATTTGATGTATATGAGATCCATGTATTGTGGCTCATTTGATGTATGTGAGGCCCATATGACGAGGCCCGATGTGATGTATATGAGGCCCATGAGTGAGGCCCAATGTGATGCACATGTGGCCCATTAGTGAGGCCCATCGTTATGTGTATTAGACCCTTGTGTGAGGCCATGGGCACATTATACATTTGGCTTTATGTGGGGCAACTCCTTAGGAGCAATGTTGGTTAAATGTCCACATTAATGGGCAATGGTGGTTAAATGTCCATATTGTGACCTTCCCTTAGGCCCTTTATTAGGCCGATTATCGATGGTGATTATGGAGCCCGATTATCGATGCCGGTTATCGATATGAATTATGAGTATGTGACAGCATAGCATCATACATGCCCATACGCATTATCTGCGTGCTTATGATGAGACGAGGTTGGCCATTACAAATACCTTTTGGAAAATTGTTTATGGGACTCCCTGATAGGCGGTGTTGTCCCTCATGAGCGCACGGTACGTGCAAGATTGATGCATGACTGAATTGTATGACTCATGCATCTTGCATTGTGTGATGTGGTTACTATACGCCTTAGTGACATCAGGGCCGTGACCTCCATAGGCACATCGTGTAGAGCCAGATTGGATACTGGAAATACCGTTACTAGCATCGGGGTGCCATAGATGTCCTTGGGTGAAAATCTCTAAACCTGATGGTACCAGAGGATGACTCCAACGTCAAGACTGAGTGGATACATGAGCGTACGAGGGTCGTATACCATTAGGCTGCGTCTCCCACAGTATCGTGGTCAGTTGGAAGGGTGTGTGACCTTACCCACCTGAGTGAGGGAGTAATATCTAGGTTAAGTTTGATCATCTTGAGGAATGGGTCCGCTATCTACGAGCCGGACCCAATATTAGCAGGCGGATAGTGAGGTCTCTTTCACTTACCCTATTATGCGCTCGGATTGGGGCGACAAGCTGGTGTAAAGTGTACTAGACCCCAGTGATTGTCCAGCATGAGAATTGTACTGATATTTGACGCTCTAGTAATTAACTACATTGATATGTGGATTCAGATGAGGACTGGTATGCTTACGTTGCATCTCGCATTGCATGGCCTTGGTATGGCCGACATCATTCACGCCTTGCATCGTATGACCTTGATATGGCTGATAGCATTCATGCTTTGCATCGCATGGCCTTGATATGGCCGATAGCATTCATGCCTTACATCGTATAGTCTTGGTACGGTTGATAGTATTCGTGGATTCGCCAACATATTTCGCATTACTCTAATATTGCATTCTGAGCATGCTTATATTGCGCACATACTTTTGCCACCCTCTAAGCTTTCTATAACCTTATGCAAGATTGATGTGTGCAGGTGACATTAGACCTAGCTGAGCAGGAGCAGGAGCAGGAGCATGCTATAGAGCTTCTGGAGCCTTTGATCATCAATATTATATTTCCCTTTATGTGCATTGTACCTTAAAATTTTTTATCATAGTAGATTTGGTGATGGTGTCTTGGTTATAGTTTGTGGGTTATGCTTATGGTTATACTTGTTACGGAATAAATTCATGCTAAAAAAATAAATCTTCCTTGTAGGATCCCATGATCAGAACCTGAAATATGGGTGCCGGGAGCCGAGAATGGGGTACTACAGAGGTTGTCAGCATCGGATTCGGTGATTGGGAATTTTGTGAACCCGGTTTTTGAGTTTGGGGAGTGACATTCCGTGTTCTTCACAACAGATAGAAAATTCATTAGAGAAATATTCTCCTCCTCGGTCACTACAAAGGATTTTAATATTTTTAACTAATTGATTTTCTACTTCAGATTTATATATCTTAAATGCATTAAATGCTTAATCGTTTAATTTTAATAGATACACATATACATATCTTGAACAATCATCTATAAACGTTATAAAGTACCTTTTACCTCCATGGGTAAGAACGCTATTTAGTTTACATATGTCAGTATGCACAGGTCTAATATTTGAGATGATCTCTCAACACTAGGGAATGGTTTCTTAATTATTTTAGATCATATGCATACTTTACATTTATCTTTGTCATTATCATTATATGATATTAGGCCGTTCTTAGCCATGAGTTTTATGATACTGTAGCCAATATGGGTTAGTCTACATGCCTTAGCGTCACAGACTCAATCATGTAAGCAGAAGAATTCTTTTCATTTAAAGAAAGTTTGATTATCCCATTACAAGCATAACTCTTACCCACAAAGTTCTCATTCTTAGATAAGATCAACTTGTCTGATTTAAGCACAACCCTAATCCCAGGTTTGCTTAAGAGATCTCGTGAGACAAGATTCTTCTTATGTTTGGGACATGCAGTACGTTGGTCAGGATTACCTTCTTTCCAGAGGTAACGAGTAATTCCACGGTTCCTTTGCTTATAACTTTCGATCGACCTTCATTTCCCATTTGAACCTCTTGACCATTGGTCACGTCTTCATGGGTTTTAAAGGCAGATCGATCATTGCACATATGGACTGTGGCACATGTATCATACCACTAACTAGAAATTTTCTCTTGAACTAAGTTCACTTCTGTGACCATTGCTACGATATCATTGTCTGCTACATTCGCCTCTTTCTTTGGCTTTTTTCGGTCCCTACAAACTCGGGCGAAATGTCCGGTCTTACCGCAGACATAGCAAGCTCCCTTAAGTTTGTCAGTTTTTCTTCTTTTGAGTTCTATTGAATTTCCCTTGATCTTTGTTATGTTTAAGGGAATCAGTTTTCTCATAGTTATTAATTTGGGATGACCTTTCTACTACATTCACCTTGGATGAGGATGCATCATTAGCGTCATCCTTCTTGTCTCGGTTACGGGATTCTTCTTCAATACGAAGATGCTTTTGAATTTGTTCTAGGGTGAATTCTTCAGATTTATGCAGTAGCTTCTTCCTGTAGTCTTTCCAGCTCGGAGGCAATTTTGCGATAATGGCTCTGACTTGAAAGAATTCAGGTAGGCCTATTTTTAATGCCTTTATCTTGTTTACAATTAATTGTAATTCATGGATTTGGGCCAGCAGCGGCAGATTGTCTACCATTATGAAGTCGAAATACCTGACAATTAGAAATTTCTTCTACCTTCTTCTTCTACCTTGTATTTGTATTCCAACGCGCTCCAGATTTCTTTAGTTGACGTGATCCCAGTATACAGATCGTACAATAGATTAGAGAGAGCGTTGAGAATATGGCCGCGACACAGCAGTTCATCTTCTTGTCGCTTGACTCTAGCAGGACCTGTTCTGGAGTGTTGGTGTCCTTTGCTTCAGGCAGAGGCTGGAGAGATGGGTCCAGGATGTAGAAGATCTTTCGAGCAGTTAGTAGGAATTTTAGCTTGTCTTGCCACCTAGTGAAATTTGAACCATTGAATCGGTCCAATCGGATCAAATCCTGGTTCATCAGTTTGACTGATGCGACACTTTCGGTATTCATAGTCATGCTTTAAGATTGTTAGAAAAATGATCTTTGGATACACCGAAAATTAAAAAAATAAAATAATATAAAATTCGTTTCACTAGGCTGAATCACGTAAAATGATACGCTTTCCTTAAAGCGTAATTCGTCCCCTTATCAATTGCTGATAGGTTACTAGCGAATTGCTTCCAGAATAAGACAAGCCTTATCTAGATCCAGCGTGCAGCAATCACAATGGGTCCGCTATGGAACAATTTTAACGCAGCAGATCTATTATGGCATAATCAGACAGTAGAGATGTTCACAGTATTCTAAGAAGGAGATTTTGAATGTATCTAATGGGAGAGATAGAATTGAGATGATGAAAATTGGACTAGAATGGTCCAATTTATATAGGCACTAGGTAGTGGACCGTTGCTAGGTGGCTATCAATGGTTTAGAACGTTTGAAAGAATACGCAACCGAGCATCTTCACCTCCAAAATATCCAAGTAAGAATACTCTTCACAAGTCCGCATATAAACCCCAAAAAGATTTCAACCATTTCCGATGTGGGAAAAAGCACATACCGTACTTTTGGATTTGAAATTCCAAAAAAGCATTTTGGCGGCAAAATCCTGAAAATTTGAAATTTCAAATTTTTTCAAAAACCACCAAATTTCAACAATCGTGCCTGTTCAACCGTACACATGGCAATCGACTGCAGATTAGCTAGCTACTGACTTGTTCAGCAGAGAATCTGGTTACTGAAGTGATGTCGTCAAGTTTTATGGGGCCACCATGATGTATGTGTTGTATCCACACAGTTTCATCCATCTGGGACCACTTGAGTTTTGGATCTGCCTCAATCTTTAGCTCATGCCCGTAAATGGTTTCTCCAAAACGGTGTAGATACAACCAATAAGTCATAGTGAGGCCATAAAACCTGATGACGTCACTTTGGTACCGAGATTGCTACTGAAACGGTAAATAGCTAATCCGCGTCCAATACAGACCATCATCTCATGGCTGATATTTTAATGGTTAAGGTGCTTCAAAAGTTTTGGATGGGTCGGGGAGAAACATCTCACTGACAATAGAAAGAAATGACTATGCTTTTCTTAAATTGGAATTTTTGATTTTTTAAATAATTTTTTAGGGACACGTTATCATTAATGGCATGATTAATGATGAGATGACCAATCACATAAGTAATCTATGCTCTTGGGGAGGATCTGAGTTCCAAAGAAAATGACTTATAATAAAATAAAAGAAGTAAAAAGTAAAAGGTAAATGGCAGTGGGGCGCTGCCATTATTGGACAGTTGTGTTGCCCTAACACCACCAAGGGTTTTAACGGCCGGGTTAAGGCCCGACAAGCTTGGCCTGCATTGTTCACAGTAAGCTTATATCCGTGACAAGCGAAGATTGTCCAAGCCTGAAATATTTATCTAAGCCTGAGCATAAGCCACACTGGCCCAAGCCTGATACTTGAAAAAACCAAGAGAAAGAGAAAACGCTTCTTCTTCATGTCTCTGTGACCTTGTGAATAGGTTTGATGACAAAGGCATATAATTGTGGGCCTAAAAGGTTTCAACCATGGACATTATTATCCGGTGTGGTTCACTTGAGCTTTTGATGTGCTTCAATTTTGGGTCATGCCCTAATATGAGCTGAAAAAATGTACCAACATTGTGGATAAGACATACATCCACATTAGATCTTGTAAACGTCTCCCCTCACACGCGAGTGTGGCAGTGGCCTCACTTTCTTAGCTTTAGTATTGATTTGTTAGTGTAGCCAAAGTATATTATTGACTCGGGTGTAAAAATGCATTTGATTCAGAGTCGCCACTAGACAAATGAATCTTAAAATATACGGTCGGTTAGAAACCATAGAATCACATAGGGGTTAGAGAAAGATTTCATAACTTAAGTGACTCTCATGGTTGGTCTGTGACCTTAAATTCTAGGTAAGAGCCTTAGTGACAGAAAATGAATGGATTAAGCACTATTTTCTACCCGTGCAATGTGTGGTCTCTACTTTATAAGATTTTGCAATTTTTTTGGATTCAATAGAATTTTTGTATTTTTATATTGGGTTATGCTTCGCATAACCCATGAGGGTCGGACATGCGAAAATAAGAAAAAACTATTTAGCCTTACATCATAGACCCAAGAAGTCCTTAGTAGCCAAATAAAGTAAAAATACATTTAGTAAAATGAAATGTCAAGTAGCCTTGCTTTGCAGGATTTAAGATTATAAGCAAGTAAATAAAGTAAGAGAAAATGGAAGATAGAGAATAATGCAGAATGAGATAAAATGAAATGTAAATATATTTAATGCACTTGGTATGTGTGGAGTAGAATGCGAATTAAATAGAGATAAACAAACTTTTAGCTTTAATGATTTCTTTAATGATATTTTTTGCTTCTTTTGTCGGGCAGCATATCGGCATGTTGGAAATCTTTAAGAAACATTAAGCAACACCTTTGGGTGAACTCCAACCCTTAGGTTCTCTCTCTCTCTCTCTCTTGTTTTTTTCCTCTCTGTCTCACCTTTCCTTCTTCCTCTTTGTCTCATCCTTCGTTCATTTGGCAATGTATTCCTTATATAAGCGTTGACAACTGCAATCCCCTGCCAATAGCTGTAACTCCCCAGGGTGCGATGTGGGCGCTTGTCGTTTAAACAGTAAGATGATATATATTATATATTATGTATTGTTATGGGAAAAATAGATTGACCTATTGGAGTTAGTCGGACTAGGACCTAGCACAACCCATTGGGCTAGGGGCAGGACTAAGGTCGTCCTAAAGGTCAATATAAGTAAGGTCGTCCCAACGGCCGGCACAAGTAAGGTCGTCCTAAAGGTCGTCACGACCCAAAGCGAATTCCAAGAAACTAAAAAGTTATAGGAACTAGAGATCACAATAACATCACAAGGAATGTTGGTCGGTTTAGTTATTGAATGATGTCGACCTCCTTATAGCTCGGTCAGTATTGCAACTCCCATCAGCAGACCTTAATTGAAGCTCGGATGACTATGCGCCGGTCTCTAGATAAAGGTCGACCTAATACAAAGGAAGATCCATTCGACCTATCCACTGAAGATCACAGAAACTAACTCGTGATCAGTTTGGGATTCCAAGATCCCCGTCGAGGATCTTGGAAGATCTCCGATATAATAGAAGTTCCAATCCGACTACAATATGTACTTACTAAATAGGGAGCATCCATTTAAGATACGCTCTCCCCTCTACTATAAATAGGGAGCATCCTAATGGTCAAAAGGTACACGTACATTATCTCTACCCTTATACGATTTTTACAAAGACCTAGATTCCTGACTTTGGCATCAGAGGGTCCCCTACATTAGCCAGGGTCTTACTTGTTTGTTCTCTTTGCAGGTTCTCAGGGGTCCTAAAATGGTTAATTAAAAAATAACATCAACAGTTTGGCACCGTATGTGGGAACGACACCGAAAGCCATCACCTCTGTCTCGCATGTTCAATAATGGCCAAAGGGAAAAAGAAGGCCCATGCCTCCTCTGTTGTAGGGACTGCACACCAGCTTAGTAGCTTGGTAGCCAATGGGACTCCACCTCCCAACAGTAAGTTGATTCCACACCTACGAGACTAGTGCAATAGTCCCGTAACAGAGAAGGATGGCTAAACTCTATTGAGCAACAGGTTAAGGCACTAAATAGTGACATGAACTCTATGAGATAGTTATTAGAGTAGTTGCAACCCTGACGGGCACAAGGGACCGGGTAAGAAGCCGACCACTTGTTTCAGAACCTCCCTCAGCCCTTTAATAGACCTGCCGTGTCTAGTAAGAGCCGACAAGTTGGATCGGTAAGACCAGTGCATTCTCATATATCCGGTATGACATCTCTACCTGCTTCCAACCTCTATCACGAATTGGATAGGAAGAAGCACAGCAAGGCCCCCCTAGGTAACCGCTGAAGCTATGGATGAAAGCGGCGAGCCATGTGAGGCCGAACTAAAAGATCTATGTCATCAGATCGGCGATATGCTGCAAGCCTACCACGCAAACGTTTGGCTCCAGTTGAGGAAATAATGAAGGCAATCGAGCCTCCATTTACCGCTGACATTATTCAAGCACAACTACCAGATAGGTTTCGAACGCCACAGATTGCTCAATTTTTCGAAACCACGACCCATCTGAGCATTTGAAGTTGTTTGGAGTTTGGATGCAACTTCATAATGCGTCCACTGCCATCATGTGCTGTACGTTTCCACTAACTCTAACAAGAGCAGCTCGGAAGTGGTTCAGATAATTGAAACCACAATCTATTAGTTCCTTCTCCCAACTCAGTAAAGTTTTTATTACAAACTTTATCAGAGGGAAGGAAAGACTCAAACTGGCTTCTCACCTTCTCCATATCATCCAGAAAGAAGGGGAGTTGTTAAAGGACTACATCAAGCACTTTAATCTTGAAGCAATGCAGTTACGAGCGCACTCCGAGGAGATTGCTTTGACTGTGATAATGGGGGGCTTAAGAGACTCCAAGTTCCTCTTCTCGCTCGACAAAAATCCTACGACGACGATGACCGACCTTCTGAATAGATCGCAGAAGTATTCCAACGTCGAGGAGGCTTCTACCCAACGAAAGGTCGTCCCGAGTAAAGGAACAATGACCAAGGAACGACGACTGAAGGGAGAAATCATCTCAGCCAGTAGAAGCAAGAAAAGGAAGAACGACCAATCGCAGGGAAGTTAACATCTGAACAAGCTACCCGATAGTAAGTTCAGTACATATACTCCCCTCAATAAGACCCCCGAGTAGGTTCTTATGGAAATCCAGGACAAGCGTGTCCTCAAATGGCTAGGTAAAATGAAGTGTAATCCCGACAAATGAAACAAGTGGAAGTATTGTCATTTTATTGGGGATCACGGCCACTCTACAAGTGATTGCGTCGACCTCAAAGAGGAAATCGAAGCGCTCATCCGTAACGGGTATTTGCGTTAGTACGTCAGCAAAAGAGGAGATCGGGCTGAGACGAGGAATGAACAACCCATTGACAACGAACCAACAGGGGAAATCCGCACCATCTTTAGCGGGCCCGCTAGTGGAAGAGACTCAAACCGAGCTCTGCGAGCTCACACTAAGAGCATTAACTATCCTGATTCGAGCATCAGATCCTCACTGCTAACAGGCCTCTAAAAGAATAAAAGTTGATATCCTACAATCTAACTTTCACCGAAGAGGATGCCCAAGGAATACATCATCCACATGATGATACACTTATAGTTATGCTGATCATAGTTAATCCCAAGGTGTTTCAGATCCTTGATACGGGAAGCTCGACTGACATCCTCTTCGTCGATGCGTTCGACAAGATGGGAGTTAGGCGGTCTCGACTTCGAGCCATTAAGACTCCGCCGCTTAGATTCTCTGGAGGCAAAGTCATACCGGAAGGGTCAGTATAACTCCTACTCACCGCCGGGGATGGGCAGAACCAAGTAACTACAATGATCGACTTCTTAGTAGTTGATTGCCCTTCCATCTACAATGCAATTCTCGGCCGACCTTCCCTCATTGCCCTACGAGCAGTGGTCTCAACTTATAGCCTTACGATGAAGTTTTTTACCGAGTACGGTGCTGGGATGGTCAGAGGAGACCAACATGAAGCTCAGCAATACTACACGATGACGTTGAAATCTCAACATCAGACGATGAACATAACTTCTCTGGACCCTTGAGAAGACTCAGATGAAAGATGATGTCTCGCGGAAGATATCATTTTCGTTCCGCTCGAAAGCTCTGATCCCACTTGAATAGTACAGGTTAGGTCGTCCTTGGTACCTCCACTACGGGACGAGATTGTGACTCTCCTTCAATGGTACGCTGATGTCTTTGCATTGTCCCATCAAGATATGCCCAGCATAGCCTCGAAGGTCATGGGCCATCGGCTAAATGTTGATCCCGACTATCTACCAGTTCGACCGAAGCGCGGACCGCTTGGCCCCGAGTGGTATGCCATAATCGGAGAGGAAGTGGAGAAGTTCCTCAAACTGGGTTCATAGAGGAGGTCTACTATTCGAACTAGATAGCTAAGGTAGTTCTGGTTAAGAAGTCAAATGAGAAGTGACGGGTCTGTGTCGACTACACAATCTGAACAAAGCCTGCCTTAAAGATAGCTTCCCTCTTCCGAGAATCGACTAGCTTGTCAACAGTACGGTGGAGCATGAGTTACTAAGTTTCATGGATGCCTATTCAGGCTACAATCAAATTGCCATACATCCGTTTGACAAGTAGAAGATGACCTTCATCGCTGATAAAGGTCTCTACTGCTATAGAGTCATGTCGTTCGGCTTAAAGAACGCTGGAGCCACGTATTAAAGGCTCGTTAACAAGATGTTCGCCTACTAGATTGGGCAAACAATGGAAGTTTATGTAGATGATATGCTTGTCAAGAGCATTAAAGCTATAAATCATGTGTCAGATCTCGAAGAGATGTTCTTAATCCTTCGAGAACACCAAATGAAATTGAATCTGAGTAAACTTGCCTTTGGCGTTAGCTCAGGAAAATTCCTCGGGTTCCGGGTCAGCCAGAGAGGAATCGAGGTGAACCCCGATAAAATTCAGGCTTTGCTAGATATGAGCTCGTCGAAGACGATGAAAGAAGTCCAGCACCTGACAGGAAGGATCACCGCATTGAACCGCTTTGTGTCTCAGGTAACTGACAAATGCCTTCTCTTCTTCAAGCAATTAAGAGGGAAGCAGATGGCTAATTGGTTAGAGGAATGTGAACTTGCATTTCAACAACTTAAGTAATATTTGGGATTACCACCGCTACTTTCAAAACCCGAGCAAGGAGAACCATTACTGCAGTATTTAGCAATATTTGTCGTAGCAGTTAGTTCAACCCTAATCAGAGAGCATGAAGGGAAGCAACTCCCAGTATATTACGTCAACAAAGCACTAGTCTCTACTGAGACCAGATTCTCGAACATGGAGAAATTAACACTGACCCTGGTAGTCTCATCTCGACGTTTACGGCCATATTCTTAAACCCACATCATCATCGTCCCAACTATCAACCCCTTCGCCAAGTACTGCAGAAGCCCAAAGCGCCGGGGAGGTTAACAAAATGGGTGATCGAACTCAGTAAATTTGACATTAAATTTTGCCCTCGCACAACAATCAAGGGTCAAGCAGTGGCCGATTTTATTATCGAGCTCACTCCCAAGAATAACCAAGGTCCAAGCATCCAGCCCGAGCTATATTCCGATCCAGTATTCAGCCCAAGCAGAGCAATCAGCCTGAGCTACACTCCGATCTGAGCATTCAGCCCGAGCCAGCCTTAGCTCATCCCAACCAACCGACATGGACATTATACGTTAAGGGCTCTTCCAAATCTAAAGACAGCGGGGCAGACTCCAGATCACACATGTGTGCAATATGCCTTAAGATTTGGATTCTGATCCTCCAATAACGCAACGGAATACGAAGCATTATTAATAGAGCTTAGGTTGGCTACAACCATGGGAGCCCAACATCTTAAAGTCTACAGCGATTCCCAGCTCATCGTCAACCAGATAGCAAATGAATATCAGGCTAAAAAAGAGCGCACGAATGCCTACCTGCTAAAAGCCAAAGAACTCATCAAAAAATTCTAGAGTTGTGATATCGACCTTATCTCTCACGTAGAAAACTCCAAAGGCAACATGCTGGCAAATTTGGCTACTGTCGCCGAAGACGATATCCCCAGGTCGATCCCAATTGAGTTCCTAAAAGAGCCAAGTGTGAATGGATCCGATCCGGCCATAGCTGTTCTGGTAAACTTAGAGCCGACTTGGATAGATCTAATCATTAGCCTCCTTAAAGAAAACGAGTTACCCCAAGACTGCTCAGAGGTGTGTAAACTTCACACTAACGCAGCTCGCTACACCATGATCGGGGATATCTTGTAAAAAAAAGGGATTCTTTCTCCCCTACCTCAGATGCCTCCGACCCAAGGAAGCTAAATACGTTATGAGAGAAATCCATGAAGGTATCTATGAAAATCATTCTTGCGGCTGAGCCTTAGCTCACAAAGTTATTCGATTAGGGTATTGGTTGACCATTTAAGCAGATGCTCAGCAATACATTCGAAAGTGCGACAAATGCCAACACTTCGCAATTATACCTCAGCAGCCACCAAAAGTGCTAACTCCTATGATTGGAACATGGACATTCGCCCAATGGGGAATTGACATCATCGACCACCTCCCGACTGGTAAAGGGTAGACCAAGTTCGTAGTGGTCGCGGTTGATTACTTCACCAAGTGGGATGAAGCTGAACCTCTGGTGAAGATAACCGGGTATAAAATCACAGATTTCGTGTGGAGAAATATTGCATGCAGGTATGGGATCCCCATCACAATCATCTCGGATAATGGAAAGCAATTCGATAATAAACAGTTTCGAGGAATGTGTGAAAACTTCAGAATTCAGAATGTTTTTTTGCCACCGCGCCATCCACAAGCCAACGGGAAAGTCAAAGTAGTCAATATGATCATAAAAAATCATCTCCAGACGAAGCTTGAGAAACCCAATGGGTTATGGGCGGAAGAACTCCCCCACGTTCTTTGGGCGTACCGAACTACTGCTCGAACGACAACTAGAGAGACCCCCTTTTCCTTGGCCTTTGGCATTAAAGTCGTTACTTTAGTTGAGATCAGACTTCCAACTGCTTAGATTTCTTCTTACGATGAGCAACATAACACTGAGTTAATGGCGTTAGACCTCGATCTTATTGAAGAATCGAGAGAGAAAGCTCGGGTCAGAATCCTGATTCGCCAACAACAGGTCGCTCATTTCTACAACTCTAAAGTGAAGATGAGGAGGTTCTGAGCCATGGACCTAGTTCTCCGCAAGATTTTCCAAAATACTAAGGAACCTGGCTGGGGAACCTTAGGGATAAACTGGGAGGGGCCCTACATGGTAACCAACATGGGTCGACCTGGATCATATTAATTGAAAGACTTGGAAGGCTGGCTCCTGTCGCATCCATGAAATACCAAGCATCTTAAGATCTACTACCCCTAAAAGGCCGACTTGCTCCAAATATGAAAATCGACTATGTACGGTCCGCAATGGAATTGATTCAATAAAACTTACAAGTCTACTTTCTACTTTTGTGTTGTACTGATGATCGCCTACCGGATATCTACTAAAGGGTTTCCCATAATGTCCCATAATGTATGGGAGGAGCAACTCTTATTAATAGGCCTACCCTCTAAGGAGAGGCTCTGTCACAATCTACTTACGCATCCGATTTGCAGATAGCTACTCAGGGCTCCCCTTGATGTGAGGAGGAGAAAAGCCCCAACCATTTGATTAGCCTTGAAAGGCCAGATCCTCAACCACTGTAACAATTGAAGTATTGAAAGATCAACCTTCCTACTTAGGGCAATTTGCATACAAATACGATGCTAATAGAAAACTTGGATTATATTCATGAAAGCTCTAAGGAGTGCATTACATCAAGTCCAAAAAAAATAAAAAAATGAGACTAGCGCTCAAGCCTTCGGGGGCTACTCGGTAGGCATATCCTCAACAGGGGCCTCGAATTCAGAGCTAGCTTCCTCGAAGGCTGAGAGGTCTAGTTCGGGATAGATTCCCTTAACCTCTTCAAGGCACTTCTCGAATGTCATCCGGTGCAAAGCATCCATGTCTTCCAAGTACTCTTCAGAAGACTTGAATTCTTTGATAGCAGCTACTTGGGCTTAGGAGATAGTCGCATGGACCTCTGCTTGGGCCTCCTTAAGCTTTGCCTCCATGATGTGTTACAACCCTACATCGTTGGCCTCTAATCGAGCCGCCCTTTCGGAAGCATCAACAAATAGCTTGTTTGTTACCTCCGGCTTGGCCAATAGATCTTTGACTCGGGCCTCTGAGGCAGAGTGGACTTGATCGGCCGTAGCAGCCACAACACGGGATTCCTCGGCTTCAATACGAAATCATTCAACTTCGACTCCTTTTCACAGTAGTCCCCTTTTAGCTTCCATCACCTCTACCTACAAGCATATAATCTCATGGTGTTCACTCAGCAGAAAGGGGGCGAACTGCCATAGGGGAAAAAGCAAATATCACAACAAATTGAGGAAAATGAACAACAAGTACTTAGAAGACTAACTTACCCCGAGGAAGGTTTTTGTTGGCGATCCAAGGATCGCATCTGATGTCGAATCAAAAGTAAAGGTGAACTCAACATTAGATATGTGTCGATCCACCCAAGGCAAAAGACTCTCTAATTCCCTTCGCTCCTCCAGGGAGAATGCTGGGGGCCCCTCCTCCTGAGGCGTAAAAGGCCCGACAGTTTCCTGTGCCTCGGTGGGACGAGCCTCCCCGCGAGAGGTCATCTCGACCGCTACTTCAACAGTGACGAAAGCAGGCTCGACAACCGTTGCCTCATCCTCGACCTCCACCATGACAATAGGAGCTGAGGAACCGACTCTCCCTTTACTTTTGGAAGCCGTTTTCATTTTCAGTTTCTTCTTCTTCGGCGTTGTCTCTTCGAGAAGTTAACTATAATAAGAACAAGGAGGAAGTTAACTACAAATTCATAAATTTTCTAAGTCCTACAGTTGTCCAAAATTTATACTTGTGATCTTGGAATCAAGGCCTGACTTAAGCAAAAGTTTAGGATGGAGAAGTTTTCTCCAAGATTTGTCGTCTTCCTTTACCAACCTTGCTCACTTGATCCGAGAAAGAGACTTAGCCCCAAGTATGGAAGGAAACTTGCGAATCACTGTAATAAAGAAGGCATGCACAAATGACTTAGGTCATTAAAGACCGACTAACCAAAAAATAGAGAAAAAGAACTAAGTCCGAAGAAAACTGACCTGGAACAGTGAAAGCGGTGGGGACCAAACTATGGTGCATGGTCATTCCCGGCACCTCCTAACTCCCCCGAGCCTAGAACCATTTGTCCTTCCAATTTTTGTTAGAGGTCAGAGCATCTGTGACCATACTTCCCCTGGTCCCCCTCCAAGCAAAGAAGTAGTACCATCGTCATGAAGAGGGTTGGACTTCAACTGATATAAGTGGAGGAATTCATGGATAGTAAGGTCAAGCTACTCAAGCTTGGACTAAAGGATGAAGCAGCCGATCAATGCCCTACATGCATTGAGAATCGGCTGCCCTAGAGTCAGTTCTAAATATGCGAGCACCTGCCTTACTATCTTTTGTAGAGGGAACCTTAGGCCGCACTGAAGGGCGACCTGGAATATAGCCACTGCTCCTTCTGGAGGATGGGTAGGAAGCTCATCTGCTGAGGGAACCCGGAGGATCACATATTTGGATATATGGTATCCCAACCTGATTCTGACTAAGTTGGCCTCCCTGAGGATGTATCTCATGGGACCTCTTTCTACATCCTCGTCCTCCTCCTCCTCAGAGGACCCGACCAATCCTTCATCGATAGGCCGGTCACCCTCTATCCTAACCGGCCGTTCTGTCAAGGCCCTCTCCAAAACTCGCAACGATTGCGACGCTCGAAAGTCAGCGTAGCTCATCATCATCAATGGAGATGGTGGATTCGACATGGGGCGGAGACTACTCGCCCTACTATCGGTGCCGAAGGCCCCCTGCCGTGAACTTAGCGTTTCCGACATGGCAATAGGCCCAACTTGCCGAAAATTGATAATAAAAAAGAAAGGAAAAAAGGGAAGGGGCAAGATGAGGAGTAGAGCTCATCAAAGGGGGAATGTTGCCTTGATGTCGGTGGGTTCAACAGTAGCAGATCACTGGGAAAATGCTGGAAATCACCTTTACACATAGTAGCAAAATAAAGGCAGAGGGGAAGAGATGCAAATACGTCGATCCGATGCTTTAGGATTTCCTTTTATATTGAAGCCACATGGCAAGCGTTTAATGAAGGCACTGAATGCACTGTCGTATGATGCTCCTTCGACTCCCCTGTTTTGACACGTGGCACACCTACGCTCACCGCCCGACTCCATTATCGAAGAAACGCCATGTGTCCTCCCCTCATTGGTCTGGCACCGAAAAGGTGGCTTGACATGTCAGACGTCCTCGAGCCACGACACACCACCTTGACAAGTGCCAAATCATGATTATGAATACATCTTAACTCTTGCTTTGGTCGCCTTACTTAGCATTTATGGCAAGACAGTCCAACCTAAATATATCTGACCTACTTTCCGAGTCTATTTTACCGACTTGAAAGTAAGGGGGCTTACTATTATGGGAAAGATAGATGGACCCATTGGAGTTGGTTGGACCAAGACCAAGCACGACCCATTCGGCCAGGGGTAACGTAACGCCCCGTGTTTTCAGGACCCGAGTGCACGATCCATTTCCCAAAAACCCGAGTGTTAACTTATAGAGAACCAAATTCCATATATTTTTTTTCAGCAAAATTAATAGATAAGCGTAGAATGGACAAATCAACATAAAGAAAAATTGCAATTACATTTAGAATATACAAGAGATTGCCCATAATGACTTATACAAATCAATGTCTCTACATTAACAATTACAAAATTTACATACATGAGAAGTATAAAAGAAATATATAAACAAAAGCCGCTAGATCGCGCAGCTTCCTTGATAGGTACAACCACGCATCCTTGACCATCATAACGGGTCCTCATTAGTCTGAACCTACATATCACTTAAGCCACTTGTACAGTTGTATATTTGATGGATGAGTGGCCAACTCGGTGTGAATTCCCCTCAAGATTACACACCGCCGCATTAGGTAAGCATATTTATAAAATAAAGCATACAAAATAATACATGATGCAGGTCTTATTAGACGCATGGATGCGTGAATGTAGTCATCGTCCTAGGGATGCACATCCGTGGAGAAGTTGGGCTCGTCACCCATGCAATTATCGACGTGGAAAAAACATCCAGTCTGACAAAGGCTAGTCGTCAGCGAAAGCATACTACGTGCGGCGTAACGACTGCCTATCGTACATCACGTACGTTAATGATAGACGCTGGTCTGTGCCATGTATGCATGATTAGCCAAACCATTATTAGTCCAGTTACAATCAACCAGTTTTAAACAAGCTTATGGTTACTACAGGGGCTTGTCACAAGCGTAGGCCGGCAGCTCGGGCATAGGTCCTATATCACCATCCCCGGTTCATGAGACTACCATCTTAGGATCTTTAATGGAACCCCGTTGACTAGTGGTCAATCATATTACAATATATGGGGCTTACCATTGCATGGTTGTCCAGTATAAAACATCGAACCCATATAGGAAAGATATCAAAACAAAGCCACGTAGAGCAAATATCAAAACAAGCCCCATAGGGTAAATGTCAAAATAAGCCACATAGGGTAAATGTCAAAATAAGCTACATAGGGCGAGTATCAAAACCATGCGATGAACGACCATCCTTGAAAACCACTTAGACACAGCAACCCTTGATGGTAGGCCCACATCAATGATCCATCTAGATCACCACTTAATAACCACTAGATCGAAGGTCCATTGCTATCACCGTCAATCGAGTTACATCCCAAGTATGGGTGTACATTTATAAGTGGGGGTTTCTCACTAATGTACCAGTTTAAATCTCAGAAGCAATCCACAAGTAATCCAATAACATGAATTAAATATACAAGATAAATATTAAGCATGTGTGTAGCAACTCATTTCCAACAATTAACACATGTGGTTATAGAATGGAGATATCATTTATAAATTAAAATAAAACTATAACTTAAGCTAATGGGAAAATGGAAAGCTCAAGGGGAAGATTTATCACCTTATACTTCGAATTTCCTTTTAGTGTCGCTAAGTGCTTGTGCCCTTAGAATTGGGTCCTATCATGAATTATGAAATTGTATGGTTAGATCGAGTTCTACATACCTTTTTTTATTATTGAGATTATAACCTAGGGTTTGGATCACTTAAGTTTAGGGTAGATTTTTAGGTTTTGGTTATGGGATTTGAACCCTATTTTGTGTGGTCATTTATGATACTATCAATGGAAAGAATAAATGAATAAAATTAATCAAGTGAATTGGTTATTAATTTTAGGAATATTAACAATGGCTACTATTATATTAAATTATCTAATACAACCCACGAGGAATAATAATATTAATAATTCTAAAACAATTATTAATATTAATAATATACTTAACATTTAGCCAACGTGATACTAATAGCATTTTGATGAAAATAAATAGTGTCTTCTAGCGTTAATAATAATATTTTAAGAACGACAAGGTAAAATATTAATATTTTAATAATGATAATTTTTATATGCATCAACTAATACCCGAATGAATAATTTACTAATGGTCAATCATATCTAATTTTAATAAAAAAATGGTAATAATAATAATAATGATAATTGGAATAAATTAAATCTGGGAAGTAAATGTGGACGCACCTTGTCGACTCGGTTCGAGTCGAGTTAACTCGGCTTCCTCCCACTCTCTTATTTCTCTTCTCTGTCTTTTTTTTTGTGTGTGTTAGCTAGAAAACTCTAGTATTACCGTACTAGACCCAGGCCCCAAACGAGTCGGCAACTCGACTTGAGTCAGCGAGTTGACTCGACAGTAAGTCACAACTCATTCCTCTCTCTCTCTCTCTCTCTCTCTCTCTCTCTCTCTCTTTTCTCCCTTTTCTTTCTTCTCTCTCTCTCTCTCTCTTTTTACTTTCACGTCTGGATGGGACCAGACATACCCCACTTGGTCCGGACTCACCCAGACCCGATCCACCAGTTCGCCCGATGCTGGCAAAGAAAGACTTGTTGCATCCTTCTCTCTTTCCTCTCTCGTTTCTCCTCCTTGCTCTCTCTCTCTCTCTCTATTCTTTCTTCTCCTCCCACCATGCTGTGACATCCAATAAGAAGCCTAGATCGAACCTTGACCAACGCAGGCCCTAGCTAGTTGACTAGACCGCACGGGTTGGTGCAGTCCGAGCTTAGGCCGGTCCCCCTGACTCCTTCTCCCTTCATTTCTCCATTTTGCCTACTTGTGGAGTTTTGCAGAGCTCCGAAATTAATCCGAACTCAGGCAACTAGCAGTAAAGCATTGATGTGGGTCGCAACAGCGGTGGAGGAGCAGATGGTGTTAATGGCATCTTCTCAATGGGGGCTTCTTCCTCCATTTTCTTCCTTCTAAATCGTCTATAAGGATTGTATGGAGCTTGTGGGTAGGTTGTTTCGAAGCTTCGCCTTCGTTTGTTGGTGGGTTTTGAGAAGGAACAAGGCGGACGATTTTCTCTCTCTCATTCTCATTCTTTCCTAAAACCTAGCTTAGGATGGTCAAGATCACTCTGCTTTGAATGGTGAAGATGTAAGAAGAGGAGTCTTACACGGATCACCAGTCTTGGCAGCAACAATTTCCATTTTTGGAAATATTAGTTTTGTTGGGCTTGTTTGCGCCGTAATTGTGCTCAGGCACAAACACTCCAACATGTGAGATGAGCTGGGTTTTGGTGGGGCCCAAGCCCTGAACACGATGGATGGTCTAGATCTTTCGAGCGGATGACGATGGTAGGCCACAGATGTCCCAAACGGACGCCCGTTCGTCGGTTGGCAAAAACAGAGAGAGAGAGAGAGAGAGAGAGAGAGAGAGAGAGAGAGAACTCTCTATTTTTGGAGAAGCACGGCTCAGAGACGTCTGACCAGCCTGACACTTTCGGTGCATGGCGGGTGTGCCTCAGTCATGCACACGCATGCCGTTAAGTGGGATCCACCATGATGTTTGTGATAAATCCACACCATCCATCCTATTTTGTGGGTCCTTCCATAGTCATTTACCAAAGGTGGGGCAGATCCAAGGTCCAGGTGGGCCATACACTTAGGTTTCACGCCCTAATGGTGGATTCTCGTCAATCTAGTGGTCGGATTGATTCTAATTCGATCGTCAACGGTTAAATGGTACTAATGGACCATACATATATTCAAGACCCTCATAATATGTTAGTAAGCAATCAAAGTTTTAATGTTTCATTTTTACTTTATTATAATTATAATAATTATTATTAGTAGTAATTATTTACCTTATATATTTTGTCATATATAATTTATATTATTATAGATTGTTAATAAATATAAATTATATGAACATCAGTAAGCAAAGATTAATATATATATATATATATATATATATATATATATATATATATATATATATATATATATATATATATATATATATATGGGAAAAGGTACTATATCTGGTTGGATGGACCTCACGATAAGCTCCCATGAGGTCGAATAATGTGATAGCCTGTGGGCCCCACCATGATGTGTGTCAACCATCAACATCGTGCATTTGATGGGTCCCTTTTAAATTATGGGATATCTCAAAAATCAACTATATACTGAACTCAATTGGGCCATACCATCTAAAATCATGTGAAGACATGCCAAAAACATATAAAAGCACTTGGTGGGGCCCACCACGAGTTTTTTAGAATGTCTAGTGATCTAAGACTTGAAACTTGGTTTGAACCCTCATCCAAGTGGGACACACATAATGGATGGGCCACGCGTGATCCGGGGATTTGCAAACCACATCTTAGTGGGCCTAAAAATGATTATGAATGTTTTAATGGTGCATGGCCCCTCTCAACTTACATTTAGGATAAACCCTAAGTGTGTGGCCCACTCAAGTCACGGATTGACTTGATTTTTGAGACCCTAGGCCCACGATGGAATGGCTTGTAATGGGCATCCGAAATGATGGGGTAGATGTTCAAAACGCATCACGGTGGGGCCCACATAGCTCGACCTTATGGGACGTTCCCATCAGCTCGAGCGCATAGTACCTTTTCCCTATATATATATATATTATTTGTATATTATTTGTGTGGTTATATATGTTTTAAGTTTTAAATTTTATATAAAATCTCAAATTGTTTGAAATATGTTATTTATTATAAATTTTATTAATTTATGTAATATAGATTTTTATGATTGAAATTCATATAAATAATGTCACACGTGTATAATTATAATATGGATTGTAATTACATATTAACGTATTATGAAATTTGAAATATTTATGAAGTGTACAAGTAACATTTTGTAGTGTATGTATTTATATTGTATTATAGTATTTATTTAAGCAGTTAGATCATGTAACATACATATACTAAGTTTTATATATATATATATATATATATATATATATATATATATATATATATATATATATATATGATAATTATTACATTACGGCTCGTAGCGACCAGGGTGAGCAACCGCATCATGAGCCGATTATAGTGGTATGAGACACTACACATTCGTACACATCCTGAATTGGATGTGTAAATCTGATGATCGAATAATTCCGGTATTAATCCCAAGCACACCCATTTGCTTTCTGATATTTTTGTCGATGCTTCTAAGTGTCCCCAAGCTATCAACAATGGTTGGATGGACCTGTTTACCAATCAAATTAGAATCCTAAGAGTGGGTATTCTGATGACGTGATGGTCCATCTCAAGGAATAATGGATGGATAGCCTGATATATGGATGGGAACCATTCTTCAACGGTTGGATTTTGATTGGAATGCATGTGAATGTTTGCTCGAGCTAGGTTCGTACTTATACTAAGTAGGGTTACTCGGTAGCACCTGAGTACCGAAAGTACAGGGCGTTACAAGCATGACTAAGGTCATCCTAAAGGACAGTACAAGCAAGGTCATCCCAAAGGCCGGCACAAGTAAGGTTGTCCCAAAGGTCAGCACGACCGAATTCCAAGACACTAAAAGGATATAGGAACTAGAGATCCCAAGGACATCACAAGGAACATTGGTCGGTTTAGTTATTGAATGTTGCCGACCTCCTTATAGCTCAGTCAGTATTGCCACTCCCATCAGCCGACCTTAATCGAAGCTCGGATGACTATGCGTCGGTCTCTAGATAAAGGTCGTCCTAATGCGAAGGAAAATCCATCCGACCTGTCCACCGAAGATCACAGAAAATAACTCGTGATCAGTTCGGGATTCCGAGATCCCCGCCGAGGATCTCGAAAGATCTTTGATATAATAGAAGTTCCAATCTGACTACAATATGTACCTACTAAATAGGGAGCATCCATTTAAGATACACTCTTCCCTCTACTATAAATAGGGAGACACCTAATGGTCAAAGGTACACGTACATTATCTCTACCCTTATACGATTTCTACAAAGACCTAGATTCCTGACTTTGATATTGGAGGGTCCCCCGCATTAGCCAAGGTATTCCTTGTTTGTTCACTGTTCAGGTTCTCAGGGGTCCTAAAAGGGTTAAGTAGAAAACATCATCAACATATATAAAAGTAAAATAGTAATGATAACTTTTATATATTTATTTTGTAATAAATTTATATAATAATAATAATAATATAGTGATTACTTTTATAATATATATATATATTATAAAAGTAATCATTATTATATATATATGGGAAAATGTACTATGCGCTCGAGCTGATGGGAACGTCCCATGAGGTTGAGCTGTGTGGGCCCCACCGTGATGCGTTTCGAACATCTACCCCATCAGTCAGATGCACCATTCCATCATGGGCCTAGGTCTCAAAAATTAAGTCAATCCGTGACTTGAGGGGGCCACACCACATACAGAAGTTGAGAGGGGCTGTGCACCATTAAAACATTCATAATCATTTTTTGGGCCCACTAAGATGTGGTTTGCAAATCCAGCCCATCCATTATGTGTGTCCCACTTGGATGAGGGTTCAGACCAAGTTTCAGCAGCATTTAAAACTCAGGCGGGCCCACCAAGTGCTTTTATATGTTTTTGGCATGTCTTCACATAATTTTAGATGGTATGGCCTACCTGAGTTCCGTATACGTCAGATTTTTGGGATAATGTAAAAGGGACCCATCAAATGCATGGTGTTGATGGTTGACACGCATCACGGTGGGGCCCACACAGCTTGACCTCATGGGAGCTTATCGTGAGGTCGAGCGCATAGTACCTTCTCCCTATATATATATATATATATATATATATATATATATATATATATATAAAAGAAACGTAATGATTAGTTTTTTTTTTTTCTATAATTTATTTAAATATTTGTATTTTGTTTGTTCTGTATCCATTTTTTATGATCTTAGTCTCGTTGGAAAGATAATGAGATAAACTTCTTAACAATACTAAAATCACTTCGATTGGTCCTCGTTTGACCCACCGAAAGTATGACCGTTCAGTATATAAAATTGGTTATTTGTAATTTGACCGATGGTCTATTTTTTGTGATCTTAAGATCATTAGAAAATAAGCTTTTAAATGCAACTGAAATCACTTTAATCGGATCCCGTTTGGCTAATCTAAAGTGTGGCCAGAGTTTTTACAACTTTGGCTGCTCAGCAATGTGTGGTTTTGGTAAAGGGTCGGATCTTCCTCATCATAACCTAAATTGAAGAAAACTTAAATTCGTTAGGAATATCATTTAACCACATTTCAAATGAACCACAAATCATCTTAATCAATTAAATTGTGCTCTTAATAATACAATAGCCACTTCCTCAATCTTGAAGATATGACATCTATGCCTTAACACAACATTATTCAGAAGACTAAGTGGTACAGAGAGCAATCCTTGGGTATATCGATTTATTTTTATTTTTTTTTTTGGGGGGGGGGGGGGGTAGGGGACATCAATTGCTACGTACAGAGAGTTTTCAGGGTCCCGGAATTTAGATGCATGTGTGTGACTGAATTTGTACTAGACTTGGCGCCATCCGATCGGGTCCATTGGTTGTCTCTGGGACATGTCATGTATACTCTCGTTTTAACCGGTTTGGATTTTCAATAATTTTTAAGTCAGTAGAAGGTAATTTATTGAAGTCAACCACTTGTACTCATTTTAAGTAGGGTGTCTACGTATCCATGGAGCTTACTTAAGTATACAATGGGCTTCCCGAACCCTGTAATTCTGAAATTGTTGACGACACGGTAGAAGATCTGGCCATCGAAAGAGCTTGGGTCCAGCGTGGACAAAGCATGGCCTGAAATCACCTTAGTCATGTGATTTTAACCATCCAAGTGGTGGGTGTCAATCATCGGCTGGGAGTGTTATGATAAGCGTGTCCAAATTCAACGGGTGAGATTGAAGGATAATGATGTCCCAATCAGCGGGGCCATTTTCTTCAGTGCAGCAGGGTAGATGAGACGTCAAATCTCAAAAACTGAGGGTGAGCTACCACTTTTATATTATTGAACCACTTATTTGAATGATTTGATTGGAATGCTTTGGATGAAGCACTTGCTCGCCCCTAAAAAGATCTGCAAAATGAATGGACGGCATCATACCATGCAATCTGAGGGGACCTATACCACTTTTATATTTATATTTGGGCAGTAACATTCACACAGTCACGTGATCAACAGTTCAGTTTTTGTCCTTATCCTCCGATTGGGACACATCACATAAATTGTGTGGACCGTCCTAGTATAACAGTGGATCTAAAGGCTAAAATTCCAAGATATCACATGGCAATATATGGCCATATGTACTCCAAAAAACCTTCACCAAAAAGACGGATGAAGGGAGATGATTCAATGGCATACTTATGTAACATTCTTTAAGAGCTGGAACCAAGCCTGGCCTGCAAAGTAAAACCTAGGCCTAAGCCTAGCTTGATCCTGTGATGGGCCAAAATCAACAGGTGAGCCTGGCTCTTGGAGTCATAAACAGGCCGGCCTCAGGTTGAAGGGCTATAAATGAAAGCCTGAGCCCGGCCCAGTAATTTCATAGGCTTAAATTTTAGGATCATCCTAGCCTTACGTTTATGTAGAACATGGATTGCATATTGACACCGCTAGCTATTGGACGGTGCTCTATTGGCCCCAACTCATATATGTATTTTATCTATACCGTTCATTCATTTTGGCTCATTATTTTAGGGCATAAACCGTAAAATAATGGTGATTGAATGCCATCATTTAGAACTTATTGCCCACTATAATGTTTATTTTCCATCCAACCTATCCATAAGGTCACACGTAACTGACCGTGGGAAAACACAAAAACTAGCTTGATCCAAAACCTATGACTCTAAAAAAGTTTTTAACAATGGGTGTTCCATCACCACCTCTTCCTGTGGTTTTGTCCACCTAATATTTTGGATCTACCTCAGTTTTGGGCTCATGCTGTAAAATGAGCTGGCAAAATAGATGGGCAAAAGGGATAAAACACATACATCATAGTAGGGCCCACAGAGCACCTTCCAGTAGTGAGTTGTTACTCGTTGATTCAGTACGCAGCCTGTGTAAGTTTGTGTACTGTTGAAGTAATTAAGTCCCTTGATATACATTAATACACCACACTTTGACAACTTGAGCTTTTGGAGTGAATAGTTGTTTGACATGGTATCAGAGCGGAAGATTCTATGTTCGAATCTCGAGAGCAGCAAAAATATGTCTCTTTAAAATATTATTCTCTCATGGGGACCAAGCATTAGATCCCACTACTTCATGTTGTGTGGTCCACTTGAGCTTTGAATTTAATTCTTTCTTTTAGATCACACCGTACGATGATTCGAAGAAAGATCACACCGTACAATGATTCGAAGAAATGAATGGACATTGTGACACTATATATGCACTCCAAGTATGTGGGAAACCGACGAGATTTGACAAGTGACTCCAACGTTCCATGTAAACAAAAAAACAAGAATTGTCACCAACATGACGTTGGGTGAATGAGACCAGTCAAGCTCAGCAGTAAAGAACTTCACCTTTAAAAAATAAAAGTTTTCAAAAAGCTACATATAATTACCATTCTAATCCCTTCCTCAAATTTCTTTAACGGCAGGTTGCCTAGGCGCGTGAGCAAATGGGTTAGCTATATGGGTAAGCATCATCATGATGTTTATGTAAAATTCATCCTAAACACTGGCTGCATCACCTTATTTTAGGCTAATGGCCCAAAAATCACTCCCATCTATGATCAGGCGAACCACATGATTGGAAATGGTTTATAAGGTAGGTATCACCCTTCAAACTGTTTCCCTTAATATGGCCCATTTAAATCATGAATGGGCTTTATTTTTAGGCCCCGGGCCTAAATTTTGGTGTGACATTTAATGTTGGAATGAATTTCATATAATCATTATAATGAGCATATCAAAATCAAGGGTGGACTACTCTCTACAACTATTTTCTTTGGTGCAGCCTACATGAATCAAAAGTCAGCTTTAGTTTTTAACTCTTACCCAAAATTGGAACTGCACATGTAATGGATGGAACAGATTTGGCATTCACCTCACACTCGGCCTCCCCAAAAACAAATCCCAGCATCCCTCTCCAACCTTATAAGAGATTATTTAGAAAAAGAAAAAGAAAAAATACAAATTGTATGGATTACTGCTCTTTATTTTGATAGGGCCCCACCGAATAAAAATAATACAAATTGTATGGATTACTGCTCTTTATTTTGATAGGGCCCACCACAATGTTTATGTAGGATCCATTCCAACCATTATGTATTTACTTCCATATTAAGTACAAAGATAAATAAATAATAATAAATAATAATAATAATAAAAGAGCAAGCTGACCCGTCATTTTGGCAGGCAACATCAAAGAAAACAGTTATGAGAGAAACGTTTACCCGTAATTTTTATATGGTCGACCGTAATAATTATATGAAATCCACTTCAACCATTAAATTTCGTATAAAAAATTAAGCCCCAAAAGTTCTATTCATTCATTATTCAGTTGAGCCACAGTAATTGAAACAAGTCAGTGGGCTACCGTTTTCTTGTACAGTACTCCACATGGGCGGTCGCTTTCCTGTACCTCTCCACCTGAATTATTGATTGGAAGCATTTTTCTCTTAGACTGTTTTCAATCATGTAATCAGTGTGAATTATTGATGGAGCTGATCTTTTAACATGCGGGCTAACCCACCTGATGGTGAGGGTAGATTTACGTATAAATGGAATCACCGAGTAAACTATACTCTGGTGAGTAAATTCTGTGGAGCTTACTCATCTGTTTTTGCTTATTATTTCAGAGCATAAGTCTAAAATTGAAACATGTCTAAAACTCAAGTGGACAGCATCGTCCATTGTTGAAACCTTGGCGAGCCCAAAGTGATGTTTATTTGTTATTGAACAGGCTCATAAGGTCACAAGGAAATGAATAAAGGGACCAGAAAACAAACTTCAACTTGATCTAAAACCTTTTGGCTACCAAGAAGTTATCAACAGTGGCTGTTTGATTCACTATTTCCTATGGTGTGATCCACTTAGCTTTGCAAATACTTCAATTTTGAGCTCACGCCCTAAAATGACCTGATAAAAAAGGATGAATGTTGTCGATAAAATACATACATCATGGTGGGCTCCATAGAGCTTACTGTGCACGAAATCTGCTTTCTAAATAACCGATTAACCGTCACGGTGGGGCCACTTGAGCAACCAACTCATATGGGATGCGTATTAGCTACTGACAGGTAGAGGTGGGCATCAAGTCGAGTCGGACCGGATTGGGCCCAACTCGACTTGGTCCAAAGTTTTCAGTGCTTGACCCGAACTCAATCCGATCCGGGACCGAGTCCGGGTCCTCTGACTCGATTTGATCCGTTGTATTGCTGGCCTAACTCGAACTGAGTCTGACTCGGTCAAGAAAATCGAGTCGGACTGGGTTAGGTACGGTTCAGATCGAATATTCTTGACCTTAAAAGAGTTTCAATGGTAGACGTTCAATCCCACTACTTTTTGCAGTGTGGTCCACTTCATCTTTAGATCTATCTTATTTTTTAGCTCAAGCCTTAAGACGAGCCCGCCGAGTGGATGGACGGTTTAAATATAACACATACCTCATGATGGGACCCACAGAACTTGCTGACGATAACACACTAAACGAGCTGTGCTGGTGCGAGGTACACCTGCCGATCCGCGTCCCAAGGTTTTTCCTTGGGACGTGGATTTTATGCTATGTGGGCCCACAATGATATTTGTAAGAAATCCACACCGTCCATCAGTTGTGAGGGCTCATTTTAGGACATGATATTAAAAAATATTAGGTAGATCCAAAGCTTAAGTGTGTTGGACGAGAGGGAAAACAGAGGAAGGTGATCATTGAATCTACATTGTTTCCTCTCGTAAGGGCCACTTGAGTCTTAGATATACTTCATTTTTGACAGCGTGTACTAAAATGAGCTCCCAAAACGGATGGACGGTGTGGATTTATCACAAACATCACGGTGGGACCCACCTAGCATCCCAAGCAAGAACGCGAAAGGCTTGCTTATATCGTCAGGGAGCTCTGCTTGAGGCACCTTGAGCCGTGTGAGAAGATGAATTGGCTACTCCCCATCCCACCATTCAAAGGATTGTAAGTCAGTGCTCAGTGGGCCCCACCATGATGTATTTACTTCATCCACGCCGTCCATTTATTTTTTTAGATCATTTTATGGTATTAAAAAAAGAAAAAGCAAAAAAGAGGTATATCCCAATCTCAAGTGGACAACATTACAGGAAATAATGGTGAATAAACATTGTGTGGATCGAATCAAATCAGATCCAATCGGATCGGGTCGGTTCGGGTTGACCATCATCCGAAATCGACCTGATTAACGGTCAGATCTAACTAGGCCAACTCGATCCGACCCATTCCTGGCTTTCGGTTTGGATCTGTTCGGGTCGAATCGGGATGGATCCGCCGGATCGGTCCCTTTCTGCCCAGCTCTACTGATAGGTTCAGTAGCGAGACTCGCTACTAAATTGGCATCACTAAGTTCTATGGGCCCCACCATGATGTATGTTTTGTATCCATACTGTCCATCCATTTGGAGAGATCATAGTGACACCCACTATTGAAACCTTTCTAATGTCCACCATGATGTTTATTTGAGATCCAACCTATTCATGTATAAATGTACATATGAAAGAAAGAAAGAAAGGGAAAACACAAATATCAAGCGTGATTGAAAACTTTTACAGCGCCCATTAGAAGTTTTTAACGGTGGACATCACTCTTTCCACTGTTTTATGTGGTAGGGTCCACTCTAGTTTTAGATTTGACTGATTCTTTGGCTCAAGCCTTATCTCTACAAATGGATGGATGTTACGAATACAAAACAAAAATTATGGTGGGCCCACTGAACTTGGTGACGTCACTTCAATCAAAAGTCTTGCTACTCAACCTGTCGGTAGCCTAATCCGCATCCACTCCAGTGATGATAGGTGGACCGAGATTAGATACTGGTAGGTTGAGTAGCTAGACTCCTACTGAAGTGACATCACCAACTTTTGTGAGCTCTACCATGATGTATGTTTTGCATCAGGGCATAATCCAAAGAATGAGTCAGATCCAAAGCTCAAGTGGACCCCATCGTAGAAAATAAAAGGGAGAGTGACGCACACCATTGAAAAGTTCTAAGGCTACAAAAGTTTTGGATCCATCTGATATTTGTGTTTTCCATTTTTTCATGTTGCTTTAACACATGAATAAGTTGGATCTCAAATAAGCATCATGGTGGACCTTAGGAAGGTTTCAAAGGTGGGAGTCACTCTCTCCACTATTTTCTGTGGTGGGGTCCACTACAGCCTTGGATCTACCTCATTCTTTATATCATGCCATAAAATGATCTCTCAAAATGTATGGATGGTGTGGAAACATGCATCATAGTGGAGCCGCCACATAACTAGGTAACGTCACTTCAGTAACAAGCCTTGCGAATCAGCTTGTCAGTAGCAAATCCGCGTCCAGTCATATGATATATGGACCGACACAGAAGATAGCGGGATGATAATTGGCACCATTAATGAAGTAGCTTTCTAGATCCCTACTGAAAAAGATACCGAAATACTGTAAATTCAGTATATATATTTTTAAATTTTTTTGGAGGAAAATTTCAATAACAAAAGTCGTTGACATGACGTACGGTAAATGAGACACCGGACGCAATTAGCACCGTTTAAGAAATGGTGGTGCCTGTCAAACCGTACACGTGGCAATATCGCATGGCAATCCAGACCGAACAAATTGCTGGCCTAGTTGATGAGCACGATGCAAAAATTACCTTCGGAAGACTTTTCTACCATATTTCTCTTCGTTCTTACCATAGCTAATCAGAGGAGATCACGTGTAATTTTAGAAAATTTGTGTAGTGCATTGTGCATTTGAGACATGGGGAGATATCCAAGAGGATTTTGTAGTAATATAGTTGGCATTTATTAAGAGTGGCTGAACGGAAAGTGGTTTAGACAATAAGGAAGCCTAAGTGGGTATAGGACATGTGAAAGTTTAAAAGTAAAGCTCCGTAAGATCAATAGTGATGAGCGATTATAGTAACTATTAAAACCTAAGAAGTCTTCATATGATAGATTTAAAACTACAAACACTAAGGGAATTCAATAGAAGAGGTCTCATACCAACCAAATCAAATCAAATATATCTTTTAATTACTTTATTGTCCCTTAGCATTATCAGTCAGTAGTAGTAATCAAGTAGTTGTCAACTTTAGTTGTAATTTGGGTTTACGCTCATACGTTTGATTCAGTTTGAACACCAAACAAATTCTCTTTCAGAAAGGCGTTCTACAATTGTTTTTCGTAGTCGACT
The DNA here is from genome assembly GCA_030180095.1 of Magnolia changhungtana. NCBI lineage: Eukaryota > Viridiplantae > Streptophyta > Magnoliopsida > Magnoliales > Magnoliaceae > Magnolia > Magnolia changhungtana. The sequence goes on along the minus strand of JASAUF010000064.1, from coordinate 167,894 downwards.
GTAAAAATTTCTTTCTCGTTTTATTTATATTGAAAAAGTCATTTCATATGGAAGGCAAAGGACCAACCCATCTTCAGAAGACAAACTCCACCCTATGATAATTGTCTGATCATCTTAAACAATGTTATACAAATGGCCGAATAGGCAACCGATCATATTCGATCTCGGTCACACACTGTTGATTCCGACGTATCTACCCATCTTGGCCCTTGGGGTCATAGTTGTTCGGTTGGAATTGAGTCGCACATTCAATTTTGGCATGCCCGTATAAACCACATGATCAAATTTGAAATCAAGATGTAACATCTTTGGCATGCCCGGTGGGACTCTTTCTTTGGTTTACTGACTGGTGTGACATTGCGAATTGACCAATCAGAAAATATGAATAGAAGAAGTAATCGAATTGTCGGGGCTAAACCCTTGACACCAACCGCACCACCTCCAATCAAGGATATGCCGATTTAAACAACCCCTTGAATCATTGAATTTAAATGCTAATTGGACACTCAGTCCCACCAACTAGGAAGGGCAACGACCTCTCAGACTCTCTCTGAAAGAGATAACAGTTGGACTTTGGGATGTGAGCATCCAACATATTCAAGGATAAGTGAGAGCTCAAGCAGAGTTGACACAGGCTTAAGATGAGCAATTCTATGTTCAAATTGAGAATATTAATAGATTAATGGCTAACTAAACCAAGGACATGCATCAGTTGATGGCCATCATTACCAAAAGAGCACATACGATGACATAGTATAATGCCAAAGTTCTATCAGTAACATGGCTCGGTCACCATCAATACCTCCCATGCAGTGGAACATACTTCCCGTTTCGATTTAGGATGGACAAAATGCTCCATTGCCCGTCAAGTTCAAGCTACCAGAGTGAGAGGTTAGAAATTTTATTCCTGAAGCTCATAATTAAGGTATGCTGGGAGGACAACATTTTCAGCATTTTCCTAGAAATCCATTATTCCATCAGGGGTAGAATTGGATAGGTCCTGAGCCGCCACCAATGGTTAAACCTCAATGTATGGATCGTAACTAGATTATGCAAATGGTAAAATAGGCGGGAGGCCAAGTTCTTGGCCGCAATACTATCCCAGTCTACCATAAGCCGTATCTTGAATGGATTGACCGACAACACCCATTACTAAGGAATTATCGATCAGATTTTGCACTATTCTTAGGCAATCCTAATCAATCGACCATCAAGTACGTAGGTCAACTCACTATGCAGTGTGGGGAACTGAATAACAATTATTATCAAAAGTTGCAACTATTCGGTCATTCATTAACAACATCGACCTTCACATGGTACTCCAATTCACTACCGAATTCAATTCATACCTAGCAAGAGATTGAAGAAAATTTTCATGCTCAGTTCTTTTTTTAAGGACACAGAGATGACCATGACTGATCTCGCATGGGTCTGATAATTACCGAGGGAATCTTGCGAGAGTTACATTTATTAGTTCAAGAGAGCAAAACGCCAGTGTAAAGTCATCGCAATCGAGGCCAAGTTTGTGCAACTTGCATAAGATAGCCTGTAATACAAACTACGAAGGAAATTCATCAAAACGGAATTTGTGGATTTATATGATCTAACCAGGAAAGTTTCTAGATATGAAGAACTTTTTTAGTAAGGAGACAAGCAAAAGAAGTTGACAATTAAGACATATTATCATGACCCTAACTACGAGGTTGTGATTGCTGAGGTAGTGGGAAAAAAGCAACATATACGCTCAGAGCTGATCAAAACAGAAACAGCTGTATCAATCACATAAAAGGCTTAGAAGAAATATAATTTCGATATTACCCAGGCTGATGAAATATTTAAAATACTATTAGCCGAGAAGTTTATTAAAGTTCTCAGTAATCATAAAATACCAATGACCGATGAATTGAAAAAGGCTGAGTATTGAAAATGGCATGGTACGTGTTTGCATTCCACTAACAAGTGCATTGTGTACAGGATCATTGTCCATGATAACATCAATTGGAGATTGTAGAAATTCCCTAAGAATGATGAAGAAGCGATACTAATTGATATTGATTCATTCCCACTTAATATGGATGATAACATGATCGCAGTGAATCTATGAAAATTGGATCAACCACGACAGAGGGTTGATCTTGGTCTTGGTAATTACCATGGCACGTCACGATGATCGAGGTCAAGACAATATCAGTTCCATGCAGTGACCACGTATTTGGTAGAGAGATCGAGAGCAATACAACATAGGAGCCGAGACTCGTAACTATGCGGCTAATGTGCCAGAATGGTCCAAGACTTACAAGTTCCACCTCAGCAAATGAGGCATGTCAGATATGCCACTCCAAGAGAGACCGACGAGAGGGATCTTTGTTGAGCACGGAAGATGTTTTCATCTCATAATCGCCATCCTTAATAGAGAACTTTAAGGCAAAGAATGGTTAAGCTTCCACTAACTCAGGAGGAAATTTAAATCTGGCCACACCCAAGGATGAATATATGATGCCTGTGCCTGGTCAATTGAACGACCATGCATCTAGACACCAAATGGTTTCCTTAATGGATGAACATTATGAATATAACCAGATATATATTGTACTTAATGATGTGTCAAAATAGAATTTAAGTGCCCTAAGCCTTTGGGAACCTATTGTTAGGTGGTTATGTCGTTTGGGCTCAAGAATGCAAGGACTACATACCAAGGGGCAATGAATGCCATATTTCATGATATGATAGTCTAATTCATGGAAGTTTATGTCGATGACATGGTAGTTAGGTCGATCAATGTGGTAGGTTATTTTGCTCATTTAAGTAAGTCATTTGAGTGAATAAGGTTTCACAAATTAAAAATGAACCCCTTTAAATGCATCTTTAGGGTGTAAGCCGATAATTTTTTAAAATTCATTGTACATAAACGAGGGATCGAGGTGGATCAAAATAAGGCTTGAATAATCATAAATGCTCACTACCAAGAAACAAATCAGAATTGCAATGTTTCCTCGGTCATGTAATTTTATGTGAAGGTTTATCTTTCATTGTGCAAGAAAAACTAATGTGTTTTCTCTGTTAATAAAATTAAAGCAGGGAGTTGAGTTAAATGGGAGGCAAAACATCAGCTAGCTTTTGAAAAAATTGAAGAGTATTTGATGAAGCCCCTAGTGTTAATGCCACTAAATAAAGGTTGACTGCTCAAAATGTATGTTGCGGCATCGGTAGAGCTAGTTGTAGTACCATTAGCCTAAGATGATGATGATCAGAAAGAGGGTACAGTTTATTATCTAAGTCGGACGCTCCTCGAACCGAGAGACAATACTCTACATAGAGAAGTTATGTTATCTCTGTACTTTACATCCACCAAACTAAGACAATATCTGTTGGCCAAAAGATTAATGTAATTGCATTAACTAATTTGGTGAAATATATGTTGAACTGGCTGATTTTGAGTGGACAAATTGGTAAATGAGTTTTGGATCAGTCTAAGTTTGATCTTAGGTACTTAACCTAAAAAGAAGTAAACAGTCAGGCTATAGCCAATTTCTCGGCTGACCATCCATCCGACCTGGAAGACCAACTTTCCTTGGAGGTTTTATACTTGCATTATGTATATTTAACACCCTGTAAGTTTATCTTTGATGGCTCAATGACCCATAAAGCTTCAGAAGTTAGGATTATCCTAATTTCACCAAATGTAAACAGGCAAGAATTTGTGTTCCAATTAGAATTTGAATGTACCAACAATCAGGTTGAATACGAAGCTATAATAATTGGTCTAGAATTGGTAATGGAACTAGATGCGCGAAATGTGACAATAGTGAGTGATTGGCAATTGGTGATAAATCAGATGGCGGGATTGTTTAAGTATACTAGCCCGACACTATTACCATATTATGTCTTGACATCCCAAATGCTGGATAGTTTTGATAAGGTAGAATTAATGCATGTAACTCGAGACCACAATGCGGATGCCAATGAAATGACACAAATAGCCAAAGGGATGGACATCCTAAATGCATCGACTGAAAGGACAATCACGGTATAAAAGATATCCTTACCCTCAGTCTTAAAGAGGGAGATAATTATAAAATATGCCAAGTTGAGATAGAGGGGGATGACTGGAGAGCTCCCCTTATGGGCTATCTTCAAAGTCCACAAATCAAGGCTGGTAGAAATCTAAGGAGACCATTTGTCAATTATGTCATGATCGACAATGAATTATACTGGAAAGGGGCCGATGATGTATTATTGAGATGCTTAGCTAAAGGAGAAGTCATGCTAGCTATGGGAGAAAAGTCCATGAAGGATTGTATAGATCTCATTGGCTGGGAGGAAAATGAGGCTTACGCTTAAATGTTATGGAAATTTCTGGCCAACAATGATTGTCGATTGCATTAAGTATGCCAAAGGGTACAAGGCATGCCAGAAAAATAGGTTGATAGAACACATGCCCGCGACCTAGATTGATCAAGTTATTAAGCCACGGCCTTTTCAAGGATGGACGATTGATTTGATAGGCTAAATTTTTTCCCTTTATCGTGAATGGGTTCTTTCATTATCATAGTTATTGATTATTTCATGAAGTGTGTGAAAGTAAGGCACATTAAAGTAATCAGCCACAAGGAGGTTATTAAGTTCATTGAAACTCATATTATCCATAGAATTGGAATTCCCGAATTAATCACTATGGATCAAGGTATGACATTTTCGGTGAAAGAGGTCAAGGTTATGGCTGACCAATACAAAATTAAAAATTTGTATTCAATGCCATATTATGCGCAGGAAAATGGTCAAGCTAAGGTTAGTAACAAATTAATAAAGAACATATTGAGGAAGATTATCGAAGAAAGTTTCCGTGAATCGCATACGAAGTTGTCCAAGGCACTTTGGACATTCAAGTATTCACCCCATACTAATATCGGAATGAGTCCGTTTACATTAATATATGGACATGATGGAGTGATACCTTTGGTGGTCACTGTGTCATTGTTAAGGGCTGCTCATCAAGCTGGGTTGACCCCTCCCAAGTTCACGGAAGCTATGCTACTTGATCTTAAAATGTTAGATGAGACTCGCATGAAAGTCTTAGACTCTATAGTCACCAACAAGGCCAAGGTATCTTAGGCATATAATAAGTGAGTGAAAGGAAAGTCTTTTGGGGAATAAGATAAGGTTTGGAAAGAAGTGTTACCAATAGGTCACAAAGACCAAGCCTTGGGCAAGAAATGGTCACCTACTTGGGATAAGACTTTGTTTTTGCCAAAGCTCTCAAGGGTGAAGCCTATGTCTTTCGTGATAAAGATGAAAAAATTGCAAGAACTCCAATTAATAACCAATTCTTAAATACTTATTACCCTTCTCTATGGGAGGTAATGCAAGGTTGGGTTGAATAAAACAAAGAGTGACTAAGAAGTATCCTACCATTAATAATAAAAAGAAATAGTATTTCATTACTGTAAGAAGAGAGGTTAGGCTATCGGCTGTTCAAAAAAAATAATAATAACAAAAAGAAAGTGAAATGTAATAGGAAAAGACAAGGACTTCGAATAGCTTAGACATAAGATGTCTTGATCTACTTGAACTCCTTGAGTGCTGATGCTCTAGTCTCCTAGGCTAGTTTCTTCTTAATCCTCCAAGTTTGTTGCCCAAGTACAATTCGATCAAGGAAGGTCAGGACTTCATTGGTGCAGCGACCGACTACAATAGCCTCACTTTCATCCTCCTTGTGGGCGACGCTCTCTTACAATCGAGCTTGGTAAAGGTTGATTTAAGATTCAATAAAGGCTATGAGCTCTTAAGAGTCAGGTGTTCACCACCCCAAATATAGGGTTGCGATGTAGTAATAATCTCGATAATACCGAGGTCAAATCCACAGGGACTGAACCTTGTACGTGTTCTGAAAGTAACTAGAACTAGAACTAGAAAAAGATGTGTAATCTAAAGCAAGAGAATTTAAGAGAATAATTATGAACTAATTAACTAAAACTTGTAGAATTCAAAGGTGGGAAACTAGGGTTTCCGAGGATCCACTTGTAGAGATCAAGGAGATCTATGCTTGATTCACAAACACAACTAGATTTAGAGTCCCATCTTCATCCAGTTGGAAGATATATCATTAAAAACCAAATATGAACTTCGTTTGATCCAGTTTTCAAGAGACGAGACGTATGAGAATTAGAATTGATTCCATCACAAAACCATATCTATGAGATAAAGCAAACAACAGAATTTAACCAATCCCCAACCAATCTGAAAGAGTTATGAATGTTAGGAAGGATTCCATCATCCTAACCATGTCCATGAGATGATGGTGAACAACAGGGCTTCCTAACTTCACAATCATAATAATAAAAAGAATATACTCAAAGCTATCACAGATCCATTGTAATTTAAGTCACAATAAACCATTAAAAATACTGATTATTCCTTATAATCAAACCAAAATCAAGGATAGTTTAACGTAATATGAATCAAAGCCATAAAACCCATCACGCTACAAGCTTCACCTCTTAGCCCTAGGTAAGAGGTTTAGCCGATCATAGACATGATCAAACTAAAATCTCCAAGAAACATTTAAGGAAGAAAAAAACTAAAGAAGAAAAGGAGAAGGAGAAGAAAACTCCACGCTGGCCTGCTACATATCTTCCTCTCTCTCTCCCTCTCATTCCCATCTTTCTCTCCACGCCTCCACGGCTGATCTGATGGTCTCTTCTCTCTTTCTCTCTCCCTTTTATAAAGGCAGTAGGGGCGGTGGCTGGAAGGCTGGGAGTCGGTGGACAAGTTACGCAGCAAGTCGGTTTGGCTGGAGGCTTCCGCAACAACGTGCGTTGCGAAGAAACGCACCAACTTACATTTTTGAATGTGTTTGTGGGACAGTGAACGTCCTTGACTTTAGAATTTCTCCATGGCTAGGGTTGTCCTTGGCTAGGCTTCCATTTGTACGGTTCAGATCATCGAAACGATCGATGATCGTGGCCCACAACTCCCCAAAATTTTTAAATTTCCTGGATGTAAACCATGCGCACATGGATTCGCTGCGAGGCTCAATGGGCCCCATAGTGATGTTTTCGAAGAAATTCACCTCGTCCATTGGATTCCTGGCATGATTTTGGTCCGAAAGGGGTGGTTTTGGTCGAGTTAGGTGCGGCCCACTGTATGAAATTTTTCCGTCATTCATTCTGCGTTTTATGGCTATCTACATGTGTACACGTGCATAAGACCAAGAAATCAACATGGCTAGGGTCGTGGCCACCCCCTGGATCAAATGAACGGTCCTGATCATCCATCGGGACCATGATGGTGGCCCACTACAGGTGCCTGGCGAGACACGTCCACTCATTGGACATAAGGCTGTGAAGGGTCGGGTCAGCCCGACTTTGATCGGGCTGGTTGGTCCGATGCGGTGCGGGAGTGCATCGCCTGTGCACTTGCACGTCCCCTTGTGTGGTCTATTGTGATGTTTATGAGAAATCCGCTCCATCCATACATTTTTCCATCAAATTTAAGGGGTTGAGACCAAAATTGAAGCATATTTAGTTATCAGGTGGTCCCCAAAACAATGTTTTATGGGCTAATCTATCCGTTGGACCACTTCCACAGGGATCCAGGGGCTGAATTTTGATATGTACGGTTAATTTAGGGTCCTCAGGCTAGATATAAAGTTTCGAGCCAAACGAATGATAGGAACCTTATGATCTTGCATTCAGGATGACTTTCAGGCCCCTTTAACTTCAATCACTTGATTTTCTCGGATCTTTGGTGTGTAAATTCTTCGATCTCAATCTCCTAAGATTCGTCCCTTACCTTGGTGATTTGTGAGCATCAAATTCATGTTGTTAGTACCCTTTTTCAGTCCAAGCTCCTAAATTCACCTTGCAACAAAAATATGATTAAAATAGGACATTAAGCATTTTATGTTCGTAAAACTATGTGATAACTGAGGTCTAATATGTAATATTTGACCCTCAACATCATTGTGGTCCCTCCCGGGATAGAGGCATTTAATATCATTGAGGTCATTAGCCAACTCGCACTGGACCTAGAGTGTTTACAACACAGCGTTTTTGGAATGGTGTTAATAAGTCTCGTGCAAGCAATGGTTCCATGCAGTATCATAGCAGGTGGAGAGGGATTTAGACTTCATGTGAATGGTAGATCACTCCTGCATCAGGTCAACATACTTTTGGATCTCCAAGATGTTGTAGTTTGGTCAGAACCTTTAAAAGTTCTTCTAGAGGTTGGTCAGTCTAAGATGCCTTTGTAGCATCCTTGACAAAAGGATAGAAATCATGGAGAATGGAAGATTGGGATAAATACTTAATTCCCATGGCAAGGATTTCCTTTAGAAAGGCTAAGAATTGTGAATAGAAGATGGAGGAAGACGTAAGTGTTGAAGTCTATAGACAATTCAGAGGTAGAGGAAGTAGTAGGGAAGATGTGAGATACGGAATAAGAAAGAATGATGCTTTTATAAGCATCGTCAAAATCATTCAATGTCCATGTTTGATAGAAGTACTAGTTGGGATAACAAAATTAATGTGTGAGGCGCCAGATTAGTTCCTAAGAAGTTGGAACGTGTAGCCATAATAAATGTTGATTCTTTGAAAAATGGTGCGCATAACTCCCCATCTTCAGATGCCCCATTAACCAGGCAGTTATGACCAAAAGAGAGGAAAATATTAATCATCAACGACAGTCGAGCTTGGGCTGCGGCGATATATCGGCCGACTTTATTGAGCGGAGAATTATCAACAACCCAATCAATGATAACATTTCTCTACATGGAGTCGGTCGATAAGGTAAATTTTAATAAAAGTAGTGATCTTGATCCTTTTTCACATCCATTTAATGGTGCACACACAAATGGAAGATTCTCATTAATTGGGAATGATAATTCCTAGGGAGTAGTAATATTTATAGCATACATAGAACATGAAAAGAAAGCAATTTTAGTACAGGAAAAGGTGGGCCAATGGCCGAGTTATAAAAAAAAGGTCATCGATCGAGAAAAGATGCTTAAGCATATTCCGCCTTGATTGCCTCAAACTCACAAATTGTGTGCATCTTATTGGCCTTTAGAATATCCTTCTGATTCTTCCAATAAGACCCCTCAGCCATGAAGATGTTCAGGAAGTACAAGAGTTGATCGATGCAGATGCCGATCGAGAAAACTTTTCCCTCTGTGTTGAGGGTCAAATATTACATATTAGACCCTAGTTATTACCTAAATTTATGAACATGATACTGTTTAATGCCCTATTTTAATCATGTTTATGTTGCAAGGTGAATTCAGGAGCCTGGACTGAAAAAGGGTACTAAAAGCATGAATTTAATGCTCAAAATCAACAAGGCAAGGGACGAATCTTAGGGACCGAGATTGAAGAATTCACACGCTAAAGATCTGAGAAAATCAAGTAATTAGGTCCAAAAGGGCCTGAAAGTCATCCTGAATACAAGATCACAGGGTTCCCACCATTCGTTTGGCTCGAAACTTTATATCTGGCCCGAGGACCCTAAATTAATTGTACATGTCGAATTTCAGCCATTGGATCCTTGTGGAAGTGGCCCAACGGATAAATCAGCCCCCTAAAATACTGATTTGGGGCCCACTTGATATTTGGATATGCTTCAATTTTAGTCTCAACCCCTTAAATGAGGTGGCAAAATGGATGGACGGAGCAGATTTTCCACACACATCATAGTGGACCTCACATAATAAGGTGGGAGTGCACAGGCGGTGCACTCCCACGCCGCACCGGACGTTGTGAGGTATTATGGGCCACCGTTTGTGGTCGGATGGTTGATCCAAATAGTCCAGAATCTTCAAAGGTTTTATTCCAACCATGAAGTCCTTGAAGTCCACCGGCCGAAAACTCAATCCAAATGCAGGTTTCACCTGTGTTTCTTGCGTAGTCCGGTTTGTTACGTAGACACACGACCTCACCGACTCTAAATGCCACAACCGACCTCTCCAACCTATAAAATAGAGAGAGAAGGACGTGGGAAGGCCATCTTGGGACGTGGGAGCAAAGGAGAGAGAGAGCAGCGGCCGGTTTTCGAATGAGTTTTCTCCTTCTTTATTTTTCTTCTTTTCCTTCCATGTTTTCCTAATTTTAGTATGAACATGTTAGGCTAAACCCCTTAGCTAGGGCTAAGAGGTGAAGCTTGTAGCGTGACGGGTAGTTTTCTATAACTTTGATTCATGTTTTATAAACTCTCTTTGATTATAGTTTAATTATATGGAATATTCATAGTTTTAATGGTTTGTTGTGACTTAAATTACAATGGATCTACGATATCTTTGAGTATTTTCCATGCATGTATAGAGGTTATGGACGTAGGAATCCTATTGTTCACCATCATCTCATGGACATGGTTGGATGATGGAATCTTTCCCTACGTTCATAACTCTCTTAGATTGGATGTGGATTTATTAAATTCTATTGTTTACTTTGTCTCATTGGCATGGTCTTGTGATGGAATTAATTCTAATTCTCATCCTTCTCATCTCTTGAAAACTAGATCAAAGGAAGTTCAGATTTGATTTTTAATGTTATATCTTCCAACTGGATGAAGATGGGACTGTAAATCCAGTTGTGTTCATGAATCAAGCATAGATTTCCCTGATCTTTACAAGTGGATCCTTAAAATCTCTAGTTTCCCACCTTTGAATTTTACAAGTTTTAGTTTAAGATTTCACCATTATTCTCTTAAAATTTCCTAATTTAGATTACATCTTCTTCTAGTTCTAGTTCTAGTTACTTTTAGATTGCGTACAAGGTTCAGTCCCTGTGGATTCGACCTCAATCTTACCGAGATTATTACTACATCACAACCCTATACTTGGGGTGGTGAACACTCTGCTTCCCTCTTGCCAGCAAGGTTCACACAAGACCAAGCCTGATAGTATGTAATCTACAAGTTTAGGAAGGAAAGGAGATCCTCTGGGATGGTAAGATCCTTGCAGTGTAGGCATGCTCTTTCTCCTTGATATTGTCCATGAGTTCAGTGCGTTAAGCTTGGAGTACTCATATCACGGTCATGTTGAACTAATGTACCATGTTCCAATGAAGGCGATCTTCCATGCTTTCTCATAAGCCTTACCTTGAGAATCAGATTCTTCTTGGGCAGAGGCTTATTGTCTCAGATATTTAGCAGCCCTTTGCAATTTAAACTCGACCTAGAAGTATCTCTCTTCGAGATGATGGAGTTTTCCTAGAACGTACAGGATTTCTCCCAAAGGTTTGTCAGTAGTGACAACTTCAGAGGTAGTGTTGATGAAGAAAGCGATGTCAAACAAGATAGAAGATTGGCCATAATAAGTAAGGTCAAAATCGAAAATCTCCTTAGGCCAAAATAAAAAATCTCCTTCAGATAAACCTTGGCCTGATTAAGGAAAGGAGAAGAGGATTGGTTGGAAGCCACAAATCAAAGATAGAAGCTTTAGGAAGAAGTTTGTGGATTTTAGTGAGTTGCATATGGGATTGAGTGAAGTTTATATAGGCAATTACACTTTCCCCATGTTCGATGCATAACATGGGATAATGGCATGCAATAATGCATCATATTTCAAGGAATTGAGACGTACAACTGTTATGGCATTTATTTCGGCTAAAATAGCGTATGACTCCTCGTTTTCCATATGCCACATTACCAAGTCAGTTATGGATTGCAAAAGCAAAGAAAATGCTATGTAAAAAGATAGCCAAGAAAGCAAGACAGAAAGATGGCTTGAAGGTCGATTTTATTAATTGTTAGATATACAAGATGAAGATTAGAACTCAAAAGAAGAAAATTAAGCAATTGTGTCTTTCACTTTTTCCTGTTTATCGTTCTTTCTAGCCAGAACAACCTAGTGCCTTAAGGTTTCATGTTCAATTTAGCCGACCGCCTTTGTTTGTGCTTGGGGAAACATAGCCAGGTCTTCAATTGCCTTGCTTTGATCACACTTCTCTTTCTTCTCCTTGAAATGCCTCTTCAGCACCTCTAGTTATGTTTTCATAGCGATAATTTGCACGCTCATATCCTCTAGCTCAACATCAAATTTCTTTAACTTATCATGTTTAGATGATAGCTTCTTTGCAGCATCCTTGACTGTAGCATTTGAGAAATCGCATTTGCTTGCTCAGATTTAAGATGCTTGATCATGGTATGGAGCTTACAATATTCTTTCATCAGCTCCAAAAATTCTATAAGTATTGGCAATTTGACCATAAGGCTGTAATCTGAGTGAGAGGGTACTTGAAAGAGATTGATGAGTTCGATAAGTTTCTTGATCAGCTCAATTGACGCAACCTCCTACACCCCTAAGCGTACGAGTTCCTGGATTTCCTCTTTAAGTTGTTGTAGCTCGATGGAAGGCATTGGAGACTCGGTCATGTAGATATTGCCACTAAGAGATTGCTGAAGGGAGGAGAGAATGTCTTCAATTGAAAGCATATCTTTAGTCATCATAGGAGACACCGAAGCACCATCAACTGACATCGGTGTTAGATTAGGTATTGGTTCAGAATGAGGGACAGGAGCATCAACCCAGAGGTGATGACCTCGCATGTTGTGCATGACTGAAACAATTCTTCTTCGTCATGGGGGGATCCTAGAGCTAGAGATAGTTGTCGAGTGGAAGCCGAAAAGGATTGCGAATATGACACTCTCCAAGAATTATGAAGAGTGGCATTTAGAGGGCAAGTATTCCCATCTATTTCGTCTTCTTTGTCCCCTTTGTAAGAAACAACGGTGGGGGTCTGAGGTTGATCGACTGTATGTATGATTCAACTCAAATAATGAATAAAGTATGAGGTTCGGGAGTTAGACCTAGAGGAGGTCCCTAGTTAACAATACTTATAAGAGTGGATGGAGAAGATTGGGCTATAGTTTTTCAGGAAATAGGCCCATTCATTATGACTTTTTGGCATTTAGGAGCAATTTTGGCCACTTGAGTTGTTGTTGTGGTTGTAGCGTAGATCGATGTATTTTTCAACCAGGTTGTCCTTCGGCCGAAAACGTGACCAATTGGGATGTCGCTTTCTTCTTTCCTCAGAAATCCCTCGAGCAATAGAGTTGAGCAATTATGAGCTCAACAGGTTTAGCAACTAGTCACTTGTAATTGTCCCACCACCATTCAGAAAAGATGTCTATCAATTGGTGATGATTTGAAAATGTAGGAAGTTTAAAAAACATAATGGTCAATTGGAAAGTGAAATGGAGGAAATGATAGAGATCAACCTGATCGACAATCAGGCGAGAGTAAGGAGGTTGGTTGCAAGTTTTCTAGGTAAATGGATAGGGGATACATTGGACGAGGCCGAATTGTTGAGCAAGCAAATTTGGATAGTATTGCTCGATTCCAGCCTTGGCATTTTTGTCAGTCTCTACTATGCCGTCATAAGGGAAATCCCTGTAAATGAGGTAACTTTCCCAAGCATGGAGCATCAGGGAGGCTGTTTGCTCATCATTTTCTTCAAAATCACTTGTGAACCAGGCTGGACCAAACTCCTTCAAGTAGAAAGGGGTAAATGTGTGATAACGTTTATTGGAGTTGAGAAGGAAGAAAATGGAGTCCATATATGTAGAAAATGTACGGACTTCTTGAGGAAAATGGATGTTGTGATGACCATAAGAGGTATAAATAATATTAGAGGATGAGAATATACATAAAAATAAAAATAAAAATAGAGAAGAGAATGAAAGTATTCATATAGCCACATTTGGAAAAGCCATAATGGTCCTCCACTGTAAAAGTACCAAAAAACAAGGAATGAAAGTATTCATACAACCTTTGGTGGTTAGCTCATACATACCTCTTTACAGGTGACCAAGTACAAAGGGCGCAATGGCTAATTTTTGACCTCGTGCGAGTACCTCAACCAGTTGAATATACTCATTGGTGATCTGGAGAGCATTCACACAGAGTAAGGGATAGAAGATCCATAACAATAGGAAAGTCGTGGTTCTTCATACTCAATTCGGCCTTCATATTTACAGTACGCGAGCATGAAATTAGAATAGGCCTTGCCAGCTTTATTGCTGAAATTTTTTCTTCATAATGAGCAAAACTTGGAAAAACAGCCTCGCCAAAGGGTAGAAGTTGGGTAAGAGCACAAACGTCCAGAAATTTTGGGGTCATGGGATTGCACCAGAAGAAAATGTTGGTGAATGAATTCCAAAATGTTGTTGTTGTAATGAGAACAGGGGGATCTAGTGCTTAATTAAATAGTGATAGTTTAATGCATTAGTAGATGTCAATCTCTCTCCATGAAGCTTCATATTATGTAGTGATGTGCTCAAACCAACCACGCCATCCTAGTAAAGGTTTCAGCTAGGATAGCGGGTTTTTTAGGGCATTGGAAGGATTTGGAATCGATTGAGATTGGATTAACTAGTTCTCATGATGACACTTTTGAAAGAAACAATCCAATGGACGGATTTCATTAGTGTTGATTTCGACAAAGAAGGCTAGTCAGAGGCAGTAATAATTTTCAATTGGTGATTTGAAGATAATTTCATTGGTAAACTTTTTGTCAAGGCCATCTAATGTATATATTAAATAATCTTAGTGGAAAGTTGGCGAGACGGAGTATAACGAAGTAACCATCCCAGGAATGAGAAAGTTAGGGTTTCGAAGATGAAGAAATAGGGAAAAGAGCATGAAAAATTCAGAAACATATTGAAATAGGGTTTATATCTGCTAAAATTAAGTGCATTAATTAGGATGTAACCATGATCTCGTATGGTACGACACTTATACAAGTGTCACCATAGGAATAATTCTGCTAAAAAAGGAAAATAGGACATCATTCAGAATTGTCTCGATCAGGCATGATAAATGAAGCATCGCCATGTGGCCTAAAGGACAATCGTATTTATGAGGGGTCACACATCACTTTCACCTTTTACCCAAAGTCGAAGCGGCATGGGAGGCAATGTTCTACCATATTTCTGTCTGTTCCTATGAGAGCTAATTAGAAAGGAGTATGTGTAATTTTACAAAAGTTGTGTGGTGTATTTGAGATCTGTAGAGATACCCGAAGAAGATTTTATAGTAATACAATTGGCGTCTATCGAGCGGTGCCACGTCATCCACAAAGCAAGAGTGGCCGAGCGGAATGTGGTCGAGTCATTAAGAAGACCTGGAGCGATTACAGGACATGTGGTAAGCTTACAAGGAATGCTCCGGAAGAT
Source organism: Magnolia changhungtana (assembly GCA_030180095.1). NCBI lineage: Eukaryota > Viridiplantae > Streptophyta > Magnoliopsida > Magnoliales > Magnoliaceae > Magnolia > Magnolia changhungtana. The sequence goes on along the minus strand of JASAUF010000064.1, from coordinate 152,726 downwards.
CAGTAGTACTAGGTGGTTATAGTAACCATCATAACGTAGGTAGTCTCCATATGATCGATTTAAAGCTATAAATAGCAAGGAAATTCAATAAAAGAGGGGTATCATACCAACCAAATCAAATCAAATCTATCTTTCAATTACTTTATGCTTTCTTAGTATTATCAGTCACTTACATTCCTTGTTATAATCAGTAGCAGTAATCAAGTAGCTGTCAACTTTAGTTGTAATTCAGGTCCACACTCATATGCTCGATTCAGTTCAAATATTAAGCAAAATCTCTATTCAGAAATGCACTTTATTTTTATTCTTTGTGGCCAACTATAAAGTTTTTTTTTTTTCTTTCTTATTTTATGTGTATTGAAAAAGTCTTTTCATACAAAAAGGTAAGGAGAAACCCATCTTCAGAGAGTGAGCCCCACCCTTTGATAATCGTCTGATCATCTTAAATAATGTTGTGCAAGTGGCTGAATAGGTGATCGATCTTTTTCAATCTCAGTCACATATGTTCGATTCCGATCTTGGAGCTTAGAGTGGTAGTTGATCGGTTTAAATTGAGCCGCACATGCAATTATAGCATGATTTCATCGCGGTGATGGATGATCTGCTCAACCGGATGTGAAATCATAATAGCATGCTGGAGGAACACAAAGTGTATCGACCGAAGAAAGCCCTTTATGGGTTGAAGCCCTGTGCTCCACATAGTATGCAGCATGCCACATCAAGAAAATGCTCATGGCGACATCCTCATAGCATGCCTATATGTTGATGATCTCATTGCTCACAGAAATAATCGTGTGACCAAATTTAAAACCGAGAGGCAACAAAGATAACAGTAACCATCTGACTTTACATTCCAGATCGGACTATTCACTGTATTACTTTCAACCATTCATCTCATAGCTCATAATATAACTTGATGGTTAAGATTGCTTTAAAACTTTTAGGTGTCTATAAGAGCCATCTCACCGACAATGTAAAAGAAAAAGAAAAAGAAAAAGTAAAAGTAAAAGTTGGAGACTAGAGGGTCACTGTCATTTTTGGCACATTATGCAGCCCGAGCTCTACCGGACGCAGATTGAGTGCTACCCCCACCGATCCTAGCTAAAGACTGCCGGGAGTATGTGGGGTATGCGTTTTATCTCCGACAGACCATTTATAGCATAAATCAGAAAAGAAGATGGAAAGAAGGCTCAAGTAAACTACAACAAAGGAAACAATGGAGATTTAACTCTTACCATTGAAAACCTCATGTAATCCCTGTGATGCATCCAACCTATTCATAAGGTCACATAAACTAGAATGAAGGAAATGTATATATATATATATATATATATATATCAGCTTAGTCTAAAACTTTTATGGCAGCCAAGATGCTTTCAAGGTGGGCCCCAAAGTTTACTCACTACATAATCCACTTCCCGAACCCAAGTAGTTTTGAAATTGTTGTTGGCACACGTATCTTACATTTATAAAAGATCAGACCATATATCGAAACAGCGAAGGGCCCACTGTGGATAGAGCATGGCCTAAAATAACCTTAGTCAGATTACTTTAACCATCCAAGTGGGTGGGTCTCTATCAACGGCTTGGAGAGCTATGATCAACGGGTCTAAATTCAATAGGTGAGATTTAGGGTTTATTATCTCCAGTCAGTGGGGCCATTTTCTTCAGTGCAGCAGGGTTGATGAGATGTCAATTCTCAATAACCGAGGGTGACCCACCACTTTTATACTTATTGGACCACTGATTCGGATGATTTGATATGAATGTTTTGGACTGAGCACTGGCTCGTGCACTTAAAAGATCAGCCAAAAATGAATGGACGATGTTACAGCGTTCGAGTCCAAAGGAAACAGAATAAACGGTCAATACAAAAATGATTTGACAACTGAACCCTGACCCTTTCCATCAGACGGAAAAAACAAATTAAGACAAAAAAGCAAGAAAATAAAAATAAAAAATCACTAACGCAACCTACAGTGAATGGTACACCTGCTGCAGTTTAAATCTATTTAAGAAACCCAAGTTTACAAAAAGACTACTTCATTAACATTTGAAATTTATATACTGATAATTTTTTCTAACATTCGCTGTATTATCATTCCACTGTGAGCAAATATCCATTGGCTGCATGGGTGAGCCCTGACACAATGTTTATGTAAAGAATACGAATTCGGAAGGTGAGCTTTTCATCAGTATGATTCTCTGTTTTCACGCATTGTGATTGATTCACATCATCACTGGCATTGTCAGCAGTGCTACATTAATCGTGATACGCCAGAATCACAAGTTAGCTCGCGTGTTTTTTTTTTTTTTTTGGCTCTTGGTTTAAAATGGGACTGCATCCAATGGATGGAGTAGATTTGGCATACACCTCATGTGAGTCCTGCCAAAATCAAGTCCCCGCCGTTTTCAACCGTTGATTTGTTTTCTTTTGTATTTAATGGGCATCCACTTAAAAAACTTCACCTAACCAACTAAAAACCACATAGGTGCACGCAGGCATTTTAAAAACTTGATGGACCATCTAAATATAAGATCACCCACCTAATCATATGTTATTCATGTCACATATATTTACATATATTAATGGATTAGATCAATCACATATATCTAAAATGGTCAAGACTTTAATTTACACCATCAACGGTATGATAAAATTGATGCAGATGGATCTCCTAATTCGAGAATCTGATTGCACTAAATTTTTAAACAATTGTTCCTCTTTACAGATAAAACAATTTGGCCGCTATCGACACCAAAAAAAAAAAAAAAAATTTTTTTTTAAATGCAGAAACAAACACAAATTTGAGAACGGGACCACTCTATACTAATATAATGGGCGGATTTAAAAACGCAATGGAATAAAGGAATTTTAGCCATAGAGGAGATTATTTAGGAAAAAAATGGTATGGGATGCATGCCACTCTTTATTTTGACGGACCCACCATGATGTTTATGTAGGATCCACTCCGACCATTAGATATTCAGTCCCACATTAAGTGTAGATAAAAAAAAAATAAAAATAAATAAATAATCAGGCTAACTTATGAATCTAGTGGACCACACCAAATGAAATAGTTGGGAGAGAAACATCCATCCTTAATATACTGGGCCCATCATGATAATCATATGAAATCCACTCAAACCATTAAATTTCACACAAAAAATTTAGTCATAACCCAAAATCTTACCCATTCGTGATTCACTTGGGCCCCACTAATTGAAATAGTTTAGGGCAAGCATTCTTATGTAAATTGGTCCAATCATGTGGTAGACCTAAATTACAAATGGGGCTGATTTTTGAGCTTCTGGCCTAACATAAAGTGACCCACCTATAGTGGTGAAGGTGGATTTTATATATACATCAAGGTGGGTCCCACCTAAGCCATCCTCCCATTTGCTACCAAGAATGATAATCATATTACAAAAACCTTTTTATGAAACGGTGATGCTTGTTTAACCGTACACATGGCAATGTTGCATTTCAATCCAGACCGACCATAATGCTGGCCTAGTTGTTGATAGAGCACGATTCAAAAATTACGTTGAGAAGATGATAGGATAGTAACCATCTGACTTTCCCATTTCAATTTGGACCACTCGCTTTATTACATTCAACCATCCATCTCGTAGCTTTAGATGGTTAAGATTTTTATTTTTTATTTTCTTGAGTCTTTTGGCTTGTCGAGAAGAGACATCTCACTGACAATGCATAGAAAATTGCTTATAGTAAAACTTAAATAATAATAATATTAAAAAAAAAAAAGACTTTTTCTCAAGTAGACATGAGGTCTGTTGGGACTCTCAAAATATCTGTCCTCTAAAAACATTAATTTTCAGACATCTTATACTTTTTTTCCTTTTTATTTGGGACAAAAACGCCCCTAAACTTAGAATGAAGCCTCGCATCATTAAATGATACCGTGTGTGGGAGGGAAACGGACTAGTGGCTGATGGTCAGTGCTTGTGGGACCACCATGATGTATGTGTTTCATCCATGCCGTCTATCTGTTTTTCTATATCATTTTATAGGATGAAAAAAAAAATGGAATATATCCCAATCTCAAGTGGACCACATTACAGGAAACGGTGTTGAATGAATTTTGACCGTTAAAAACTTTTTGGATGCCATAAAAGTTTTGGATCAAGCTGATGTTTGTTTTTTCCTTTCATCTGGGTCTGTATGACCTAATCAGTAGATTGAATGTCAAATAAACAGTACGATGGGCCTTAGGAGGATTTTATTGGTGGATATCCAATCAATATTGTTTTCCTGTGGTGTGGTTCAACTGAGATTTATATCCCTCTCATTTTTGGGATCAACCCCTAAAATGATATGCAAAAATGGATGAAATACATACATCTTGGTGGGGCCCATAGAGCACTGACCATCAGCCACCGGGCTAGTGGTAGGGAGAGTAGCTAGGGGTGTACATTTCGAACCAAGTCGAGCTGGCCTCAGCTCGACTCGGCTCTAACACTGGCTGACCTTAGTTCGAACTCGACTCGGCTCAAACATTGGTTGACCTCAGCTCGAACTCGGCTCGGCTCAGTCCTCAAGCCTGGCTGGCCACTCGGGCCAACTCGAGCCGAGTTCGAGCCAAGATTGAGTCAAGTTCGTCATTGAGGCATTTCCATAAATACCTAAACTGCAACTTCACAATCCCACTGTTTGCAAAACAAAGGCAATGGTTTCATAGGTGTTTTATCAAACACCTTCTAAGTAATATAAAAACCAAAAAAAAAAAAAAAAAAAAACAAAGAGAGAAAAAGGTATTTGTTAAATGTACAAACCTTGCTTGCCACTGGTCAAACCTTCCTTGCCACTAGCCAAACCTTCATTGCCACCAGCTACATTTGGTTGAGTCATTTTATCAAATAGTTGGTGAGCAACATCAATGGCAAAGTAACCAAGTCACCAAACTAGTTCGATCCGAGTTCGATTCAAGCTGGATTCGATCCGAGTCGAGTCGAGCTAGGGCCTGCTCAAACTTGGCTCAAACTCATTTTCGAGCTCAAAAATCAGCTCGACTTGGCTCGAACTTAGCTTTAAACCGAGTTGAATCGAGCTTTTTCGAGTCGAGTCAAGCGAGCTAACCTAGCTAGCTCGGTTCGTGTACACCCCTAGGAGTAGCCAATCCGTTTCCGTGTGGGAGGGACGTGGATTTCCTGCGAAAGCCTTTCGCAGGAAGTTCCAACACAAGGATTCGGGGTGGGGCCCATCGTGATGTTTGTTAGAAATCTACCCCGTGTATCCGTTTTTCAAGATCATTTTAGGACATGAGATGAAAAACGATGTGGATCCAAAACTTAAGTGTGTCACGCGAGAGAAAACAATGGTGAAAGAAATTTCGACCGTTGAAACCTTCCTGGGCTTCGCCTTAATGTTTATATGCCATCCAAAATGTTTATAAGGTCAATCCCACCGAGATGAAGTGAAAATACAAAAAAGAATCTTGATACAAAACTTTTATGGCCATAAGATTGTTTCAATGGCTCTCACTAAATCCCCACAATTTCCTCTTGTGTGGCCCACTTGAGTTTTAGATCCACCTCATTTTTGGTGGCATGTCCTAAAATGAGCTAGAAAAATGAATTGACGGTAGATTTCTTAAAAATATCTATGGGCCCCACCCCGCATCCTTGCGCAGAAACATCCTGCGAAAGCCTTCGCTAGGAAATCCGCATCCATGTGGGAGATGATTTGCTAGGGTCTACTGCATATATCATGCGTACTATTGAAACCTTTATGTGGTCTACATATGGAGCCATTCAAATCATTCAGAAGGTCCCATCGACCTTGTTGGTAGGAAAACTCAAATTTCAGCCTGATCCATTCCCTCCCTGCCCTCCAAGAAGTCCTCAATACCATTCATTAAATTCATATTATTTCTTGTAGTGTGGGTCACCTATATGTTGGATTTAATCTATTTTTTCACATGCCTAGACTTTAAAAGACAAAGCAGAACAACTGCATGGATTGAATACATACCTCATGGTGGGGTGCCACAATTGAATGACAAAAGAGGTCTAGTAGGCCCCACAAATACCCATAGATCCTAGAAAATGCCATTTTTGACTTTTGGAAGAGAAAAATATGAGATCTTCATAGAATCTCTCTTGATGGGTCCTGACCATAGTTCTGACAACCTTCTTCGGCATACTAAGTCCGACTAATACTCTCTAATGCACTCACACTCTTACATTATCTTTTCTATCAGTGCACTTATTTGTGCACCTATTTGTCAGTCACGTGAGTTCATATGTCAGTAAGTTGGTTGAGCCTTTATAAATTGAAGACCGAAGATACAAGAGGACATGAAAAAGAACAGGCAAATCATGAGGTGCCTTGGTGACCCTACCCTTAAACCCAAAACAACATTACCTCTAGATGATCCTAACATTAATAGGTAAACCTTCATTTGATCGTCACATATCTTTAGGACTTCAATTAGAACATGATAATATTAGCTAAAAGAGGTGCAAAACTGTTGTAAATCACATAATCCAAAACATCAGTTTTTGAGTAGTTCTTGATCCTATCGAGAAGCTATTGATGGGTCTTGATATTATTGAAAACTAGCTCGATGTGATCGAAGAACTAATCCATCAATTAGAAAGAAAATTCATGGAGTTTCTCGATGGGATTGAGGGACAGGTCGATCCTATCAAATGGCCTTTCGATCCTATCGAAAGAGCCGTTAACTAGACGTTTTATAGCCGTTGTAACACAATTTTTATAAAATGGCATTTGGATGAGTTTTTTGTGCAAGTAGAGCCTAAGAGGCGCAAAGCTATTGTAAAATTTAGAGCCTAAAATAGTAGTTTTCGAGGGATCCTTAATTCCATAAACAGGGTATCGATCGGTCTCGAGTAAAGCCTCGATCGACCAAAGCTCATGGATCGATCAATTGAAGGTAACCAAAACGTCCAGTAACTAAATGTCAATGTTTTTGAGTTTCTCGATTCCATCAAAAGACCTTCAATCTTATCGAAGGGGAGTTCAATTAAAGGCATCACTTGATCAAATGATAGAACCATTTTTTATGTAACACCTCGATTCTCAAAACCTGAGTATACTACTCATTTTTCAAAAACCAAGGTGTTAACCTTTAAAGATAGCTTAAATATCTTTTTCTTTATTTTTCAAGGTGAGCAATTTAGCGAAAGAAGAACAAATCAAACATAAAGAAAACTTTGCATACATGTTCAAGTATATGAGCGGCTGCCCATAGGGTTTATACAAACCAATGTTTCGATACTAAAAAAAATACAAGAGACAAACAATTTAACATATGAAATAGAATAAAATGCAGCTAAGCTTGAGCTGCATAATCACACAGCTTCTCTTAAGCAATAGAGCCATGCCTCCCTGATATTTGTACCAACTCCTCATCAATTTGAACATGAGTATCATTTAAACGACATGCACTACCTGTACGGTTATATATTCAAATAATGAGTGGCCAGCTCAGTGTGAATTCCCCTCAAGATTACACATTGTCACATTAGTTAAGTATAATTAAAATAAGCAGAAATCATAGTTTACATCGTATGAAACATTTGAAAAGTCTTGTTTAAATGTATGAATGCATGCACATGTTCACAGACCTGGGGATGCCCATCCATCTGGTAATAATATCGCCTAGGGAGAACTAGCCACATGGAAAAGTACTCAAAGGTACGCCCTAAGTAGAACTAGTCACTTGAAAAAGACCATGTAGCGAGGATATTGAAGGTAAACTAGTCTCCCAAAAAAGTAATATAGGGTACACCCTAAGGAGATCTAGGCCCCCAAAAAAGTACATACGACAAGGATAACCCATAGTGGTTCAAATACACGTGATAATAACTTAGGATCACCCGGTAAAATACTCTATGGTACAATTCATAGTGACCCAAGATATCTCGTGTCTTACATCGGCCACCCGGTAAAGTCCACATGTCATGAAATGTATAATTATCCCAACTATTATTATTCTAATTGCAAACAACCAATTTAAGAAAGCTCAAAGGTCATTATGGGGGGCTCATCACCCAGCATAGACTGATAGCTCGGGCATAATGTCACATACCATCATCCTCGGCTCATAAGACTTCAACACTACGATGTTTAATGGTAACCTTCTCAATTAGTGGCCAAACATAGTTCAGTAAGTGAGACTTTCCATCACGAGATTATACGAAAATAATCCATCAAAGTCACATTAGGAAAATATTCCATCAAATCCACATAGGGCAAATAGTCAATCAAACTCATATAAGGTGAATAGTCCATTCAAGGATGCAATAAAATGACATTATCCCCAAAAGCCACATAGGCATAAAAGATCCACAAGATGGCAAACCCATGATAAAATTATATTTAATCCAATACACCAAATGGCCACTAGTTGGAGGGTCCATTATAATCACAATCAATCAAGTTACATCTCAAATATGAATATATATATATATATATATGTGTGTGTGTGTGTGTGTGTGTGTGTGTGTGTGTGTGTGTGTGTGTGTGAGTTTTTTCACTAATTGATGTAGAAGTTCAAGTTTCATAGATAATCCACAAGTATGAGAAGATATTCAAGTGCAACATGTAAGTATTTATACAAAATAAATGTTGAGCATATAATTTGAAGATCTATCCAATAACAACACAAGTAACCATGAAATAAGGATATCAATTGTCAGTCAAGAATTAAAAAGGAAACTATCACTTAACTAACATAAAAGCGGAAAGCTCAATAGAAAAAGTCATCACCTTACGAGTCAAATTGCTTACCAATGTTGCTAAGGAATGCGTGCACCCTTAGCATCGAATCCTACCATGAATTATGAAATTATACACTTAGATCGAAGTCTACCAACCATCTACGGTTATATCAACATTAGGATCTTAATTATGTGCTCTGGTGAACTTTGACCTACAATCTAACCTAAGGTTAGGGTTTTGAGAAATATAAGCTTCATAGTTATAACATCTAACTAAATAATCAAATCTAAATTGCCACACAAGAGGGTAGATAAATAGTTGACCTCAAGTTGACTTAGCTCCCAACTCGACTCAGTGAAGAAGGGTCAATCTTCCCCATTATAATAACTCAAACACTAAACATCAATAAGAGTGACAATCCCAACTAGAATAATATACCTCGATCAATCAAGTCGATCTGACTTGGAACATAACCTGATCACGACTCGACTGAACTAAGATAAACTTGGCTAATCTTGACTAAACTTGGTCAGTCTTTACTGGACATAGCTTAACCTAGTTAAACTAGGTCGAACTTGCCTACAATCTAATCTAATTGCAACCCATCAAGCCAATACAGTAATAACTACAGATGTTTGAACATAGGCTTCAACTGAGTTAACTTAGTGTAAGTTAAAATAACTTGGTTAAAACCAAACAAAAGGGAGGTGAGAGTTTATACCTCAGCGGAAGTTGGATGCGGCCTAACTCAATGTCCAACAAGTTAACTCAAGAGGATGAGTAGAGTCAACGACCTCCTCTGTCACGCCCCAAACTTAGAAACCGGACTCATAAAATTTCTGTTCACCGAATCTGGTGCCGACAGCATCCGTAATACCCCATTCTCGGCTTCATCGTCCATACGCCAGATTCCGATCCTGGGATCCTACAAGGAAGATTTTTCAACGTACATTTATCTTGTAATAAGCATAACCACAAGTATACCTAAATCACAAGAACAACATCCCACTAATATAAACATTTGAATACAATGCTAAAAAGGAAATACGTATATCGAAATCAAAGCTTCAGAAGACCATTGCATGCTCCATGCTCAACACTGCTGCAACCTAACGCCACCTGCACGCATCTATCATGCATAAACTTATAGAAAGCTTAGAGGGTGGTGTAAGTGTGTACGATGCTCATGCCAAGCATATAGATATTAGAGTAAGTGGAAATGCTACAAGTCTATAAATCATTCAATATCAAAATATGCAATGCGGATCGACTATGCAAATGCGGAATCATAAAGAGCTAAATACATATGTCGATGATGCAATGTAATATGCAAATCTTGCTAAGTCCGTATAGGTCATATAATTGTAGAAACATAGCAACCCAAAATACCATATGCCGCGAATGTAATGCAATATGCAATGCGAATGAAATGACCAAGCCAGATTATGAAGTCGGGATAATAATACGTAGTATCGCGGGTTATGGGGTCCACCACAAGGAACTTCTATCCAAACTAGTCCCATACCTAAATTTTGATAGTCAAACTCAATATAGTAAACACCTGATCTCAGGTTAGTCGCGTGCCCCAACCGAAATTCTGGCCATTGTGAAGGTACACGTAATAAATAGTTGTACACCACCAGTCCGAGTGGATAATAAATGAATAAATGAGTAAGTATGCAACTCCTGCTCGATAAGTCCATATATCATACCATACATCTCTAGGATCATCACCAGGGTCTAGTACACTCCAAGCCAGATTGTCACTCCATCGCGCGCAACAAGGTGAGTGGAAGAGACCTCACTATCCACTTGCCGATATCGGGCCCGGCTCATCGATAGCGGACCCATTCCTCGAGTTGGTCAAACTTATCCTAGCTTTGTCCCCTCCTCTCAGGAAGGTAAGGTCGCACTCCCTTCCAACTGACCACAACATAGTGGGAGATGAGGCCTAACGGTATACGGCCCTCATGTGCTCATGCATCCACTCGGTCTAGACGTTGGAACAATCTCTGAAACTAAGAGGGTTTAGGGAATTTCACTCAGGGATATCTATAGCACCCTTGTAAAACAGATTTTTGGTGTCCCATCTGGCCATCGACGATATGCCTGTGGAGGCTATAGCTCTGATATCGCTCGGGCGTACAGTGGCCATACCATAAAATGCGAGATGCATGAGTTATACCATTAGTCATGCATCAAACCGGCGCATACCGCGCGCTCATGTGGACAACTCCTCCTATCTGGGATCCCCGTAATAATCTGCCCAATAGCATGTGCTATGATCAATCATTCCTCATATCAAGCATATATATGATGTGCAAGGATATGAGTCGTGAAGTTATACTAAGCATGTTATATGATGATAGTGTACTTTCCTCATATCAAGGATAGGCTAGACAACCTACTTATAACAAGAATGGGTCTCATGATGGCCCAAGGGAAGGTCACAATGTGCACATCTAACCATTATTGCCCATCAATGTGGATATTCAACCAACATCGCTCCTAAGCAGTGGCCCACATAGAGCCAAACATAAAGTGGGCCCATGGCCTCACACAAAGGCCTAATATACATCACAATGGGCCTTATACAAGGGCTACATACACATCACTAAGGGCTACATCACATGGTCTTAATACACGTCACGGTGGGCCGCATCACATGGGCTTAATACGCATTATGATGGGCCGCATCACATGGACCTCAAACACATCACAATGGGCCTCACTCATGGGCCTCATATACACAACAGGTGGACCCTGCACATGGGCCTTAGATACATCACACGTGCCATAACCCATGGGCCTAATACATATTAAAATGGGCCTTGACCATAGACCACGAATACAACACAATGGGCCTTGCTCATAGTCCTTGAATACATCACAATGGGCTTGGCCCATGGGCCTCAGATTCAAGAAGGTGGGCCCATCATATGGGCCTTAAATACAAGGTAGGTGGACCCTATCACATGGGCCTCAAAATATAAGGCAGGTGGGCCCTATCACATGGGCCTCAATATACATCATGATGGGCCGCATGGATGGGCTGCACCAATGGGCCTCAAGTGGACTTGGACCACACCAATAATCATTTCAATGATTATAGGTGTAACATGTGTATCACTATACACTATCATTTCATGGGGCATGACCCACTAATGATGATCAGCACTGTCTAAACATTGTCCAGGTAAATCAACACCATCTAAACATTTCTCATGTAAATTAGCACCATCCAAACATTGTTTATGTAAATCAGCACCATCCAAACATTAGACAGCACCGTCCAAATATGTGGACGGTGTGGATGAAATGCATACAACATGGTGGGGTCCTGCTGACGTCAATACAGGTGGGACCCACTGTAACGTCTCAAAAAACTCCGTACAAAGGCCCGAGTACCACCTCAGGCAGAATACCGAAGGACCGTATCGAGTCATAATTAAGGAAGAATTTGGTTAAGTACTAAACTAAATAAGCTGTGGATTAAGCTTGGGCCACCATTTTCATAAATGAGAAAAATTAAAACCATTAATACCACTGACTTAACACTATATAAAGACTTAGGAGAAATCCCAAGAGCCTGTCGCTCTCGGGAGTACATTGAAACCCCATATCGGACCTGGACCGCACGTCGAAAGTTCGATGATCGTGAAACTATAGGGTTATGTCCACTTTACTGGGCTTGACAACCATCACGGGAATCGATCCTAGATAGTATCCAGAAATGCACAACTTGAGCCTTAAGTAAAGTGTGTGAGAAATGCGAATACCTTTAAAAAATGTATTGAAACTTAAGTGAATTGGGCCATTCGCTGAGGCACAAAATTGAGAATTTTGGAGCGTCAGTTTCTGACTAAACTTCACCCATGGGAAAAGGAAATTTTCCTGCACATATCCATATACTTGTAGCCCCGATCGAGTAAGTACAACCGTTGATCTGACACAGGTCCTCCACGGTCGATCGGCCTATCCAATCACGCTGAAATCATATCCTGGCATAGATCCATTATCAGGGGACTTACCCTACGACGTAAGTGAATAATGGGCCTCCCTATGTGCCATGTTTGTAAAAAACAGGCGCCCTTTGGATATAAATTAAGTATACCATGGCCATGGGGCCATTTGTATCACTTCTGGGCCTATATATAGTCCTTAAACCAACCTATCTCACTCCCATATGAATTTCTCTAAACCCTAGGAGAGAGAAGAAAGAAAAGAAGGGAAAAAGTAAGGAGAGAAGAGAGAAACAGGGAGATCGTTGCTGTGATTCTTTCCCACAACTTCACACCTTGAATCGCCTACGCTTTTCTCTACGCGATCAGTCTTGGTTACGATTTAGGTAAGACAACCTAACCCTAATCTTGATTTAGAGATCCGGATTGAGTAATCGATAAACTAGCTAACCTATTTCATGGTTTAGGCACCCGTCGTTCCGTTTTTGGGAATGTAGAATTCAAACCAAGTCTGAATCGAGTATTCCGACAAAAGGTGCGGACTATAAATGTTTAGGTTATGGTTTTCAATGCTTTCAATGTCAGCGAATGATTTATGTCTGACTTGATTGCTACCATATTGTCTTAGATACGACGTTCTCGATATAACTTACGTATATGAACTATGTTGAATAAAAGATGCATCCCATGTGTTTTTTGAAATGTTTGAATGAACATGTAAACATTATTTGTGTTTGATATGCCTACTAATCTAGGATTCATTGTTGCTATATGCATGTTGACCTCTTTTTATAAGAATTTTCTAAAATATATGTTATAACTAACCGAGTCTATATATTTGGTGAGGTGTAGCTTAAGTGTTTGATAAAATGTCTGAATGAGAAAATGCTGATGATTTATATTTATTAAGAGTATTAAGATAGGATTCTCAATTACCTTAATCATATGTATAGTTTCTTTCATATAATCATATTTGCCGCTACGAAATTTATGGATAAAATGCAAGTGTTATGTAATATGATCAATGCGTTTGATGAAATGATCAAATGAGGAATTGATTTAGATTATTTGTTAAATACTGATATGATTATCACATATATCTACCTATTATATCTGAGTAAGATTGAGGCTATAACGTAGCCCAAGCAATCAGTAACAGTCCATGTACAGGTGACTGAATTAGGCTCACCACATTAGGTAACTCGATGAATCCGGGTTGCACGACAATTGTCGACAGTGGTTAGGCCACAAGGGGTGCTTACGCACTCCATGTTGATTAAGTCAACGTGTGCTCGTACCAATTGAACTTACCAAATAAACCGATTAGCTTATTGTGTGTTTACAATGTATGGACATCACTGCTTGAATCTAAGGTACCACTTACCAAAGTAAAAGCCCGTTTCAACCATGGTACCATGATCCGCTAAGACTCATGAGCTGGGCATGGTGGTATGGGACACCGTGGTCGAGCTGTCGGCTTACGCTGGGGTGACGAGCCTCCCCGTAGTGACCAGTGAGCAACCTAAACTCATGAGCCAGGCATGGTGGTATGGGACGCCGTGTTCGAGTTGTCGGTCTATGCTGAGGTGACGAGCGAGTATAAACTTTTAAATTTGCCTATCGATTGCTTTTCATTTGGGGTGATGCCCTACTACTTGCCTATCGTATGTGGTTAACTTGGATTGACAACCCTAGGTGGATCCTTCGTTTGGGTTAATGATATAAAGGGAGGTACCTTAGCTTCCCAAATCTACTATATGAATGAGCCTAATTAAGTACTATGCTAATACGACCATGCACCGCATTGCATGTGCTTTGGCAAGGAAGGTGCACTTTAGGGAGGTTGTCATGCACGAACTTGGTTGTCGGAGTCGCTTGTGAGGGAGCTTTGTATGAGGGCATGCATCATTACTGCACTCCATTCCTGCATTAACAAGAGTAGTTAGGAAGTGATTGTTGTATTGCTTTATCATTACTGCTTGATTGACTTGATAACATGTTAACCTTTGCCTTATAGTACCACTGAGTTGATCACTCACTCCCACCCTGGGACGGTGTTTTAAAACACCAACCAGACTATGGTTTAGGTGTAGGTGACCATGAAGCCTATGCAACGGAGTTAGACTTTATGGATGAAGAGGAAGAATTCTCCTACGTTCAGCTCTCAGGCGTGTCTATGTAGACCTCGTGCTGATTCGACGGGATTACAGGGACATATGGATTAGTTGGACACTTTACATTTTAACATTTTGTAAATTTTGATATAATACATGTATATATTCAGCCCAGTAACATACTCATACTCCGTAGGTGGTGAAACACTTACCTATTCAAATATTTAAGTTTTAGTCTTCTGCTTGCTTAAATTAAATTATCTCTGGCGTATGATGTGTCGTTTTAGTAAAATCCCACTCATGCTTAAATCATTGATATGGATGAAATTTGAACATCATTATCCATGTTGTATAAGTGATGTGTTGGATCTCGGGAGTAGAGCTTTGCTCGACCCTTGAAATTCGGGGCATTACAAGTTGGTATCAGAGCATGATTTGGATTAAACTGGACCTTAGTTATAGGTAACACGACGCACTCTGACGTACTCTTTCTTAGGAAGGGAGCGATGGAATTTAGAGACCACACTAGGATCCCAAAGTTTCGCCGACAGGTGAGACCAAACGCTGTAGTTTTGTCCACAATGTACTTTAGACCACGTGAATTGATCTCAGTCACCTTTAGGTCGTCAATCGACGGGTTTGAATCATAAGTCAGCAAATTTCAAACTTGAAACTGTCCAAGATGAGTGAATACGTACACGTGCAGCTAGGAAAATGGACCGTACGGGCTTAAAGACCCAAAGCATGAAGTAAAGTGGGGCCCAGGGGGTCCCACGTGCACCCAGGCACCCCAGGAGGGGGTGGGCACCGCCCTGGGGCGGAGCCACCGTGAGCCACCCTTGAGGGGCGCAGCGGCGCGCTGCCCGCCTCCATAGGAGGGCCGGACATGTGGGGCCTGTCCCATGTGTGGGACCCTCCACTTAACCCCATTTACCCCATTTCACCCCCATTTCATGTTTTTCAACCCTCTAAATACCTCAAAACCTCCTTTTTCTCTCAAATCCCCTTCTCCATACACTCAAAATCTTCTTTTTCTTCCACATCCTACACCCATCCACCACCATTCCCCTAAAACTATTTCTTACAACTCTCCATTTTCATTATTTCCACTCCTTTGGGCACAAAACCCACATTTTGTGTCTCATAACCTTCAAATCTTCAAGCCTATTTCATTCCTCAAGATTTTCCACCTCTATGGCTCTCTTTGAGCTCGTCACCACCATTTTCTCTCTCTCAACACTCCTTTCCCTTATGGGGAAGAAGAGAGTGACCCCGGATTAGGCCGGGCCTAGTCGTCTAAGTCGTTCTAGGAAGAAGGCGAGCACCGACCGAAGGTCGAAACGGGATCTCGACCCTTGAGTCCCGATAGAAAGGTTGTTATCGGCGGGTGCCGAACTTGGTAAGTTTTGTGGTCGCAAAGTTGTGTTTGAAGCTCATATTGATAAGAAATTATTTGGATCATATCCAGCGATCAACCTCCTTCTGGAGAATGGGTGGGGTCCCATATTTGAGGGAAACACTCATGCGAGTGAAGGCACCGTGTGAGCCTTCTATGCTCACATATGGGACCCAACTATGATACCTCTTCCATTTATTATACTGTTGGGAAGATCTCACGCTAAGGTCGATGTGGACATCATGACACGTATCATGGGGATCGAACGTGGAGTTATACATGCAAGTGAGACGAATCTCGCTAGTGAAAGGAAGAGAAATCGCCGCACACGTTTCTTATGTGGCCAACTTGTTAATTGAAGGTGAGGAAATAGCCTCACATCATCTCGTATGACTGATGACTTCTGCCTGCTCCACCATATATGCACGTACAATGTATATCCTAGGTGGAGTAACTGCATAGAATGCACATAATTTATGTTGGACTTCCTGTACAGAGCTGGACACGGAGACAAGCTGTGCCTGCCTAACCTCGCCTTGACTCAGATAATTAATACTGTACGATCTACTAGTGGAGATGCCTCACTCCCTTTCGGCCGACTCATTTGTAAGATTGCCCGAAATTTTGGCTTCAGACTCCATATGGAAGACCATGCCCCAATACATATCATCAATGAAACTACACTCAACAATATGGGAATAGGCCCCAGGCAACGCCAAGTAAGGCTTGATGAGTACGAGGATGAAATAGAATAAGAGGAAGAAAATGAAGAAGAGGAAGGCAGTGAAGAAGAGGAAGGAAATGAAGAAGAGGAAAGTAGTGAGGAAGTGGTGCAAGAAGAAGAGGAGGAGGCCCAAGACTCAGATGGGGGACATCCTACTGCTACACATGAGGATAGCCATGATCGGGCCGCCTTAGAAACCCACATGGCTAATATTGAAGAGAACCAGGCCCACCTAAAGTAGAAGATCGAGGAGAATCAGGCCTACCTGAAGTAAAAGTTCAAGAAGATGTCTTGCACCCTAAAGGCCCTCCTATGCTGTATGCAGGATAAGAGAGTGCCTCCGCCTTCGCCAGAGTCGGAGGACTAGTCATATGTTTGTAGTTGTTATTCTTGCCTTTTTTTTTGTAATAGCCTTCATTAGGCTTAGTTGAATGTTAGGTTAGTCAGTGCTAAAGCGTTTGTTAAATTCTCTCACATGCATTCTTTGTCATGATTCATGTAATACTACATCATGTGTATTGTGACAAATTTTATTAAATAAAATGTGTGAAGCTTCTTTTATTTAGAAATGTGTAGAATATTTGAAGAAAGTGGATGATGTTATCCTAATCCTAAATGTGCACCCTATGTTGTATATAGGGAATGCCTCCTAAAAATACTCGGAATATGACACGTCTCCCTCTTGGCGGATCGATTGACGGGGCACCTCCCCCGAGCGATAGACACATGGACCCCAGTTTGGGCCCTACTATTGAGACAATGCCAGATTCACAATCGGCCACTGGCCCCATGAATGGGCCAACACCCAGTGCACCACCAGTTCTGGATCAGAACCGTGCATCTACATCGATGCCACACGTGCCTCAGGCGGGCTCACCCCCTCATAAGTTGGAGAAAATGATGTTCCTAATGCAGCAAGAACAACAAGTTTTAGATACTATTGTGGGGGCCATTGCTCAAAACATGAATGTGGTCCCGCCTATGCCACCCGTGCAGCCTGCTGGAACAATGAATACAATTGGCCTATTTAAGTGCTTTCAGCGCCTCCGTCCTCCCACGTTTGCCGGTACTCATAGACCCGAGGAGGCTGAGTACTGGTTGGATCATATATCTAAGATGTTGAGGTCGCTACACTATACTAAAGCAGTGCAAGTCGAGCTAGTTATGTATATGTTTGAGAAAGAGGCTAGCCTTTACTGAGATAACATCCTACGAACCGTTTCCTCAGGATTTACATGGACGTGGGACGAGTTCAAAACTCATTTTCATGAAAAATACTTCCCCCTTACTCACCGTAATGAAAAGGAGGGTGAGTTTCTTCGCCTCCGACAAGGAGGAATGACTGTGGTGAAATATGAGAACCGTTTCACAGAGCTGGCCAGATATGTTCCATTAATCCTAGCAAATGAGCCGATGAGAATGCGACAATTTTCAGAGGGACTGCGGGCTGATATCCCCACCAAGATGTGTTGCGCTAGCATTCCTAACTATACTGAGCTACTGAACATGTCCCTGTGAGCTGAGCAAGATGGCGAAAGAGTGTGTCAGACACGTATGCTAATGGGCCCAAGGCCTTAACCTGAATTACCGAACCGACCATTTCTCGATAAGAGGCCGCGTGCAAATTCACCTCCCAGACTACTGGCTCTGACAGTCTAGTAGAGGTGATCTGATCTTTGGTGCATCTATTATAACAAGTCGGGCCATACAAAAAGCCCTTTTGTTTTACCAAGTGAGGGACAACGGCTTTACGCCACCTCAGAAGATCAACTACCAGCCACCACAAGTTATATCGGCTCCACCTCTACGATCTGCACCACCGGCACAACCATCAACTGACCTCCCGCACCTCGATATAGGCTACCTCAATGACCTATGGCAGTGCAATCCAACCATCCACAAAAAGCTCAAGTACATGCACTCGCCGCCGAAGCGTCTGAATCTGCGGTTACGGTACCGCTAGCCTTCGAAGTCACTGCCCACATCTAAGGTACACTGGTATTTCTGTTGGTGGACACCAGGTCGACTATTTCAATGATAACATACTCCACAGTCAATGGATTAGGCCTGAGCACTACCCCTATGGTTGGGGTGAGAGTCATCGCAGCAGCAGGAACTTTTACTGATGCCACTAAGCTTTATAAGAATTGCTCGATAGACTTATGAAGCAGGGTAGTGTGCATTGAGCTAATTGTCACCATGATATATCATTACGACATCATCCTCGGCAAGGATTGACTCACCAAAATGAAGGCCAAGATCGACTATGAAACCAGATTGGTGACAACACATGGGCCTGAAAACACGACCTTTACTTTCTCAATTCAGGTTAGTTGGCCTTGCCGTATTAGTTGTTTGCTTCCCTGTTAGAGAAGGTTTATGGTCCATCTCTTGAGGACACGTCAGTAGTCTAAGATTTTACAGATGTGTTCAGAATGATCCCTGGACTACCTCCTCAGCGCGAGATCGACTTTACCATCGACCTTGTGCCAAGCGTGATGCCTATCTCTTTACTAAAGTACCGTATGCCTCCGTGTGAAATGGAGGAGTTGAGAAAGTAGATTGATGATTCGTCAGATTCGGGTTTCATACGACCAAGCGCATCTCCTTGGGGAGCACCTGTATTGTTTGTAAAGAAGAAGGATGGATCGCTGCGATTGTGTATTGATTACCGCAGACTAAATCACATCACAGTAAAGAACAAGTTTCCTCTGCCCAGGATAGATGACCTGTTTGACTAGTTGAAGGGGGCTCAATATTTTTCTAAGATAGACTTATAGTCCGGGTATCATCAGTTGCGCATCAGGAATGAAAACGTGAAGAAAACAATATTCAGAACCAGCTTCGGGCACTACGAATTCCTTGTGATGCCGTTTGGACTTACAAACGCACCGGCCGTATTCATAGATCTCATGAACCGGGTGTTTCAGCCGTATCTATATCGATTTGTCATCGTATTTATAGATGATATTTTGATATACTCCAATAGTCGGAAGGATCATGAAGAATACCTACGAGCAGTCTTTGATACTCTCAGGCAGAATCAATTATTTGCACAATATCAAAAATGCGACTTCTTGAAGGAAGAAGTCAAGTTCCTGAGACACGTGGTTTCCAAGGAAGGAATCGCCGTGAACCTCGCCAAGGTGACTGCGGTATAAGATTGGGAATAGCCTGGCTCAGTGACGGAAGTGAGGAGTTTCCTCAGACTTGTCGGCTATTACCACCGATTACTTAAGGACTTCTCCAAGATAGCCTGACCGTTATCCCAACTCACTTGTAAAGATTGTAAGTTTGCCTAGAATGAGAAAGCTGAAGCAGCCTTTCAGGAATTAAAGGACAAGCTGACATCTGCACCAGTGCTAGTACTACCAGAGCAAGGGGCAAATATACTGTATACACTGATGCCTCTCGAGTCGGTTTAGGTTGTGTACTTATGCAGAAGGATAGGGTGATCACCTATGACTCACGATAGTTGAGGAAACACGAAGAAAACTACCCCACTCATGAATTGGAGTTGGCGGCAATCATTTTCGGATTAAAGCTCTGGAGACATTACCTCTACGAAGAGGAGTTCGAGCTCTTTTGCCACCACAAGAGACTCAAGTACATTTTTACGTAGAATGACCTGAATATGAGGCAGAGACGTTGGATGGAGACCTTGAAAGACTTCAAGTTTGAGGTCTCCTACCATCCTCACAAGGCCAACCTTATGGCCGATGCGTTGAGCCGCAAGAAAACCATAGCATTTGTAGCCCCACTGATGATAGAAGAGTGGAATATGGTGGAATTCATACGAGACTTCGAACAAAAGCAGACAGTTGAGGAGCCATTTGAGAGCGTCGCACACTTCCACATGTAATCACTTGTCGATGACTGAATCATTGCAACTCAGAAAGAAGATGAACTGTTGGTGAAGATGAGAGAGCGTATGAGCGATAGTGAAGAATCCGAATGGAGGATTGGCTTGGATGGAGGTTTGCGATATTGTAGCCACCTATGTGTCCCGAACCTTCATGACTTAAAGAGAGAAGTTTTAGAAGCCATGCACAATTCAAAGTTTTAGAAGTTAGCGATGCATCCAGGTAGTACGAAGATGTATCTAGACGTGAAGCGTTCGTACTAGTGGGATAACATGAAGGCCCAGATAATAGATTTTGTATCCCGATGTCTTACATGGCAGCAAGTTAAGGCCGAGCATCGTCGACCCCTTGGTTTACTGCAGCCCATGCCCATAGCCGAGTGGAAGTGGAATTTCATATCTATGGATTTCATTTCTAGGTTACTGAAGACGAGAAAGGGGCATGACTCCATTTGGGTGATTGTGGACCGATTGACGAAATCAGCTCATTTCCTCCCGATTAGAGTTTCTAATTCGGTAGATGACCTGGCCAAGCTATACATCAAGGAGATAGTACAACTGGGTGGATTTCCTATGGAGATTGTGTCGGACCAAGACACATGATTCACGTCCATTTTTTGGACTCGAATTAAAGAAGCAATGGGAGTGAAATTGAAGTTCAGTAGCGTGTTCCATCCACAGACCGATGGGCAGACGGAACGGGTAAATCAAATACTTGAAGACATGTTACAAGCGTGTGTACTTGACTTTAAGGACAGCTGGGATGACTGTCTCCCTTATGGCGAGTTTGCTTATAACAACAGCTTCCAAGCAAGCATTGGTATGGCTCCTTACGAAGCCTTATATGGGCGCCCTTACCGAGCTCCACATTGTTGGGCTGAAGTTGGCGAAAAGAGCTTGGTTGGCCTAGACCTGGTTCAGGCAACCTCAGAAAAGATTGATATTATCTGGCGCTGACTCCTTATAGCCCAGAGTAGACAAAAGAGTTACACTGATACGAGGCGGAGACAACTAGAATTTGAAGTTGGGAACCATGTATTCCTTAAATTTTTCCTAATGAAGGGAGTCCTTCATTTTTGCAAGAAGGGGAAACTCATGCCGAGATTTATTGGCCCATTCCAGATTTTAGACCGAGTGGGTGTGGTAGCATATTGTCTTGCCTTGCCCACACCACTCGCAGGCATGTACAACGTATTTCACATATCGATGCTAAAGAAATATGTTCCTAACCCTACCCATATTATTAAATGAGAACAAGTGCAGCTAAGTGAAGATGCTACCTATGTGTTGCGACCAACACGTGTTCTAGATAGAAAGGAACAAGTGCTATGGAGTAAAGTTATCCCGATTATGAAAGTATTATGGACACACCACACTAAGAAAGAGGCTACTTGGGAAACGGAAGCCCAAGTCCGTAAGAACTACCCTCAAATCCTCAAGGAGTACGAAAAGGTACTAATTACGGGGATGAAATTTTTCTTTAAGGGGGTAGATTGTAACGTGTTAAAAAAATCCGTACAAAGGCCTGAGTACCACCTCAGGCAGAAATACCGAAGGACCGTATCTAGTCATAATTAAGGCAGAATTTGGTTAAGTATTAAACTGAGTAAGCAGTGGATTAAGCTTGGGCCAGCATTTCCACAAATGAGAAGACTTAATATCATTAATACCATTGACTTAACACTACATAAAGACCTAAGAGAAATCCCAAGAGCTTGTCGCGCTCGGGAGTACATTGAAACCCCATGTCAGACCTGGACTACCCGTCTAAAGTCCGATGACTGCGAAATTATAGGGTTATGTCCGCCTTACTGGGCTTGACAACCATTGCGGGAATCGAGCCCAGATAGTATCCAGAAACGTACAACTTGAACCTTGAGTAAAGTGTGTAAGAATGCGAATACCTTTAGAAAATGTATTGAAACTTAAGTGAATTGGGCCATTCAATCATGCGGGAAATTGAGGGTTTCGGACCGTCGGTTTCTAACCAAACTTCACCCATGGGAAAAAGAAATTTCCCTACACATATCCGTATACTTGTAGCCCCGATCGAGTAAGTACGACCGTTGATCTGACACAGGTCCTCCACAGTCGATCAGCCTATCCAATCCGCTGAAATCATATCCTGGCATAGATCCATAGCCAGGGGACTTACCCTACGACAAAACTGAATAATGGGCCTCCCTATGTGTCCTGTTTGTTAAAAACAAGCGCCCTTTGGATATAAATTAAGTATACCATGGCCGTGGGGCCATTTGCATCACTTCTGGGCCTATATATAGTCCTTAAACCACCCCATCTCTCTCCCATACGAATTTCTCCAAACCCTAGGAGTGAGAAGAGAGAAAAGAAGGAAAAGAGTAAGGAGAGAAGAAACAAATAGGGAGATCGTTGTTGTTATTCTTTCCCACGACTCCACACCTTAGATCGCCTACCCTTTTCGCTACGCAATCAGTCTCGGCTACGATTTGGGTAAGACAATCTAACCCTAATCTTGATTTAGAGATCCAGATTGAGTAATCGATAAACTAGCTAACCTATTTCATGGTTTAGGTACCCGTCGTTCTATTTTCGAGAACGTAGAATTTGAACCGAGTCCAAATCGAGTATTCTGATGAAAGGCATGGACAATAAACATTTAGGTTATGGTTTTCATTGCTTTCAATGTGTTAATGATTTATGTCTAACTTGAATGCTACCATATTGTCTTAGATATGACGTTCTCGATATAACATACATGTATGAACTATGTTGAATAAAAGATGCATCCCATGTGTTTGTTGAAATGTTTGAATGAACATGTAAACATGATTTGTGTTTGCTATGCCTACTAATCTAGGATTCATTGTTGCCATATGCATGCTAACCTCTTTGTATAAGGATTTGCTAAATATATGCTGTAACTAACCTAGTCTATATATTTGGTGAGGCGTAGCCAAAGTGTTTGATAAAATGTCTGAATGAGAAAATGCTAATGATTTATATTTATTAAGAATTTTAAGATAGGATTCTTAATTACCTTAATCATATGTATAGTTTCTTTCATGTAATCATATTTGGCGCTACGAAATTTATGGATAAAATGCAAGTGTTATGTAATATGAATAATGTGTTTGATGAAATGCTTAAATGAGTAATTGATTTGGATTGTTTGTTAAATGCTGATATGATTATCACATGTATCTACCTATTGCATCTGAGTAAGATTTGGGCTACAATGTAGCCCAGGCAATTAGTAACAGTCGATGTACAGGTGGTCGAATTAGTCTTGCCACATTGGGTAACTCGACGAATCCGAGTCGCACGACGATTGTCGACAGTGGTTAGGCCACAAGGGGTGCTTATACGCTCCATATCGATTAAGTCATTGTATGCTGGTACCAATCGAACTTGCTAAACAAATCGATTGGCCTATTGTATGTTACCATGTATAGACATCATTGCTTGAATCTAAGGTAGCACTTACCATTGTAAAAGCCTGTTTCAACCATGATACCACGATCTACTAAGGCTCATGAGCTGGGTATGGTGGTATGGGATACCGTGGTCGAGCTGTTGGCCTATGCTTGGGTGACGAGCCTCCCCATAGTGACTAATGAGCAACCCAGACTCGTGAACCGGGCATAGTGGTATGGGACGCCGTGTTCGAGCTGTCAGTCTATGCTGAGGTGATGAGCCTTCCTGTAGTGACCGCGAGTATAAACTTTTGAATTTACCTATCGATTGCTTTTCATTAGGGGTGATGCCCTACAACTTGCCTATCGTATATGGTTAACTAGGATTGACGACCCTAGATGGATCCTTCGTTTAGGTTAATGATATAAAGGGAGGTACCTTAGCTTCTCAAATCTGCTATATGAATGAGCCTAATTAAGTACTTAGCTAGCACGACCATGCACCGCATTGCTTGTGCTTTGGCGTGGAAGGTGCACTTTAGGGAGGTTGTCATGCGCGAACTTAGTTGTCGAAGTCGCTTGTGAGGGAGCTTTGTGTGAGGGCATGTATCATTACTACACTCCATTCTTACATTAACAAGTGTAGTTAAGAAGTGATTATTGTATTGCTTTATCATTACTGCTTGATTGACTTGAGAACCTATTAACTTTTGCCTTATAGTACCACTGAGTTTATCACTCACTCCCACCTTGGGACGATGTTTTAAAACACTAACCATACTATGGTTTAGGTGCAGGTGATGATGGAGCCTATGCAACGGAGTTAGACTTCATAGATGATGAGGAAGAATTCTCCTATGTTCAGCTCTCAGGCGGGTCTATGTAGACCTCCTGCTAATTCGACGGGATTACTGGGACATATAGATTAGTTGGACATTTTACATTTTAACATTTTGTAAATTTTGAAACAATACATGTATATATTTAGCCCGGTAACATACTCATACTCTAGAGGTGGTGAAACACTTACCTATTCAAATATATATGTTTCAGCCTTCCGCTTGCTTAAATTAAATTATCTCTGGAGTACGATGTGTCGTTTTAGTAAAATCCCACTCATGTTTAACTCATTAATATGGACGAAATCTAACACCATTATCCATGTTGCATAAGTGATGTGTTGGATCTAGGGAGTAGAGCTTTGCTTGACCCTTGAAATCCGGGGCGTTACACCCACAGAACTTGGGGACGTCATGTAGCAGCAATATAGTTATTGTCAGCGCACACCGGCCAATCTGTTTCAAAAGCAAGTGGGTCCCACGTGGGGTCCACCAGATATACAAGTTATATATATACCATATATATAATATAATATATAATATAAAATCATTTTATATTATTATTTTTTTAAAAAATGCATGCCAGCATCCAACGTCCTGGACGGACGGCCTGGATGTAAGGCATATACATTAAGTGTGGCCCCATACGTCCTTAAATGGGTGGACGACTAGATGCAATCACATATGCAACCAAGGTGGGCCCCACCCCTCACACGTGCAGCACGTGTGGGGTGGGCCCACAACTGCCAAAACAATTGGACAACATTGATAAAATACATAAATCATGGTGGGTCCACATAGCACTTACTGACGTTAATCTAGCAGCCATCTGCAACTGGATGGATGACAGGATAAACACATATATCAGGGTAGGGCCCACCAGCACCGTCCAGATGGATGGTGTGGATAAAACATACATTTAAGGTGGGCCATCATACGTGGGACCCGTAGAACTTGGGGACGTTGATACAGCAGCCATTGCTGCTCGTCCAATCAGATGGACGGAGTGGATATGGATGAATACATCAAGGAGGGTCCCATCCCACATGTGCAACACGTGTGGGGTGGGCCCCACACGCTACAATGGATGGACGACCTAGCTACAGATACATCACGGTGGCCCTACATCGCCCGTCCAGATGGGCGGATGAATAAAACACATACATCAACGTGTGGAGGTGGGGCCCATAGATCTGCTGTCGTCAATATAGCAGTGGGTCCCACCATCAAGACAGCGGACGCCGTGGATTAACATCAAGGTGGGCCACAAAAGGGGGAAAGAGAGAGAGAGAGAGAGAGAGAGAGAGAGAGAGAGAGAGATCGGGTGGAGGAACGTGAGTAGCGGCGGGACCCCACCAGTATGGGTCCCTCTTTGAACAATACATACATCAAGATGGGTCCCACCATATGTGGGCCCTCTAATCAACAAAATCACACAAAAATCACCCACCATTTTCGTTCTTCTTGGTCTGATGAAATCCCTCGCTCCTCGGCTTCGACTTTGACGGATGGTAATGGACATTGGACGGTTGGATGGTAGAGATGGGGGGTAGGAAGATGGGCCTCACCTAGCTTCTCTCCCATGGATGTCCACCCTCTCATGGTTGCTTAGGAGATGGAGTTTGAAATGAGAGAGAGGAGATGTCAGAGGGTGATGGGTGAAAAGGTGAGTGATGGGTGAGTGTACTTAATGGGTGGAGAGAGAGAGAGAGTTGACTTTAGGGGTTGCTTAGGGATGGGTGTTGTACTTGACATGATGGGATGGAGTACTTGACATTTGATTTGATTGATGGGACATTCTCTTAGGATTGTAACACATGGCATTTTCCTCAAACTAAACACGGGCCCACATCTCCAAGCCCAGGTATCGCCTCGGCGCGCGAGATGCGACACGGCGCGGTCGCAAGGATACAAGTCTTAGGCTGAGCTGACTCTGCAATACGGGATACAACTCAGGATTGTGCACAAACGCCGGTTATAGATCGCGGGTCGCCAGAATTCGACCGGGAGGGCCGTAGAAGCCTACGAAACGGTACAGGCTAGGATACAGGCCTCACATCCTCCCTTCCTCTACTTCTTCTTCTCCTTCCCTTCTTTCTTCTTTTTTCATTCATTCTCTTGGGGCCAAGCAGGGTCCAAGTTTAGCCTAGACTTGACACGAACCGACTGATTCAACGAGTCGACTCGGTTGGGTCATCACTCCCCAGTTTCCCATCTCTCTTCTTCTCTTTTCTTCTCTTTCTTCTTCTTTCTTTATGTCCTCTCCTTTTCTTCCTTTTAACAGTAAAACAAAAGCTAGCATAATGTAAGACTCTACTTGACTATGTTCAAACGAGTTAGCGACATGACTCATTTTTTAACCAAGTTAACTCAGCGACTCACTTCTCTTCTTCTTCCTTTTGTTATCTTTCTTCTCCTTCTTCTCCAGCTTTCCCTTGCTTCCTCTATTGGAGAACTTCTAGCAGGTCCTAGACCTGAACCAAGCTCACCTTATACCTATCTTGACTCACTATACATGCCCCAACCCACCACTTGGACTCAACAATGAGTCAGGCAGTGACTCGGTGCGGCACCAAATTTCACTTCCTCTCACTCTCCTTTGTTTATCTTCCTCTCTTTATCTCTCTCCCTCCTTTCTCCTTTCTCTCTTTTGCCTTCTCTTAGGCTTACAGAAGACTCGAAACCAATCAGGCAAAAACTTGACTCGACGACTTGATTCGAGTCACTCAGTGTGGTGGAACAACGCTCTCTCTGTCTCTGTCTCTGTCTCTCTCTCTCTCTGAATTTTTATTTTTTAGAAAGTGAAGCCCTAAAAGATAGCTTTTTAAAGGCTTAATTAACCTTATTCCATAGTGGAAGACCCGTATCCTAGATCGTACCATTTCGTAAACTCCTGTGGTCCTCTTGCTCAACTTTTGGCAACCTGCGACGCGTAGATAGAATTTATGCATGACCTTGAGTCGCATCCTGTCGATCTGAGTCACCTCGGCCCGAGACTTGTACCCTTGTGACTGCACCATCGTCGCGGTTCCAACGCCATGTCTTGCACACCTATGCGATACCCAGGTCAGGAGTTGTGGGCCCATGCATATTTTGAAAAAACGCCATGCGTTGTAAATTCTGAGAGAATCTCTACAACCCATCACATCAATAAATGAAGTACACATCATATCACAAGTACAAGTCAAGTACAAGCAACCCATCCCTCTCCCATTCCCAAAGTCAACTCTCTCTCTCTCTCCACCCATCCCTTGTTTACACTCACCCATCACCCCTCACTCACTCTTACATCACCTCTCTCTCTCTCTCTCTCTCTCTCTCTCTCTCTTTCTCAAACCATTTTCTCAAGCAACCCATGAGAGTGGACATCCAAGTTTTAAGGATAGCAAGGAGAGCTTTGTGTGTGGCCCACTTCCTACCCTAAGATCTTCACCATCCAACCCTTCAACCCTCATCATCTACCATCAAAGAGGAAGTCGCGGAGCTAAGGAAGCCATGGGACCAAGGAGTGAAATCGGTGGGTGATCATAGCGCTAGAACTTGATTTTTTATTTAAGGCCCACATGATTTGGGACCCATATTAATGTATGTATTGATACATGTGTTAGAGGACCCCATAGTGGCGAGGCCCCTCCATTACTCATCCCTTCCCCTTCAATCTCTCTCTCTTCCCTGTTAGTGGCCCGCCTTGATGGATGTATTAGATCCACGCTATCCACCTTGTGGGCCCACCTTGCTGCCGTCATAGGGCCTGCATGATCGGCTGGTCATGTATGGCTGTCTAATGGGAAAAACACAAATGCCCGTTTGATTAGTGGGCCACCACGTGGACCCACCTGATGTACGTGATTGCATCTAGACTGTCCAGACTCTGGGTCTGGACGGAGGTAAACAAAAATGTTAGCCTTGATTCTAGAGGCTGGTGGGCCACACTACCCCACCTGGATGAATGGATGTATCCACACCATCTGTCCAGATCGAAGAGGCCACAGGCCTGGACGTTAAAGGGAAAACGGAAATACCAGTTTGTTCAAAAAAAATTCTAGTGGGCCACTCACATGGACCCCACATTAATATATGTATCTGATCCACATTGTCCATCCCATTTCCCAGCTCATTTTAGGTGTTGAGCCAAAAAATGGAGTAAATCCAAATCTCTGGTAGGCCACACCATTAAAATTATTATTTTAAGAGTGATAAACTGTTAGGGTCCGCTGTGATGTTTCTGGGCATCAGAAAATATTAAATATTGGGCTTATTAGACCCGTCATGAGCCATAGAACCCAGCTGACGGACTAGATCATCCTAATGTGAGCCCCGCCTATAAAAATCCTTTATATATATATATATATTATTTCAAATAAGAAACAAATGTATTTTGTTTTGGGGGAATTCATTCACTTGATAATTAACAAAAGAGGACAAAGAAGACAATCACATTATTTTTCATTCCGAGTTCTTTTACATCCTTTTTTCCTTTTGTTTCCAAGTAGAATATTTAGAAATTACAATATAGAAGCGATATTTAACATCAACATGATATATAAATGTATCAAACATTAAAACATAGTGTTGAATGTTTCATCAGAAACCATTGTGTGTGGATAGAAACTTTGGTGCGCTATTAAATGACATTGTACCACTATCAGAAGCCATTGTGAGCTGACAGAAGCCATTGTGTGTTGGCTGAAGTCATTGTGCACTGGCTTCCATCGTGCGCTGACTCCCATTGTGCGCTAGAGATGTTGTGCGCTGGCTCCTGTTGTGCGCTAGCAGCGTTGTGCGCTGCACAATGCCTGTTCCACACAATGATGATGAAGCTCTATCTCTCTCACATCAAATCTTCCTTTGCTTCTTAATTGGCTGCCTCTGACCCCTCTCTGACAAGTCGTGGTATTTATAGCCTTCTCGCACGTGCGAACATGCCATGTAGTCATTGTGCGGTCCCCATTGAGCGATCCTCCTTTATGCGGAACCCTTTGTGCACAAACTGTTGCGCGGAACTCCTTGTGCGAAATACTTTATGCGCAAACTATTGCGCGGAACTCCTTGTACGGAATCCTTTGTGTGGATGCTATTATGCGGTCATCTATATTTCAAGATCTATTTCTGTAGTATGATTCACGCACAACGATTAGCGCACAACAGTTTGCGCACAATACTTTACGCACAATAGTTTGCACACATCAGGTTGTGCATAATGATTCTTCTACCTTTTCTCTCGATTTTGTGCCTCAACAAATGCCCCCTTGATTCTGCATTTTTATTTTTTTACACCTACAAAATAAATATGTAGGATCAATAACAACTCTTTCCAAACAGTACTTTTTCTCTGCTTTATTGTGCGCCTATATTCTCTGTTGTGTACTAACGGATCTGCACACAACGAATTTCGCACAACATTTTACCGTGCAACAATTTCCGCACAACATCCCAGTCTCCGCCTATAAATTCAGGACTTTTCTTCAATTTTACCACTTTTCCCTCTGCTCTGCACTGTCATTGCATCAGTTTTCTATCTTTGTGCGTTAACCTCATTGTGTGTCGCACAACCACTGTTTTGCACAAAGCCTTTTGCGCACAACAGCTTGTTCCGCACAACAAGACTTAGCATGCAACACCTCTCCTGTACTTGGTCAAAAATCCAGCGCACTTCAGGTAGCGCTCAATGACCTCGCGCACAACACTTTACACACTTCATTCTGTGCACACCAGACGTTCCGCACAACAGCCCTGCGCACAATACCTTAGGCTCAACACTTTGCACACTTCATTTTATGCACAACGGCTATTTCGCACAACAGCCCTGCGCACAATACCTTGTGCACAACACTTTACACACTTCAGGTAGCACTCAATGACCTCGCGCACAACACTTTACACACTTCATTCTGTGCACACCAGACGTTTCGCACAACATCCCTGCGCACAATACCTTGGGCTCAACACTTTGCACACTTCATTTTGCGCACAACAGCTGTTTCGCACAACGGCCCTGTGCACAATACCTTGTGCACAACACTTTGCACACAGTGACTTATACTTATAGATTCAGACTTAAATTTATTTGTTCTTTCTTCTCAACACTTTACGATACTTTCATTTCAGCTTAATGAATTTTCTTCTTCCTGTGTAGGTTTTAAATGGCCAGCTCGAAAAGCCCTGTCGCCTCCCCAAGTACTGCGGGGCCATCTGACCCACAATCTGCAGAAACCCATAATCAGAAAAGACTTCACTCTGGGGAGAATTATAGCTCCTTTTTCAAAGAACGAGCTTCTATTATCATCAACTTTGCAGATCGTATTCAACGCCTATCTGAGCATATTCAAATGAACATAATAATGAAGGAGATAGAGGGTCCCCCCTTTCAAGACAAGAATCTAATTGGGAAGATTGGTTAAAATGCACAACCAACTTTTGCACTGATTATAATTGTCCTTCGAGTGTCTTTTCCTCCCCCATCAGTCCTAAAACGAGCAAGAGAAAAGGGCCAAACGAAATTTTCCAGGAGAAGATTTGAGAACATAACCGAAGACGTTTCTAGAATGCTTGGGATTCAGTCAAGCTAACTACTGAGGTAATTAAATTCTGCAACCCGTATAGAGATGAGACCATTGCCCTACCCCTGCAACTTCAGCGCCACCTCTCTATCCTCTAGAGCGAACCGACAGACTACATGACATAGAACAAGCTCTTATATGTGTTTAATTGGGTAATAAAAGAGCCCCAAATTCTTGAGGGTTATGTCATAGATAAAGGCTTAACTTAAAAGACTGGGCAAATAAGATACATGCGCTTTCTCACACCATGTGACGACCCTCATTCCTTATATTATACTCATTTCTTCGAGACGATTCAACAACGTTTTCGTCATCGTGACTCATTGTGGGGTAAAGATGAATTCAGAACACGAGGTCTTTGGACCGTTCGTCCATACTATAATGCTTGGACCAAAGCGATTTTGGAGAAACATAAAGACGTCCTTACTGCAGCAAGAATTTATTATGCCATAGAAGCCATTTCAGAATTTTTCCAAAAAGATACGATGATCTATAAAGGTTTTCTGAAATACTGGTCTTCTACTATGAATTCTTTCCATCTTCCAGTAGGAGAAGTAAGTATTACCCTATGGGATCTATATAGGATGGCAGATCTACCTATCTCTGGGTCCTTTCTTGATGAATATGTTCCTTCAAACAAAGAGTTTGCCTTTGTCACACCCAACAGGGTGCCCAAAATTACCGCATCAACCATTGAGCTTTTCCTGGAGACATCTTATTTTGCTGATGTCCACAAGATTTCTCCTCTTCAATGGCTGGCGCACTTATCCCGATACTTGGTGTAAGTATTTTAACCTTTTCCTTCCCTTTCAAACAACACTTACCATAAGCATGAATTACTCATTGGTCTTCTCCCTTTTTCTCTGTTTAGGTTCCCTGATAGCCATTATACTGAATTAAATAATAGGTCCAGCCAACTTCACCGCCGAAACTAAACTAGCCGCTTTCCTGGCTTACTGGTTGAGTTTAGTCGTGCTTCCTACTTCAAAGTGTTCAGACTCTATTCGTCCAACTCTATTTGTGGCGGTGGGTGCAATGGCAGAAGGCAGAAAAAGATATTCCCTGGCCCCTCCTATTTTATGTTCATTATGCAGAGCTTTCAGTCATGTTGCGGCGCACTGCTCAAGCCCAGCTCTGGGAGTTTCATCTGCTTTTACTCTATGGCATTAGTTCTCTAGATGGCTCAGTATCTATTTCCCCTGGACATACAATGATCCGGAGAAGGCTTATGTCCACCCTGATCATCTGCCCTTGTGGCATTTTTTGAAGCGAAAAATGATAAGGGATATGAATGGATAGTGTATAGAATCAACATTATGGAATCTATCGACTTCTTCCCTTTTTATTTAGATTATCAGGCTGAAGACAAAGATGTGGAGGATAACCAAGACTTGGCTCCTATCAAAAGGACTTTCTTCCTCTGTATTCATTCTTGCAGTCTTCTATTACAAGAAGGACTAGAATTCTGGCGAGAACCCTATTATCTAAGTTAGTTGTCCAGACAGTTTGGATATAATCAAGCCATGCCTCAAGCCAGCGAGGAAGTCACTCGATCAATGAGTTATGAAGTCGGTCCTTATAACTGGGCTCTGATATGGAAGCAACTCTTAACCAGAAATTTTGGTTCGCATTTTATCCTCCCAAAGTACAATCACAAAGTAACGGCTTCATATTCTTAGATGTGATGGTGGAGTCATCATTACTATTTAGTACGTAACTACTTTTCAGTGGATCTTCCTATCTGGATTCCTCCCCCATGCTTGAGGAATTACAAATCGGAACAAGGGATCGGGTATTTTTATGAGAAAGATCAGGCCGCCGTTCCAGGGCAACTTCGTTGAAAAATTTCTTTAGAAGAGCCCATCAGAGAGATAAAGCCCCCAAACACTCTGGAAAGTTGGATTGCTTTTGGTTCTCCTCTAGATTTAATAAATTGGAGAGAAGGATCAACCACTCCTCAAATGAATTTGAAACTGCAGGGGGTGTTTTGCCTTCCCCTACTCCTATAGAAGAAAATCAACCTATGGATCTTGTTCCTGTTCTTCCTCTGGTTACAGAACCTACCCCTTCTACAGCTTCTTAGCCTGTTGAATGTGCGAACGCCAGTGTTATCCCCATTGTGGATCTTACAGAAGCCACAACCAATCGTGCTACAGTCACCACTTCTCCAGTTGCGCGTCGAATTGCTATTGTTATGTCTCCTATAACCCGCTCTCACACCAAGTCACTATCTCCTGAGGTTTTGTCGCAACCAATTCCTTCTCCCTCCTAGGTGTGCGTCTTCTTCTTGTGAAGACTACCTATAAAGGAAAGTAAACCATATCGGAAGAAGACAGCTCATCAAAATATTCGGCGAATACTGCAAGTGACAATACGTCTTCACCCACAAGCCTAACTGATGAAGTAGATGCTTTGCTTAATGCAGATACTATTGCTGAGGTAGATGTTGGAGAAGATAGTGATGTTGGAGTTAGGTCTTTTCTCCCTGATGCTCCCATTACTTAGCTTGATACTTCTCATCCCATTCCAGAAACCTCCTTAGATAATGAAGAGCAACTCGACTACGGGGAGTATGGTGGTACTCCTGGCAGAAACATTTTCTTTTCTTTTGATGCTTCGTATTCCCCTTGTGTCATGGAAGCTGCTGATGCGGTTGTTCACGAAACATCAACTTCAAGGGATGCAAAGGCTCAACCATCCGTTATGTAGGCAACGATGAGGAACATACTTCTCCTTCCTAGTCCAGAAGAAACTTTGCTATCAGTCCCTCAAACATCTGATGCCCCTGCTCAGACTAGCAAGTCCCCTATTGCACGTCCTTCTCCTATTTGGCTTGTAGCTCGCAGCTTAGAATTTCTTTCTGATCCGGTTGACGTCCCTACTCCAAGCACTTTTGATTCGAGCACTATAGGAACCTAGGAACTTTCTTTTAATGCTGCTATAACTACAAAAGTACCCAGCTCTACGGCACTCACAACCCATTTTGCTCCAGTTGCCCCTGTTGTTGTTCCTACCCCAGGTATATATATTTTCTTTTCTTATTTTATATCATCATTAAATACGCATGTATTTTCTTTTGAACTTATATTCTCTATTCCTTATCTTTTAGTTTCAGCCGTGCCAACTCCCAATGGCTCTAAAGGATCTAATTCGGTGACTGCGGCTTTTGATAAATTCTCTTTAGAAAGGGTGTCACCTCTTATGTTGGGGCTTTTCAAGAATGCGATTTTCGTCATTATCAGTGCTTTTAAAGATCCAACTCAATGGCCCTTTTTGGATAGTTCTTTAGCAGTTCTCGCTCATTTAGCTCGCCTGGCACATCTCGATGTTCAGTGCCTTTACACTTCTTTGTCACAATTTTATGACTCTATGAAGAATTTAGAAGCAGCACGAAATATTGTCATTGCTCTCAAAATTCTAAGTTGCCAGAAGGAATTGGTGCTTCTTAAGGAGAAGCTCTCTTAAGCGGATGGTGTTCTTGCTAACTATAATACTGTTAGTCAGTCTCTCCATGTGAAATTGAAGATTTTCGACAGAAATAAGGAAAACATTGGCGATCAAATTGCTTTTCTTGAGAAGGAGATTTTATTACTCAAGAGTCAATGGGAAGCAGAAAAGTCAACTATTCATCAGATCAAAGTAGAGCTTGAAATAAAAACTCAATTGATCGATACCGTACAAGCTGAACGACCAAGAAATTGAGAGGCCGTTGCTTCTTTGAAATCTGAATTAATTGGCATCCCCGATTAGGCCAGCATGATCCTTGAAGCTGAGCGCACAATTGTTGTAGCACAGTCTCATTTGAAAGGAGAATTGCAACATTTCTTAGAGATATTGAATATAACTGAAGATTTGTAGGCTTGTATGTAAATATTCTTTTTGTGTTTTGATATACAAATAGCTTGCACAATTTTATTACTGAAGATCTGTAGATGTTTCATGTAAATATTTTATCAGAGATATTTCAAGCTATTTTTTTTTCTTCTTTTTTTATAAATTTCTACATCATGAATCATTTTAAGCATGTTCATCTATACAATAGTTTTAACATGACATTTTATCGAAGCACTATTAACAAAATCACCACATATTATGATTGTTAGTATGGGATTCTCCTATGTGATTTTGTTTTGATAGGCGGTGCTAGATTTTAGTTTAGTTAGCTAGCCACACATAGTTTAAGCTCTTGAGTAGTTAGAGCAATTACGGCCGTGAATGGGATTTACGCATAGGAATGGCCATAGTAACTCTCTAGAGTTTGCGGGGCTTTACCAGGCTACCTTAGGTACCAAATCCGAGGTCGTCGGTCCATCAATGAGTAGGTTTATGCCCTTCCTCATGAGTTAATACTGAAATCAAACCAGGGATCTGGGTTTTCTTCATCTTAGTTCGAACCCATTCTTAAGAGGGTATTTTCGTCCTCGTCTATGACGCTATCAGAGAGCTCACAAACGGCATTGGTCTCATGCATAACTAGCCGTTTTACGACTTTTCGGCATTTTAGGGCTTCTAGTCACTGGCTCTTTCTGCTGCCCGCATGGGTATGCACATGATGGCCTTAACGGGCTTTTTAGGGCCACTGGCTTCTCATTACTGTCCGAATGGCGAAAGTGATAGGTCTTATGCATAGTTGGTCATGCAAGGCTTAGCTAGGCTACCTTAAGAAGTAAGCTACCATCACTGTCATCAACTTTATGTGCGGTTGGCTGTATAGTTTGTTTTATTGCCAAGATCGGTGAGTCAATAATTGATATTTTTCCGTTGCCGATGATGTTCTGAGAACATCCATATTATGTTTAAAAAATAGTGTATCAGCTTAGCAATGATAACAATTTTGATAAAACAAGCTTATATAAGCAATTGATGATGACAGCAATGTTGCTGATTTTGGCGATAATCATCGTCATTTTGCGATCTTCAATGCATGGTAGCAATTGTCAATGCTTCTGATGCGTTTGAGAAGCTTCACTTGAAAATACGCGCTTTTTATTCATTCTCATGAGGGGAAGTACATGACTTTGTCCTTCGCAGCTCTCTCTTGCTCATGAAGATAGAATATAAGGCTGTGCCTGCAGAGGCTATTTCATCATTTCTCTTTCATCTGTGATTGCCCCCTTTTGATATAGAAGAATTATCTTAAGAATCTTCTAAATCAAAATTTCTCCTACTATCAGGAGTAATATTTCTTGATGAAGCGAGCATTGATCGATATACTGCTGCATCATCCATCTTGCTCTGTTATCCTATACGCCCCATTAGAGTAAACTTCAGCTATTATATACGGACCGTCCCATTTAGGGTCAAACTTACCCCCTGTTCTTCGAGTGACTACTATCGGCCTTTTCAACATCAAAACCAAATCCCCTTTCCTAAAAGATCGGTGTTTAACCTTCTTATCGAAGGCAGCAGAAACTCTGGCTTGATATAATTGTAAGCGCTGCTGAGTTGCCAGTCTTTTTTCGTCAAGCAGATCCAGCTCCTTCAGCCGTATCTTTGCATTTTCGTCATCTGTAATTGATTGATGCACTACTACCCTTAGTGAAGCGACTTGTATCTCAATCGGCACGACAGCTTCCACACATAAATTAACCAATGCGGGGTAGCTTGGGTCGCTGTACGATGCGTTGTTCTATAGGCCCATAGAGCTTCTTGTAGTTTTTCATCCCAGTCCCACTTATTCCCACTCACTATTTTCTTCAATATTTTTACAATCGTCTTATTAAATGCTTTAGCCAGCCCATTGGCTGGTGAATAATGAATGACTACTGGATTTTGAATTTCTGACATAACTTCTCCATACCCCTATTCTTGAAAAGAGTGTCGTTACCTGTAACGATTCTCTTTGGGATACCATGGCGATATATTATCGCATGCCAAATGAAATTAACAATATTTGGAGAAATAGTCCGTTACTGCCAATATATACTATTTTCCTCTAGACATTGGTGGATTTATGGGGCCAATGACATCAAGTCCCCATGCGGCAAAATGCCAAGAAGTAACTGACTGATGAAGATCTTCAGGAGGGACATGTATGATGTCCCGGTGAATTTGACACTTATGGCACCGCTTCGAATAATCTATTGCGTCTTTAAACATTATCGGCTAGTAGTATCCCATCCGGTACACACGGTGGAATAAATTCCTTTCGGCTTAATGTGCCCCGCATTCCCCAAAATGTGCCTCTTGTCGCACTTAGCTTGCCTCTTCTCCATTTAGACATCGCAATAATATTTCATTATAAGATCTTTTATATAATTCCTCATTACACAAAATGATTTTTTTTGCTTTCTACTTAATTTGCAATTTCGCTTCTGGATCTTCTGGCAGGATGTCGTACTTGAGATAGTCGATGAAAGGCTGACGCCAATCATCTATCGTCACTTCTAAGCATGATATGGGTAGGGATTCCATTGTTTCACTAATTACCTCCGCCAAAGGCAGGAATCTTCTTTCTTCGATTGTTACTTGCAGGGGACTTCGATCTGGGCAAGATAACGTTGCTGCTAGATTGGTAAAAGCATCAGCCTTCGCATTGTCATATCATGGTATATGCTTAACTTCAACATTCAAAAATTTCTTCAACAAATGCCGTGCTCTTCGACAGTATGGTAGAAGTTTCAGTTTCCTTGTTTCAAACTCCGTCGCCACTTGATTTACGACCATCTTAGAATCCCCATAAATCTGCAAGTCTTTTATTCTTAGTTCGCTGGATATCTCCCTTCCGATGATAAGGCCATTATATTCGGCTTCGTTATTCATGCACGTTGTACCTAACATGAAAGAATAAGGCAACAAATTGCCCTATGGGGTAATGAATATTACTTCGGTCCCTGCCCCCATTGCCAGAGCTGCCCCATCAAAGAACATTTGCCATACATTAGGCAATTCTGTCATCATGACTTGTTTGTCTGGAAATTCATCAAAAACAGCTTTGCAACTTGTCACAGGATGAGCTGCTAGAAAATCTGCCACTGCTTGTTCTTTTACTGCTTTCACTGGTTCGTACATGATCGCATACTCTTACAACAGTAACATCCACTTTGTCAACCTTCCTAACAACATCGACCTTGTCATAAAAAACTTAATGGAATCTGCTTGAGATATCAGAGTTATATCATGGGACAAATAATAATGTCCTAATTTCTGAACTGTAAACACTAATGCCAGACATATTTTTTCGATAGGCATATAGTTGCGTTCTGCACCGATCAATGTTCGACTTAAATAATAAAGTGCCGCTTCTTTTCCATTATCATTCACTTGTGCCAGCAGGGCTCCTTGTGAATTCTCAGCTGCTGATATATACAAAATGAGGGGCCTTCCTTTCACTGGGGCTGTTAATACAGGAGGCTGTTTCAACAATTCTT
The DNA here is from genome assembly GCA_030180095.1 of Magnolia changhungtana. NCBI lineage: Eukaryota > Viridiplantae > Streptophyta > Magnoliopsida > Magnoliales > Magnoliaceae > Magnolia > Magnolia changhungtana. The sequence goes on along the minus strand of JASAUF010000064.1, from coordinate 113,794 downwards.
TTATCAAATCGAAGGCATTCTGGCAGGATTTATCCCAAATGAATTCTGTTCCTTTCTTCATCAGATGAGAGAACGGTTGGCATCTTCCTGCTAGGTTTGAGACAAAGCAGTAGATATATGCTAACTTGCCCTACAAACTCTTTAACTCTTTTAACATTTTCGGTGGGGGCATATCTTGAATAGCTTGAACTTTCTCTAGATCTATTTTGATACCCCTGTGTCTCACTATGAAACTAAGGAATTTTCCTGACGACACTCCAAATGCACATTTAGCCGGGTTCATCTTCAGCTATTTCTTTCTGATTCAGCGGAAGACCGACGTCAGATGTTCACGATGCTCCTCATGATGATTCGACCTATCCACCAAATCGTCCACATAACACTCAACATGCTTATGCATCATGTCTTGAAATATGTTATGCATTGCCCTCTGATATGTTGCTCCTGTATTCTTGAGGACGAACGGCATGACCTTATAACAATATATCCCCAATGGAGTTCTGAAAGTCGTTGCCTCCTCATCTTCAGGCGCCATTCGTATTTGATTGTAGCCGGTGTAAAGGACATGACAACATAATGCATAGTATTGTTAACTAACATTTCAGTTATCGATAGTGGAAAATCATCTTTTGGCCATCTTCATTCAAATCTCTAAAGTCGATGCCAACTCTGATCTGCCCATTCTTTTTCTTTACTGGGACTATATTTGATATCCACCTGGGATATTTAACTTCTCTGATGAATCCAACCTTTATCAGTTTCCCTATTTCTTCTTCTATCTTAGGAACCAAATCTGGGTGAAACTGCCTCTGTGTTTGCCTAATGGGTCTCTTGTCTTTAAAGATATTCAGCTGATGTATTGCTGCCATCAGCTCTAGACCTGGCATTTCCGCATACATCCAAGTAAAGACATACTTATTTTCCTTCAAGAGACTAATATATTGATCAGCTTCTTCTTCTGATAAACTGGCACTAATGAAAGTATTCCGCGGTTCCTCCTCTATTCCCAAATTTATCTCTCTCAAGTTGTCAATTGTTGGCTGCCCTCCATCCTCCATTTGCTTTGCAGCTGTCTCTGGTTTACTGATTATATTAAGGTCTGTTTCTCCTGTCTGGTTAGCTGTCGCCATATTCACTAAATATTCTGCCCCTAGTCCTTAGAATTTTTCTTGTTTCTTTTGATTGACCCTGATTAGAACCTGAATTCCTTTTCCAAAATTTAAACCAATAGGTTCTTCGTGGTCAAAGCCCATTTTCTTCATGATTTTTCGACTTGCCAAGCTATATCTCTCCAACTCTTTGTTCATTAAGCTTCCATTTTCCATTCCACTATTGACTGCTTTATCTTGTTTTATTTCTGAGGGAGCATATAAGTCGATTGACTCTGGATACCTTGCACTGGGTTTAACACAAAAACTTTTCGGAATAAGAGGAAATGACCTACTCCTCATAGCATATAAGAGTGGTACTGAATAATTTGCCTGCAAAATCTCCAATTGTTTGAGTGACAGCAACGTTAATGGCGGTTGCCCTGGCTGTTGCAGATGTTTCGGGACAAAATAGAATTTCTTCTTCGCTTTCTTTGTTGTAGGCGACTTTCTTTCACTATTTCCATGCAAGCATTTTCTTGGACTTTGTTCTCGTCATTCTCTTTCTCTTCCTTACTGGCAAACACATCATAATAACTAGCATATGCGAAAAAAGCTTCAACTTCTGTATACGGTCTTGCATCGGCTAACACTTTATGTTGTACCTCGTCTTTGTAGTATTTGAAACACTGGTGTAGGGTAGAGGGTATGATGCCATTCTGATGCATCCACGGTCTTCCCAGAAGGAGATTATATGTAGTCACTGCATTTATGACATGGCAGACGACACTCGTAGTTAGTTCTCCTATCTCCAACGTTATTGTGATCTTTCCAAGCACACACTGTCCATTTTGATTAAAGCCCTATATCATCATTCCACTAGAGCGTAGGTTCGAGCGTCGATAACCTAATTTATTCAGCATTGTCAATGGCAACAGGTTTACAGTGGACCCGTTATCGAGGATTATTCTTTTTACTTGCTTACTGTGAATATGACCCATTATCATTAACGACCTATTATGTTCCTCATCACAGACCAGGTCTTCATCAGAGAAGGAGATAACCGACAGATAATCTCCTTGTTTCTCATTTTCTAATTCAGTCAGCAACACTTCCCTTATACCTTCATCAGATAAGGCTTTAATTAGGCTTTATCGGGAGTCTTCTGACAACTTCAGAACGTCATAAACACTCAATCAGGTTGGAATGCCTTTCAAGTGACTTATAATATCATAAGTCACATTCCCTATCTCTTTTCCCTTTTCCTTTTCACTGCTGTTATTGTTGTTGGCGTGACCCTTGGCTACTTCTGCTTTTGGTTTTTCACTTTTCGAACTTGGTGGGCTGGCCATCTTTTTCCCTCATCTCAAGGTAGTTACGACAACTTTTCCTATTTTTCTCTGATCATTCACCCTCATCCTTCCCTGATAATCTTCTTGTATGGTGAGTAAGTTTGTTGTCACCCTTGTCTCTTTCTTTCTCTTTCTCGACTATTATTTCGCCCTTGTTTATCATCCTTTGTATAATACACTTTAGTGTATAGCAAATTTCTGTCAGGTGCCCTACTAAGCGGTGATAATGACAGAAGTCTCTTTCCTTTATTTTAGATGCTTCCTCGGGATGTTTTGACAGCGATAATTCAATTGTTCTAGCTTTTAGCAACTGATTCATCATGGGGAGTATGTCTTCTTTTTCAAAAGCGAAACCCTCATGAGAATTCAACGATCGGGGTCTTTTGTCGTAAAACCTTCCTCTGGAGTGACTTGGCTCTTCTTTCCTATCCGTCCTTTTGCTTTTACTTCTCTTGCTTCCTGGTTACTCTTCTCATTTTTAACCATATTTGTGATCAACTTCTGAGATCCCTTTCTAACCATTTCATAATTGAACGCTCGCATTTTTTAAGTCATTAATTATAGAGCATGCACCTTTGTAGCCAAGTTGCGGAAGGTTCTGATGTCAGTGCTGGTGAGGCCAAATTCTATTCCAGTCTTCATAGTTCATTCTCTTCTGGTAGTTTCCTACAAGAAGCTCCCAAGGTCTTCCATCTGTCTATGAATTTTTTCATTGGCTCTCCTTCTCTCTGTCGCACCAAAGCTAGTTCTATTATACTGACATCACGCTCTGATGAGAAGAAATTTAACATGAACGCGTCCTGCATTTGCTCCCATGTTCTTACCGACCCAGGCGTTAAGCTAGCATACCACCTGAACGCTTTATTCGTTAGAGATGACCCAAATAATCGGAGATAGTATTGGGGTACTGTGGAGCAATTCCCCATACTGGTGATGAAGTGCATCAGATGTTCTTCTGACGATCCATCCCTGTTGAACTTCTGAAAGTTAGGATGTTTAAAATTGTTCAGGAATGGGATATCCTCCACTTCTCTCGAGTATGGTGTTCAATATACGAATCTTCATGTACCCTCACGTTCTCTTTCTGACCTAACCGCTTCTACAACGACTTGTCGTACTTCTTCCTGTGTCACTATTCTCGTCGTGGGAACAGATCCATGCGACTCGGTCCTTAGTAGCTGCGACCCTTCAGGGTGTTGCTCTCCTTCATTCATTATCAGTCACTGGGGGTGCTGCCATTTGGGCAACATTGTGTGCGAGAGTTGTTAAGGCTTCCCTAAGATTTCTGCATTCTTCCATTAGTGCTTTTTGTGCTTTCGCCATTTCATTTACACGGTCCTCTGTAGTTGGCGTATTTCCCTGGTTCATTTTGGTTATGTGCACTGCGGCTTCTCCGCTCTTTGATGAAGCTGTAGTCGGAGTGGGATAAGAATACATCGACATAAGAGGGCTCGCGAAAAGAGGAGAGGACGGGGTTTCATTCGACTTCTCTATGCCCCCGTTCAATTGATTGATTGGAGCGAAATAGACGTCGATGAACTTACTAGCAGTGCTTTGCCCTTTTGTTCTTTTGTCCACCTAGCTCTTGGGGTTAGTAATGCCGAAAAATTAAGTGGAACTACTCACTCGGAGTATAACATAGGAGGGGCAAGTTCAGGATTTTTTCTAGCGGCATTTCGTGTTATCGGACCCCAACTCTTATCAGTGGCAAATTTGTTCCTGCTGCAGTTACATTCTGAGCCCTTGTCCTTTTGCGAGTGACGACGATCAATTCATCTCTCTCTCCCTGCACTATTGGCGAAGCAATCACGACTGTAACAACTACCTGTGATTCCGTCGGCTTGTTTATTATCGCTTTATCTTTATTACGTCTAGGTTGTTTATCAGCATATTCCACAACAAATCCTATCGTGGTGAAGTAGAAGATTGTATTTCTTTGAGCGACTGCCATCGATTGGTTAGTTGCAATATTCTTTCTCTCCTGTCGTTCATATTCACGGAATAAAAAAAAATTAGTACTTAGATTAAGTCGTATTCTATTTTGGAGATGAAAGGTAGGATGTTCCCATTGAGAATCGCCATTTTGGTGCCTTGAAGATACCAAAAGTTGTGATTATCTCCCATGTGGTTCTTAGGTTAATATTCAAGTGAATATGAAAATGTCCTCACTAGAGTTGCAATTTTGTTTCGAACAAGAAACAAATGTATTTTGTTTTGGGGGAATTCATTCACTTGATAATTAACAAAAGAGGACAAAGAAGACAATCACATTATTTTTCATTCCGAGTTCTTTTACATCCTTTTTTCCTTTTGATTCTAAATAGAATATTTAGAAATTACAATATAAAAGCGATATTTAACATCAACATGATACATAAATGTATCAAACATTAAAACATAGTGTTGAATGTTTCATTAGAAGCCATTGTGTGTGGACAAAAACTTTAGTGCACTGTCAAAAGCCATTGTGCCACTATCAGAAGCCATTGTACACTAACGGAAGCCATTGTGTGCAGGCTGAAGTCATTGTGTACTGGCTCCCATCGTGCGCCGACTCCCATTGTGCGTCAGAGACGTTGTGCTCTGGATCCTGTTGTGCGCCAGCAACTTTGGGTGCCGCACAATGCCTGTTTCGCACAATAATGATGGAGCTCTACCTCTCTCACTTCAAATCTTCCTCGGCTTCTTAATTGGCTGCCTTTGACCCCTCTCTGACAGGTCGGGGGTATTTATAGCCTTCTCGCACGTGCGAACATGCCATGTACTCATTGTGCGGTCCCATTTGCACAATCCTCCTTTGTGCGGAACCCTTTGTGCGCAAACTATTGCTCGGAACTCCTTGTGTGAAATCCTTTGTAACTCCTTGTGTGGAATCCTTTGTGCGGATGTTATTGTATGGTCATCTGTATTTTAAGATCTATTTCTGCAGTACGATTCATGCATAACGATTGGCGCACAACAGTTTGTGCACAACGATTCTTCTACCTTTTCTCTCTATTTTGTGCCTCAACATATATATATATATATATAAAATAAACAACTCTGGACGCTGTTACTGCCAGCGTCCAGAGGACGTTGCATCAAGAGCGTCCTGCTGCTTGGAACTAGCAGGATCAGTGGGCCCCACCTCAGGCCCCATAATGATGTGTGTTGAACATCAACACCGTGCATTTGATTAGTCCCCTTTAATCAGCGGGTCACCCCAAAAATCAGTCGTACAAGGAACTCAGGTGGTCCACACTACAAGAAGTAGCTGGGGATTAAACGTCTACCATTAAAACCCTTTTTAGGTCACAAAAGTTTTGGATCAAAATGAAATTCATTTTTCCTCTTAATTTTAGGTCTTTGTGACCTTATGAACAGATGGGATGGAAAATAAATGTTATGGTGGGCCCCACGTGGGACCCACCATGCTGGCAGATTGGCTGGTGTCCTTACACAGCTATATAGCTGCTGTATTGACGTCATCAGGTGTGGTGTGCCCCATCATGCGGTATGTATTATATCCCTACCATCCATCTATGTGGACCCCACCCTGATTCATGTGTTTTGTCCACGCCGTGTGGGGTAGCCACATGTGGACTCCACCTTGATAGTGTTGTCTTCACCGTCCAGACCTTGGACGGTGGAGTTCATGTGATGTATGTGTTTTATCCACTGTCCATTACTTGGATGGTGGGATCCATCTGACATGTGGGATGGATGGTGTACCTCCCACTATCTATGTAGCTGTTATGTTGCGTCAGCATGTTCTGTGGGGCCCCTATGTGATGTAAGTGTCATATCCTCACTATCCACGTGGACGGTGGGGCCTGTCCATGATGTATGCGTTTCATCCATGCTGACCGTCCATTTGTTGGGGGTGGGGCCCACTTTGAGGATGTGTTGTATATTCACACCATCCATCACGTGATTGACGTGGCCCACCATGATGAATGTATTATATATCCACACCATCCAGCCCGCTGGTGGGGGGACTCACCCCCCGATGTATGTATTTCATATCCGCACTGTCTATCCGTTTTAATGGTGCAGGGCCCACTTGTTGCATGTGCTGGGCCTGCCTACGCTGTATAGGCCCACCATGCTGTGTATGTTTCATCTATACCACCCACTTGTGCGGCTCACCTAGACGTATGTATTTTGTATCCACACCGTCCATCTCTAGACGTGGCCCCATCCTGATGCATGTGTTATATTCATACCGTCCAATCATTTGTAGAGATCGTTTAATGGCATTACAGAGAGAATGAGTTAGATCTAAAATCCAAGTGGGACCCACTGTTATGTATTCCATCCACGCTGTCTAGTAGCCGTGGGTCCCAACGTGATATATGTGTTGTAATCTGCATCGTCTAGCCATGGACGGTGGGACTTACATGATGTATGTGTTTTATATCCATGCCATATGTCCGTGTTGTTGGGCGTGCGAGCCCACCTGCTGTACACGCGGGACCCGCCTGTTGTATGTACGGGGCCCATTTTGGCCGAATGTGAAGCCCATTGTGGCCATATGTGAGGTCCATTATGGTTGTGAGTATGAGGCCCACTTGATTGTTTACATGAGGCCCATGTATGGGGCCCAATGTGATGTATTTAAGGCCCTTGAATGAGGCCCAATGTGACATATACCCGGCCCATGTGTTGGGGCCCATTGTGACGTATATGTTGCCCAAGTATAGGGCCCATTGTGTTACATATTCAGCCTATGTATGAGGCCCGCTGTGATATAATTGTGGCCCTTGTAATGAGGCCCTTTATGATGTATGAGCGGCCCATGTAATGAGACCCGATGTGATGAATGAGAGGCCCATATGATAAGGCTGATGTGATGTATACGTGTAACGGCCCAGATTTTTGCCAACCTGAAGTTAGATGTCCTTAGGTAAGGGGTCGATCCTAACCTCTTATGAACCTCTCAAACCTTAAATCCTTTAGAAATTAGACACGTTTAACTAAGTGTTAAACTAGATTAGCTGTGAAATCTGCTTGAATCACTTTAAATACAATCTGCAAGACCCAAAACTTGTATAATCATCGACGCTAGGTTACCCTAAAATCTAGGATCAATCTCATTACCCAGTTGCTCTCGGGAGCACATTAAAACTCTGTATCGGATCTGGACCGCACGTCAAAAGTCCAATGACCACGAGATTAAGCATTTAGGACCACCTTGCTGGGCTTGACAACCATCTTGGAAATCAAATCCAGATAGTGTCCCGGGGCTATTTGCTTGAGCCCAGAGTGAAGTGTGTGAGAAAATGTGGTTTTCTTTAGAAATTAAATTTAATTTAAGTAATCTGAGACTTGTCACTTGCTGGCCTAATATAAGCAATCAGACCATCAGAATTTGACCCAAAGACACCCTCAGATCAGGGAACATTTTCCATACATGTCCGTGTACTTGTAACCCTGATCGAGTTTCGGTGACCGTTGAACTGAAACTGGTCCGCCATGTGTGATCTGGAAACCTGACTGGAACGAAAACTTAACTCGACCTAGATTCATCATAAGAGAGCTTAAGTTCGATCTTTGGCTCAAGGGGGGCCCCGAAAGTGCTCCGTTGAGCTGAAATAGACTCCCTTTGGCTATAACCTAAGTATACCTTGGCCCTCGGGCCATTTTCATCAGTTTTAGGCCTATATAAGGACCTTAAGCCCTCACTCTCTCATCCCATACGAATTTGGGAAACCCTAGGAAAGAGAACAAAGAAAGAGAAGGAAAGAGAGAGAGAGAGAGAGAGAGAGAGAGAGAGAGAGAGAAAGTGACTGAATGAGTGAGAGTTATTCCAGGGAATCGATCCCTGCTATCTTATGTGCCTATCCACCACAACTGTATCGCTTTTTTGGCGATTCTGATTCCGTTTTTGGGTAAAAAATCCTAACCCTAATCAGTTCTAGAGATTCGATTAGTATAAGTGATGAAATAGCTAACTTATTTCATGCCGTAGGTTGCCGTTCTATCGTTGTTACAGACTTGGTGCTTAAATTAAGCCTGTTACTCGCTTATACAGCATAAGGTGCGGACTATAGACGTTTAGCTTAAAGTTTTCAATGCTTTCAATGTCAGATAATGATAGATTCATGATCTGGGTGTTATTTCACATGCAAAATGCGATGTTCGTTTTGAGATTCAGTTACGTATGCAAATTATGGCGTTTAGTGTATTCTGTATATTTGTAGAAAATACCGTATACGTACAAAATATGAAAGTGTGTTTGCCATGATTAATTACTGTATGTATAGGTTATATATGTGTATAATACTTACTCGGCGAAAGGACTCGCCCTAATACATGTTTTGGCTAATATGCGTTATGTAGGTTAATAAGTGTATTCTAAGTGTTTATGAAAATGCTTGTAAGAGTAAGTACTTAGATGATAGTGCTTAGGGTAGGTGTTGAGATAGGATTCTCAACTACCTTAGAGATATATATGATTTCCTCCATGCAAGTTGTTTAATTTAATCACTTACTTATGAAATGTATGTGTTTGTATTTCCTATTTATATTGTGCTTTATAACATGCTTATTAAACCATTTGAATTACTTTGTTAATTCTGCTTTGACTACTATACATGCCTTCTGGTTACGGATTGAGTGTGATTGGGGTTATATTATAGTCCAGGCAATTAGTAGTAGGCTTGAAGTCGTGGATGAGATTCATTCACCACGTAGGACGTGTTTGACGAACCCGAGTCGTGTGTTGGTCGTCGGTAATGGTTAGGCCACACAAAGTGCTTATGCACTTCATGTCGATCGATGCAATGTGCACTCGTATTAGTCGAGTTCGTCAAGTAACCCCATTGACCCTATGTATGTTCACCATGTTTGGACGTTACTGGTTGAACCTAAGGTACCAAACTCACTAGTGAAAACCCCGTTAACCTTGGTACCTCGATCCGTTAAGACTTATGGGCTGGACATGGTGGTATGGGACACCGTGGTCGAGCTGTCGGCCAACGCTGGGGTGACGAGCCTCCCCGTACTGACCAGTGAGCACCTAGACTCGTGAGCCAAATACGGTGGTATGGGACACTGTATTTGAGCTGTCAGCCTACAATGTTTTGATGATGAAGCCGTGATGGGTGATGTGGGAGTGGTGTAACGATTCCGTGCAATAGCCCTGGCAGCCCTAGACGTGCCCTTTGTAGTGACCTCGAGCATACTCTGAGTTTACGTTGAGGTGACGAGCCTTCCGTAGCAACGAGAGTATAAGTTAGGCCTACCCCATCGCAGCCTAGTTGTGGTCCCCAGTCGAGTCAGTGATGTGCCTTCGAAAATAAACTACCAGTTGATAGGGCGTTGGTGGTAGTGACCTAGAACCGCAACTTCATATGAGATTTATTAGGATTGACGATCCTAGAATGGATCATTGTTTGGGTATTGATATAAGGGAAGTACCTTAGTTTTCCAATCCTGCTGTATGAAAATGACTAATAAAAACTTGGTAATCATATGCATGCACCGCATTACGCGTGCGTTCAGGGGTTGCAGGTCAAGCACTGAGGTAGTGTTGTCATGGGTGAATGTGAGATGAAGTCGCTGAGGGAGCGTAGGCGAGGGCATGCATCATACATCCATACCATTCTTGCATTAACAACAGTACTAGGAATGTGTGATTTACTGCTTTATCATTACTGCTGATTGAATTGATAACATGCTAACCTATGCTCTATTGTTCCACTGAGTTAATCATTCACTCCCATGTTACGAGACGGTGTTGTACACACCAAACAGACCCTGTTTGAGTTTCAGATGATAGCGATGCTTGCGAAGTGGAGCCAGATTTTTATGATGATGAGGAGGGTTTCTCCTTATACAGCTATCAGGTGGGTCTATGTAGACCATCTTCTAATCGACGGGGTTACAGGGTTGTTGATTAGATGCCATTACATTTTTGTTTTCTCTTTTGGATCACCCTTATATATATTCATTTTGTCCTTTTTTGGAGTATACATTGATATATTTAACCTGGTAACATGTTCACACTCTGGAGACTTACAACAGTTTATATATGTTATATATCTATCACAGTCTTCCGCTAGCGTAATTTAATTGTCTCTAGAGTATGATATGCTGTTTTGGTCTAATCTCACTCATGTTTCATTATTCCCTAGACAACATATCATATTCTAGAAACAGTTAAATTACGTAAGCGAAAGACTGTGATAGATAAATAAAAAATATAAATTGTTGTAAGCCTCCAGAGTGTGAACATGTTACCAGGTTAAATATATCAATGTATACTCTAAAAAAGGACAAAATGAATATATATAAGGGTGCTCTAAAAGAGAAAACAAAAATGTAATGACATCTAATCAACAACCCTATAACCCCGTCGATCAGAAGATGGTCTACATAGACCCGCCTGATAGCTGTATAAGGAGAAACCCTCCTCATTATCATAAAAATTTGGCTCCGCTTCACAAGCATCGCTTCATCTGAAACTCAAACAGGGTCTGGTTGGTGTGTACAACACCGTCCCGTAACGTGGGAGTGAGTGATCAACTCAATAAAACAATAGAGCATAGGTTAGCATGTTATCAATTCAATCAGCAGTAATGATAAAGCAGTAAATCACATATTTTTAGTACTTTTGTTAATGCAAAAATGGTATGGATGTATGATGCATGCCCTCACCTACGCTCCCTCAGCGACTTCATCTCATGTTCGCGCATGACAACACTGCCTCAGTGCTTGACCTGCAACCCCTGAACGCACGCATAATGCGGTGCATGCATATGATTACCAAGTTCTTATTAGTCCTTTTCATACGGCAGGATTAGGAAACTAATGTACCTCCCTTATATCAATACCCAAACAATGAGCTATTCTAGGGTCGTCAATCCTAGTAAATCTTATACGAAGTTGCAGTTCTAGGTCACTACCACCAATGCTCTACCAACTGGCAGTCTATTTTCGAAGGTACATCACCGACCCGACTGGGGACCACAGCCAGGCTGCGATGGGGTAGGCCTAGCTTATACTCTCATTGCTACGGAAGGCTCGTCGCCTCAACGTAGACTCAGAGTATGCTCGAGGTCACTACAAAGGACAAGTCTAGGGCTATTAGGGTTGTTGCACGGAATAGTTACACCACTCCCCCATCACCCATCACTGCTTCGTCATTAAAACATTGTAAGCCGATAGCACGAATACAGTGTCCCATACCACCATATTTGTCTCATGAGTCTGGGTGCTCACTGGTCACTACGGGGAGGCTCGTCGCCCCAGTGTAGGCCGACAGCTCGACCACGGTGTCCCATACCACCATGTCCGGCTCATGAGTCTTAGCGGATCGAGGTACCAAGGTTAATGGGTTTTCACTGGTGAGTTTGGTACCTTAGGTTCAAGCAGTAGCGTCCAAACATGGTGAACATACATAGGGTCAATCGGGTTACTTGACGAGCTTGACTAATATGATCGCACATTGCATCGATCGACATGAAGTGCATAAGCACTTCGTGTGGCTAACCACTGCCGACGACCAATACACAATTCAGGTTCATCAAACACGTCCTACGTGGCGAATGAATCTCATCAACGACTTCAAGCCACTACGCCAAAACAGTGAAAAAAGGACGGTCCAAAACCATCTCAAATGACCAAAAAGGATGGTCATGGACCGTCGCATAGGCCGTCAAATTTTGACGTGTCTTATTTTTTAAAGGACAGTTGAAAACCGTCATTCTTATTGACGAAAAAAAGACGGTCATGGATCGTCCTAATAAAGGACGGTCATGGACCGTCCTTTAAATGGACTGTCATGGACCATCTCTTATGATCCTAAAAAGGACGGCCATAAACTGTCCTTTAAAAGGACTGTTATGGGCCGTCCTTAAAAAGGACTGTCATGAACCGTCTCTTATGAGCCTTCAAAGGACGGCCATGGACCATCCTTTAAACGGACGGTCATAGACCGTCCTTAAAAAGGACTGTCATGGACAGTCTCTTATGAGCCTTCAAAGGACGGTTATGGACCGTCCTTTAAAATGACGGTCATGGACCGTCTTTTAAAAGGACTGCTATGGGCCGTCTCTTATGACCCTTAAATGACATTTTCAAATTTGACCTGTTACAGTATTCTTCCTGATATACACCTGTTATAAAAACTACGTAAATCCAAATTGTTTCATCACATTCACATACACCTGTTTCATCCAAACAGGACTGATATACACCTGTTTCATTCACATTCACCTGTTTCATCCAAACAAGACTGAGATACACCTGTTTCATTCACATACGTAAATCCAAACTGTTTCATCACATTCACATTCACCTGTTTCATTCACATTCACCTGTTTCATCCAAACAGGACTGATATACACCTGTTTCATCCAAACAGGACTGACATACACCTGATATACACCTGTTTCATCCAAACAGGACTGATATACACCTGTTTCATTCACATTCACCTGTTTCATCCAAACAAGATTGATATACACCTGTTTCATTCACATACGTAAATCCAAACTGTTTCATCACATTCACATTCACCTGTTTCATCCAAACAGATCGATATACACTACTGTTTCATCCAAACAGATCGATATACACCTATTTCATTCACATACACCTGTTTCATCCAAACAGGTCGACATACACTGTTTCATCCAAACAGATCGATATACACTGTTTCATCCAAACAGATCGACATACACTGTTTCATCCAAACAGGACTGATATACACCTGTTTCATCCAAACAGGACTGACATACACCTGTTTTATTCACATTCACCTGTTTCATCCAAACAAGACTGATATATACATGTTTCATTCACACCTGTTTCATTCACATTCACCTGTTTCATCCAAACAGGACTGATATACACCTGTTTCATCACATTCACATTCACATTCACATCCATCTAAACCCAAACTACGTAAATCCATCCAAACATAAACTACATCCATCCAAACACAAACAATCTTATCCACAATACATTATTCATCCACGCATAATACACATAAAGTTTAACTTCATAAGTAAAAAAAAAAAAAAAAAAATCAATCAACAATTTTCTTTTTGTGTCTTTCATCTAATAAAAAAATATTCAACCACCAAAATATTATAATTCAGAATCATGAAAAATTGCAGAAACTTCATCCAAAAAAATGGGCACTTTTTAAAAATAAAACTGATCATTAAAATAAACCTAATATGAGCAAATAATGTAAAAATGCGTTTCAATTAATAGAAACAACAACAAAAATTAAAGCTTTGTAAAAAGGGGCATGTGTTAAAAGGGATACATTCTTGTTTGTTGCCTTATGATTGGGCTACATTATTACAACAATCGGGTTCGGGTTCGGTATCGGGTTTAGGTTTGGGTTTTCAAGTTTAGGTTTAAGATTAGGTGTAGGTCTAAGTTTAAGGATTTGAGAATCCATTCAGGTTTTAGGTTATAGGTTTAGGTTTTAAGTTTAGGTTAAGGTTTAGGTTTAAGGAATTGAGAATAGGTTAAGGTTTAGGTTTAGGAAATCGGGTTCGGATCGGGTTTAGGTTTGGGTTTTCAAGTTTAGGTTTAGGTTAAGGAGTTGAGATTAGGATTAGGTGTAGGTTTAGGTTTAGGATTTGAGAATACATTTAGGTTTTAGGTTTATTTTTAGGTTTTAGGTATTGGTTAAGGTTTAGGTTTTAGGTTTAGGTTAAGGTTAGGTTATAGGTTACAAGTTTAGGTTTTAGGACATAGGTTTTGGTTTTAAGGTTATAAGTTTAGGTTAAGGTTAAGGTCAAGAGTTTTAAGGTCATATAAGCTATAGGTTTAGGGAATTGAGAATATGTTAAGGTTTAGATTTAGGAAATTGGGTTCATGTTCGGGATCGGGTTTAGGTTTGGGTTTTCAAGTTTAGGTTCGGGTTTAGGTTAGGGAGTCGAGATTAGGATTAGGTGTAGGTTTAGGTTTAGGGATTTGAAAATAGGTTAAGGTTTAGGTTTAGGAATTCGGGTTCGGGTTCGGGATTGGGTTTAGGTTTGGGTTTTCAAGTTTAGGTTTAGGTTTAGGTTAGGAGTTTAGATTAGGATTAGGTGTAGGTTTAAGTTTAGGGATTTGAGAATAGGTTAAGGTTTTGGTTTAGGAAATCGTGTTCGGGTTCGGGATCGGGTTTTAGGTTTGGGTTTTCAAGTTTAGGTTTAGGTTTAGGTTAGGGAGTTGAGATTAGGATTAGGTGTAGGTTTAGGTTTAGAGATTTGAGAATACATTTAGGTTTTAGGTCATAAGTTTTGGTTTAGGTTAAGGTTTAGGTTTAGGTTATAAGCTATAGGTTTAGGGAATTGAGAATAGGTTAAGGTTTAGGTTTAGGAAATCGGGTTCGAGTTCGGGATCGGGTTTAGGTTTAGGTTAGGGAGTTGAGATTAGGATTAGGTGTAGGTTTAGGTTTAGGGATTTGAGAATACATTTAGGTTTTAGGTTTATTTTTAGGTTTTAGGTATTGGTTAAGGTTTAGGTTTTAGGTTTAGGTTAAGGTTAGGTTATAGGTTAAAAGTTTAGGTTTTAGGACATAGGTTTTGGTTTTAAGGTCTTATAAGCTATAGGTTTAGGGAATTGAGAATATGTTAAGGTTTAGGTTTAGGAAATCAGGTTCGGGTTCAGGATCGGGTTTAGGTTTGGGTTTTCAAGTTTAGGTTCCGGTTTAGATTAGGGAGTCAAGATTAGGATTAGGTGTAGGTTTAGGTTTAGGGATTTGAAAATAGGTTAAGGTTTACATTTAGGAATTCGGGTTCGAGTTCGGGATTGGGTTTAAGTTTGGGTTTTCAAGTTTAGGTTTAGGTTTAGGTTAGGGAGTTTAGATTAGGATTAGGTGTAGGTTTAAGTTTAGGGATTTGAGAATATGTTAAGGTTTAGGTTTAGGAAATCGGGTTCGGGTTCGGGATCGGGTTTTAGGTTTGGGTTTTCAAGTTTAGGTTTAGGTTTAGGTTAGGGAGTTGAGATTAGGATTAGGTGTAGGTTTAAGCTTAGAGATTTGAGAATACATTTAGGTTTTAGGTCATAAGTTTTGGTTTAGGTTAAGGTTATAGGTTTAGGTTTAGGTTTAGGTTTAGGTTATAAGCTATACGTTTAGGGAATTGAGAATAGGTTAAGGTTTAGGTTTAGGAATCGGGTTCGGGTTCGGGTTCGGGATCGGGTTTAGGTTTGGGTTTTCAAGTTTAGGTTTAGGTTTAGGTTAGGGATTTGAGATTAGGATTAGGTGTAGGTTTAGGTTTAGGGATTTGAGAATATATTTAGGTTTTAGGTTTAGGTTTAGGTTTTAAGTTATTAGTGTTTAGATTTTAGGTTAAGGTTAAGGTTAGGTTATAAGTTTAGGTTATAGGTTATAGGTTAAGGTTTTAGGTCATAGGTTTTAGTTTTAAGGTTATAGGTTTAGGTTAAGGTTAAGGTTTTAGGACTTATAAGCTATAGGTTTAGGGAATTGAGAATATGTTAAGGTTTAGGTTTATGAAATGCGGTTCGGGTTCGGGATCGGGTTTAGGTTTGGGTTTTCAAGTTTAGGTTTAGGTTTAGGTTAGGGAGTTGAGATTAGGATTAGGTGTAGGTTTAGGTTTAGGGATTTGAAAATAGGTTAAGGTTTAGGTTTAGGAATTCGGGTTCGGGTTCAGGATTGGGTTTAGGTTTGGGTTTTCAAGTTTAGGTTTAGGTTAGGGAGTTTAGATTAGGATTAGGTGTAGGTTTAAGTTTAGGGATTTGATAATAGGTTAAGGTTTAGGTTTAGGAAATCGGGTTCGGGTTAGTGATCGGGTTTTAGGTTTGGGTTTTCAAGTTTAGGTTTAGGTTTAGGTTAGGGAGTTGAGATTAGGATTAGGTGTAGATTTAGGTTTAGAGATTTGAGAATACATTTAGGTTTTAGGTCATAAGTTTTAGTTTAGGTTAAGGTTATAGGTTTAGGTTTAGGTTATAAGCTATACGTTTAGGGAATTGAGAATAGGTTAAGGTTTAGGTTTAGGGAATCGGGTTCAGGTTCGGGTTCGGGATCAGGTTTAGGTTTGGGTTTTCAAGTTTAGGTTTAGGTTTAGGTTAGGGAGTTGAGATTAGGATTAGGTGTAGGTTTAGGTTTAGGGATTTGAGAATACATTTAGGTTTTAGGTTTAGGTTTAGGTTTTAAGTTATTGGTGTTTAAATTTTAGGTTAAGGTTAATGTTAGGTTATAGGTTATAGGTTAAGGTTTTAGGTCATAGGTTTTGGTTTTAAGGTTATAGGTTTTGGTTAAGGTTAAGGTTTTAGGACTTATAAGCTATAGGAATATGTTAAGGTTTAGGTTTATGAAATCAGGTTCGGGTTCGGGATCGGGTTTAGGTTTGGGTTTTCAAGTTTAGGTTTAGGTTTAGGTTAGGGAGTTGAGATTAGGATTAGGTGTAGGTTTAGGTTTAGGGATTTGAAAATAGGTTAAGGTTTAGGTTTAGGAATTCGGGTTCGGGTTCGAGATTGGGTTTAGGTTTGGGTTTTCAAGTTTAGGTTTAGGTTAGGGAGTTTAGATTAGGATTAGGTGTAGGTTTAAGTTTAGGGATTTGAGAATAGGTTAAGGTTTAGGTTTAGGAAATCGGTCGGGTTCGGATCGGGTTTTAGGTTTGGGTTTTCAAGTTTAAGTTTAGGTTTAGGTTAGGGAGTTGAGATTAGGATTAGGTGTAGGTTTAGGTTTAGAGATTTGAGAATACATTTAGGTTTTAGGTCATAGGTTTTGGTTTAGGTTAAGGTTATAGGTTTAGGTTAAGGTTTAGGTTTAGGTTTAGGTTTAGGTTATAAGCTATAGGTTTAGGGAATTGAGAATAGGTTAAGGTTTAGGTTTAGGAATCGGGATCGGGTTTAGGTTTGTTTTTTTCAAGTTTACTTTTTGGTTTAGGTTGGAGTTGAGATTAGGATTAGGTGTAGGTTTAAGTTTAGGGATTTGAGAATACATTTAGGTTTTAGGTTTAGGTTTAGGTTGTAGGTTGTAGGTTATTGGTTAAGGTTTAGGTTTTAGGTTTAGGTTAAGGTTAGGTTATAGGTTCTAAGTTTAGGTTATAGGTTATATGTTAAGGTTTTAGGTCATAGGTTTTGGTTTTAAGGTTATAGGTTTAGGTCTTATAAGCTATAGGTTTAGGGAATTGAGAATATGTTAAGGTTTAGGTTTAGGAAATCGGGTTCGGATTCGGGATCGTGTTTAGGTTTAGGTTTAGGTTTAGGTTAGGGAGTTGAGATTAGGATTAGGTGTAGGTTTAGGTTTAGGAATTCGGGTTCGGGTTTAGGATTGGGTTTAGGTTTGGGTTTTCAAGTTTAGGTTTAGGTTTAGGTTATAGGTTATAAGTTTAGGTTATAGGTTATAGGTTAAGATTTTAGGTCATAGGTTTTGGTTTTAAGGTCATAGGTTTAGGTTAAGGTTAAGGTTTTAGGTCTTATAAGCTATAGGTTTAGGGAATTGAGAATATGTTAAGGTTTAGGTTTAGGAAATCGGGATCGGGATCGAGTTTATGTTTGGGTTTTCAAGTTTAGGTTTAGGTTTAGGTTAGGAAGTTAAGATTAGGATTAGGTGTAGGTTTAGGTTTAGGAATTTGAAAATAGGTTAAGGTTTAGGTTTAGGAATTCGGGTTCGGGTTCGGGATTGGGTTTAGGTTTGGGTTTTCAAGTTTAGGTTTAGGTTTAGGTTAGGGAGTTTAGATTAGGATTAGGTGTAGGTTTAAGTTTAGGGATTTAAGAATAGGTTAAGGTTTTGGTTTAGAAATCGGAGTTCGGGTTCGGGATCGGGTTTTAGGTTTGGGTTTTCAAGTTTAGGTTTAGGTTTAGGTTAGGGAGTTGAAATTAGAATTAGGTGTAGGTTTAGGTTTAGGGATTTGAAAATAGGTTAAGGTTTAGGTTTATGAATTCGGGTTCGTGTTCTGGGATTGGGTATAGGTTTGGGTTTTCAAGTTTAGTTTTAGGTTTAGGTTAAGGAGTTTAGATTAGGATTAGGTGTAGGTTTAAGTTTAGGGATTTAAGAATAGGTTAAGGTTTAGGTTTAGGAAATCGGGTTCGGGTTCGGGATCCGGTTTAGGTTTAGGTTAGGGAGTTGAGATTAGGATTAGGTGTAGGTTTAGGTTTAAGGATTTGAGAATATATTTAGGTTTTAGGTTTAGGTTTAGGTTTTAGGTTATTGGTTAAGGTTTAGATTTTAGGTTTAGGTTAGGTTAGGTTATAGGTTATAAGTTTAGGTTATAGGTTATAGGTTAAGGTTTTAGGTCATAAGTATTGGTTTTGGTTAAGGTTATAGGTTTAGGTTAGGTTTAGGTTTAGGTTATAAACTATAGGTTTAGGGAATGGAGAATAGGTTAAGGTTTAGGTTTAGGAAATCGGGATCGGGTTCGGGATCGGGTTTAGGTTTAAGTTTAGGTTGGGAGTTAAGATTAGGATTAGGTGTAGGTTTAGGTTTTGGGATTTGAGAATACATTTAGGTTTTAGGTTTAGGTTTAGGTTTTAGGCTATTGGTTAAGGTTTAGGTTTTAGGTTTAGGTTAAGGTTAGGTTATAGGTTATAAGTTTAGGTTATAGGTTATAGGTTAAGGTTTTAGGTCATATGTTTTGGTTTTAAGGTTATAGGTTTAGGTCTTATAAGCTATAGGTTTAGGGAATTGAGAATATGTTAAGGTTTAGGTTTAGGAAATCGGGTTCGGGTTCGGGATTGGGTTTAGGTTTGGGTTTTCAAGTTTAGGTTTAGGTTTAGGTTAGGGAGTTGAGATTAGGATTAGGCGTAGGTTTAGGTTTTAGGTTAAGATTTAGGTTAAGGTTAGGTTATAGGTTATAAGTTTAGGTTATAGGTTATAGGTCATAGGTTTTGGTTTTGGTTTGGGTTTAGGTTTAGGTTAGGTTTAGGTTTAGGTTATAAACTATAGGTTTGGGAATTGAGAATACGTTAAGGTTTAGGTTTAGGAAATCAGTTTGGGTTCGGGATCGCATTTAGGTTTGGGTTTTCAAGTTTAGGTTTAGGTTTAGGTTAGGGAGTTGAGATTAGAATTAGGTGTAGGTTTAGGTTTAGGGATTTGAGAATGCATTTAGGTTTCAAGGTTTGGGTATTCAAGTTTAGGTTTAGGTTTAGGTTAGGGAGTTGAGATTAGGATTAGGAGTAGGTTTAAGTTTAGGGATTTGAGAATACGTTAAGGTTTAGGTATAGGAAATCGTTCCGGGTTCAAGATCGGGTTTACGTTTGGCTTTTAGGTTTAGGTTTAGGTTATAGGTTATAAGTGTAGGTTTAGGTTTATGTTTTAGGTTTAGGTATAGGTTTAGGTTTAGGTTATAGGTTTTGGTATTTGATAATAGGTTTAGGTTATAAGAATAGGTTTAGTTTAGGTTTAGGTTTTATGTTTAGGTTAAGGTTATAAGAATAGGTTTAGTTTATGTTTTAGGTTATATGTTAAGGTTTAGGTTAAGGTTTAGGTTATAAGTGTAGGTTATAGGTTTAGGTTTAGGTTTAAGTTAGGTTATAGGTTAAGGTTTAGGGAATTGAGAAAAGGTTAAGGTTTAGGTTTAGGAAATCGGGTTCGGGTTCGGGATCGTTTAGGTTTGGGTTTTCAAGTTAGGTTTAGGTTTAGGTTAGGGAGTTGAGATTAGGATTAGGTGAAGGTTTAGGTTTAGGGATTTGAGAATACATTTAGGTTTTAGGTCATAGAATTTGGTTTAGGTTAAGGTTATAGGTTTAGGTTAAGGTTTAGGTTTAGGTTATAAGCTATAGGTTTAGGGAATTGAGAATAGGTTAAGGTTTAGGTTATAAGTAAGGTTTTAAGTTTAGGTATAGGCTTAAGTTATAGGTTTTAGTTATATGTTTAAGTTAAGGTTTAGGAATTCGGGTTCGGGTTTAGGTTTTGGTTTTGGTTTTGGGATTTGAGAATGGGTTCGGGTTTATGTTATAGGTTTTGGTTTTGGTTATAGGTTTTGGTTTAGGTTATAGGTTATAGGTTTAGATTTAGGTTACAGGTTTTGGGATTTGAGAATAAGTTTAGGTTAAGGTCTTAAGTTTAGGTTTAGAAATCGGGATCGGGTTCGGTTCGGGTTTAGTTTTGGGTTTTCAAGTTTAAGTTTAGGTTTAGGTTAGGGAGTTGAGATTAGGATTAGGTGTAGGTTTAGGGTTAAGGTTATAAGTTTAAGTTTAGGTTGTAGGTTTAGGTTAAGGTTTAGGGATTTGAGTTTAGGTTTAAGTTATAGGTTTAACTTTAGCTTTAGGTTTTAGGTTTAGGTATAGGCTTAGGTTATAGGTTATAGGTTATATGTTTAGGTTAAGGTTTAGGAATTCGGGTTTGGGTTTGGATTCAGGTTTAGGTTATAGGTTTTGAGATTTGAGAATAGTTTTAGGTTATAAGTATAGGTTTAGGTTTGGATTCGGGTTAAGGAGTAGATTAGGATTAGGTGTAGGTTTAGGTTTAGGGATTTTCTAGTATTATCTACTATTGAACCTAGTATTATCTACTACATACTAGTAACATACAACCAATATGGGGCACCATACCATAAGCTACAAGAATTTCATGTCCCCCTAAACAAGGTATCCTCCATTGATAACATATATATATATATATATTATAAGTTTTTTATTTTCATTTACATTCCCAAATACATTCATCATCCATCCAAGAAAATTGAAACAAGTACTGTCAATCTATGACTAACAATTGAAAAGGAAAATCATGCATCTTATCTTACCGACCGACTTATGTTTCTTTTCACCTTTGTAACTCTCATATTTGTTGCAGCTGCTAGTTCACCATCAGTAGTCTCCCTAACTAAATCTTTGTGCAGTCCCTCCATTTGAAGCAGTGGCTGAAGTTACAAGAAGTAGGACTGATTAGTCTTTCCATGTTTTGAAAAAAATCAAATTCTTTATTTTTGGCTGCAAGTCTACTTATAATTATCATTGGCTCTTAATCTATTTATTATGAAAATCTTAAATATCACCCAATAGTGCTCCTTTGATAAATGTCCTGTTTGGAACAAATAATTTCTGTAAAACTCTTTTATGTTTTTTCAATCCATCTTCCATTTTCTTCTTAATAAGAAAATCCATATTTACTAATATTCCCATTTTTCTATTTTTCAAAGAACGAGTTCAGTTAAAATTTACTAATAAGAAAATCCAGATTTCCACTGTTGAAACCTTCCTAGGGTCTAAAGTAATTTTTATTTGTCATCCAACTTGTTAATATGATCACAAAGACATGGATGAAGAGAAAGCACAAACATCAGCTTGATCCAAAACTTCTTTGGCCTCCAAAAAATTTTCCAAACAGGTTTAGGTTAAGGTTTAGGTTAAGGTTAAGGTTATAGGTTTAGGTTTAGGTTTATGTTTAGGTTAAGGTTAAGGTTTAGGTTTAGGTTATAAGCTACATGTTTAGGGAATTAAGAATAGGTTAAGGTTTAGGTTTAGGAAATCGGGCTCAGGTTCGGGATCGGGTTTAAGTTTAGGTTTTCAAGTTTAGGTTTAGGTTTAGGTTAGGGAGTTGAGATTAGGATTAGGTGTAGGTTTAGGTTTAGGGAATTGAGAATAGGTTAAGGTTTAGGTTTAGGAAATCAAGTTCGGGTTCGGGATCGGTTTTTAGGTTTGGGTTTTCAAGTTTAGGTTTAGGTTTAGGTTAGGGAGTTGAGATTAGAATTAGGTGTAGGTTTAGGTTTAGGGATTTGAATTTAGGTTATAGGTTTAGGATTAGGTTATAGGTATAGCTTTAGGTTTAAGTTATAGGCTTAGGTTATAGGTTATAGGTTATATGTTTAGGTTAAGGTTTAGGAATTCAAGTTTGGGTTCAGGTTTAGATTCGGTTTAGGTTATAGGTTTTGGGATTTGAGAATAGTTTTAGGTTATAAGTATAGGTTTAGGTTAGCTTATAGGTTAAGGTTTAAGGATTTGAGAATAGTTTTAGGTTATAAGTAAGGTTTTAGGTTTAGGTATAGGCTTTAGTTATAGGTTATAGGTTATATGTTTAGGTTAAGGTTTAGGAATTCGGGTTCAGGTTTGGGTTCGGGTTTAGGTTATAAGTTTTGGGATTTGAGAATAGCTTTAGATTATAAGTATAAGTTTAGGTTAGGTTATAGGTTAAGGTTTAAGGATTTGAGAATAGTTTTAGGTTATAAGTAAGGTTTTAGGTTTAGGTATAGGCTTAAGTTATAGGTTATAGGTTATATGTTTAGGTTAAAGTTTAGGAATTCGGGTTCGGGTTCGGGTTTGGGTTTAGGTTCGGGTTTAGGTTATAGGTTACGGTTTAGGGAATTGAGAATAGGTTAAGGTTTAGGTTTAGGAAATCGGGTTCGGGTTCGGGTTTGTGTACAGATTTAGGTTTGGGTTTTCAAGTTTAGGTTTAGGTTAAGGAGTAGATTAGGATTAGGCGTAGGTTTAGGTTTAGGGATTCTCTAGTATTATCTACTACATACTAGCAACATACAACCAATATTGGGGCACCATACCATAAGCTACAAGAATTTCATGTCCCCCTAAACAAGGTATCCTCCATTGATAACATATATATATATATTATAAGTTTTTTATTTTCATTTACATTCCCAAATACATTCATCATCCATCCAAGAAAATTAAAACAAGTACTGTCAATCTATCTTATCTTACCGACCGCCTTATATTTCTTTTCACCTTTGTAACTCTCATATTTGTTGCAACTGCTAGTTCACCATCAGTAGTCTCCCTAACCAAATCTGTGCAGTCCCTCCATTTGAAGCAGTGGCTGAAGTTACAAGAAGTAGGACTGATTAGTCTTTCCATGTTTTGAAAAAAATTAAATTCTTTATTTTTGGTTGCAAGTCTACTTATAATTATCATTGGCTCTTAATCTATTTATAATGAAAATCTTAAATATCACCTGATAGTGCTCCTTTGATAAATGTCCTGTTTGGAACAAATAATTTGTTTTATCATAAATGTCCTGTTTGGAATAAATAATTTGTTTTATACATACATGTGTTTTATCATAAAACCATGCATGATGCATCCATACCAAAAAAAATCATGGTCAGGCGAGTCATTATTCAGTGGTGGGTGTCATTATTCCCACTGTTTCTTGTGGTGTGGTCCACCTGAGTTTTGGATCTGCCTCATTTTTGGGCTCACGGCCTAAATGATCTGGCAAAATGTACAGACAGCATGGATAAAATGCATACATCATGGTTACCTATCTTACTTAAAGGGTCTGTTTGGATGTTCAATTGAACTAAATTGCAATAATCTAGTTGATGAGAAATGACAAAGTGGGGTGACCAATGTCATCAATGTGATTACCAAACCATAGTTCAAAAACCCAAAAACTCGACTCGATGTCCAGTCGGGTCAGGTCAATTTGACAACTCGAATGAGTCTTAAATTGACTATACTCAATATTATAATTATATAATTGAAAGATACATGTGGTGTGAACAAATACTTCTTACATATATAAAATCGTCCACAAAAAAAGCATAGCTGCTGCTTGGGTAATGTTGGTAATAGTGTTGTGCTTTCAACACACTAATGCAAAGTTAGATTCTCAGACTCGGCTGGAAATCTCCTTAGGTCGAGTTGTCTCAGCCAGGTTTCAAGTCGAGTCAACAAGTTTTAAAACTATGGACTAAAAACCAAATTGCGATATATGCATTTCAAGTTGGATTTGAGATTTTAAGGGCTAGTGCCCCATTTTGAAAGGAATTGACCCAGCCCCACTTTGGTCATTTACATTTTAGGGTGCATTTGGATGCACGATCAACTTGCAATTGTAAGTCCACAACATAGCTCAGAAACTTGAAAAATAGACTCGTTATCCAATCGGGTTGGGTCCACTCGAAGACTCGCTCGATCTTTGTTCGACTTGACTCGATATTTAAGAAATGGATTAAGGGATAGCAGAGTAATAGCAGATATAGCTAAAAGTGGGGAAAATAGTCTCAACACAGTGCTTGTGCATTGGTGGAAGGGTTCAATTCACTTCCTTTCTGTTGTGAATCTCCTCACTTTTTCCTTTATTGAAAATGATGTGTTCACTGCCTGTGAGTGACTTGGTTCAAGTCATGCCAAGTCAGATTGACTGAGTTGGTGAGCGGACTCAATGAGTCTTGCCAAGTCGGAACCAATTCGCAATCATGAGGGAGTTTTCATGTAACTCAGCTTGAAATCTCTTCGAGTCAAGTTGACTCAGCCGAGTTTGAAGCTGAGTCTCTGAGTTTTAGAACTATGGAAACATCATTATTTATTTCTATTATTAGTCTTCATTAAACTGATGGTTTGCAACTCAATTCACAATGCGCCCAAATGATCTTATTAAATCAAATTATTTCAATTCAATTGAGCATCCAAACAAATCCTTCATTCTCAAATATCACTATATCCTTAATAGTTTTGCAGGAATAGATAAACAGTTCATAATTTGATCTCATTCAAAACATTTAAAAGGATGAAAATGATTTGATTGTCAAGGAGTTAGCTGTAGAAACTTGAAATAAGGCCTAGCTGCATACAGCAGGTGGTCAGTGGGCATAAAACATTTGCATCAGGTGGGGGTCCTCATGGGCTTCCAATCAAATCACAAACCAAATCTGGTATTCTCACAAGCATATCAACATACACCTTACATGCAAAAATCCTCAAAATAACTTTCCATGATCCAATCATCCAAATAGAGATTCATAACCAAAATGAAGACTAAAAATCAAAATGCAACATCACCTTCTCAGATTGGCAGCAGGTGGGAGCTCAACAACTTTCTATTGTCATTGATGACCAGAGATGCGGAAGGTTTTAGTGGCTGGTGGATGCGGGTACATACGTGCAAATCGAGAGTCAGAGAGAGAGAGAGGGAGGGAGGGAGAGAAGCAGATCGCGAGAGAGAGAGAGAGGGAGCGAGGGAGAGAAGCAGATCGCAAGAGAGATCGAGAGGGAGAGGGAGAAGGAGAGAGAGATCTGAGATTGAGAAGGAGAGAGATCATGGGAGAGGAAGAGGGTGAGAGAGAGAGCCAGATGATGGCGCTCGGAGGGCAGGGGTACTGAGAGAGAGGGAGAGAGAGGGAGGGCGGTGAGCAAAAATGGGTAGGTTTGGGCGCGCGCCTTTGTTTTGAGCGCGCGCCCAATTTTGGGCGAGACTGGACGATGCTTTGTGGGCCCCACCGTGATGTATGTGTTTCATCCATGCCGTCCATCCATTTTTAAAAATCATATTAGGGCTCTATGTCAAAAATTAGAGGGATATAAATCTCAAGTGGTCCACGCCACATGAGAACAATAGTGATTGGATATCCACCATTAAAATCCTCCTAAGGCCCACTTACTGTTTATTTGACATCCAATCTGTTGATTTGGTCATACAGGACCAGATGAAGGGAAAAAACAAAAATCAGCTTGATCCAAAACTTTTATGGCTATTGATCATATTTTTAATGGTCGACGCTCATTCAACATTGTTTCCTGTAATGTGGTCCACTTGAGATTTGCATATATCTCATTTTTAATCTCATATTGTAAAATTATCTGTAAAAATATATGGATGGCATGGATGAAACACATACATCATGGTGGGAGCCATAGAGCACTGACCACCAGTCATTGGCTGGTGTGAGGGGGAGTAGTCAATCCGTTCTCAAGCGTACGGAGTAAATCCTATGAGACAAAAAATGATTTATTCATTTTATCCACTCCATCCATCCATTTTAACATATAATTTTATTACATAAGATCAAAAATGAAGCCTATAAAAATCTGAAGTGGACCACATCGTAGGAAATAGTATAAACTAAACGTCTACCATTAAAAGAATTTGGGAGGCCACTTAAGTTTTGGATCAAGTTGATATTTTAGTTTTCCTTTCATCCATGTATTTGTGATCTATTGAACAGGTTAGATGACAAATAAAAATCACTGTAAGCCATAGGAAGATTTCAACGGTGGAAATCATTATTCTCACTGTTTCCCGTGGTATGGTCCACTTCGTCCACGTCGTCCATCTGAGAGAGAGAGAGAGAGAGGACAGAGAGCGAGAGAGTGAGAGAGGACAAAGAGCGAGAGAGACTTCAAGTCTCTCTCACGAGCGGTCATGGGTCACGTGGACAGTGCTCTGTGGGCCCCACCATGATGTATGTGCATGTTTTATCCTTGCCATCCATCTATTTTTCATTTCATTTTATGGTATGAGACAAAAAAAAAAAGAGGTATATCCCAATCTCAACTGGACCACATTATAGGAAATAGTGTTGAATGAGCGTCGACCATAAATACCTTTTGGGGGCCATATAAAGTTATGGATCAATCTGATATTTTTTTTTCCCTTCATCTGGGCCTGTATGACCTAATCAACAAATAGGATGTCAACTAAAAAGTACAGTGGGCCTTAGGAGGGTTTTAATGGTGGATATCCAATCAATATTGTTTTCATGTGGTGTGGTCCACTTGAGATTTATACCCCTCTCATTTTTGGTATCAGGCCCTAATATGATTTGTAAAAATGGATGGACGACATGGATGAAACACATACATCATGGTGGGACTCATAGATCACCGACCAACATCCAAAAACGGTTACTCGCCTCAATCATACTACATATGAGAAAGATATTGGGCAAACAAGATTGATCAACAATTTGAGTGAATTTTGATTTAAACATCTGAAGTTATTTACTCTTCAATTTGAACTAATTAGATTGTCGAAAAATAGTTAAAGGTTGTTCATAATATCAAAAATATATGAATGAATAGAAAACACAAACATCAGCTTGATCAAAAACTTATATGGCCTCCAAGAAATTTTAAATGATAGAGGTTCGATCAATCACACTATTTCCTATGGTATGGTCCACTTGAGCTTTGGATATGCTTCCTTTTTGTTCTTTAGACCTCAAATTTTCTGTTAACATGGATGAATGGAGTGGATAAAATAAATAAATAACGGTGGACCCCATAGAGTTGACTCTGGTAAGGGTAACGAGTAACTCACTTAAATGTAATGGAGAAGGGTTTCCTTAAAACATTCATAATCATATATTGGGCCCCACTATGATGTATGTGTTGTATCCACACCGTCGATCCATTTTGAGATATTATTTTAGGGCATGACCCAAAGAATGAGGCAGATAAAAATATGTAGTGGACCTCACCACAGAAAACCCAAATACGGCTAGGGATTTCAAATCCCAAATCCCAAATTGGGAATTTCAGATCCCCATCCCCAATTCCAAATTACAATTAGGGATTTCAGAACCCAGATCCCTAATCCAGATACAATTAGGATTTCAGATCCTTAATCCCATATATTCGTTCATGGATTAGGGATTTAAATCACACAATTAGGGATTACAAGATCCAGTTTCCAGAGCTTGGATTGGAATCCAATAATTGGGGATTTTATATACCCTTACCTGTATTTCTGGGAGATATAGCCATGGAGGCCATAGCCGGCATCTCTGCTGGTCTTTTATGTCTCTTCATCTCCAAGATCCCGGCCTTACACTTCTTCTCCATCACAACCAGCACCTCCACCTCTCTCTGCGGCAGCCATTATCGTTGCAAGGAGAGGGTGGCAGATGCCGGGGGCATACGTGGTTTAAAAAAAAAAAAAAAGCTCTCTTTAATCAACTCGGTCACATAACATGATTTTTTTAATGTTCCAAATACATTAATGAAGCTAAAGAATGAATATATAATTTACAAGAATTTTTTAAAGAATACAAACATTAATTTTTTGATGGCACAACCCCAAATACACTTTTCTCTACTCAACCAAAAAAGGAGAAGATATGGGGTGATGGAAGAGCCAGTAAGCAATCATGAGAAGTGTCGGGTTGAAAATTTCTCTCATTTGGATTTATGCACAACTCTAAAAGGGTAACCCACGGGTTTGAGAAAAAATGTGTGTGGGGGACCACAAATCTAATGAGGAATGAAAGCGAAGAATGTAGGACTAGGGTCCTTTATGATAACCCAAATCATTTAAACAACGTGATTCACCTTAGACAGGATGTTCAAAAATACTTCTAGATTGAAATATTTCAACCATTTAATTACTCAAAAGTTAAAGTAGAAAATCTATAAAGAAAAAGAATCAAATGATCAACTTGTTGAAATATTTCAATGATAAGTAAAATTTCATTTTTGTCTCACTCAATCTAAGGTGAGACCTATCATGTGAACGGCTTGGATCATTTTTTAATGATCCAAGCCCACAGGCTAAAGTACAAAACGCGTCTCATAATAGTAAATTGCCCTTTATTCTAAGAAACCACAATGGGATTTAATTTTTTATTGATATAATTTGACCTTTAATCATTTAATTATTTACTTTATTATCAACTTATGGATAGTTATTGAAAGCTTAGGATCTTCCCGTGTAGAAATTTGTGAAGGGACACGAACCCTAGGTCCATTACTAGGTTGTGTGTCTAGCATCTACTCCATCCATCAGGAAAATCCATCAAATTTAAAATACAAATTTCAAATTTTTATTTCTCATATTTTAATTTTTTCCTCAAAAATTTCAAAATGCTGATTTTTTTCTTCAAAAGCATTATTTTGTTCTCAAAATTTTTCTTAAACACAGTTAAAATTTCTAAACTTTTCAATATTCTTTTTCATGTGATATTACAAATCATTTAAATATTACCTTTTAATTATAAATATAAAAAAATTTCCATTCATATGATATAAAAACTATACACACACACACACATTCATTTTTACCAACAAATTTTTTTAAAAAAATTAAAACATTTTTACATTATTACCTGGCCCAAAAATGGGTTGGAGAAACATAGGGGTGGCAATGATATACAACACATCATCAAAATCTCACTTTTGTTATCTAACTTTTCAATTTTTCTTGTCAAAATACAAAATTCAGTTTTCTTTTTCAAAATATATATATATATTTTTTTTACAATTTGTCAAATTTTTCACAAATTTGTTTAATTTTTAAAATTTCTTTTTAAAAATATCATTTTTTAAATCTCACTTTTGTTATATAAATTTTTAATTTTTCTTGTCAAAATACAAAATCTAATTTTCTTTAAAAAAAATATATTTTTTGTTATAATTTGTCAACTTTTTCACAATTTTGTTTAATTTTTTAAATTTTCTTTTTCAAAATATCATTTTTTTATCGAAATCTTTTTTTTTCAAAATTATCAACATTATTCAAAGTTCTTAATTTTTTTTTTCAAAATCCAGATTTTCATAAAATCACAGTTTTTTTTTCAAAATTTAAATTTTTCTTAAACATTGTTCATTATTTTTCTAAGCTTGTCAACTGTTTTTGTATTACAAAGATGCATTAGAGATCGGTTTAGGACCGTCTCTATTAGAGACTATCATTAATGATCTCTAATAGGACGACGATTGTTGTGATCTCTAATAGAGACGGTTTTGACATGGCTATAAGACGGATAAGGATCAGATAGTCTAATAGAGACAGTCATTGACAGTCTCTAATAAGGACGGTTATTGACAGTCTCTAACAGAGACGGTCTTTCACAGTCTCTAAGAGAGACGGTCATTATGATCTCTAATAGAGACGGTTTTAACATGGCTATAAGACTCGACTAAGGACCGTCTCTAATAAAGACAGCTTTGTGATCTCATTTTACAAGTAAAAGACACCAATGACCGTCTCGGATATGATCAGATATAAGACGGTCCAGACCGTCTCTAATGCGGACGGTCATTGACCGTCTCAGATGACCGCAATAAGACGGTCAAGGACTGTCTTAAATAATTTCTGGACGTGCAACATTTTAAGACAATATTAGGGACGGTCAAGAGTCGTCTAAAATTTTAGAGACGGTTTACAGCCGTCTCTAAAGCGTCTTTAAACCAAGCAATTTTAGAGACGGTCCAGAACCGTCTCGAAATCCGTCATTTTTTTCTATTTTTCACGTAGTGAGCCTGCTACCGATTGCCTGGACTATAATATAGCCCCAATTACACTCAATCCGTAACCAGAAGGCATGTATAGTAGTCAACGCAGAATTAAGTAATTCAAACGTGTTAATAAGCATGTTATAAAGCACAATATAAACAGGAAATACAAACATATACATTTCATAAGTAAGCATTTAAATTAAACAACTTGCATGGAGGAAATCATATATATCTCTAAGGTAGTTGAGAATCCTATTGAAATAGCGGTGAAGACCGCTTGAGTTGAAGTAGGAATATATCAATATGTCCTAGAGGGGTGTGAATAGGACTTTTTAAAGTGTTTACAGTTTATTCAAAATCCTATCACTCTAATCCTATTATGTATGCAATTCTCAAGATTACTCAAATGTAACTCTACTGGCTCCAAGCCTTGTAGAGGATCCAATTACAACCTACTTGTAAGATAAACAAGTTGCAAACAAGATTGTGAAGGATATGACTGTGTGTGTGTATAAGGCGTGATGTCAGATAATCAGATATAAAGGCATGTAAGGAAATCACATAAATAAAAGACAATAATCATCTCAAACATAGTCATTTTTATAGTGGTTCAACTACTTGTCTACTCCACTCCCGGCTGTCGCACTCAACCCTTGAGTGTACCGGATTTCAATAGGAGGTTTCCCAGGGTTCACCTTAAACCTAAGGTTTTAAATCAGGTTCACCTTCAACCTTTACAGAGGTTTTACACGGTTCATCTCAAACCCAGAGTTTTACTGGTTCACTCCTAACTAGATGTTTATGCTCTCCATAGAGCAAGGGTCCACACAATGCACCCAAATTTTAGACCACACAGGTCAAGGACCTAACAGTTTATGCTATACACAAGAGCAAGGGTCCACACTATGCACCCAGATTTTAGACCACACAGGTCAAGGACCTAACAGTTTATGCCCTACATAAGAGCAAGGGTCCACACTATGCACCCACTACGTAAACTCCTGTCAGAGGCCTCCTACGAGGGCTTCAAAGGGTGAGAACCACTTAAGACCGAATCCTAGAAATGAATAATCACAAGTGTCCTCTTGGACTCTAGATACTTATATATAAGTTGATGAGTCTCGTTAAGCATAACGCCGAAGATCTCTTCCTTCTTGTTGATGAAGAGTCTTCTGCTCCCTTGATTCGCAATGCAAGATGATATACCAATCCTTGGCTTTGGGTTGGGTCAAGGGTGAGATGGAATCCTACTCTCTAAAGATTTTCCTATAAGGAAGATAGAGTAGATCCTCTCTTATGCATTCAAGGCGTCCCAGCATAAAGATTTGCCATTAGGGTAGTAGCTGGAGGATCCTTGAATGCAGAAGTTCATTCCCCAATCCACTCTATTGAATATCAATGGTGAGGGTGGATTGGAGGATGAACTTCCTTGAGAGAAAGGGCTTTAGGTATAGGATATAAGTTGAAATACTCAAAGACTCTCTCTACTTTCTCTCACAGCAACAAAAGACAAGTCCTCTATAAATAAGCAAAGAGTTCCAATGGATATAAAACAGTCACATTTATGATAGAGTTCGATATCATCGAGCAGGTTCGAAATCATCGAGCGTATACTCTCGATAGCATCGATGGTCTGCTCGATGACTCGGACTCAATGTATACGCTTTTCAAACTCTTTGCCAGTTAGTCGATGAATCGAAGCCATTGTCGATGTCATCGGATTTTGAACTCCGATTCCATCGATGACAGAATCGATCCATCGACACTTGAAAAATGAGAGAGACTTGACTTTGAGATTTTTCAGGTTTTTATGAATGATCGGGGGAACCATTGAGGTCATAGAAATTTGAATGTCGATGACATCGAGATCAGGGTCGAGGCATCGATAAATCCAGCTGATTTATCTTTGAACTTGCTGGACAGTTTATGGCTTTGTTCGATGCGATCGATCTGGTGTCGATATCATCGATATTTGAATATCGATTAGATCAAAGGGCCCCTGACATAGTTAAAAACAACCTGAAATAACTGCTATAAGAAATGCGCGCCCACTGTCGATATCATCGATGGACTTCCGATCTTATCGATATTTGATTTTAGATAATATCGGATGGTCATCGATATATCGAAGGAATTTAAAATTTTTATTAAAAAATAGGGGCGTCGAAAATCAGCCTGTCGATCTTATCGAGCCACTCTCGATGGTCTCGAGATTTGAATATCGATGATATCGATATATGTATCGATACATCGATAATTCGTCCAGATATATTGTGAAGTTGCTGGACATATTTGTGCTTATATCGATGATATCGATAGGTGTACCAATACATCGATAAATCCGTCGAGATGAATATTTAGTTGCTGGACACTTTTGGTCTTCTTATCGATAATATCGTTAAGGTATCGAGGATATCGACAGAACAGGTCGATCATATTGAGGGTGCATCGATAAGATCGACAAGGCGAGAAAAGCTTAGAGATTTTTCTATTTTGAAAGAGTTTTCTCACCATAAAACCCTAGGATGTTTATCTTGTTTTAAGGGTTTTAATCACCTAGTGTTTTGGGACATGGGATGTGAGGCTATGATTTACCTATTACGAGCTTTCACACATTCGGTTGAGGCAGACGCTTGAAATAATCTTCCTATCGAGTTCTGTAGCTAGTCAGACTCACCATACATGTAACTAGATAAACCAGGGTATTAGCAGGTGCACTTTCAATCTCCCCCTTTGTCAATTACGTGACAAAATACCCAAAATACCCTAGAACACTTCTAGACACACCCTAAATTGTGTGTACATGTATTTACACAATTTTATAATTTTTTCTAACCCATGTACACATTCTAGAAGTATCTGCTCCCCCTTAGTTCAAAAACTCCCCCTTTCTTGATGCAGCTGCTCCCCCTAACACCTGCAACACATTAGATATACAATTTTCCACTCGGGGTGTTTTGAACTGTTCTCCCCCTTTTTTTTCAATCATTGGCAAAGGTATGGCAAGTGATATTGACTGAAGCTTAAAATACTTGAGAGAACATGCATACAAGATACAGATGAGTAATGATCAAAATATTATAAGAAATCATCTGTGGTCAGAACAGGTGGAAAGCAGTGATAACAGTAAAGCAATTAAGCATTAAACACATTATATGCATTCCATTAGACAACCAGGGGACTATATATCATAAGCATGGTAGTAAAAATACGAATTATACCCAGCCAAAGCAAAATATCCATACTGCCACAGACAGCAGTAGTTAACAGTGATCCAATAAAAAATCAAGCCCATTTGAGGGCACTCAAGGCAAACAGTATTTAGTCCCAACTGTGGACATATATAAACCAAAAAATGAAATAGCTGTCACACATAGTTAAGAGAGCGTAGATCATCCAAAAAGATATTCATGTTCATACTCTGAATTAAGAGGTGTGTGTGTGTGTGCCACAGTATGTAGAGATTAGTGCTACAGAGCTGAGTGAGAAGGTGCTATGTCATTTCATCTGCAGGTCAGCAGATCCACCAATTGTTGCATAGTCTGTTGCGCTTTGTGGACAACTCGCTCCAAGACGGTTAGCTTCTTCCACATCAAGTGAACATCTCACTGGATCGCCCCAATCCTGTCTAACTTGAATCTTTTTGTGTGCCCGTGCATTGACGTAGATGGTGCAGCCTCAAATCCAGAGGGATCATCCTCTCCTATGTCAATTTCTCCAACATGAGGGTCCCCACCACCTTTAGTTCCCTCTTCTGAAATCCCTTCTTCCTCTTCTTTTTCATCATGGAACTTTAAATCCATCTTACGAATATTTTTGGCATTGAAGATTTGAAGAGGGAATTTTGGATCTGTAGTAGATGGGAAACCAATTTTGTCACAGATCCTGCTTATAATCCAGGGATATGGAAGATGGAGATCCTTGGAGGTATGGATCACATACACCAACTGATTAACCAGTAGAGTAGGGAGGCACACCCTTGTCCCTTTGGTAATAGAGTAAACTATTATGACCATAAATCCGGTGAGATCGGATTTGTTGGTACTTCTCGGATATAGTTTTGAGGTGAAGATACCATGCAGAATTCGAAATCGAGGGTCCATGTATCTGGCTTTCAACACATTTCCTTGGTGCCAGGCAATGTCCCTTGGCATAGGTACTTGGTCACCTTTGATCGAATCTCAGGATGATCAATGTCCAAATCCGGAAGACCCTCTGGTGCCAACTGCAACTTGAGGATATTAGCCATTGTAGCTGGGGTAATGAATGCATCATCACCACACATGGAGACCATAAATGAGGGAGGATCGGATACAGGAGAATGACATGCTGCCAGAAAGTTTCGTGTTCGTTCAAGCTGGCGAGGTCCTCCGAAATCTAAGACAGGCTCCCACCCAATCGAAGCAAATAGGGGTTCGAGATTATATGGAGCCAAACAGTCCCTGTCGACTTTCCTCTCTCGGATCAACTTCCTTCCGGTGTATTTTACTGGACGTTGGGCAACCGAAGAGGGAGGAGAAGGAGGAGGTGCTGGTTTGTCAGGTTGAGACTCCCCACATGCGGTTGGTCATGATCTTTGCCTTGTGGGGATCCCACAGTCTAGCGCCCTTCCTCTTGTTCTGGATGCAAGGACTTTTTGTCGAGTCGTCCTTGATGACTCCCCAGGACTGGATGCTATTTCTTTACCCTTTCCCATGTGGACCAATAGGCTTTCTACGGATTCAGGAAATCGACAAAAATGCCTTACAGACTGGAAATACTCAAAAAGGAATAGATTCTTGAAGTGTTAGAGGGATATTACCTGATTTGAGGAAGGATTTGAGTGGGCTGACGTGGCTCCTTTTGGTCGAGAAGATCGAGCAGAAAAGACAACCAAAAACAAAAGAAAGCAGCCCCTTTTTCGCTTCGCTGGCTATGTATCGAGCGCCATCTGTCGATATGATCGATACATGTTTCGATAGTATCGATAAGATGCGGATCGATCGTATCGATTCTGTCGCCAAGATCATTTTCGATCATGTGTCTTGTCAACTTCCAATGATCGTCAATGGTATCGACTCTTTATCGGTAAGATCGATATTCAACCAAAGACCAGGCGATAGTTATATCGAAAAAAAAAAAAAATTTCAGGTTTTTCACCATTTCGACAAGTTTCCATGTATAGTGAGATATGTTTTGAATTTATCAGTATACATCGCAAAATTTTTGTACAAGTTCTATGCAGCTCAAAAATCATAAACATGATAATGTTTATATACAAAATGTTTGAGATGAGTAACCTCAGATGTAACATTGGTGGCTCAGCAAAAAAATATTTTTCATTTCAGCTCATGTCCAGATCTTGATGTATGATTCGAACTAATTCTTCCTTATCCATTTTACCTTATTAATCAATTTGGGTGGTGATGCAAAGGTATTTCTTTTATTCATATTCCTAAGAGGACTTCCAAGGTTTTGTGTTTCTCTGGTCAACAATTTGACATAATTCTAACCAGGGCTAGATTGAGTCCTCTTCGGGGTTATGCATTCAAACTTGTAATGGCTTGAATCACCACACAAATGGCATATTGGAGTTATTCTGGTTTTGCTTCCAGAAGCAGCAGATTTTTCAGTTTTAAGTGTTGCATGTCCGGATTTTGGTTTAGGCTTTTCATAGCCTAGGCCACTTTTATCCTTACCAGGTCTTCCCATTCTTAACATTCTTTCTAGCTTTTCACTACTTTGGAAAAACTTATAATTTATCATGGCCATCTTCTTGGATTCCTCTATATGAAACAGGAGTGTATGATTCTTGTTTTGAAGAAGTCTATTTCCGTCTTCTAGTAGTTCGAACTGTTTAATCTGCTTATCAGATTCAGACTTTAGAAAGACATTCGTTTTTTCCAATTTATCATTTTCTGAATAATACTGCTGCAGATCATTCATTACTTGTTTGTTAATTTTCAGTGTCTCATTCAAGTCTTTCTGCAGTAGCTTGCTTTTGTTTTCTGATATTCCAAGTTTCTTAAGGATATTGATGCTATGGTTATAGAGATGATTATAAGCATCTTGTAGTTCACTCTGTTCCTCTTTTTCTTCTTTAGATTTCTCATTATCAGATGAAAATGATTCCGTGGCTTGCTGTTCTTTTTCATTCTCAGATTCAGTGGGAATGATCGAAGCAGTGGAGACCATGAGAATTTTTAATGATTTCTGGTCACCATCGCTCTCTAAGTCACTGGATTCTGAGTTTGATTCTTCGGTATCATCCCATGTGGCGGCCATTGCTTTTCCCTTGGTTTTTCTATTTGGGCATTTAGTAGATAGGTGTCCATACTCTCTACAAGCGTAGCATTATAGTTCTTTGGTCTTTTTACTAAATTTGCTGGCAGAGGGTTTGTTATCAACCTTTTTACTTCTAGAGGGACGGCCGCGATTCTTTTGAAAGAATCTTCTGAATCTTTGTGCCAGTAAAGCCACTTCCTCATCTTCATCTTCCTTTTCACTCCCACTGTCCTCATTAATTGTTTTCTTAGAAGTTTTTAGGATAGTGTTTTTGGATTTTTTGGGGTTGTGTGAAGTGTAGTTCAAAAGTTTGTAGGGAACCTACCAGTTCTTCTACTTTCATCTCATCGATGTTCCTACACTCCTCTATTGTTGTTACCTTGGGATTAAACCATTCCGGTAGGGATCTTAGAATTTTCCTACAGATTTTCGGTACCGGAACTTTCTCTCCCAATCCATCCATGGAGTTGCAAATGATATTTAGCTTTGTAAAAAACTCCATAAATGTCTCATGCTCTTCGATTCTGAGATTTTCGAACTGTGAAGTAAGGAGTTGAAGTTTGGATCGCTTCATAGTGCTTGTGCCTTCATGGGTTGTTTCCAATAAATCCCATGCTTCTTTGGATGTCCCACACATGCTTATTTGATTGAAGATATCTTGGGACACAACATAGTAGATGGTGTTCATAGCTTTAGCTTCAGAAGTCTGTTTATCTTTATCAGACGCCGTCCACATCTCTTTGGATTTGAGTTTTGTGATAGTTATGCCACTATCTAGTACAACTTGATCTGTTGATGGCACATATCCGTTTTCAACTATATCTCAAACGTCATGATCCAAAGATCTCATAAAGTAGTGCATCCTAGCCTTCTAGTATGCATAATTTGATCCATCAAATACTGGAGGTCTAGTGACCGATGAGCCCTCTCCTTTGGCCATATTCCCAACTTCAGTCAAGATCACTCTCTAGGCGGTGAAGCCCTTAAAGAGAGACCCACTTTGATACCAATTGAAATAGCGGTGAAGACCGCTTGAGTTGAAGTACGAATATGTCAATATGTCCTAGAGGGGGTGAATAGGACTTTTTAAAGTGTTTATGGTTTATTCAAAATCCTATCACTCTAATCCTATCATGTATGAATTCTCAGGATTACTCAAATGTAACTCTACTGGCTTCTAAGCCTTGTAGAGGATCCAATCACAACCTACTTGTAAGATAAACAAGTTGTAGACAAGATTGTGAAGGATATGATTGTGTGTGTGTGTATAAGGTGTGATCTTAGATAATCAGATATAAAGGCATGTAAGGAAATCACATAAATAAAAGACAATAATCATCTCAAACACAGTCATTTTTATAGTAGTTCGACTACTTGTCTACTCCACTCCCGGCTGTCGCACTCAACCCTTGAGTATACCGAATTTCACTAGGAGGTTTCCCAAGGCTCACCTCAAACCTAAGGTTTTAAATCAAGTTCACCTTCAACCTTTGCAGAGGTTTTACATGGTTCACCTGAAACCCAGAGTTTTACTAGTTCACTCTTAACCAGATGTTTATGCTCTCCATAGAGTAAGGGTCCACACAACGCACCCAGATTTTAGACCACACAGGTCAAGGACCTACACAAGGACCTAACAGTTTATGCCCTACACAAGGGCAAGGGTCCACACTATGCACCCAGATTTTAGACCACACAGGTCAAGGACCTACACAAGGACCTAACAATTTATGCCCTACAAAAGAGTAAGGGTCCACACTATGCACCCACTATGTACACTCCCGCCGAAGGCCTCTTACGAGGGCTTCAAAGGGTGAGAACCACTTAAAACCGAATCCTAGAAAGGAATGATCACAAGTGTCCTCTTGGACTCTAGATACTTACAGATAAGTTGATGAGTCCCCTTAAGCACAACGCCAAAGATCTCCTTCTTGTTGATGAAGAGTCTTCTGCTCCATTGATCCACAACGCAAGATGATATACCAATGCTTGGCTTCGGGTTAGGTCAAGGGTGAGATGAAATCCTACTCTCTAAAGATTTTCCCATAAGGAAGATAGAGTAGATCCTCTCTTATGCATTCAAGGCATCCCAGCATAAAGATTTACCATTAAGGTAGTAGCTGGAGGATCCTTGAATGTGAAAGTTCATTCCCCAATCCACTCTATTGAATATCAATGGTGAGGGTGGATTGGAGGATGAACTTCCTTGAGAGAAAGGGCTTTAGGTATAGGATATAAGTTGAAACACTCAAATACTCTCTCTACTTTCTCTCACATCAACAAAAGACAAGTCCTCTATAAATAGGCAAAGAGTTCCAACGGATATAAAACGGTCACATTTGACAGAGTTCGATATCATCGAGCAGGTTCGATATCATCGAGCGTATACTCTCTATAACATCGATGGTCTGCTCGATGACTCGGACTCAATGTCATACGCTTTTGAAACTCTTTGCCAATTGGTCGATGAATCGAAGCCATTGTCGATGTCATCGGATTTCGAACTCCGATTCCATCGATGACAGAATCGATCCATCGACACTTGAAAAATGAGAGAGACTTGACTTTGAGATATTTCAGGTTTTCATGAATGATCGAGGGAACCGTCAAGGTCATCGGAATTTGAATGTCGATGACATCAAGATCAGAGTCGAGGCATCGATAACTCCGGCTAATTTATCTTTGAACTTGCTGGATAGTTTTTGGCTTTTTTGATGCGATCGATCTGGTGTCGATATCATCGATATTTGAATATCGATTAGATCGAAGGGCCCCCAATCATAGTTAAAAACAACCTAAAATAACTGTTGTAAGAAATGCGCGCCCACTATCGATATCATCGATGGATTTTCGATCTTATCGATATTTAATTTCAGATCATATCAGACGGTCTTGGATATATCGAAGGAATTTGAAATTTTTATTAAAAAATAGGGGCATCGAAAATCAGCCTGTCGATCTTATCGAGCTACTCTCGATGGTCTCGAGATTTGAATATCGATGATATCGATATATGTATCGATACATCGATATATGTATCGATAATTCGTCCAGATATATTGTGAAGTTGTTGGACATATTTGTGCTTATATCGATGATATCGATAGGTGTACCAATACATCGATAAATCCGTCCAGATGAATATTTAATTGCTGGACACTTTTGGTCCTCTTATCGATAATATCGTTAAGGTATCGAGGACATCGACAGAACAAGTCGATCATATCGAGGGTGCATCGTTAAGATCGATAAGGCTAGAAAAACTTAGAGATTTTCCTATTTTGAAATAGTTTTCTCACCATAAAACCCTAGGATGTCTATCTTGTTTTAAGGATTTTAATCACCTGGTATTTTGGGACATGGGATGTGAGGCTATGATTTACCTATTATAAGCTTTCACACATTCGGTTGAGGCAGACGCTTGAAATAATCTTCCTATCGAGTTCTGCAGCTAGTCTGACTCACCATACACGTAACTTGACAAACCAGGGCACTAGCAGGTGCACTTTCACTTATCTCAACACCTACCCTAAGCACTATCATCTAAGTACTTACTCTTATTTCACAAACACTTAGAATACACTTATTAACATACATAACGCATATTAGCCAAAACATTTATTAGGGCAAGTCCTTTCGCCAAGTAAGTATTATACACATATATAGCTTATACATACAATAATTAATCATGGCAAACATACTTTCATATTTTGTACGTATATGGTATTTTCTACAAATATACAGAATACACTAAATGCCATAATTTGCATATGTAATTGAATCACAAAACAAACATTGCATTTTGCATGTGAAATAACACCCAGATCATGAATCTATCATTATCTGACATTGAAAGCATTGAAAACCTTAACCTAAACGTCTATAGTCCGCACCTTATGCTGTAGAAGTGAGTAATGGACTCAGTTTAAGTACCAAGTCTGTAACAACGATAGAATGGCAACCTACGGCATGAAATAGGTTAGTTATTTCATCACTTACACTAATCGAATCTCTAGAACTAATTAGGGTTAGGATTTCTTACCCAAAAATGGAATCAGAATTGCCGAAAAAGTGATACAGTTGTGGTAGATAGGCACGTAGGATAGCAGGGATCGATTCCCAGGAATAACTCCCACTCATTCACTCACTTTATCTCTCTCTCTCTCTCTCTCTCTCTCTCTCTTCCTTCTCTTTCTTTCTTCTCTCTCATAGGGTTTTCCAAATTCGTATGGGATGAGAGATTGAGGGCTTAAGGTCCTTATATAGGCCTAAAACTGATGGAAATGGCCCCAGGGCCAAGGTATACTTAGGTTATAGCCAAAGGGAGTCTATTTCAGCTCAACGGAGCACTTTCAGAGCCTCCCTTGAGCCAAAGGTCGACTTAAGCTCTCTTATGACAGATCTAAGTCGAGTTAAGTTTTCGTTCTAGTCGGGTTTCCAAATCAGACGTGGCGGACCAGTTTCAGTTTAACAGTCATCGAAACTCGATCAGGGTTACAAGTACATGGACATGTATGGGAAATGTTCCCTGATCTGAGGGTGTATTTGGGTCAAATTCTGACGGTCCGATTGCTTATATCAGGCCCGCAAGCGACAAGTCTTGGATTACTTAAATTAGATTTAATTTCTAAAGAAAATCACATTTTCTCACACACTTCACTCCGAGCTCAAGCAAATAGCCCCGGGATACTATCTGGATTTGATTTCCGAGATTGTTGTCAAGCCCAGCAAGGCGGTCCTAAACGCTTAATCTCGTGGTCATTGGACTTTCGACGTGCTGTCCAAATCCAATACAGAGTTTCAATGTGCTCCCGAGAGTAACTGGGTAATGAGATTAATCCTAGATTTTAGATTAACCTAGCGTCGATGATTCTACAAGTTTTGGGTCTTGCAGATCGTATTTAAAGTGATTCAAGCGGATTTCACAGTTAATCTAATTTAGCACTTAGTTAAATGTGTCTAATTTCTAAAGGATTTGAGGTTTAAGAGGTTCATAAGGGGTTAGGATCGACCCCTTGCCTAAGGACATCTAACTCCAAGTTGGCAAAAATCTGGGGCACTACAATACGTGGTTCATGTGTGAGGCTCGATGTGATACATATGAGGCCCATATGGTGAGGCCCAATGTGATGTATATGTGGCCCTTAAGTGAGGCCCATGGTGATGTATATTACGCCCTTATGTGAGGCCATGGGCCCACTATGCATTAGGCTCTATGTGGGCCACTTATTGAGAGCAATGTTGGTTAAATGTCCACATTGATGGGCAATAATGGTTAAATGTTCACATTATGACCTTCCCTTAGGCCATGTTAGGCCCATTCTCATCATTCTCTAAGTGGGTTAACCCAAACTGTTGGGCCCCCATTGATGATTATATTACCCATCTTTCCCTTGATTAGGCTATCTCAAACCATTGGACCCCCATTTGATAATGATGCTTTCCACCATACCCTGTAGTATCACCCAAGCCTTGGAGCCCATCTTGTGTTCGTACCGAGCCTTCCGTAGGGAATGTGGCCCACCTAGATGCATGTGTTTGTCCAAGCTTAATGACCCATACCCGAGGTCCACTTAGATGATGAACAGGACCGTTTCTAGGGTTACGTAGTCCTAGTGTATGGATCCTACCAAGGGCCGCCTCATATTCCTATAAGGCCCTCATAGGAAATTTCAGTTGTCATGTTAAAGGAAGTGAAGAAGCCCACTTGTCTTATACCTACCTGACTCGCCTCATGAGACATATTTTATCCTTATATCCAATTGCTAGGACCTCGGTGTCACGTATATATCGTCACATCATCCATTTACTTCTTTAGGATAAGTGTGAGGCCTATCTTTGACGCTAGTACACCATTACCTCTTGCCGTATATAGGAGAATATGTGG
Source organism: Magnolia changhungtana (assembly GCA_030180095.1). Classification (NCBI taxonomy): domain Eukaryota; kingdom Viridiplantae; phylum Streptophyta; class Magnoliopsida; order Magnoliales; family Magnoliaceae; genus Magnolia; species Magnolia changhungtana. The sequence continues at coordinate 71,393 of JASAUF010000064.1, read as the reverse complement.
TACTAGATTTAGTATATCCTCTGCGTAGAGGTATGAGCAAGATCCGACATCCTTCCAGTGGACCCCGTCTTAGAATATATGTTATATCAATATCTTAGAAGGCTAGCATAGGACATGCCGCATGGACTCCTATAGTTATAGAAGAAGCATGTCTCTTCGTTCATAATCTTAGTATGTGACATACCAGTGAGAGCCGATTGTGGTTTATTATTGTCTATCTTATCTGATAATCATGCTAAGTGTACTTACTGTAATAAGACACACTAAGAACATGTATAGTATTACATCATGATACATACCCATACACATCATCCGCATGCTTGTTATTAGGAGTAATTGAGCATAGCATGTGTCATTGGGCTGATTGTTTATGTGACTCCCTGAGAGATGGAGTTGCCCCACTTGAGCCCGCGGTATGCGCATGTTTGATGCATGACTCATGCATCTCGCATTTTGTGATATGACTACCGTACGCCCTAGCGACATTAGGGCCGTAACTTCCACAGGCATATCGTGAATGGCCAGATGGGACACCAAAAATCTTTTCTACATGGGGTGTTATAGATGTCCCCGGGTGAAAGTCCATAAACCCTCTAGGTACCAGAGGACGCTCCAACATCTAGACCAAGTGAATACATGAGCGCCCGAGTGCCAAATACCAGTAGATCGTGTCTCCCATTGTGTCGTGGTCAGTTGGAAGGGGGTGTGGCCTTACCTACCTGAGGAAGTAGGCATAGCTAGGATGAGTTTGACCAACTCATAAATAGGTCCGCTATCGACATGCCGGGTAGATATTGGCTTGATGGGGCGGTAGGTGGCGTAGAGTGTACTAGACCATGGTGTTGATCCTAGAGATGTACGGTACTGATATATGGAGTTATTGAATAGGATTTGCATACTCAGTATTTTACTCATTCATTCATTCATTCACTATCCACTTGAGTTGGTGGTGCATAACTAATTTGTTATACGTACCTTCGTAATGACCAGGATTTTGGTTGGGTGCGTGACCAACCTGAGATCAAGAGTTTATCACATTGATTCGGTCTATCCAAATTTAGGTATGGGACTAGTTTGGATAGAAGTCCCTTGTGATGGACCCATAGCCTGCGATACTACATATTATCATCCCGACTTCACACTTCAGCTTGGTCATTACATTCGCACCACATATTGCATCCGTGGCATATGACGTTTTGGGTTGTTATTTTTCTATGTTTATATGGCCTAGATGATCTTGATGGGATTTATGGACTCATCAAGATTTGCATATTGCATTGCATTCTCAGGATATTATATTTGGCGTACTATGTCTCCGCATTGTAAAGCTGATCTACATTGCTTTCTCAGTATTTGATATTAGTTTATTACATTTTGCATCACATAGCCTGGATAAGGCTGATGGTATTTATAGACTTACCAGTATGTTTCTGCATTACTCTGATATTGTACAATTTATGGATTGCCAGCATTTCCACTTACTCTGATATCTATAGGCTTGACACGTGCATCGCACACACTTACACCACCCTCTAAGCTTTTTATAAGCTTATGCACGATGGATGTGTAAAAGTGGCATTAGGTCGCAACAGCGTTGAGCTTAGAGCATGCAGCTGTCTTTTAGAGCTTTGATTTTTGATATATGTATTTCTCTTTCAGCACTATATTCAACTGTTTATGTTAGTGGATATGTGATGATGATGTTACCTTCGTGATTTGGGTATACTTGTGGTTATACTTCTTATGAGATAAATGTACATTGGAAAATCCTTATTGTAAGATCCCAGGATCAGAACCTAGTGTATGGGCCATGGGAGTCGAGAATGGGGTACTACGGAGGCTGTCGGCACCGGATTCGGCGATCGAAAATTTTGTGAGCCCATTTTTTGAGTTTGGGGCTTGACAAAGAAGGTTTGAAGCAACTAATCACGGATTAGTTATGCTTTAACTTGATCACAACTCGATATTTGTCGATGGTTTCTTTCACACCCTAAACTCAAAAATCGGGCTCACAGAATTCCTGATTGCTAAATTCGGCACCGACAGCCTCCGTAGTACCCCATTCTCAGCTCCCAATGCCCATACACCAAATTTCGATCCCAGGGTCTTACATGGAGGATTTTCCAACGTACATTTATCTCGTAATAAGCATAACTACAAGTTTACCCAAATTACAAAGGCAACATCATCATCACATATCCACTAATATAAACAGTTGAATATAGTGCTGAAAGGGAAATATATATATCAAAAATTAAAGCTCCAGAAGACAGCTGCACACTCCATGCTCAACGCTACTACGACCTAACGCCACCTGCACGCATCTATCATGCATAAACTTATAGAAAGCTTAGAGGGTGGTGTAAGTGTGTGCGCAAGGTAAGTACCAAGTATGCAATATTAAAGCAATGTGGAAACATGCTGGTAAGTCCATAAATACAATCAACCTCATATAGGCTATGCGATGCAAAAATATAATAAGTCAATATCATATACTGAGGAAGCAATGTAGATCAACTATGCAATGTGGAGACATAGTAAGCCAAATATCATATACTGAGGATGCAATGCAATATTCAAATCCTAACGAGTCCACGAATACCGTCAACATCATCTAGGCCATATAAATGTAAAAATATATCAACCCAAAATGCCATATGTCACAGATGAATGCAATATGTGGTGCAAATGAAATGACCAAGCTAGAGTATGAAGTCAGGATGATAGTACGTAGTATCGTAGGCTATGGGGTCCATCATAAGGGACTTCTATCCAAACCAATCTCATACCTAAATTTGGATAACCAGACTTAATGTGGTAAACTCATGATCTTCGATTAGTTGCATGCCCCAACCGAAATCTTGGCCATTATGAAGGTACACAACAATTAGTTACGCACCACCAGCCCGAGTGGATAGTGAATGAATGAATGCCGAGTATGCAACTCCTGCTCAGTAAGTCCTCATATTAGTACCGTACTTCTCTAGGAACATCATCGGGGTCTAGTACACTACAAACCAGTTTGCCGCCACATCGCTCGTAACAAGGTGAGTGGAAGAGACCTCACTATCGGCCTTGCCAGTAGTCTACTAATACCTACTCGGCACGTCGATTGCGGATTCATTTCTTGAGCTGGTCAAACTCAGCCGAGCTTTGCCCCCTCCTCTCGGGTGGGTAAGGCAGCACCCCCTTCCAACCGATCACGACACAGTGGGAAGCGTAGCCTCCTAGTATTTGACACTCGCTCAAAGCATCCACTCAGTCTAGACATTAGAGCGACCTTTCATACCAAGAGGGTTTAGGAAATTTCACCTAGGGACATCTATAGCACCCTATATAGAAAAAGATTTTCGGTGTCCCATCTGGCCATCTATGATATACCTGTGGAGGCTACGACCCCGATATCGCTAGGACATCAAGTGATCATGTCACACAATGCGAGATGCATGAGTCACACAATCCAGTCATACATCAATCCTACACATACTGTGTGCTTATGTGGGATAACTTCACCTATCAAGGAGTTCCAATAAACAATCTGCCCAATGACATATGCAATGATCAGCCACATCTCATAATAAGCATGCAGATGATGCGTATAGGCATGTATCATGAAGGTATGCTATTGCATACTCATAGTCGGCATCGATAATCGGCTTAACAAAAGGGCCTAAGGGAAGGTCACAATGTAGACATTTAACCATCATTGCTCATCAATGTGGACATTGAACCAACATTGCTCCCAAGGAGTGAGCCCACATGGGGCCCACGGCCTCACACAAGGGCCTAATATACTCTTCAATGGACTTCATCATACAGGCCTTGTATGCATCACATTGGACCTCGTATAAGGGCGTCACATGCATCACGTTGGGCCTCACTCATGGGCCTCATATACATCACATTGTATGCATCACATCGGGCCTCGTACAAGGGCGTCACATGCATCACATTATGCCTCACTCATGGGCCTCATATACATCACACTGAGCCTCATTCATGGGCCTCATATACATCGCATTGGGCCACATCCCATGGGCCTCAAATATATCACAATGGGCCACGTCCCATGGACCTCGAATACATCATAATGGGCCACTTCCATGGGCCTCTCATGCATCACATTGGGCCTTATACAAGGGCCTCACATGCATCACATTGGGCCTCACTCATGGGCCTCATATACATCACATTGGGCCTCACATATCACATGGGCCGCATCACATGGGCCTGATATACATTAAGTGGGCCGCATCGCATGGGCCTAATACACATCACAATGGGCCGCATCACATGGGCCTGATATACATCACGATGGGCCTCATCTCATGGGCCTCTTATACATCACAATGGACCTCATATGTATCACCATGGGCCTTATATACGGGCCGCAAATACATTACAATGGGCTACACAGTAGGACATCATGTACATCACGACGAGTCCCATACTTACACACATACACAGTGGGCTTCACACACAATAAATAGGCCTCACATATTACATTGGGCTTCACACATAACAGGTGGGCCTCATACATACATAGTAGGCCTCATATATATCACATCAGGCCTCACACATGGGCCACATATATACCATATCGAGCCTCACTCATGGGCCACAAATACATCACATTAGGCCTCATGAATGGGCCATAAATACATTAAGTGGGCTGCATACAGCAGGTGGGCCCTGCAGATGAATAGAGTGGACATAAAATACATACATCATGGTCAGTCTATGCAGCACCATTTAGATGCATATATAGCACATACATCAAGGGGGGGGGGGGGGGGCACCTAGTAGGACGTCCAGATGGATGGTTGGATGGAACAGATACACCATGGTTGGCCCCACATGGCACCGTCCAGAAATAGATGGTGTGGAGGGTACAATACATCAAGGTGGATCCTAAACGCTACCAGGAACAATGGACAGACGACATTGATAAAATTCATACATCATGGTGCCCCAGTAGCACCGTCTAGAGATGGATGGTGTGATATAGAATACATGCATCAAGGTGGCCCCACCCCCACACGTGCAGCACGAGTGGGGTGGGCCCCACGTCCAGTCAAAAATGGACGGATGGTGTGGATCATAGCACATACCTCGAGATAGGGCCATAGAACTGGTGACGTCCATATAGATGGATGGTTGGAATAAACACATATATCACGACGGGCCCCACAGATGGATGATGTGGATGTACAACACATCATCTAGGTGGGCCACGTGGAGGGGTCCATGTCCAGAAAGAAAACGGACGGACGATGTAGATATAATAAATACGTCATTGTGGTCCCCACAGAATTTGCTGACGTAATACAGTAGCCATATATCTAGTGGGACCCACAGAGCTTGCTGATGTAAATACAATAGCTAATCAGTTGCATGGGACCCACATAGATGGACGGTGTAGACATAATACATATATCACGGTGGATCCTACATCTCAAGCTGGACGGCATGGATGCCACATGTTCAATGGGTCCACGTGATGGACGGTATGAATGGAACATAAACATCAGTGGGATCCATGTCCCAGGGATGGACGTACGGCCTGGATATAGAATGCATACATCAAGCTGGGGTCTAGTCCTCGTCCATGGACTGGATGGTATGGATGAAACATTTACATCTGGTGGGTACACGTGGTGGCCCACCAGAGTTTGGATCGAGCTGATATTTGTGATTTCCCTCCATCCAGGTCTGTTTCAGAATGGACAGCGTGGATAGGTGGGGTCCATGTGGGTGGGCCCCCGGTTTGGTCCACTTGGTTGCACAACATGGATCATACATCAAAGTGGTCATCATACACAAAATAAAAGAGAGGGGGAAGGAGAGAGAGAGAGAGAGAGAGAGAGAGAGAGAGAGAGAGAGAGAGGAGGGAGGGAAACGACGATGGAGGGGAGGGGCTCCGCCACTATGAGCCCTCCCTAGGTGGGCCATGTATTACAAAACGTACATCAAGTGGGTCCCATTACATGTGGGCCCTAAATAAAAAAATCAAGATTTAATGCTATGAACACCCACCGTTGAATCTTCTAAGCTCCTTGATCTCTCGAGCTCCTAAGCTTCCTCTTTGATAAAGGATGATGAGAATTAAAGGGTTGGATGGGAGATTATGGGGGGTAGGAAGTCGGCCACACTAGGCTCTCCTTGGAGCTCCATCTCCATGAATGGTCCTCTCTCTTAGTTGCTTAGGTATGAAGAGAGAATGAAAGAGAGAGAGAGAGAGAGAGAGAGAGGGTGTAAGGAGAGAGGGATGGGTGTGATGGGTGAGTGATGGGTGTACTTGACTTGAGAGGTATGGGTGAGTGATGGGTTGTACTTGACTTGTGATTGATTGATTGATGTGATGAGTTGTAGAGATTCTCTTAGAATTCGCAATGAGCGGCATTTTTCTCAAATCAACACGGGCTCACAACTCCTGGCCTGGGTATCGCCTCGGTATGCAAGACGTGGCGTTGGAACCGCGGCGATTGTGCGGTCGCAATGGTACAAGTTTCAGGTAGAGTCGACTCAGATTTATGGGATACGACTTAGGGTCACACGCAAACATCGATTACAAGTTGTGGGTTATCGGAATTCGACAAGGAGGATCGTGAGAGTCTGCGGAATGATACGGACTAGGATGGTTCAAATCCTTTAATTAAGTTGATTCACATATGGGGATAGATATTTGGGCAAGGGACCCACCTTATGGATGTCTTAGATTATAAAATGGGGCCCACCACAAGATGATGGGTCTTTCAGGAAAAAATGGGGAAGAAGACTCTGTTGTCAATGTCAAATTCTCAATGCATCACTGATCTTATGATCTAATGCATGTGGATAGCTTGGATTGGTCCCTTAGGGCTTATGGGACCAACATTTTGGACGGATAAGATTGAAATCTTGGTGGTTCATAAGATACCCGATTATGAGTGATATTTTTCACTCCAAAGAGAACTCGGATTATCACTCATATTTGTTGTGAATGAATCTTCTAGGAGCCCTAGTTTAGACGTGGGAGATAGTTTGAAGGGTTTTTAGAAGGCATTAGATGGCTCATATTGTAAGTTAGTTGAAAATATCTCCTAACTAAATGATTCCTTGCAACGACTCTCTTTGGCTATGAAACCCTAGTTTACGTGGCTTTATTGAAGGGCTGAGATCTTTTGTTTTGGACAATCAAGATTAATAGGGAGGCTTATACACAAATCATGGAGAAGAGAACTTCTCCAGCTAGAAAGAACAATGGAATCTTTCCATTTCTGAAACGGTCTTAATGTATGCTGTTTAACTGCATTTGAGCAATGGATGGGCGACCAGATATTTTTAATGAAAATCTGAGGTTGTAGGAGCAACTATCCCACAAATTGCCAATTAAATGGAAAGAACGGTTTCCCTTTTTAGAAATACGCCACACTCACACTTGTTTGTGCCAGAGATCGCAAGCTCGCACGTGTGCTTCAAGGTGCATGACCAATAAGGTTTTGGTCGGAATCCTTGTCTGAACACGATGGACGGTCTAGATCATTAATCAAATCCTCAATGGTGAGCCACACTATGAAGAAACAAAATATGTTCATTCGAGTTCCACTAGTGTGACAGATGCTTGCACCTGACTCTACGAGTTCATAAGTGTGCATCTACGCATGAGAGTCAGAGGTTTTGGTAGAGTTCTTGTTCCCCTACAAGATGAACGGCTTGGATCGGTGACACCATCTATGAAAGTGGGCAAGAAGAGAAGAGAAATGAGGGAGAATCTCTCTTTTTTATAGAATTATTGGGTCAACACTCGTTTGACCCGGTTGATAGTACGGTGCTCCGTAGCGTACACCAGCAGTGTACACACACTACCCAAAAAAAGTGGGGTCCACCGAGATGTGTGATCAAATCCACACCATCTATCAAGTTCTCCTTGCCTTATTGGGACATCTGACTAGTGATGAGGCAGATCCAAGGCTCAGGTGGGCCATACTTCTAGATTTTAGGTCTTATGGATTTTTGTCGATCTGATAGTTAGATCATTCCGTATTTGAACATTAATGGTCAAAAGGGTCCTAGGGATCTTAAAGAATGTACAAGTGTGATATAGAGATTGATCCTAAACCCAATTAATTTGATTTGTGTTTTCAAAGGATGATTTATACGACAGGATGTTATAAACTCGATGAACAATGAATCCAGTGATCCGGGTCTCGAAGTTAATCATGGGCAATTAGATTTATCTATCATAGAAATTAAAATCCTAAAAGTAGGTTTATCTAATGATGAGGTGGACTATCTTGAAATTCAATCAGATGGATGACTTAATCTATGGATGAAAAGTGTTCTCGACGGTTAGATCGGTGTATGACTGACTTTATAGGTTGATCTTAAGATCAATCGCATGATTGGCCTTATTTCATGGTTACAATGAAGATTGTTCGTGTCAATTTGGGACCATAATCGAGGGATTGGTTTATCTTTGTACCTACATTGATCTGAGGCGTTTAAATAAGATATCACATGCCTCAACGGGTAGATTAGATCGTGAATTGAATAATCATTGATGGTGTAGTCTTACGTTAAGAGGTCAATGGTCAATCAAGGGCATACTGATCTTGATTCATAAGTTTAAGATGGGCAATCCGTGAGCAATCAAGTGATGTGTTAGTTATAGATTATATGAGTTCTCACACGCGCTCGTGTTAAATTTGATTTAAATGGTAACATCCGAGTACTAAAAAGTATCAGGCGTTACAATCTACCCTTTTTTGACTGTTAGAACTTGTTTCCTTTATAAAGGGCATACGATATTTAGGCATTTTGATGGATTTTTAATGCAAGAGAAGCCTAGGTGATTCTTGACTCACATCCCTCATCCTAAGCCTATAAACCAATAAGATTCAAGTCTTCTTCTTGAGATTTATCACTCTAATGAAAATTCTAACCTCGATTATAAAAATGAACTTGATCTCCACCTTGTTTTAGATATTAGATATCAACCTATAGTCAATTCCTTGTTTAAATTCCCTAGAACATCCATCTGGGTGAATCCCCCCTTGGAAAATAACTATTCCATTAATTGTGGGAGATTTTATCATCCTCACATCACCTGGTCACCTCATTTGAGCATTGCATGAAAGGTGTTAGTTTATGGATATGAACCAATAGCATCAACAAACATGAGAGCAATTGAGAAGCTGATTGAAGCATTGAGAGTATCAATCAAGCATCTCACACAAGGTGATACAAAAGGGACTTAATCCGACAAGTAAGGTTGTCATTTGTTAAAGTCCATTCACACTCTTTTCTTGTGTAGGATTGAGTGCAGAGTTTGTGACCCAAACTCAAATAGGCTCTTGTGTAGGACATGGGCTCTTATGTAGGGTTGAATTCAATGGACATAAGTGTATATGTATTAGTCTCCATGGGAAACTCCGGTGGGAGTATATGTAGGGCCTTGGAATGGGACCCTATTCACGGAACATGAGTGCATACGTGTTAGTCTCCATAGGGAGCCTCCGACAGGAGTGTGGGTACAACCTTGTATTAGGACTGCTAGTTGTTGGTTAGCTGATAGAAAATCCACTAAAGCCTCTTGCGAGAGCCACCAACATAAATGAAGACATGTTCCTCGAACATGGGAGTATACATGTAGGTTAGTGGTTAGCCTAGGGGAAACCATTATAAATGTTAAAGGTGAACCTAATTTTAAATCTTCAATAATTAAATTTCAGTACACTGGAGAAGAGTGCGTTCGCTAAGAGTGGAGTAGCCAAGTATTTGAACCATTATACATGCTTGTGTTTAGGATTGTTATTTGTGCACATGTTTATTTTGATTGTGAGTTTAATTTATTTTATATGAATGCATAATTAGATGTATTCTAGGTATTGAATAGTTAGCACATCCCACGCACAAGATCATTTTCTTACTTTATAGACTAGTTGTTTAATTGTTGCACATTTTGTAGTCTACGTAATTGGACCCACTTTGGCATAGAAGGCTAAATATTAATTGCCTTATTGATTTCAATTGGTAAATTAGTTAATTAGGCAAAGAATTTTAAAGTGCTTCCCCCCCCCCCCCCCAAGACTTACCATAATTCTAAGCTTCACCTAGCTTCCACACGCGTCATGGTAGATGATCTATGCAATTTCAATTAGTATCAGAGTTAGTTGCTATTCAAGGACTTAATTGTCCAGAGTAAGATCCAAAAAGGAGCTTTAGAATCAAGTCACAACTGTGAGGGTTATGGACATGTTGCCTCCAACTGCGCTCGCAAAGTAAAATCTAAAGGCAAGGTTATGGCAGCAACATGAGATGATACAGAGGAGTTTGAATCCGATTCAAGAGACTCCACTAGTGATAAATACATTGGACACTTACATGTTCTAATGGCCTCCATGATTTCCCTCCCTAGAGACTTGGGAGACCATAACACTTTGGATAGGTGACCTTAAAAGGTCTTTGTGGGATTAATAGATAAATATGAGAAATTCAGCCTCATTTTTTAGCATATAGGTAAATCTATGGATTAGATCCTCATTTTGTACTTAATAATTAAATTTGAGTATTATTAGCCTCATTTTCTTTTTAATAGTTTAGCTTCAAAATTGCTTAATTTTAAGTACCATAAGTCTATTGCTAAAATGTTATTGGTCATTGTTGCTTGATAAGTGTATCTTTTAAATGACCATATTATGCATACTCCATGTTTTAATGTTATGTGCGCCATATTCCCTTATTAGTATGTTCTTATAGGAAAATCATGATTTATAGAGCTTTCCATTTATGTGCTTATTGGTATAATTATGAAATAAACTCTTTGTCAAATAGTGACAAAAATATAGAGAAAGATCAAGTTCCACCAAAATAAGTTGAATTTTGTATTGCAGGTTTTGTTTGTTGTTACAGGGAATTGATGGAGTTAGGGGGAGAAATAGAGGGGGAGCATTGCAAGTTTACATGTTTTGTTGTATTCAAGTTGTAAATCATTTATAATTAACATGTAATAGTTTTAATTATTTTGGTTTGTCATTAGTATGGACCATGACAAGGTCTAAATTAGGTTTTTGTCATGTAATTGACAAATGGAGAGATTGTTACTGCTCTAATTTGTGCAACTATTTGTCAATCACCTAGGTCTGTGTGTTAATGAGTCGGTTGAGCCCTTTCAAGCTGAAGACCAAAGACATAAGAAGACATGAAATATCAAGGAGTAAAGAACAGGTAAATTGTAGTGTCTTGGTAACCTTAACCTTAAAACCAAAATAATATAACCTCTAGATGATCGTTCCTTAATAAGTAAACCCTTATTTGATCATCCCTCAACCTTAGAAAACTAAATTAGAACATAATAAATATACGCTAAAGAGGTGTAAAGCTGCTATGAAATTCAGAGCCTAAAACAGTAGTTTTCGAGGGATCCTTCATCCCATCTATAGCTGTTAATAGGTCTTGAGAAAATCCTCGATCAATCGAAGCTCAGGGCTAATCGATCAAAGGCAGTCAGAAACGTCAAGCAACTTGATGTCGATATTCTAACACTTCTCAATCCCATTGAATGACTTTCAATCCCATAGAAGAGAAGTTCGATCGATCAAAGGCATTGCTCAATCGATCAACAGAGTCATTTTTCAGCTCATTTTTTTTTTACCTTTGGAACTTATTTCCTTTTTAAAGGGCATACGGTATTTTGGCATTTCGATGGGTTTTTGGTGCAAGAGAAGCCTAGCTGATTCCCCACTCACATCCATCATCCTAAGCCTTTAAACTAATGAGGTTTAAATATTCATCATAAGCTTTATCACTCTAATGAGAATTTTAACCTCGATTATGAAGATGAACTTGATCTTCACCTTGTTATATAGATTAGACATAAACTTATAGTCAAATCCTTGTCTAAATCTCCTAAAACACCCATTAGGTGAATCCTCCTTTGGAAAAAAACTATCCCTTTAGTTGTAGAAGATTCTACCATATTCGCATCACCTTAGTTACCTCATTGGAGCATTGGATGCAAGGTGTTTATTTGTGAAACTGAACCAGCGGCATCGACGAATGTGGGAGCAATCGAAAAGCTGATTGAAGCATAAGAGAGCATCAATCATGCATCTCATGTAAGGCAGCTGGGAGAGCATCAATCATGCATCTCATGCAAGGCACTACAAAATGGGTTCAATTCGACAAGTAAGGTTCTTATTTATTAGAGTCTATTTCACACTCTTTTCTTGTGTAGAATTAAGTATAGAGTTTGTGACCCAAATTCGAATAAGTTCTTGTGTAGGACCTAGGCTATTTTGTAGGGCTGAATTCACTAAACATGGGTGCGTCCATATTAGTCTCCATATGAGCCTCCGTCGAGAGTGTCATAGGTCCTTAGATTGAAACCGCATTCACCAAACACAAGTGTGTACATGTTAATATCCATAAGGAGCATCTAACAAGAGTGTACATAAGACCTTCAATTAGGACCATAGTGGTTCTTGGTTAACCAATCAAAAGTCAACTAAAGTCTCTTGTGGGAGCCACTGACACGGGTGGAAACGTGTTCATCCAATACGGGTGTGTACATGTAGTTAGTGGTTAGCCTAAGGAAACCACTGTAAAAGTTAGAAGTGAACTTGATTTAAAACCTCTAATAGTGAAATTTTAATACACTCAAGTAGAGTGCATCCGCCGGGAGTGGAGTAGGTAAGTAGTCGAACCACTATACATGCTTGTGTTTAGGACTGTTATTTGTGCACATTTCTATTTATGCTTGTGAATTTAATTTATTGAATTATATAAATGCATAATTAGATATATGTTAAGTTTTGAATAGTTAGCACATCTCACACATAAGTTCACTATCTTGCTTTATAGCTAGTAACTTAATTGTTGCACATTTTATAGTCTATATGATTCGACCTACTTTAGCATGGAAGCCTAAGTGTTAATTTTCTTATTGATTTAAATTGATAAATTAGTTAATTCTGCAAAGAATTTTAAAGTGGTCATATGTAACACCGCGTACCTTTGGTACACGGGTGTTACCCATAAGGAACCCGATTATAAGAATTAAAGTTGATTAAACAAAAACAGCTTAAACCTTACACGTGTAGGTTGGGGCTCCCGTTCGAGGATAGAGCCAACCACCACGATCCAAATGAGCCAAGTCGAACCCCACACCAGCCTAGAAAAGGAAGAACTCAACAAGACCGTAGATTAAAGCAAGTTATGAGTAAGATTTACTAAACCACCTTCACACCATGCATCCACTAACCACCTTAGAATAATAAGTTACGGTCAACCAGGAACTTGGAACCCCTTAAAACCCTGTTCCACCGTTGAAACAAAATCTCATACCCATCGGACCATTGGATCATGAGGAATGGGCCGAACGGCACCCCAAAAGGCATGGTACGGCCCACCTGGGCCTCACATACTCCCCAAACTAGGTCGGGACCCCTATATTGGGACCCCAAAACAAATGGTCGGTGTGGATTTATCACAAACATCACGCCAGACCCCACATATGGTGCGTGTGCACAATGGCATCGGACCAAGGGGGAGCGGTCAACTAGCCGTTGACCGACCCATTTGCAAGAAACATGAAATCTCTCCCGCCATTTTTAAACATTTGAAGCTGGAGATTTTCAAACCCCCAAGTGCGCCACCCTGGCCACTTTCAGGGAAATCCAGACCGTCCATTTTATCGTTGGGGTCCACCTCAACAAAACCGTATAAGGATGGCCCCCCGAAAACAAATGAAGGGGATCAACAATTAACCGTCCGTTTTATCCTAAATAACAGGATGTGATCGGACCGCTGGTATAAAGGGATGAGCGGCGTCGGTTTACCTGGAGGTTTGTCAGCATTCACATACCAGTCAGGGAGGGTCTTCTCTCTCAAACCAAAGATAGCCATGCAATGAAGAATTTCACGCCGAAACTATCTATTTTAGGAAAACAGGGCCTGCAACCGACGACCATCGCTTGGAGATTTTCAGAGCCAATATCAACCGCTGGATCTCTCCTCTCCCTGCCTATATAAGGGGAGGTTCAGCCTCTCAGATTTCACACAAAAAGAGAGAGAGAGAGAGAGAGAGAGAGAGAGAGAGAGAGAGAGAGAGAGAGAGAGAGAGAGAGAGAGAGAGAGAGAGAGAGAGAGAGAGAGAGAGAGAGAGAGAGAGAGAGAGAGAGAGAGAGAGAGAGAGAGAGAGAGAGAGAGAGAGAGAGAGAGAGAGAGAGAGAGAGAGAGAGAGAGAGAGAGAGAGAGAGAGAGAGAGAGAGAGAGAGAGAGAGGTGAGTGTTTTGGTGAGCCTGACACTCACTGCCCCAACTCAGTCCGTGAGAAACGGACCGAGCCAAGTCAGTGTGAGCCCACGACCACACCACTTGAGTAGGAGACGGTAAGAAAAGAGAGGAAGTAAGAGAAGGAAAGGTGGGTGTGTGCGTACTCGGCTGTAACATGTAGGGACCTTCCCTCCTGTTTTTTTTTTTCTTTTGGACTCTAAAATGAACTCAACACAAGGCTCCATCACACCCTGCTCACGCCACATATAGCCTTCTAAACAGGCCCTGTTCGTAACTGAAAAACACCCATCAGCAAGAACCGTACATAGAGCCAAGAACAGGCCCTGTTTTAGAGTTGAAGATGGGCTGAGTTCAGGCACTGTTTTAACATCAAACCGGCCTGAGTTTAGGCTCTATTTTTAGCCAAGCAGATAGCATGAAAATGGCCCAAACTATGTGCTAAAACTTGGCTTAGAAACAGCCTGCAAATGAGTTGCAGTATGCCTAGAAATCAGGCTGAGAATGGTCCGAGAATGGAGGAGAAAATGACCCTGTTGCGGGCCCTTTCTTAGATGATGAAAGTGGCAGCCACCATGCCTCTAACTGAGCATTGGTGAGGGTCGAAAAATGGCCAGGGACGAGCCGTGGTTGAGCTCAAAAATAGGGCCGAGAATGGCCTCCAAAACAGTTGAAACAGGGATTGTTTTCACGTCAGTTGCAGGGGGCTACATTGTGTTGGGCCTCACCAAGTTGCAGGTGGGCTCACCAAATTGCAGGTGGGCCTCACCAAAAAGAAAAGGAATCCAAGAAGGCCACACCCCAGGTAAATTCCAAATGGAGTGTTGGCGACTGGTGGGCCACACAAGATCAGGTCGTCCATTTGTGGATGCTACCCCTGGGCCGTCCATCTATGGACAGTGTGTCCGGACCATCCATCAATGAACGACCGGCCCTGGTCGTTTCAATAGCATACACATGCATATATTTTATACCAATAAATAATATTACATTAAATAACATACATGCATAAAACCGGTGGGTCCCACACGTGTGGACCCACCTCTGAATATATGGATTCCTTCCACGCACGTGGTATAGATGGACTACATCTAGGCGGTCCATCAAAGGACGTCAGACCCTGGTCATTTAAAATATATATATATATATATATATACTGTGATATATGTGTATACATGTACCACTGATGGGCCACACCAGGGTGTTGTCATCCTACATCCAAACCGTCATTTCAAATAGCACAGGACCTCCTTGTTTCATCCTGGCCATCCATCAATGGACGAGCAGTGTTGGACGGCTGCTGTATAGGTTTAAAGAAAAAAAGAAAAAAGAGTAGAAAGGTATATATATATATAACATTAAATAATACATACAATGCTATATGTGGTGGGCCTCATGTGGGACCCATGTTGAGGCGATATATATATATATGATAGGCCCATGTGGGACCCACGTGATATGAAATCAGATGCATATGAGATATAATATTTAAATATGCAATGTAGGTGACGTTAATATATTATTTAAATATACATCGATACATATGATATATAATATTTAAATATATACTAGGAGCATGTGGCGCTGATATAATGTATTAGATACATGTGGTGGGCCCCGTGTGGGACCCACAATGATATAATCACATCTGCACCATCCTTTTGGACCGTGCTCATGGAAACCCACCTGATACTTATGCTACATCCAGACCGTCCAAGGTCTGGACGTAGCCCACCTTGGCGGGCCTGTTCAAATTCAGGCCATCATCTGCCTGCAATCCAGACCATCCGTCAGTAGCCTCTGAGGATTGCATCCAAACCACCCATCCTCAGTCCCACCTTGATGTGTCTGGGACCATTGATCTCTGGCCGTCCATCGAGGGACTCCAGCACTGAACATGAACACCCTGAACCATAGCTCAACTGGCAGACTAAGTAAACGTACCACGTTATAACACTTGAGGTCTTGGTGCCTGCCTCTGGCAGGGTGGCTATCATGAAGTGTGTGTACTGACATGGGTGGCGCCAGTGTCATCTGAACCATTCTTTGGATGCGCTCCCATGATTGGTCAAGGATGGCCGAGATACCAAGCTACCTTCTAATCACGTGGACTCCACCTTGATATACATGATTCATCCCAACGGTCCACCTGTGCGGTGGATCCCACCATAACTTTCTTACCTGCACCATTTGTGCAGTGGATCCCAACCTAACACAAGTATTTATTTACATCGACCATGTGGCAGTGGGCCCTACCTTTGTTGTATACGTTCTTCATCCACGTCGTTCAACCCTCTGCATAGGTAGGGCCCACCTCATGATGCGTTGCACCATCCATGGGACTTCACTGTGATACATCTGTTAATCCAAGATGTGGAAATACCTGACAAAGGTAAACTATAATTTTTAGGAGATTCTTTGAGTGACCCCGGGCCATAAGGAGACTCGGATCGAGTTCGTGAACACTACCGTACAGGTGATGACCTTCTCCCTTGGACTTTCCATTTCCAAATTAGTTAAACATAGTTTGCACTAGATGACCACTATTGTGATACTTGCTTTCACCATATGATAGACTCACATGCTAGTTAATCCTTAAACAATGACCAGTATTCACATGACTTGGTAGCATATCATCAGTAGTTATTAACCCATGATGCTTCCTTACATGTTTTATTTGAAGTCATATATTGTCACATGTTAACATGATTGCCTCTATATATAACCTTTTGATGCTACACATGGAGGATTCCATAATTGTATGCAAGCCACACTTGGGATGTAATTAGACAAAATGTGTGGGAAAATAGGACCCTTGAACTGGTGTCATTTTGATTGAGGTATCCTATTAAGACATCCTAAGGTGGAGAACCTCATGAGCCAGGGATGGTGGTTATGGGCACTATGCTCAAGCTGTCGGCCTACACTAGGTGACGAGTCCCCCGTAGTGACCATTAAGTTATTTAAAATGGCTGATTGTAACTGGATTAATAACGGCTGGCTAATCATGCATTCATGGCATATTGACGATGACGGATGGCTAATTCTTGGCATATTAGCGATGGCGGATGGTTAATTTCACTAGTTCCCAGACCATCAACTATCGACCCCTGTTCCAACTGGATAATCATTCTCAGGTCGATGATTGCATGGGTGACAAACCCAAGTCCGACTGGATGTGCATCCCCAAGTCGATGTACATTCATGCATTCATGCATCTAATAAGACTGCATATTGCCTGTTTTGGATTACTGCTTGTTTTCCTTTCAACTATGTTTACTAAGGCGACGATGTGTAATCTTGAGGGAAATTCACACTGAGCTGGCCACTCATCCATCAACTATCCAACCGTACAGAATATGAGGGGACGGACGTAGAGGATGACGGTGCTAGCCATGATGGCGCAACCGTGAAGCCCGATGGAGAGTACTATGATGCCGAGCGGCAACAAGAAGCAGCGGCATATTTCGTGCTTAATCAGTAGTTCAATTTCTTTTTGTTTAAATGGTTTAGTGTTTTAGGAACTTATGGAAATTTTGTATCTAAGACCCTCAGCTGAGCGTGTCAAATATTTGGGCTCTCATGATTATTCATGTTTCTTTCTGCTATCGCACTTTCAGTTTACAGTTCTGCTGGTTCTTGATTTATAAACTCCCGGATTTCTGAAACCAAGTCTCGTACTCGGGTTTTAGAAATCGGGGCGTTACATCATATTCACCCCCTCCCTCTAGGACTTGGCCATAATTCTAAGCAATGTCAAGCTTCCGCAAGCACTATGATGGACGATTTATGTAATTTTAATTATTTTATGAAATAGCTCAAAGTCATACTGATGAAAGGAGATAGTCAAGCCAAAGTGACAAAGTTCAATGAGGAGATCATCATTCATAGATTTGATATATTAAAGACAATTATGGTCGACAAAGGATTTATAACCTTCGGGGTTGAAATTAAAACATTTGCCAAATAATACAAGTTTAAATTTCTTTATTCAATCCCTTATCACGATTAGGCTAATGGCCATGCCGATTTTACCAATAAGATCTTAAAAATATGCTTAAATGAATTATTAATTACAACCCGTGATCATGGCATGACACTCTATCAGAAGCATTGTGGGCCTATTGGACTTTATAAAGAACTAGCACTGGCGGAAGTCCATTTTCCCTTACATATAGGCACAATACTGTGTTACCTAGAGAAGTTAATGTGCCTTCGCTTGGAATATCATTTCAATATCAATTAACCGTGGTCGAATTCACCAAAGCCATGCTTATTGAATTATAAGAGTTCGATGAAGTCAGGCTTACACTTTAGATTCACTAAGGCTTCATAAGTAAAAAGTGGCCAAAGCCTATAATAAAATGGTTAAAGGGAAATCATTTAACGAATGTGTCTGTAACACCCCAAATTTTCGCTGCCCAAGAATTTTGGGTGTTAATAATGTAAAAGTTAGATGCTTCAAAACCGCACCTTGTTTATATATATATATATATATATATATATATATATATATATATATATATATATATATATATATATATATATATATATCACATCCAGTTACATTCATGAAGGTTGTTCACGAGAATAACATCGACTGTATTTATTATTCCATTCAAGTAAAAAGAATTCAACTAATTTAATAATGCCCTCTCAATAGGATCTTATTACATTGTCTTAAAGCAAGACATGGAAAAATAAATAAATGCAAGCCATGCAATATTCTTTTTCACTATTCGAACATATCTTCCATAAAATAGTCGTTATCTTTATCATCAACCTGTAATTTGCCTGTAATATCTGTATGGTTGGAGAGGGTCAACACCCTACTCATAGTGGTGGTTGTCCTTTAAAGTTTACAATGATTCAAGTGATTCATAAGATTAACAGAAGGGTCCCGATAATCTCATACTCCACAAATACAAGTGGCATTGGTATACGCAAACATTCTACCTGAAATGAATGCCTAGCAAAGTATATGCGGTCCATCACTCTCAGCGATCATCAAAATGTGAAAAGTACTTTAAAGATATCCGGCTCACCCCTCATCCCATACTACGGAGATTCGTCGGCGTGTCTAATGTTAACATGGATTTATGCGAACATCTCAAGGTGACACAACAATACGATTGGAAGATTTACGTGATACGATTTGTTCATGTATCGACTATTTACGACATTCAATCCCAAGAAGTGATGTAACACGCATACGACTTACTTACATCGATTGTGCACCACTACCCAACCCACGGAATTTGTGCCAAGAGGGCCAATACCCAAAATACATTATGTCCACGATAATATATTGATTACTAGAAGTGGAATTTTCAACATAATACTTGTGTACAAGGTAATAATGTAGTGATTGGAATTATGTAATAAGAATTCATATGGTAAAGATAAACAACAATAAACTAAAAACATGTAATAATAAGACAATCAAATCGAACTCATCGCAAAATTTAAAGGAAGAAACCTCACCTCTTAAACTTGATCACACTCTAACTTTGCTTAGATTTGAATATATGCATTGTTGTACCCAATCTCTAACATAATCAACATGATTCATATGGTTAGATCATCACATTACCTAGATTGTACAGTTCGGATTAATCTTAAGCTATGATCTAGTATAGATGTAGATTTAGGGCTAGGTTTGAAGTAGTTTCCAATCTAATTGAGAATTTCAATTTGATTGAATTGTAGATATTCACCCACCTTGATCAGCTAACGTTCTTAATTCAAAAATTTTGTGGTTCAGCGAATTTCTACACTGAGTCAATGCAATTTGACTTGCTTGCTAATCCATCTACTTAATTATGGACTCAAATCCTAGTGGAAATTTTTGATGTATAATACAAAGTAGAAGGAAAATTGGTATGTGCATCTTACTTGCTAAGGTGGCTGGCTGTAATCATTCCAACTTGGACCCAACCCGTTGTTGGACTCAATGGTTTCACTGAGTTGACACAAAGCTCCTTTCTCTCTCTCTCTCTCTCTCTCTCTCTCTCTCTCTCTCTCTCTCTCTCTCTCTCTTTCCTTCGCTGTTGTGTTTGCCCGGCGATGCTACATACATCTCTTTCTCTCTCATTCTCTCTTTCTCGGATTTGTTGTGGCTATTCCTACGATGGCAAGGAAGGATTTTATACCCTTTTAGCGTCTATAGATTGTTCCTTACGTAGCTATGAAGTGTCGGGTTACACCGTGCACGAAACAGGTTGTGGCGGCAGATTTATACGATGCTTGATCTTACCGTTATGGTCCCGATTTACTGGTTCATCTCTTCCAGTATTTTAGAGGATACAACATGTTTTAGGTGGGCCATCAAGTGAATGGATTGGATCTTGGAAGGGTGTATCCTTACCGATCAATGATCATCGTTTAAACAAAGAAGATGACCACTATTTTAATGGGAGATTTCATTTCGGTCCATCTTTCTTCGAACCAATTTCAACGAACATTTTAGATTGTTCAATTAGAGCTCGTGGATATTAAAAATCAAAGGTTTAGTAAGCTTTGGTTGGTGGGTTCCGTAAAACAGAGAGTGCAGTTTGTTTCCATGAAAAACGGCGGAAGAAATCGTGTTGTATTTCTTTTTGCGATTCCTTACCTTGTTAGCAGGCATCGGAATTTCCTCTGACGAGGATCGGATGGCTCAAATCTACTAGACTAGGAGATATAGGAAGTTTTGGTGGGGGAAATTATCTCGAGCGTGAATTTCTCACCTGTTGTTACAACGTGCGGAAGCTTCTTGCTTTCGATTCTATTGTGAGGGACATGTGGGGTCCACTATAGTGAGTTCTTGGGAAATCCACTCCCTTCATCGATTTCGTAGGGTCACGTTAGGGCATAGTTACGAATATGGAGATGATGATTAGAGGCTTATTTTGAAAGTTCTCCTAGTGGATGTCGAAACGGACTTAATCTTAATTAATGGTCCACGCTTATTAATCAGGGCCCAATTTTGAAGAAAATGTGTAGCCAAGATAGGAAAATTTTTGGACAAATTTTGGTGGTTGATCGATGGTGGAAAAGGCCTAAATCAGAAATTTCACCTGTTGTGTCAAAAAGAAAGGACTGACTTCAACATTCAATGGTGTAGGATTATAAATCGGGGTCTAAATTTTATATAACCTTATATTCATATGAGGCCAAAGTGTGGTCCAAATTTGAGTTGCGATGGATGACAAGAAGTGGTTAAATCAGAAGATCCAGGATTATAAAGAGTTGATAGGCCTCAAAAGGATAACTTCACGACTAAGTAAAAACCTACCAAAGTGGGGTATTCATATTTCAAACTTGGTCCATATGATGGGAATCCAAGTCGTTCATATGAATGGAAATATCCTACTATGAATACCTACAAGCTTTCTGCGGTCAATGGACACCAAAATCAACAATTAAAGGGATGATTTGTCAATTAGGCCACTTTTATAATGATCTAACGGTTGAAATTCGACATTTGTGGTTAATTTATGATACATAGGCATGGTATGAAATTTCACATCAAATGGATCATGAGAACCATGTGATCTAGAATTCATCTAGGTTAATGGCTTTTTCATAATTATTGCTGATTTAAGAGTTTTGGGAAACTAATGGTTCTACATGGTAATAGGCACATTTTTTAAAAAAAATCTTATAAAAGAACTTACATTTAAATCATTATAAATAAAGTTTCACTAAATTAATTAAGGGAAGGTACGTATATCAAACCACATAATAAATGGTCAAATGACATGTTAAAATAGTAGAACTTAATGGTTAGTACTCTGACCATGTATGCAAGTGGATGTACGGTTATTTTCGTAAATAGATGAACACAAGTGGGTTTTGGAATGATCAAGAGATAGAACATGTATACCGTTAGATTCAAGTGACTTGTTCACATGTGTAAGTTCCTTAAATTATATTTCTGATGGTAGGTTAAGCATGTTCGTAAGTGGTGAACAAGATGAATGGATCAAAATCTCAATTTGGTATATGTACGAACAGATGTGGAGATTAAGTATTTAGTATACTATGATCGAGTGGTCAAAACTAAGAGTTGACAATCAGATATCTTTACATAGTGGTGAATAGTTTACTGATCGGCTAGTTATGATGGACAGGTGAGAATACTAGGATATATGATGGTTTATCTTACACATCGATAGTCAGATGAATTAGTCTACGGATAAAGATTATTCCCAATGGTGATTTAAATGTAAGGTTAGGATTAGCTAAATTGGTATCGTACATAGGTACATGCTAAGTTAAATGTCATGGTAACACTCGAGAACTTTGAATACTCGAGTATTATAAAGTTTGGGGTCTTATAGTGTCCTAGTATGAAAAGTTGTCCTTCTAATTGGAACGAAGGATTCCAAATACAAAAAAAATGGTCTCCGACTTGGAATGGCCCATAAAAGATTAATGAGGCGCTTCACAAAGGCGCATATGTTTTACAGGATCCAAATGGACAGATATCCAAATTGGCTATAATAGTCGATTCTTAAAAAGACATGTCCCTACCATGCAGGAGACATTAGAAAAATAAATAACAAAGGTCCATTGATTTGGTTAAAATTCTTAATTCAAAGGGTGAAGCGCTAATGTATAAAAGTCGTTGTCTGGGTCATGCCACGGGATTGTACACAAATATTAAAGAAATATGAAAATTTGCTAACAGAAATAGAAATCCATCATCAAAGTGTGGTTGTAAAGCTCTAAAGTAATTTAAAAATCTCATTGTCTTTTTACAAAAGGGAAGGGGGGAGGGGGGGTAAGCCAACTGACTTTAAGGTAAACACCTAGAGATTCTTAGCCTGAAGAGAGGCAAACCGAGTAGAATCTGTTGTCATTATGTCTGTAGCTTCATCATATCTCAGCTTTTAAGTGCCATGTTCCTGCCACACCTTCTTCAGGAATGCATAGATCTTGACAACTCGTCTTCCCATAACAATCTCTTTCAGATCTAATTCCTGCAATTCTTCCTTCACAACTACTTGGTATTTTAGGAGCTCCAAAATTCGTCCATTAAGAAAAGTGAGTCGTCGACTTAAGCATTGAACCTCTTCATGATTCACACTACGATGGTGTTCCTGCATCTCCCGCAGAACTTACAGTCGACATTGTCACTCGTCGTGAATCAAGTTATTAGTGTTCACGACCTCTTTTTGGCAATTTATTTCATTTTCCTTGCAATGATTATTTTTAAGAACTCTTTTAGCTTCTTCTTTACAGGTTTATAATCGGAAAGAAACTTTCCCATTTAGTAATGTTCCCATCTAGCATCTTTGAACTCGTTAATGATCATCGAGATCTCTTCTAGAGATTCTAAGATGTTAGTTGTGTTCTAAGTTGTCACAACTATGTTTTAAAGTTGGTCTGCCACCCTAGGGATATCGTAAGGGTTGAACGAGAAGATTAGATTAGATAAATCCTTTGAAGAAGATCAATTAATAGGTTTTTGGATTTTTGGTACTCAAGAGGAGAGGAAGTGTGGGTTACATTAGTATTGGAAAGGGGACACTGGCATAGGGAACTCTCTCTAGATAGACGAAGGAGCTAGGAAGATGAAAAAGCCAAAGGGAGAAGAAGACCTTACATAGAAAAAGAATTTGCTAGGAAATCCTGCTTACATTAAATTCAGCATCATGGAGATAAGCACCTCTCGAAGAAGAGACAGAGCAGGCAGTTGTTGAATTAGTAATATCATGCAATGTGGATTCACCAATTTACCTTCCTAAGTGATAGATCTGCCACCTCACTGCAAATGTAAATCACGAATTAACCAAACGCTTCCATGTAAAAAAATCGATATGATTCTCCATAAAATGTAGCTATTGAAATTGCAGTAAAGACTGCTTTAGTTGAAGTAGGAACATGCCAATATGTCTTAGAGGGGGGTGAATAGGACTTTTTAATAGTTTTATAACAATTTAAAATCCTATCACTCTAATCCTAACAACAAACATACATTAGGATTACTCAAGAGTAACTCTACAGGCTTCCAAGCCCGGTAGAGGATCCAATCACAAACTATTTGAGAGATGAACAATATATAAATTAGTTTATGATGGGAATGACTGTGTGTGTGAGGTGTGATCTTAGATAATCAAATATGAAAGTATTTAAGGAAATCACAAAAGTAAATGGAAGACAATAGCAATCTCAAACACAGTCATTTTTATAGTGGTTTGACTACTTGTCTACTCCACTCCTGGCAACTGCACTCAACCTTTGAGTATACCAGATTTCACTAAGGAGGTTTCCAATGGCTCACCTCAAACCCAAGGTTTTAAATCAGGTTCACCTTTAACTATTACAACTTATACCTAGGCTGACAGTTTATGCTCCCACGAACAAGGGTTAACACATAACACCCGATTTTAGGCACACTGGCCAAGGATCCACATAAGGAACCTCTCACGTTTATGCTCTCACGAGCAAGGGTTAACACAAGGCACCCACTTTTAGGCACACTGGCCCAGGATCTTCTACAAGACCCTAACTATTTATGCTCTCCACAGAGCACGGGTTAGCACAACACACCCACCATGTACACTCCCACCAGAGGCCTCTTAGAGGACTTACAAGGGGTGAGAAACACCTTAGACCCAATCCTTCAAAGGAATGATCACAAGGGTCCTCTGGACTCTTAGTAACTTACAGATAAGCAGATGAGTCCCTTTCAACACATTGTCTAAGATCTTCCTCCTTTGTTGACGAAGAATCTTCAGCTCCCTTGATCTGTAACTCAGAAGATGTACCAATACAAGGCGAGGGGTTGGGTCAAGGTTGTAATGAAATCCTACTCTATTGAAGGTTTTCCTATAAGGGAAATAGAGCGTTTCCAATCATTCATGCATTCAAGGCATCCCAGCTCAATGATTTGCCATTAAGGTGGTAGCTGGAGGATCCTTGAATACAGAAGTTCATTCCCCAATCCACTCTATTAAATATTAATGATGAGGGTGAATTGGAGGAAGAACTTCCATGAGAGAAAGGGCTTTGTATATATGATCTAAGGTTAGACACTCAAAAGCACTCCCTTCTTTCTCTACTAGCAACTGAAGACAACCTCTCTATATATAGGCAAAAGGTTTCAACGAATATAAAACGGTCACATTTATGACAGAGTTTGATATCAACGAGCGGGGTTGATATCATCAAGCGTATACTCTCGATTGCATCGACTGGCCGCTCGATGACACAAACTCAAATGTTATACGCTTTTGAAAACGATTTGCCAGCTGATCGAGGGAATCGAAACCAGTATCGATGACATCGGATTTTGAACTCCGATTTCATCGATATGAGGTTCGATTCCTAAACATTTGAAATATGAGAGAGACATGCCTTAAAATATCTCAGGTTAAAAGATATGATCGAGGTACACTCGATATCATCAAAATTTGAATGTCAATGATATCGATAGTTGGGTTGATGCATCGATAAATCCAAAGGATTTTTCAGTTAAGCTTGCTGAACAGTTTATGTCCATTCTTGATGCAATCAACTCAGCCTCGATATCATCGATATTTAAATATCGATTTTCTCGAGTGACCCTCAATCCAAGATAAAAATCGCCTGAAAATATTACTGGTAACAGTGTCCAAGAGCGATATCATCGAAGTCCTTCCAATTTCTTCGAGATTTGAATTCCGAGGATATCGAGGGGTACTTCGATATATCGAAGGTCTTCATGATTTTCCATAGAAAAACAGGGTCACAAAATCTCTGCTGTCGATTTTATCGAGTCAACTTCGATAGACTCGAGATTCAAAGTTCAATGATATCGATACACCTATCGATACATCGATAATTCCGTCCAAAAGTATATGCAGTTGCTGGACAACTTATGTCCTCATTCAATAGTATCAATTGAGCTTCGAGGACATCGACAACATTTCTCGATTATATCAATTAGACTATTGATAAATCGACAGAGGTAGAAAACTTAGATATTTTTTGAATTTTAAAAAACATTTTCTAACTCAAAAAACCCTATGATATTCTAATCAGTTTTAAGGGTTTTAATTACCTGGTGTTTTGGGACATGGGATGTGAGGCTTAAATTTACCTGTGGCAAGTTCGGGCCTACATCCGGTTGAGGCAAATGGTTGATTGATCTTCATATGGAGCTTTCCTGTCTAGCAGACTTAACACTCATGCTAATTGACAAACCAGGGCACTTTCAATCTCCCCCTTTGTCAATTACGTTTTAAAATACTAAACACCCTAAGATAACATCTAGACAAACATCCTAAATTGTGTGTACATGCACTTTACACAATTTTACAATATCTAGTGAATCCATACATACACACAATCAGTAGCTGCTCCCCCTAACAGCATTCTCCCCCTTTCTTGGTGCAGCTGCTCCCCCTAACACATGTGTCACCATTCACAGACAGATATATAATTTTTCCACCGGGGTTTTTGATTTGTTCTCCCCTTTTCTGGCAGTCATTGACAAAGGTAAATGTAGTCGGTGATATTGACTGAAGGTGAAGTATTTGAGAGAATCATCATGCAGAGAGCATATGCACATAATACATAGATGTAAAACAAACATCTCATTACAGAGACCATATATGCATAGTAGATCAAGTTTGAGCAGCAGATAGAATAATGATCAAAACATCACATGCATTCCACATATTGTTGGTAGTAATAGAATAGTTATCATGTCTCAAAAGATGGCATTAATACAGATATGAATTATAGAAAAAAAAATCCAAAGTGTATTACTGCTCCAGTTTGACAGTATTATAACAGTTAGTCAGTGTAAACAAGAACCTCATCCAATTTTAGCCCCCCAAAAAAATAAAATAAAAACAACTGCAATCACAATGAGTCGCCTAACATCAGCTCTTAACGTCCCCGAGGATCACCATATGTGAGTAAATCTACCACTTACTGGCTGGTTTGTTACAGAATGTCGACTTTCTCTTCAATTGCAGTGAGTCGCCTTTCATAGTTGTAAAGGCGCTCCTCCATACTAGCCATCCCGTTCAGTAGGTGATGTTCGAGGTGATGAGCTTGGTGATTTGTAATAGACTCCGAACTTAGCAATAACATTCGATTGGATCCCCAAGGAGTAGGAGGACATGAAGGTTGAGCAGCTAACTGCATGGGAGCACTACTCTCGGGAAGGGATGAAGAGAGACATAACTATTGAGCCACTTGGGCTGTGTCACTATCAAACCATGCTTTTGGATAAATGGCATCAGATGTGGCAAGGAGGCCAACATGATGAGCAAGTTTACAAATGAGCGCAGGAAAGGCTAGTGCATTCAAATGGTCGCCTTAGATGATACGAATTAACTGCTTGAGAAGAAGCGTTGGGAGGCATACTTGAATTTCTTGATATACATCATAAAGAACATTCAGCATAAATGGAGGAAGATGATTACCTTTCACGTCACATGGATATACATTGGCCCCAAAAAGGTTGTGGAGGATTTTAAAGGTGGGTCCAAGATGATTAATGTCAAGTGACTTATCATCATTTCGAGGAACAGTGGTCCCTTGACATAGTGCGCGAGTTACCTCTCCCCAAACACCCAGATCATTGAGATTTCTATTGGTTACTAGAATTCGAGTGACTTCGAGATCTAGAAGATGACCCAAAGTGATGGGAGTGATGAGTTTTAAGTAATGCAAGAATTCAATTTAAATGCATGGGGGATCATCGCAAATGACATGAGATTTACTGAAGAATTCATGAATTAACCCAAGTTGATAAGAACCCCCAGGATTCAGAATATTCTGCCATCCTATCACTTCTAGAAGGAGGTCCACACCAAAAGGCTCGATGGCACTGTTAAGAACTAGCCGTTTAACAATAGTGGCTGGATGTCTTTCCACTGGAATGAGTTGATGCACACTGGGTTGCTTGGTCTTTAACTTTGAAGATTGAGAAAGAGACTTACCTTTCCTTTGATCATGATTTTTCAGTGTGAGAGACAAGTAAAGGTAAGAAGAAGTACCTAGAGAAGAGAGAGGATATGAGAATTTTAAATCAAGCACACCCTTCGTTATTTATAACAGTGTTGTCGATCATATCGATCCCTCATCGATGGAATCGATCTCACGCTCATAATGACATTGAAGACCGTGCTGAAGACCGTTGGAAAGATACTAGTATCCGGTGGATATTGTGATAGTTCAGCCGTTGGGAAGGACTGCTTGTTATAATCTTGCATTCTCGAGGTTCGTCGATTTCATCGATGGTGAATATCGATATCATTGAACTTTGGATGTCGATGATATCGACACGGTCTAGATCTCATCAAGAATGTCATAATCTAGCATCCCAAAATTAACATGGTCAATTCATGAGGTACTTAACCATGACTGTCCTAGAGTGAGGATTTACCTATGAGGATCATGACCACTGGGACATTATTAATGAGTGCATATTCCAATGGATTTTTGAAGATTACTAAGCTTATTTGTATCAAGAGGTTTAGTGATATCTGCGAACTACTTTTCTATGGATACATAATCCAATACAATAATCTTGTCTTCAACAAGTTCTCGAATAAAATGATGACGGATGTTAATATACTTGGTCTGAGAATGTTGAATAGGATTCTTTGAAATGTTGATAGCGCTTATGTTATCACAGAAAAGACTCATTGTGGGTTGTTCAATCCCATAGTCCAACAACATCTGTTGCATCCAAAGGAGTTGTGCACAACAACTTCTTACAATAATGTATTCAACATTGGCAGTGGATAATGATATTGAGTTTTACTTCTTACTCTACCAGGAGACTAGACAGTTTCCAACATAAAAGCATCCTCCGCTTGTTGATTTACGATCATCCAAATTTCCAGCCCAATTAGCATCAGAATATTCAGCGATGA
This sequence comes from Magnolia changhungtana, assembly GCA_030180095.1. NCBI lineage: Eukaryota > Viridiplantae > Streptophyta > Magnoliopsida > Magnoliales > Magnoliaceae > Magnolia > Magnolia changhungtana. The sequence continues at coordinate 42,256 of JASAUF010000064.1, read as the reverse complement.
TGGTGAATGTTTCAAATGGATACCACATTCCAAAAGAGGTAGTTCCTGCTATGTATTTAATGATCCTTTTAACCACCGTCAGGTGAGATTTCTTTAGATCTGCCTGATACCTAACACACACTCCCACATTAAAGGATATATCAGGACAACTGGCTATGAGATATAGTAGAGTTCCTATCATACTTCGGTAGAGATGTTGGTCCACACTTTTACCATTAACATGAGAAATGTTGTGATTCCACCCCCAGTGGCACTTGTTCCCCTACCTGAGCATGCTATTCCGGTTTCTAAGGCTCCTACAGCTCCTGTGCCTCCACCTGAGGTTAGTGTCGCCCATGTTTTTCCGATGGTTCTTGTAGGGATTGTGCATTTTCAGCAGATGATACAGGCTGTCACTACTACCCTTCAGACCCGTCAGCCTATCCCTAAGGCCCCTGTGTAGTCTCAACAGTTCCTAGCGAGTGCACTGCTCCGAGAGTTTAGGCAGCATGATCCCCCGTGGTTTAGGGGTAAGCCCAATCCTTCGATAGCCAAGTTATGGCGGACTGAGGTGGAGAAGATTTTCGACACCATTCAGTGTACCAGGGAGCAGAGAGTCTCGTTGGCTACTTTCCTTCTGCAGGGCGAGGCCCGACTTTGGTGGTCATCAGTATCGAGGATGGTTGGGCCCGATTTTATTTAGACTTGGGAGGAATTCGTGGTCCTCTTTGACCAGAAGTTCTTCCCCGAGCATGTTTGTGATCAGCGGGCTATGAAGTTTGACACTCTAGTTCAGGGTGATATGACGGTGTCTCAATATGAGGCCCGTTTTGTAGCGCTTTACAGATTCACTCCCTATCTCACCGACGACGAGAAGAGGAAGGCTCACCGTTTCCAAAATATCTTGCGTCCCACTCTCCACAGTCATGTGGTGGGGCATTGCTTGATGACATTTGATCAGGTCGTTCACAAAGCATTGGTATATGAGGAGGACTAGGCCATGTCCTAGAGGACCCGAGATCAGAGTTTCGGTGGAGACTGGAAGAGGAGGGCACCTTCCGGCAGCTCCCGACACACCGTCAGCAGAGGTGGAGAGGCCGATCTGATGAGTCTAGGCAGTCCGTAGCGCTGTCAGCAGCATCATCATCAGCGCAGCCAGCTGCTCCTTCCTCCGGGCCGTTTTCTGGTGTTTGCTATGGATGTGGGTAGACAGGTCATCGGAGGCGTGAGTGCCCTCTTCCCTTGCAGTAGCAGAGGCCACCGCAGTTACCTCCTCCCCATCCTCCTTAGCAGCGAGCACAACATCAGGCTCTCGCTCCTAGGCCTCCTCCTTAGTGATGTTTTATTTAAACCAACATGATTTAAATGATTTTTAAACTCGCAAGTATATGAATCAGATGTAGATATGGTACGTATTACGAGATCGTTCCCACGAGGACCGGTTGTCACAATTCAAATCTATGATTCTCCTTAACTAATCCAACAAATAATGGAGCGAATTACTAAGCACAATTTTATGAAAAAAAATAATTGAGAATAGAGAAGAAAATTCAATCAGAGAGAGCACTAGGACTTTCGAATCCACCCCTAATTATCCTAACCCTTGTTTTGTCTGTTGATTCACCTTAATCTAGATTGATACCACTTATATAGAGAAAGCACAATTCGTATCCTTAATCGGGCATACAGAATGTCTAATTTCTTTAAGCAATGCCATGAATAACATATCCCATGTCCTTGGTCGGGCACATGGAATGTACAGTTCATTAAAGCACTCTGTTTCTTCCTCTATAGGAAACCTGTTCATGATCAGACACAAGCACCTAGAATAAGCATCCAAACAACATCCATATATATACTTTGGTCAAGTTCATAGATGGAGAAGTATAGAATTTAAACCAATCAAGCCCACTTAGAGAAAGAAACAAATCAATTAAATTCAGGATGGAATCAAGATATAACAAAAATCATTCAAATTAGGGGCTTCATCTCAGCCCTAGCCAAAAGTTTAGAAACTCATGGATTCAATTGGAAAGAAGGAAAAATATAAATGATAAAAGAAAAAAAAACATCCATCCAATCTCTCCCTTCTTTCTTCCTCTCTCTCTCTCTCTCTCTCTCTCTCTCTCTTGCTTCTCCAAGCCGAAAAATCCCCAAACTCTCTGGATCTCCTCCCCAGCCCAAGCTGCACTCTCTCCCTTTTATAATGCCTGAGAAGGTTGTTGCAAAACTTGGCGTGAACAATTTACGCACTGAGCAGGTAGAAACAGGTAGCGTTTAGAGGCTGACTTTCCGCCTTTTCCTGGTGTGCATGGCATCCATCAACGGCGTAGATAAAAACGTCACTTTGGACGTTTTTGTCCCCTCTACAAGATAGACGATGCTGATTTTTCAACTGGAACAACGCAGCGGGCCACAACTTCTGTGTTGGATCGGATCGCGGAAACCGTCTGGTTTCCATTTTCTGCTGAGATCGGTGGGGTCTACCTCGGCTGCCTTCAGAGAAAATCAATCTAGTCTTCGAGTGTATGCACCTCTGCCTGAACACGGGCTGGAATTTGGCATGGATCCGTGATTCGGATGGGCCACACCATCAATCAACGTGGCTACGTTTTCATTATTCCTGTGACCTTGGATGCCTGCATGGGTGTAAGAAACTGACTATAATTTTGTTGAAACCTTCTTCCAGTCAATTTAGACGGTTCGGATTGTTCGTGTGGGCGATGATGATGGCCCATCGATTCGCCTCCACATTCCCTATTTCACTTCTTCGCACAGCAGGAAACGGAAGTTTCCTTTTTGGCTTAGAATTACGGGCCAGAGTCGGTTTGAAAATCCATACCGTCCATTGCTTTTTCCTCGCAAAACCGATCGGATATGGATGGTTTTAAATTGCCGTTGATGCGGCCCATCTAACCTGGCTGTAAGTCTTCCCTCCGCAGCCCATCTGATTTGGTTCAAAATAGAGTGCACGTGATGCTTTAGAAACTCATGAAGAGTCCTAGGGTACGGTCGAATCCAACCCCTTCTCATGATGGACGGATCAGATTGGTCATGTGGGCCATGATGGTGGCCCACCAGCTTCCGAAAACGGCCAGCGTCTGTCGCTACGCAGCAGCAAAAAAATGGAAATTTCCATTTTAAGAAAACGGTGCGGTCAAGAGTCGATTTGACTGACTCTTTGTTTCAGTGCACGGCTGGAGGAAATGTATTATGTACACGCATATGTACATGGGGGGTCCACCGTGATATTTTTGAGAATCCTCCCCATCCATCAATTTTTCCATCTCATTTTAACCATGGGGACCGAATTTAAGGTATATTCAGACTGTAGATGGGCCCTGGTTTAACGATTTGTGGGCTGATCTGGCTATTGGGCCTCTTTCACAGTGATCTAATGGCTGATTTCCAACTTGTACGGTTATTTTATGGTCCTCATACCATGTATGGAGTTTCGAGCCGATCAGATGGTGGGAACCCTGTGATCTTGCATTCTTGACATTTTTCAGGCCTGTTTGAAGTGAGTGGCTGAAATTTCTCTGATCTCTGGTGTGTAAATCCTTGATCTTAGTCCCATGGAGTCCCGTCCATTGCCTTGGTGATGCCAGAGCGTTAAATCTATGCTTTTAACATCCTTTCCAGTCCACGCTCCTAGATTCACCTTGCATCACAAACATGATTAAAATAACCCGTTAAGCAATATCATGTTCATAAATCTATATAGTAATTGGGGTCTAATATGTAATATTTGACCCTCAACACTCAGCCACAGAGGCAGCCAAGCAGGCCTCCATAGCGGCCACATCAGTAGTAGAGACAGCAGCAGCAGAGGGGACATGTACCTCCCCCAAAGTCCCTGGGTCGAGTATATATTGTCGCACAGCAAGTGCAGAGTCAAGATCTACAGTCTTCCAGCTTGCTTCTTTTCCCAGCTCAGGGTAGATTTTATTCCGCGCAGCAGGCGAAGGGTCAGGACTCGCATTCTTCTTCTAGTGGAGTCGTCGAGGGTATTTTCCTTATTTCTGCTTGTGTTGCTTATGTTCTATTTAATTCTGGCGCTTCCCATTCTTTTGTGGCCGAGGAGTTTTGTTGATCAACCGGTATTCCGTCAGAGTCCGCGTCTGAGGCTTTGACCATTTCGACTCCCTTAGGGAAGTCCGCCGTTTTGTGTTGTCATTGCCCTTCTTGTTGGTTTTGGTTGGCAATATGTTCTTATTCGTAGATTTGTTTGTGTTGCTGATGGCAGATTTTGATGTTATCTTGGGTATAGATTGGCTTGCCAAATACCATGCTACCTTGGACTATGCCGCGAGGACAGTCACATTTCATATTCCCAGCTTGCCAGTGTTTCAATTAGTTGTCGGGTCTAGAGGAGAGTCGTTGTCCATTTTGTTAGCTTGTATTGTTGAGGAGTCTGTAGTAGGGTGTATTGAGCAGCTAGCAGTAGTTTGCGAGTACCCGGATATGTTCCAAGAGATCCCAGGTTTACCGCCGCGTTGGCAGATTGAGTTTCAAATTGATTTAGTGCCTGGTACCGCGCCTATCTCGAAGGCCCCCTACTGGATGACACGATGGAGTTGCAGGAACTGCAGGAGTAGTTTGATAAGCTCCAGGAGTTGGGTTTTATTCGTCCCAGTAGTTCTTCGTGGGGAGCCCTGGTATTGTTCGTGAAGAAGAAGGATGACTCGTTGAGGCTCTATATGGATTATCGCGAGTTCAATAGGGTCACTATCAAGAACCGATACCCGCTTCCCAGGATAGATGATTTGTTCGACCAACTGCAGGGTGCCCAGTTCTTTTCTAAGATAGATTTGCGCTCTGGTTACCATCAGATTCGGGTTCGAGAGGGTGATATACCGAAGATAGCATCTCGGACATGCTACGGTCACTTTGAGTTTCTGGTCATGTCGTTTGGACTGACCAATGTGCCCACCGTGTTTATACAACTGATGAATGAGGTCTTCCGGCCCTTCCTTGATCAATTTGTGGTTGTGTTTATTGATGATATTCTGGTATATTCGAGGACCCGGGAGGACCATGAGGAGCACTTGCAGATTGTGCTCGAGATCCTCTATGCCCACCAGCTGTATGGGAAGTTGGAGAAGTGTGAGTTCTGGCATGAGGAGGTGAAGTTCTTTGGTCACATGGTGATGAGGGAGGGTGTCGCTGTGGACCCCTCGAAGGTTGATGCAGTGCGTCGATGGGGCCAGCCCACGAACGCGTCTAAGATCCGTAGCTTCCTTGGTCTGGTGGGATATTATCGATGATTTATCGAGGGTTTCTCCCGTATTGCAGTACCACTGACCCGGTTGACGTGGAAGGGCGCCGAGTTTGTCTGGAGTGATGCCTGTGAGGAGGTATTTATGGAGTTGAAGGACCGCCTCACGTCCACTCCTATCATCACTCTTCCAAATGGGAGTGATGGTTTTATTGTGTTTACCGATGCCTCTAGAGTTGGCTTGGGTGTTGTCCTGATGCATCACAGGAAGCCTGTGGTGTATGCCTCGCACCAGCACAAGGTCCAAGAGCTGAACTATCTCACCCATGATCTGGAGCTAGCGACAATTGTCTTCGCACTGAAGGTGTGGAGGCATTATCTTTATAGGGTTAGGTTCAAGCTCTTCTCGGACCATAAGAGCTTGAAGTATTTGTTTTCGCAATCTGAGTTGAACATGCGACAGAGGTGATGGATGGAATTGTGGAAGGATTATAACTTCGACCTTCAGTACCACTTGTGTAAGGTGAACGTGGTGGCGGATGCACTCAGCCTTCAGCCACGAGGCCTAGTGGCACAAATAATGGTTCGAGAGTGACAGATGCTCAAGGATGTTTTAAAGTTCGACTTTGAGTTCGGTCTACATTCTTCCATGGTTCAGCTTTCGAGCTTGTCGATTCAACCCTCTTTGGTTACTAGGGTGATCAAGGCTCAGCAGATGGATGAGCCACTTCAAGAGTATCGAACAGAGGCAGAATCCATGGAGCAGTCAGAATGGCAGATTAGTTTCAACGGTGGATTACACTTCAAAGGCCGATTGTGTGTTCCAGATGTGCCAGAGTTGCCTTGTGATCTGATAACCGAGGCACACCGATCGAGACTTATCATCCACCCGGGCTCCACGAAAATGTACAGAGATATGAGGAGGTAGTATTTTTGGTCGGGAATGAAACGCCAGATTGCTAGCTTCGTGGCCGAGTGTGATACTTGCCAACGTGTTAAGGCTGACCACCAGAGACCCCCTTGTCCCTTGCAGCCATTGAGCATTCCAGTTTAGAAGTGGGAACATGTGTCGACGGATTTCATCATGGGTTTGTTGAGGACGCAGCGCGGTCATGATCCCTTATGGGTTGTCGTTGATCGTCTGATGAAGTTGGCACATTTCATTCCGATGCGTACTTCCTGGACTATGGACGGTTGGCGAGGATCTTCATCGAGGAGATAGTGAGACTGCACGGCGTTCCAATTTCGATCGTATCTGACCAAGACCCCGGATTTACGTCTCAGTTTTTACGAGTTTCTAGCAGGCGATGGGGTCTACTTTATATCTCAACATCGCTTATCATCCGTAGACGGATGGGCAGACTGAAAGGGTTAATCAGATCCTTGAGGATACGCTCAGAGCTTGTGTGATCGACTTTGCAGGTAGTTGGGACGAGCATTTGTGCCTTTACGAGTTTACGTACTACAAAAATTATCAGGCGATTATCGGCATGGCTCCTTTTTAGGCACTCCATGGTAGACCGTGCAGATCTCCTAGCTGTTAGACTGAGTGTGAGACCCGTATCCTAGACCATACCGTTTCGTAGGCTTCCGCGGTCCTCCTGGTCGAATTCCGGCAACCCTTGACCTGTACTCGACGTTTGCACGTGATCCTAAGTTGAGCCCTGTAAACCGAATTCGGCTCGACTCAAAACTTATATCCTTTTAACCGCGTCGTCGCCGCGGTTCTAAAGCTGCGTCTCGCGCGTCGAGCCGATACCCAGGCCAAAAGATGTCGCCCCGCATTCATTTCAAAAAAATGTCGCGTGTTGTAAATTTTAAGAGAATCTCTACAATATGTCCCATCAATTAATCAATCTAGTACACACCCTATCTCAAGTACATCACCCATACCCCATGCCACCTCACCCCCCTCACAAGTTAACTCTCTCTCTCCCCACCCATACCTCCTTTACAAAATTTTAAACCAACCCATGCCTTCCCATCCCCATTTCTTACAACACCCACTCCATCCACCTCTTTTCATCCATCACTCCTCCCTCTCTCATTTCTACATGCATTCTCCAAATTCCCAAGATCAAGCACCCAACGTCCAAGCTCTCCCCAAAAAAAGAGGTTTCCACTTCCCACTCTCTCATCTCCCATCTCAACCCTCCATTCTTCATCAATCTCCATCAAGATCAAAGACAAGGAGCATAGGAGTCTAAGAAGCTAAAGAAAGAGGCCAAATATGGGTGATCCACTGTTATTTTCAATTTGATGACCCACTTATGATGGGACCAAATTTGATGTATGTGTTGTAATCATATGAAGGGCCCATAGTGGCGAGGTCCCTCCACTACACCATCCTTCTCTCTTTCTCTCTCTCTCATTTATTTCTTTAGTGGTGATGTGGTCGTGTGGCCCATCCGGATGGATATGATGAATGTATTTATCCATGCCATCCTCCGAGTGGGCCCACCATTTGGATGGGCCTGATTGGAGAAAGACACAAATATCAGCTTATCTAAAGCTACTGGTGGGTCCCACATGTGTGGACCCACCTCCTGCGAGCATTAAATCCGAGCCGTCCATCAGTTGGAGGTCCAACGGCATGCAGCTCCTAGACCGTCAGCAAGTTCTGTGGGCTCCATCCCACCATCAATCCGTTTAGACATCCAAACATCTAGAAGTTGGATTTTTTGTTAAATAATAATAATAATAATATAATAATAAAATAAAAAATATATATTATATATATAAATATATATAATATATTATGGTGAGCCCACGTGGGACCCACTAGGTGTATATGATTATATATATATATATATAATGGTGGGGCCACCCCACGTGGAACCCACTTGATGAACGGATTGGCTGGTGGGCCTCACACCAGCTATATAGCTACTGTATTGGTGTCCCAAGCACGGTGGGTCCCAGTTGATGATGTCGGCAAATGTAATGGGTCTAGTGATCTAGACTGTCCATCCATTAGATGAGCAACCCGAGGGTTGTTGTATTGGCACCAGTCCCGTAGGTTTCATCCACACCGTCCACTTGCATGGACCCCACATGATGTGTGTGCTTTATTCATACCGTTCTTTTCATCCACACCGTCCCTGGTTAGGACGGTGGATTCACACCATGATGCGTGTGTTGTATCCTTACCGTCCATCCATTTAACAAGTTCATCCTAATGGTGGACCATGTATGTGGACCCCACGCTGATATATGCGATTCATCCAAACCATCCATCCTTTTAGCAAGTTTGTCTCAAGGCTTGGGACTAAAAATAAGGTAGATCTATCAGGTGGACCACACTACAGAAATCAGTGGAGAATGAACATCCACCATTGAAATTCTTTAAGGATCCCAAAAGTTTTGGATCAAATGATATTTATTTTTCCTCTTTAGCCTGGTCTTGTGACCTAATGAACAGATTGGGTGGAAAATAAACGTTACGGTGGCCCTGTGTGGTTTAAACAGTGGAAAACATTACCTCCACTGTCATTTGTGGGATGGTCTAGATGATCTTTTGATATGATTCATTTATTTGGATAATGCTCTCTATAGATGGATGAATGGTGTAGTTGTTGTGGCCCATTTGATACGGCCTGTTGGATGTATTTGGGGCCCATTTGGAAGGGCCCGATGTGATGTATATGAGACCCTTGTGTAAGGCCCATTATGATTATATGAGGCCCATTGAGATTGTATGTAGCCCATTATATTGTGTATAAGGCCTTTGTGTGAGGTCATGGGCCCACTATATGTTTGGCCCTATGTGGATCACTTCTTGGGAGCAGTGTTGGTTGAATGTCCACATTGATGGGCAGTGATGGTTAAATGTCTACATTGTGACCTTCCCTTAGGCCTGGATAGGCCCATTCTCATCATTCTCTAGTGGGTTACCCTAAACGATTGGGCCCCATTGATATTATTTGGTCAATCATCAACTGTCCATTCATAGATCCCTCCTTGCGTAGAGGCTGATTATAGATTCCAATTGTTGAGGCCGATAATTGAGGTCGATTATGATTGTCGAGGTCGATTCCAATTATCGAGCTGATTCCGATTGTCGAGGACAATTTTGATTGTCAAGGCCGAGTCTAATTGTGGAGGCCAATTACGATTGTTGAGGCCGAATCCAATTATCAAGGCCGATTCTGATTGTTGAGTCCAATTCTGATTGTCGAGGCCGATTCTGATTGTCGAGATTGATGCCGATTGTTGAGGCTGATTATCGAGGCCGATTTTGATTATCAAGGTCGATTCTGATTGTCGAGGCCGATTCCGATTATTGAGGTCGATTCTATTTGTTGAGGCCAATTCGGATTATCGAGGCTGATTCTGATTGTCGAGGCCGATTCTGATTGTTGAGGCCGATCATCGAAGTTGATTCTGATTGTCGAGGCCAATTCTGATTATTGAGGTCGATCATTAAGGCCAATTCTGAGTGTTGAGGTCGATTCCAATTATCGAGGCTGATTCCGACTTCGAGGCCGACCACCGAGGTCGATTCTGATTGCCGAGGGTGATTGACGAGACCCAATGTGATGCACTTGCGGCCCGTATTTGAGGCCCATTGTGATGTATATTCAACCCGTGTTGAAGACCCATTGTGATGTGTATTAGACCCATGTGAGATGCTCATCGTGATGTGTATTAAGCTCTTGAGTGAGGCCCATGGTGTTGTATATTAGGCCTTTGTGTGAGGCCATGGGTCTGCTATATGTTAGGCTTTATGTGGGCTACTCCTTGGGGGCAATATTGGTTAAATGTCTATTGTAAGACTCGTATCCTAGTTCGTACTGTTCTATCAACTTCCGCGATCCTTCCCGTCAAAGTCCGACAACCTGCGACGTATAATCAATGTTTGCGATTGACCTTAAGTCATATCCTATAGAATTGAGTCAGCTTAATCCGAGACTTGTACCATTGCGATTGCACTGTCGCCACGGTTCGGATGCCACGACTCGCGCACCAATCCGATACTGAAGCCGAAAGATGTGGGCTGACGTTTATTTCAAAGAAAATGCCGTGTGTTTGCAATCCCATGGGAATCTCTACAACATGTCCCATCAATCAATCACTCAAATAAATCAATCAATCACATCATGTCAAGTACACATCACCTTTCACCCCATCCCCAAGCAACCACCAAGTCAACTCTTTCTCACCCTCTTTCTTACACAACCATACATGCCAAGTACACATCACATATCACTCACCCTTTCACCCATCACACCCATCCCTCACTTCTCTTACAACACTCTCTCCCTCTCTCATTTCCCAAAACACAATTCCAAACCCAGGCAAGAAACCCACGTCTAAGCTCTTCCAAGGTGAGAAAATGAGTCGTGTGGCCCACCTCTCCTATCCAAAAAATCCTCCATCCTAGCCCTTCATTTCTCATCTCTTTCATCAAAGTGAAGCATAAGGAGATTGGCATTCCAATGGACCTAGAAGATCGAACGGTGGGTGCTTCCATAGGCTAGATTTCATTGTTTTGATGATGGGCCAAGTGAGGCCTACCAATCAATGGTGTGGATCTCACTTTAGACCCTAAGATGTGGCCGATGGCCCACCTTAATTATCACTTGATGTATGATTGAATGCAAGGGAAGGCCCATAGTGGCCGGGTCCCTCCATCACTCGTGTCCCACTCTCCTTTTCTCTCTCCATCTCGTTTTCATTTGTTTTGTTTGCAATGATGTAATTGTGTGGCACACTTAATGAGTCATGAGGTGTCCAAACCATTCATCAAATGGACCCCACCTTGATGTGTGTATTATCCACACCATCCAACCATTTGGTGGCCCACCCCAATAACATGTCTATGGGTGGGGCCCACCTTAAACATATGCTTGACCCAACCGTCCAGCGTCCACGGACGCTGGACATGAGTGAAGTATGAGCTGACAGTGGGCATACTAGCAAGCTAAATATATATATATATATATATATATGATATTTTTTTTTAGGATTTTGGGTGGACTACTTGTGTAGGCTCCACCTTGATATATGTATTCAATCCATGCCGCTCATTCCATTCAGTGGATCATTTTAGGTGTTGGGCCGAAAAATTGGGCCAATCCGATCTTCTGGTGGGTCATAGTATAGCAAAATAATGGTTTTCACTGTTAAAATGCTCTTGATATTTTCTATACGTCAAAATACCCTGCATATTGGGCTTGTTTAGTTGGTATTGAGCAATGAAACGCAGTGGTTGGAGTGGATTTATCAGATGCAGGCTGCACGTGTGAAAAACTGTGAAAAAATGCGATTTCAAAAGAAACAGAAAAAAATAATAATGCAGCAGACGCTGGTTTAACGAGCGGGTGAGCAGGGTCCCACAGCCCCCGCCGTGGGCCACACCATGATGTGTGTTATGTATCCACTCCGTCCATTATGTGGGCCCTTAGGGCAATGGGCCGTCCTCCAAAAATCATAATGGACAGCCCTTTTTGGTCAGGAAGCCCACATCATAGGAATCAGTGTGAATTGACTGTCTGCCATTGAAACCCTTTTTGGGTCCACAGAAGTTTTGGATCAAGCCTTAATTTGTTTTTCCCACTTATCCAGTGACATGTGACCTTATCAACAGGTTGGATTTCAAATAAACATTAGGGTGGGCCCCCACGTGGGACCTACAGTGATGTATTTATTTTATTCACACCGCCCACCATGGATGGTGGAACCCACCGTGGTGCATGTGTCTTCACCACATCATCCAGGGTTGGACGGTGGGACCCCTTTGATGCATGTGTTCTCTCCATGCTGCCCATCTATGTGGGCCCCCCACCATGATGCTTGTGTTGCACCCCTACCGTCAATCCATTTTGCAGGCTCATTGTAAGGCGTGAGCTAAAGAACGAGTCAGATCTGTGGTTCAAGTGGGTCCCACCACTATTATTTGAAGTGAGGATCGGTTGATCCTTTGACATGATTCATATATATATATATGTATGTATGTATGTATGTATGTATGTATGTATTTGTGGCCATTATTAAGGCTCACCTTGGCATTCATAAGGCCCATATTGATGTAATATGTGGCCGTTGTTGAGGCCCACCTTAGTATATATAAGGTCCAAGTGATTAAGCCCACCTTTTCATAATTATGGCCCATTGTTGAGGCTCACCTTGATGTGTATGAAGCCATTGTTGAGGCCCACTTTGATGTGAATGTAAGGCCCATGTTATGAGGCCCATTCGATGTATTTATGACCTGCGGTTGAGGCCCACTTTGATATATATTGCCATGTTACGAGGCCCATTGTGATGAACTCAAAGGCCCATGGGATATGGCCCATTGCAATGTACATAAGGCCCATTGATGCAGCCCACTTGATTGATATAAGGCCCATATGAGGTGGCCCATTTGATGTATCTGAGGACTATGGGTCGAGGCCCAATGAGATGTATATAGGTCCATTGCAATGTGTGATTCCCCATGGTTTGTGTAATGATATTTATGGCGGACCGTGCCTTGGGAGCAATGTTGGTTTGACGTCCACATTGTAAGTACAATGTTGGTTAAATGTCTGCATTGTGACTCTGCTTAGGGCCCATTGGTAGGCCTATACTCGTTGTGTGTAGGCCGTCTAGGCCCATCTGTATTGTAAGGATAGTTCATTACTTTATAACATGCTTAGTACACTTCCATGATTCATGCGCATACGCATCATGTGTGCTTGATATAAGAAATGTTTGATCATAGCATAAGCCGTTGGGCTGAGACATTTATGGGACTCTTTACGAGACTGAGTGCCCCACATGAGCGTGTGGTACGCGTGAGATTGCTGCATGACTGACATTGTGATTCATGCATTTCGCATTGTGTGTTGTGATTCATTGCATGCCCTAACGACATCAGGGTCGTGGCCTCCATAGACACATCATGGATGGTCGTGTTGGATACTGGAAATATTGGCTCTAGCATTGTGAGCACTTAGGATGTCCTTGGGTGAAAATCTCAGAACCTTTTTGGTACCAGGGGATGCTCCAACGTCTATATCGAGTGGATACACGAGCGCCCAAGTGCCGAATACCAATAGGCTGCATCTCCCACTATGTCGTAGTCGGTTAGAAGGGGGTGTGGTCTTATCCACCCGAGTGAAGGGGCTATGAGCTTAGCTGAGTTTGACCAGCTCACAAATGTGTTCGCTATCGACGAGCCGAGTAGGTATTGGCAGACTACTGGTCAGGCGGATAGTGTGGTTTCTTCCACTTACTTGACTGTGCAGCTATGGAGGAGGCAGTCAGTGTGAGTTGTATTAAACCCTGGTGATATCCAGAGAGGAACTGTACTGATATGTGTACTTGATGAGTATTGACACGCTTGCTTTGCATCTTGTATATGACATTTGGCTACATAGGTCTCGCATCACATGGCCTTGGTATGGCCAATACCATTCATGCCTTGCATTACATAGTTTTGGTATAGCTAATACCATTCATGGACTTACCCGCATACTTCTGCATTACTCTGATATTATATACTTGGCACTTACCTTACACACACTTTCACCACCCTCTAAGCTTTTATAAGCTTATGCACGATAGATGCATGCAGGTGGCGGTAGGTTGCAGCAGCGTTGAGCTTGGAGCGTGCAGTCGAGCCTTTGGAGATTTTGTTACTTTCATTATATTGTATTTCCCTTTCATACGCATTGTACTTAAAGTTTTTGATATAATGGATATATGGTGTTGTTGTTTTGTGACTTGGTTATGCTTGTGGTTATGCTCCTTACAAAAAAAATTCATACTGAAAATCCTCCTTGTAGGATCCCAGGATCGGAATCTGGCATTGGACGTTGCGAGCCGAGAATGGGGTACTACAGAGGCTGTCGGTACCAGATTCGATGACCAGAAATTTTGTGAGCCCATTTTCTGAGTTTAGGACGTGACAAAAATTAGTATCAGAGCATAACTTGGGAATACCTGAGATCACATCACATATCTTCTATGCACTAGAATGAATAGGTTCCGAGTCCAAATAACTTTGCAATTTTCCAACATAGACCCTTGATGTTTATGCCTTCGAGAATTCTCAAGGCTAATAGGCCCTTGTTCCTTCCTGTAGGACGTAATGGCTAGAAGAGCGACCCCAGCGAATCCTGCTCCACCACATGCGACTCCTGCTCTACCACTTGTGACTTCCGCTCCACCACTAGATATTCCTGCTTTCCAGCTCGAGGATGCTACTCCTTTACCTGAGACCAGTGTTAATCCGACTGTACCCGTGAGTGCCACCCAGGTGTAGCAGATGCTTCAGGCGATGACTGCTATTCTTCGTGGGCAGAGCAAGCGTCCCACTATTACACCAGCCGAGGCTGAGCAGGAGCGTGCGAGCGCCCTTCTCAAGGATTTCTGACAGCACGATCCTCCGTGTTTCTGGGGTGAGCCAGACCCTACTGCTGCAGAGATATGGTGCTCCGAGGTGGAAAAGATATTCGACACCATGAGATGAACTACCCAGCAGCGACTTACCTTAGCTATGTTTCTTCTTCAGGGTGAGGCTCATCATTGGTGGGCATTTGTAGCCCGATCGGTAGCGGACAATTTTGTATGGACCTGGGAGGACTTTGTGGACTGGTTTGACCAGAAGTTCTTCCCTTAGCATGTGCGACAACACCACGCATTAGAGTTTGAGACTTTGGTCCAGGGAGACGTGATTGTGTCCCAGTATGAGGCTCATTTCATTGCACTTACGAGATTCGCGACGTACCTTATTGATGATGAGGGGTGGAAGGCTCGCCGTTTTGAGAACGGTTTGCATCCTGCCCTCAGGAGTCGTGTGATCGGACACATGCTTCCGACATTTGAGCAGATCGTAGAGAGGGCACATATTTACGAGTTAGATTGGGCTAGTTTGCAGAGAGCCCGTGACCTGAGGAGAGATCAGAAGAGGAAGGAGCCTTCCAGTAACTCCCAAATACTCAAAGATCGTTCACAAGCAATGATGCACGAACCGCCTTGAATATTTTGAGCACCAAAGAGCACTTCAAAGACCACCTCTCTGGGACCATTTACAGGTACTTGCTTTGGGTGCTGTAGGACAGGACATCGCGTGCTCGACTGTCCCCATCCGCAGCAGCAACAGCCGAGGGCACCGCATCCACCTCCGCGATAGCCACCACAGCATCAGCAGCTGAGGGTTGAAATAGCGGTGAAGACCGCTTGAGTTAAAGTCGGAATAGGCCAATATGTCCTAGAGGGGGGTGAATAGGACTTTTTAAAGATTTATGAGTTATTTAAAAATCCTATCACACTAATCCTATCATGTATGCAACTTTCAGGATTACTCAAATGTAACTCTACTGGCTTCTAAGCCAAGTAGAGGATCCAATCACAAACTAATCAAGATATAACAATATGCAACTTAGTCTATGATGGATGTGACTGTGTGTGTGTGTGAGATGTGATTAGATATACGAATATGAATGCATTTTCATGAATCACATATGGAGAAAGCAATCACAAACATAGTCATTTTATAGTGGTTCGACGATAAGTCTACTCCACTCCCGGCTGTCGCACTCAACCCTTGAGTGTACCAGATTTCACTAAGGAGGTTTTTCAGGGTTCACCTCAAACCTAAGGTTTTAAATCAGGTTCACCTTTAACCTTTACATGGAGGTTTCTACTTGGTTCACCTCTAACCCTGGAGTTTTACTGGTTCACTCCTAACCAGATGTTTATGCTCTCCATAGAGCAAGGGTCCACACAATGTACCGAGAGGTTTCTACTCGGTTCACCTCTAACACTGGAGTTTCCCTAGTTCACTCCTAACCAGATGTTTATGCTCTCCACAGAGCAAGGGTTCACATAATGCACCCACAGCGTACACTCCCGCCGGAGGTCTCCTACGAGGGCTTCAAAGGGTGAGAACCACTTAAGAACCAATCCTAGAAAGGAATGATCACAAGTGTCCTCTTGGACTTTAAATACTTACAAATAAGTTGATGAGTCCCGTTAAGCACAATGCTGAAGATCTCCTCCTTCTTGTTGACGAAGAGTCTTCTACTCTCTTGATCCGCAACACAAAAGATATACCAAGACTATACTTAGGGTTGGGTTAAGGTTAAGATGGAATCCTACTCTTTAAAAGTTTACCTATAAGGAAGGTAGAGTAGTTCCAATCTTATGCATTCAAGGCATCCCAGCTCAATGATTTGTCATTAAGGTAGTAGCTGAAGGATCCTTGAATGCGGAAGTTCATTCTCCAATCCACTCTATTGAATATCAATGGTGAGAGTGGATTGGAGGATGAACTCCCTCGAGAGAAAGGGCTTAGAATATAAGATGTAAGTTGAAACAAACAAAAGCTCTCTCTATTCTCTCTTACAGCAACAAAGACAAATCCTCTATATATAGACAAAAAGTTCCAACGGATATAAAACGGCCACATTTATGATAGAGTTCGATATCATCGAGCAGGTTCGATATCATCGAGCATATACTCTCAATAGCATCGATGGTCTGCTCGATGACTCAGACTCAATGTCATACACTTTTGAAACTCTTTGCCAATTGGTCGATGAATCGAAACAGTTGTCGATGTCATCGGATTTCGAACTCCGATTTCATCGATGATAGGATCGATTGATCGACACATGAAAAATGAGAGAGACTTGACTTTGAGATATTTCAGGTTTTTATGAATGATCGGGGGAACCGTCGAGGTCATCGGAATTTGAATGTCGATGATATCGAGATCAGAGTCGAGGCATCGATAAATCCAGCTGATTTATCTTTAAACTTGTTGGACAGATTATGGCTTAGTTCGATGCAATCGATCTGGTGTCGATATCATCAATATTTAAATATCGATTAAATCGAAGGGCCCCCGATCATAGTTAAAAATAACCTGAAATAACTATTGTAAGAAATGCACGCCCACAATCGATATCATCGATGGACCTCCGATCTTATCGATATTTGAATTCAGATCATATCGGAAGAGCATCGATGCTATCGAAGAATTTTATGATTTTCTTTAAAGAACAGAGGTGCCGGAAATCTACCTGTGGATCTTATCGAGCCACTTTCGATGGTCTCGAGATTTGAATATTGATGATATCGATATGTGTATAGATACATCGATAATTCGTCTAGATATATTGTGAAGTTGCTGGACATATTTAGTGCTTTTATCGATGATATCGATAGGTGTATCGATATATCGATAAATCCATCCAGATGAATATTTAGTTGCTGGACATTTTGGTCCTCTTATCGATAATATCGTTAAGGTATCGAGGACATCGACAGTGCAGGTCGATCATATCGAGGGTGCTTCGATAAAATCGACAAGGCGAGAAAAACTTAGAGATTTTCCTATTTTGTAAAAAGTTTTCTCACTTTTAAAAACCCTAAGTTGTCTATCTTGTTTTAAGGGTTTTAATCACCTGGTGTTTTGGGACAAGGGATGTGAGGCTATGATTTACCTATTACAAGCTTCCACACATCCAGTTGAGGCAGACGCTTGAGATAATCTTCCTATAGAGTTCTGCAGTCAGTCTGACTAACCACACATAACTTGACAAACTAGGGCACTAGCAGCTGCACTTTCAATCTCCCCCTTTGTTAATTAGGTGACAAAATACCCAAAACACCCTAGAACACTTCTAGACACACCCTAAATTGTGTGTACATGCATTTACATAATTTTACAAGTTTTCTACCCCATGTACACAGTTTAGAAGTATCTGCTCCCCCTTACTTTAAAAATTCCCCCTTTCTTGGTGCAGTTGCTCCTCCTAACACCTGCAACAACATTAGATATACAATTTTCCACTCGGGGTGTTTTGAACTGTTCTCCCCCCTTTTGTCAGTCATTGGCAAAGGTATAGTAAGTGATATTGACTGAAGTGTTAAAGTATGTGGGAGAACCATCAGGCAGAAGAAAATCATTGATGTTTTAAAAGTTAACGCATTTTAGCCAAACATCAATCTTAGAATGAATGCATATTAGATAAGATATAGCAGTTTTCAATCATATGCAAACCATAACTTGATGAACCAGGGGAAAATTAACACATATGGCAATAATGATAAGAATTCTATTTAGCCATATCCAAAATAAGATTAAAGTTATATGATTATCCAAAATAGACTGCCCAAGATTGGCAGCAAATTAACAGTTATCCTAAAAAAAAAAAACACCAAGCCCCAAAAAAAATGGCATTTGATTAACGTGACCAGCTTCTCCCGTCTTCTCGAGTCACCGCGTGTGAGTACGTCAATAACTTGCTGATTTGTTTGTTGGAGAGAATTAATTTTTTCTTCAATCACGGTGAGACGTCTCTCACAATTGTGAAGTCGCTCCTCCATGCTTGCCATACCATTCAGCAAGTGACATTCAAGATGATGGGTATGGCGGTTTGTGATTGACTCCGGACTCAGTAATGGTGTTCGATTGGATCCCCATGGATATAATGGAGGAGCATATGGAGCAGCCGACTGCAGGGGAGCACTGTTCTTAGGAGGAACTGAAGGAAGACAAAGTTGTTGTGCTACCTGAGCCGAATCACTGTCAAACCATTTCTCTGGATAGACTCTATCAGATGAGGCAGGAATACCAACATGATGAGCTAATTTACAGATGAGAATAGGAAAAGCTAGAGTATCCTGATGATTTCCTTGAATGACCCGAATTAGCTGTTTAAGAAGAAGTGTTGGAAGGCACACCTGAACTTCCTAATATACATCATATAATACATTTAACGCAAAGGGCGACAGATGATTACCATACACATCACATGGATAGACATTGGACCCAAAGATGTCATGAAGGATTTTAAAAGTGGGTCCAAGATGATTGATATGAAGGGAATTATCATCGTTCCGAGAGATAGTAGTACCCTGACATAGTGCATGAGTTATCTCGCCCCAAACACCAAGACCGTTTAGATTCTGATTGGTAATAGGAATGCGAGTGACTTGAAGGTCTAAAAGGTTACTTAAGGTGATGGGAGTGATGTGCTTGGAATAATGCAATAATTCTACTTGGATGTAAGGTGGATCAACACATATAACCTGACTTTTGCCGAGGAAGTCTTGAATCACTCCCATTCGATAGGTACCACCAAGATTTAAAATATTTTGTCATCCAATTACTTCTAGAAGGAGGTCCACTCCAAAAGACTCAATGGTGTTGTTAAGAACCAGACGTTCAACAATGGTGACAGGATGTCTTACCGTTGGTATGAGTTGATGCATACTAGGTTGCTTGGCTTTTCCTTTTGAAGACTGTGAAGGAGTCTTACCTTTTCCTTTGTTCATGGTTTTTCAGAGTAAGAGACAAGTAAAGATAGGATGGACAGCAAGAGAATCACCAAAAAAAACTTTGAAAGGAAGGACAAAATTCTTCTTTTAAAGATCCTAAAAGTATCTGACCAAACACAAGCTAGATTCAGGAGTGAAAGGATAATACCAGTTTGCAAGGAACTTCCGGGATTACTGATGGACTTCCAACCGAGAATTCGAGCAAAAAAAAAAAAAACAGTACAAAGCTTTTTCAAGAAAAATAGTGATTTTCCTGCTCGACTCCCTTTTTATCAGCCGGCAATTTTTGATGCTATCGAACTTTCTTTCAATTGTATCGATGATCCTCATTCGAGGCTATCAACAATAGTTTCGATCATGTGGCCTTCCACAGTTTGAAGAGATGTCGATGATATCGATCGATTAATTAGGAATGACAGATCGATAGGTATTTCAAAGAGAAATATTTTTCTTTTTCGACCCTTCAAGTATACTTTTTAGTGTTTCTGTGAATCAGTAGCATACTTAGCAAAATTATGTACAATTACTGTACATATAAAAAATTATAAACATTTGAATGTTTATATACAAAAGATTGAGGTGAGGACCCTCAGATATATATCATTTGACGATCAACAAAATTGCATCATTTCAGCAAATATCCAGATCTAGATGCATGATCTGGAATTGTCTTCCTTTGCTCAGTGTTTCTCAATGTCACTCCTTTCTTTTCCTATAATAATGTAGCAGTGGTTGTTTGTGCGATGACCCTTAATTACTGATTTTCCTGATTGGTCTAGGATATCGCATTCATCTTTGTTGAATTTGACCACATGTCCATTATCACAGATTTGAGAGATGCTTAACAGATTATATGCTAGTCCTTTTATGCAAAAAGCATTCTCATTTTTGAGCAAATCAATTCCTTATACCATTCCTTGTCCAATTACATTAGCAGTGGCCCCATCTCCATAGGTGACTGTCCCTTTATGAAATTTTTTATAGTTGGAAAGAAGGGATTTGTTACCTGTGACAGTCTTGAGCAGCCACTGTCAAGGTACCATTTGACCTCATTGCCTCGTAGATGATCTGAATGTGTAATAAGGCAATTTGTCTTTTCCTTAAACATCCACTTTGTGATAGGAGTTTTACTTGTGGTAGATTTGTTCATCTTATCCGATTTATCCACATGACTTAATGACTCCTTCATCCTGTCAACTAGCACAAGTGGTGATGATTGCGTATTTCTTTTGTTCATCTCATAAACTGTCTTACCATTTTTGTGACGAGCTGAGATAGGTCTAATGTTACTACTAGAGGTAACAGATTTTTCAAAAGGTTATGCATTATGTTCAGTTTTTGTTCTAGCTTTTCCATAACCTAATCCCTTTTTGTCCTCTCCACATTTTCCCATGCCTAAAAATTTTTGTAACTTCTCACTACTCTGGGAAAACATACAATTTTTCTTGGCAATTTTTCTGGACTCTTCTAGATTAAACAGGAGTGTGTGATTTTCATTTTGAAGGAGCAAATTCTTGTCTTTTAATTGCTCAACCTGTTTGCTTAGTTTTTCAGTCTCAGATTTAAGGAAGGTGTTAATTCTCTCAAGTCTCTCATTATCTGAGTGATGTTGTTGTAAATCATTGATCAGATGTGTATTGATTTCTACAATTTTGTCCAAATCTATTTGTAGCAATTGGTTTTTATTCTTAGATATTCCTAGTCTTTTAGCCACTTTAATGCTATGAATATAAAGCTGATTGTAAGCATCTTGTAGCTTATCATTTTCTCCTTCTTCTTTTTCTTCGTCAGATTCCTCATTGTCAGAAATGATTTTGTGGCTTACAGTTCTTTTTCGTTCTCAGATTCAATGGGAATGATTGAAGCAGTGGAGACCATGAGAATTTTCAATGATTTCTGATCTTCATTGTTTTCTGAGTCACTAGATTCTGAATTTACTCATCTTTATCATCCCACGTGGTGGCCATTGCCTTACCCTTGGTTTTTTTTGTTTTGGCATTCGGTAGATAGGTGTCCATACTCTTGATAGGCATAGCATTGTGGTTTTTTGATCTTTTTGCCAAATTTACCTGCAGAGAGTTTGTTATCCACCTTTCTCCCTCTATAGGGATGGCCGCGATTCTTTTGAAAGATCTTCTGAATTTTTGTGCCAACAAAGCCACTTCTTCATCTTCATCTTCCTTTTCACTTCCACTGTCCTTGTGTATTGTTTTCTTTGAGGTTTTTAGGACAGTGTTTTTGGATTTTTGGGTTGAGTGAAGTGTAGTTCAAAAGTTTGTAGGGAACCTACTAGTTCTTCTACTTTCATCTCGTCTATGTTCCTACACTCCTCTATTGTTGTTACCTTGGGATTAAACCGTTCCGGTAGAGATC
This sequence comes from Magnolia changhungtana, assembly GCA_030180095.1. Classification (NCBI taxonomy): domain Eukaryota; kingdom Viridiplantae; phylum Streptophyta; class Magnoliopsida; order Magnoliales; family Magnoliaceae; genus Magnolia; species Magnolia changhungtana. The sequence continues at coordinate 20,409 of JASAUF010000064.1, read as the reverse complement.
TCAAGATTTTCCTATAGATTTTAGGTATCGGAACTTTCTCACCCAATCCACCCATGGAGTTACAAATAATGTTTAGCTTTGTAAAGAACTCCATAAATGTCTCATGCTCTTCCATTCTGAGATTTTCGAACTGTGAAGTCAAGAGTTGTAGTTTGGATCGCTTCACAGTACTTGTGCCTTCATGGGTTGTTTCCAGGAGATCCCATGCTTCTTTTGATGTCCCACACATATTGATTTGATTGAAGATATCTTGGGACACGGCATAGTAGATGGCGTTCATAGCTTTAGCTTCAGAAGTCTATTTATCTTTATCAAATGCCGTCCACATCTCTTTGGATTTGGGTTTTGTAATAGTTATGGAACTCTCCAATACAACTTGATCCATTGGTGGCACATATCCATTTTCAACTATATCCCAAACGTCATGATCCAAAGATCTCAGAAAGTAGTGCATCCTAGCCTTCCAGTATACATAATTTGAGCCGTCAAATACTAGAGGTCTAGTGACTGATGAGCCATCTCCTTTGGCCATATTCCAAACTTTAGTCAAGATCACTCTCTAGGCGGTGAAGCCCTTAAAGAGAGACCCTCTCTGAAACTAATTGAAATAGCGGTGAAGACCGCTTGAGTTGAAGTCGGAATAGGCCAATATGTCCCAGAGGGGGTGAATAGGACTTTTTAAAGATTTATAAGTTATTTAAAAATCTTATCACACTAATCCTATCATGTATGCAACTTTCAGGATTACTCAAATGTAACTCTACTGGCTTCCAAGCCAAGTAGAGGATCCAATCACAACCTAATCAAGATATAGCAATATGTAACTTAGTCTATGCTGGATGTAACTCTGTGTGTGTGAGAGATGTGATCAGATATATGAATATGAATGCATTGTTATGAATCATACATATAGAAAGCAATCACAAACACAATCATTTTATAGTGGTTCGACAATAAGTCTGCTCCACTCTCGGCTGTCGCACTCAACCCTTGAGTGTATTGGATTTCACTAAGGAGGTTTCCCAGGGTTTACCTCAAACCTAAGGTTTTAAATTAGGTTCACCTTCAACCTTTACACGAAGGTTTCTATTTGATTCACCTCTAACCCTGGAGTTTTACTGGTTCACTCTTAACCAGATGTTTATGCTCTCCATAGAACAAGGGTCCACACAATGTACCCAGAGATTTCTACTCGGTTCACCTCTAACCCGGGAGTTTCACTGGTTCACTCCTAACCAGATGTTTATGCTCTCCACAGAGCAAGGGTCCACACAACGCACCCACAGCGTACACTCCCGCCGGAAGCCTCCTACAAGGGCTTCAAAGGGTGAGAACAACTTAAGACCCAATCCTAGAAATGAATGATCGCAAGTGTCCTCTTGGACTCTAGATACTTACAAATAAGTTGATGAGTCGCGTTAAGCACAATACCGAAGATCTCCTCCTCTTTGTTGACGAGTCTTATGCTCCCTTGATCCGCAACACAAAAGATATACTAAGACTAGGCTTAGGGTTGGGTCAAGGTTAAGATAGAATCCTACTCTCTAAAGGTTTACCTATAAGGAAGGTAAAGTAGTTCCAATCTTATGCATTCAAGGCATCCCAGCTCAATGATTTGTCATTAAGGTAATAGCTAAAGGATCCTTGAATGCGGAAGTTCATTCCCCAATCCAGTCTATTGAATATCAATGGTGAGGGTGGATTGGAGGATGAACTCCCTCGAGATAAAGGGCTTAGGGTATAAGATGTAAGTTGAAACACACAAAAGCTCTCTTTATTCTCTCTTACAGCAACAAAAGACAAGTCCTCTATATATAGGCAAAATGTTCCAAAGGATATAAAACGGTCACATTTATGACAGAGTTCGATATCATCAAGCAGGTTCGATATCATCGAGCATATACTCTCGATAACATCGATGGTCCGCTCGATGACTCAGACTCAATGTCATACACTTTTGAAACTCTTTGCCAATTGGTCGATGAATCAAAACAGTTGTTGATGTCATCGAATTTCGAACTCTGATTTCATTGATGACAGGATCGATTGATCGACACTTGAAAAATGAGAGAGACTTGACTTTGAGATATTTCAGGTTTTTATGAATGATCGAAGTCATCGAATTTGATGTCGATGATATCGAGATCGAGAGTTCGAGGCATCGATAAATCAAATGATTTCTTTGAACTTGGTGGAATTTATGGCTTATTCGATTCGATCTATGTCGATATCATCGATATTTAAATATCGATTTCGAAGGGCTCCCAATCATAGTTAAAAACAACCTAAATAATTCTTTGTAAAAATCTATCTTGTCGATATCATCGATGGACCTCCGATCTTATCGATATTTGAATTCAGATCATATTGGAAGAGCATTGATGCTATTGAAGAATTTTATGATTTTCTTTAAAAAATCTGCTTGTGGATCTTATCGAGCCACTTTCGATGGTCTCGAGATTTGAATATCGATGATATCAATATGTGTATCGATACATCGATAATTCGTCCAGATATATTGTGAAGTTGCTTGACATATTTAGTGCTTTTATCGAAGATATCGATAGGTGTATCGATACATCGATAAATTCGTCCAGATGAATATTTAGTTGCTGGACATTTTGGTCCTCTTATCAATAATATCGTTAAGGTATCGAGGACATCGACAGTGCAGGTCGATCATATCGAGGGTGCTTCGATAAAATCGACAAGGCGAGAAAAACTTAGAAATTTTCCTATTTTGAAAAAGTTTTCTCACTTTTAAAAACCCTAAGATGTCTATCTTGTTTTAAGGGTTTTAATCACCAGATGTTTTGGCACAAGGGATGTGAGGCTATGATTTACCTATTACAAGCTTCCACACATCCGGTTGAGGCAGACGCTTGAGATAATCTTCCTATCGAGTTCTACAGTCAGTCTGACTCACTACACACGTAACTTGACAAACCTGGGCACTAGCAGATGCACTTTCAAGGGCACCATATCAACCTCCGCGACAACCCCCACGTAGCAGCAGCGACCGTAGTACCAACCTCTGGGACCTCCCCCGTAGCAGTAGAGACCTCAGAGGGTACCTGCACCTCCCCAACAGGCCCATGGCAGATTTTATGCCACCAAGCAGGACCCTCAGTCATCAGGAGCAGTCGTCGACGATTCACGTGACTTAGCCCCTACACCGTCTTACTAGATTGCTCATGAATGATGCGTCTTGGGAGTTAGAGCTTAAGATTCGTGGGTATTATCCCCATCTCTTAGGTGTTTAATTATGATGATATGTTGAAATTGTGATGTTTTTATTATACATGACGTTATGTTTCCTATTTCCTTATGAGTTACATTTAGTTGCGATGGTGGTATAAATTTCGAGGATGAAATTTTTATTAGGTGGGGAGAGTTATAAGACCCGTATCCTAGTTCGTACTGTTCCGTCGACTTCCACGATCCTTCCCGTCGAAGTCCGGTAACTTGCGACGTATAATCAATGTTTGCGATTGACCCTAAGTCGTATCGTGTGGAATTGAGTAGGCTTAATCCAAGACTTGTACCATTGCGACCGCACCATCGCTACGACTTGCGCACCGATCCGATACCCAAGCTGGAAGATGTGGGCCGACATTTATTTCGAAGAAAACGCTGCACGTTTGTAATCCCAATGGAATCTTTACAACATGTCCCATCAATCAATTACTCAAATCAATCAATCAATCACATCATGTCAAGTACACATCACCTTTCACCCCATCCCTAAGCAACCACCGAGTCAACTCTTTCTCACCATCTCTTCCATAACCATACATGTCAAGTACACATCACATATCACTCACCCTTTCACCCATCACACCCATCCCTCATTTCTCTTACAACACTCTCTCCCTCTCTCATTTCCCAAAACACAATTCCAAACCCAAGCAAGAAACCCACGTCCAAGCTCTTCCAAGGTGAGAAAATGAGTTGTGTGGCCCACCTCTCCTATCCCAAAAATCCTTCATCCTAGCCCTTCATTTCTCATCTCTTCCGTCAAAGTGAAGCATAAGGAGATTGGTGTTCCAACGGACCGAGAAGATTGAACGGTGGGTGCTTCCATTGGCTAGATTTCATTGTTTTGATGATGGGCCAAGTGAGGCCTACCGATCAATGGTGTGGATCTCACTTTAGACCCTAAGATGTGGCCGATGGCCCACCTTGATTATCACTTGATGTATGGTTGAATGCAAGGGAGGGCCCATAGTGGCGGGGTGCCTCTATCACTCGTGTCCCACTCTCCTTTTCTCTCTCCCTCTCGTTCTCATTTGTTTTGTTTGCAATGATGTGATTGTGTGGCACACTTAATGAGTCATGAGGTGTCCAAATCGTTCATCAAATGGACCCCACCTTGATGTGTGTATTATCCACACCATCTAACCATTTGGTGGCCCACCCCAATAGCATGTCTATGGGTGGGGCCCACCTTAAACATATGCTTGACCCAACCATCCAGCGTCCACGGACGTTGGACATGAGTGAAGTATGAGCTGACAGTGGGCGTACTAGCAAGCTAATATATATATATATATGATATTATTTTTTTAGGATTTTGGGTGGACTACTTGTGTAGGCTCCACCTTAATATATGTATTCAATCCATGCCGCTTATTCCATTCAGTGGATCATTTTAGGCGCTGGGCCGAAAAATTGGGCCAATTCGATCTTCTGGTGGGTCATAGTATAGCAAAATAATGGTTTTCACCATTAAAATGCTCTTGATATTTTCTATACGTCAAAATACCCTGAATATTGGGCTTGTTTGGTTGGTATTGAGCAATGAAACGCAATGGCTGGAGTGGATTCATCAGATGCGGGCTGCACATATGAAAAACCGTGAGAAAACACGATTTCAAAATAAACAGAGAAAAAATATAATGCAGCAGACGCTGCTGCTGTCAGAGGCACAGACAGCGCCTGCGCACGTTTGGCGGGCGGGCTAGCAGGGTCCCACGGCCCCAGTCGTGGGCCCCACCATGATGCGTGTTATGTATCCACTCTATCCATTATATGGGTCCTTAGGGCAACGGGCCATCCTCCAAAAATCAGGCCTATCCAAAGCTCAGGAAGCCCACGTCACAGGAAATAGTGTGAATTGACTATCTGCCATTGAAACCCTTTTTGGGTCCACAGAAGTTTTGGATCAAACTGAAATTTGTTTTTCACTCTTATCCAATGACGTGTGACCTTATCAACAGGTTAGATTTCAAATAAACATTAGGGTGGGCCGCACGTGGGACCCACAGTGATGTATTTATTTTATTCACACCGCCCACCATGGACGGTGGAACCCACCGTGGTGCATGTCTCTTCACCACACCGTCCAGGGCTAGATGGTGGGACCCCTTTGATGCATGTGTTCTCTCCATGCTGCTCATCTATGTGGGTCCCCCACTATGATGCTTGTGTTGCACCCCAACCGTCAATCCATTTTGCAGGCTCATTGTAAGGCGTGAGCTAAAGAACGAGTCAGATCTGTGGTTCAAGTGGGTCCCACCACTATTATTTGAAGTGAGGATCGGTTGATCCTTTGACATGATTCATATATATATATATATATATATATATGTATGTATGTATGTATGTATTTGTGGCCATTATTAAGGCCCACCTTGGCATTCATAAGGCCCATATTGATGTAATTGTGGCCGTTGTTGAGGCCCACCTTGGTATATATAAGGCCCAAGTGATTAGGCCCACCTTGCCATAATTATGGCCCATTGTTGAGGCTCACCTTGATGTGTATGAAGCCATTGTTGAGGCCCACTTTGATGTGAATGTAAGGCCTATGTTATGAGGCCCATTCGATGTATTTATGGCCCACGGTTGAGGCCCACTTTGATATATAAGGCCATGTTACGAGGCCCATTGTGATGAACTCAAAGGCCCATGGGATATGGCCCATTGCAATATACATAAGGCCCATTGATGCAGCCTACTTGATTGATATAAGGCCCATATGAGGCGGCCAATTTGATGTATCTAGGACTATGGGTCGAGGCCCAATGAGATGTATATAGGTCCATTGCACTGTGTGATTCCCCATGGTTTGTGTAATGATATTTATGGCTGACCGTGCCTTGGGAGCAATGTTGGTTTGATGTCCACATTATAAGTACAATGTTGGTTAAATGTTCGCATTGTGACTCTCCCTAGGGCCTATTGATAGGCCCATACTCGTTGTGTGTACACTACAAAAAAGAGGGTTTTTAGCGACGAAACGTATTTTCGTCGCCAAAAGTAACTTTTAGCGACGAAATATATTTTCGTCGCTAAAAGTGAGATTTTAGCAATGAAACTTTTAGCGACGAAACTTTTCATCGCTAAAACTAGTGCATTAGACTTTTAGCGACGAAAATTTTCGCTGTTAGATGCTCCACACATTTTACTTCGATGCGGAATAAATTTCTTTTAGCTGCGAAAATTTTCGCTACTAAAAATATTGTATGAAACTTTTGGTGATGAAACATTTCGTCGCAAAAAATTCTAAACATTGTCTTAAACTTTTAGCGGCGAAACATTTCGCTGCTAAAAGTCTTGTACTGTACAAGACTTTTAGCGGTGAAAATTTTCGCTGCTAAAACTCTTGTAGTGTATAAGACTTTTCGCAGCGACAATTTTCGCTGCTAAAACTAAACTAACATATCTTTTAGCGACGAAAAGTTTCGTCTCCAAAATTTTCTTTTTAAAAGAAAATTATTCCAGTTCAAAATACGTGCAATATTCCTGATATACTCCTGTTAACAATATATTCCATCATATTCATCCTGATATACACATTTCATCACATTCACATTCACATTAATTTAAACCCAAACAGCATAAACTTTTAGCGGTGAAAATATTCGTCGCAAAAAAATACTATACAAGACTTTTAGCAGCGAAAATTTTCGCTGCTAAAAATATTTTTCAAAAGCTTTTAGCAGCAAAAATATTTGCGGCAAAATAAATTTTCTAAGACTATTAGTTTCATAAACTGCTTACGCTGTAAAAAATTTCAAAGACTTTAGCAGCGAAAATTTTTGCTGCAAAAAAACATTTCCAAGATTTTAGTAGCGAAAATTATCGCTGCAAAAAAAATCTAGGACTTTTAGCAGCGAAAATTTTCGCCGCAAAAAAAATGTTCCAAGAATTTTTAGCAGCGAAAACTTTTACTGTTAAAAATCGTTCCACTTTTAGCGACGAAAATTTTCGTCGCTAAAATTTTTTTAAAAAAATATACAGCTTAAAATTCCACACAAAATTCCTGATATGCACCTGTTAACAATATATTTCATCATATTCATCCTAATATACACCTGTTATATAATATATTTCATCATATTGACATTTATATCCAGCTAAACCCAAACCCAAACATAAACTACATTCATCCAAACACAAACAATCTTATCTGCATCACATTCATTCACGCATAAATACATATAAATTTAACATTAACAAATAAACAAAAAATCACAAAGATGAAGGCTGAGGTGGTGGGGCATCGGTGGGTAACTGTGCAGCGAAAGCCTGAAACATCTTCGTCATCCGTTGCTCATGCTCCACCCGCATCTCCTACATCCTCCTCTCATGCTCCTCCCTCTGCCTCACCAACTCCTCCTTCATCCTCCTCTGCCTCGCGAGCTGATCCTCTATCCTCCTCTCCTGCTCCTCCCTCTACCTCGCCAGTTCCTCCAGGTTTAGGTTTAGGTTTAGGTTTAGGTTCAGGTTATAAGTATATGTTTTAGATTTAAGAATAGGTTTAGGGTTTAGGGTTTAGGAAATCGGGTTTAGGTTTGGGTTTCAAGTTTAAGCTTAGGTTAAGATTAGGGAGTTGAGATTAGGATTAGGTATAGGTTTAGGTTTAGGGATTTGAGAATACATTTAGGTTTTAGGTTTAGGTTTAGGTTTTAGGTTATAGGTTTAGGTTACTGTTAGGTTATAGGTTATAAGTTTAGGTTATAGGTTATACGTTTAGGTTATAGGTTATAAGTTTAGGTTATAGGTTTAGGTTTTGGTTTTAGGTTTAGGTTTTGGTTATAGGTTTAGGTTCGATTTAGGTTTAAGTTATGGGTTATAGCTTTGGGAATTGAGAATAGGTTAAGGTTTAAGTTTAGAAACTAGGTTCGGGTTCGGGTTCGGGATCGGGTTTGGGTTTTCAAGTTTAGGTTTAGGTTAGGTTAGGGAGTTGAGATTAGGATTTGATGTAGGTTTAGGTTGAGGGATTTGAGAATACATTTAGGTTATAGGTTTTAAGTTTAGGTTTTAGCTTATAGGTTTAGGTTATAGGTTTTGGTTTTGGTTTTGGTTTTGGTTTTAGGTTTAGGTTATAGGTTAAGGTTAGGTATAGGTATAGGTTTAGGTTATAGGTTATAGCTTTAGGGAATTGAGAATAGGTTATGGTTTAGGTTTGGGTTTTCATCGGGTTTAGGTTTGGGTTTTCAAGTTAGGGTTTAGTTTAGGTTAGGGAGTTGAGATTAGGATTTGGTGTAGGTTTAGGTTTAGGGATTTGAAAATAGGTAAAGGTTTAAGTTTAGGAAATCGGGTTCGAGTTCTGGATTGGGGTTTAGGCTTGGGTTTTCATGTTTAGGTTTAGGTTTAGGTTTAGGTTAGGGAGTTGAGATTGGGATTTGGTGTAGGTTTATGTTTAGGGATTTGAGAATAGGTTAAGGTTAAGGTTTAGGTTTAGGAAATCGGATTCGGGTTCGGGATCGAGTTTAGGCTTGGTTTTCAAGTTTAGGTTTGAGTTGAGATTGGGATTAGGTGTAGGTTTAGGTTTAGGGATTTGAGAATAGGTTAAGGTTTAGGTATAGGTTAAGGTTTAGGTATAGGTTTAGGTATTAGGTTTTAGCATATAGGTTTAGGTTTTGGTTTTGGTTTTAGGTTTAGGTTAAGGTTATAAGTTTAGGTTATAGGTTATAGGTTAAGGTTTAGGTTTTAGGTTTTTGTTTAGGTTGAGGTTATAGGTTTTGGTTTAGGTTTAGGTTTTAGTTTATAGGTTTTTATTTAGGTTGAGGTTATAGGTTTTGGTTTAGGTTATACGTTTAGGTTTAGGTTTTAGTTTATAAGTTTAGGTTATAAGTTATAGGTTTAGGTTCGGTTTTAGGTTTAGGTTAAGGTTATAAGCTTAGGTTAAGGTTTAGGTTACTGGTTTTGGTTTAAGTTAAGGTTATAGGCTTTGGTTTAGGTTAAGGTTTAGGTTTTGGGTTTAGGTTAAGGTTATAGGTTTAGGTTAGGTTTAGGTTTAGGTTATAGGTTATAGGTTATAGCTTTGGGAATTGAGAATAGGTTAACGTTGAGGTTTAGAAGCTGGGTTCGGGTTAAGGATCGGGTTTAGGTTTGGGTTTTCCAAATTAGGTTTAGGTTTAGGTTAGGGAGTTGAGATTAGGATTTGGTGTAGGTTTAGGTTTAGGGATTTGAGAATACATTTAGGTTTTAGGTTTTAGGTTATAGGTTTAGGTTATAGGTTTTGGTTTTGGTTTTAGGTTTAGGTTATAGGTTAAGGTTATAGGTTATAGCTTTGGGAATTAAGAATAGGTTAAGGTTTAGGTTTAGAAATTAGGTTCGGGTTGGGGATCGGGTTTAAGTTTGGGTTTTCAAGTTCGAGTTTAGGTTTAGGTAGAGAGTTGAGATTAGGATTTGGTGTAGGTTTAGGTTAAGGGATTTGAAAATAGGTAAAGGTTTAGGTTTAGGAAATCGAGGTTCGGGGTTACGGATCGGGTTTAGGCTTGGGTTTTCATGTTTAGGTTTAGGTTTAGGTTAGGGAGTTGAGATTGGGATTTGGTGTAGGTTTAGGTTTAGGGATTTGAGAATAGGTTAAGGTTAAGGTTTAGGTTTAGAAGTGGGTTCGGGTTCGGGATCGGGTTTAAGCTTGGGTTTTCATGTTTAGGTTTTGGTTTAGGTTAGGGAGTTGAGATTGGGATTATGTGTAGGTTTAGGTTTAGGTTTTAGCATATAGGTTTAGGTTTTGGTTTTAGGTTTAGGTTAAGGTTATAAGTTTAGGTTATAAATTATAGGTTAAGGTTTAGGTTATAGGTTTTTGTTTAGGTTAAGGTTATAGGTTTTGGTTTAGGTTATCGGTTTAGGTTTAGGTTTAGGTTTACGTTTTAGTTTATAGGTTTAGGTTATAGGTTTAGGTTTTGGTTTTAGTTTAGGTTAAGGTTATAAGTTTAGGTTAAGGTTTAGGTTAGAGGTTTTGGTTTAGGTTAAGGTTATAGGTTTTGGTTTAGGTTAAGGTTTAGGTTTTGGGTTTATGTTAAGGTTATAGGTAAAGGTTATAGGTTTAGGTTAGGTTTAGGTTTAGGTTTAGGTTATAGCTTAAATTGAGAATAGGTTAAGGTTTAGGTTTAGGAAATCGAGTTTGGGTTCGGGATCGGGTTTAGGCTTGGGTTTTCATGTTTAGGTTTAGGTTTAGGTTAGGGTGTTGAGATGGGGATTTGGTGTAGGTTTAGGTTTAGGGATTTTAGAATAGGTTAAGGTTTAGGTTTAGGAAATCGAGTTCGGGATCGGGTTTTGAAGTTTAGGTTAAGGTTTAGGTTTTAGGTTTAGGTTAATGTTAGGTAATAGGTTATAAGTTTAGGTTATAGGTAATAGGTCAAGGTTTTAGGTCATTGGTTTTGGTTGAGGTTAAGGTTATAGGTTTAGGTTAAGGTTTAGGTTTAGTTTTAGGTTCAGGTTTAGGTTTAGGTTATAAGGTATAGGTTTAGGGAATTGAGAATTGGTTTGGGTTTAGGTTTAAGGAATCGGGTTCGGGTTCGGGTTCGGGTTTAGGTTTGAGTTTTCAAGTTTAAGCTTAGGTTTAGGTTAGGGAGTTGAGATTAAGATTAGGTGTAGGTTTTAGGTTTATGGATTTGAGAATACATTTAGGTTTTAGGTTTAGGTCTTAGGTTATAGGTTAAGGTTTAGGATTTAGGTTTAGGTGAATGGTAGGTAATAGGTTATAAGTTTAGGTTATAGGTAATAGGTTAAGGTTTTAGGTCATAGGTTTTGGTTTTAGGTTAAGGTTAAGGTTTAGGTTCGGTTTAGGTTTAGGTTATAAGGTTTAGGTTTAGGTTATAAGGTTTATAGGTTTAGGAATTGAGAATTGGTTTGGGTTTAGGTTTAGGGAATCGGGTTTGGGTTCGGGATCGGGTTTAGTTTGGTTTGGGTTTTCAAGGTTAAGCTTAGGTTTAGGTTAGGAAGTTGAGATTAGGATTAGGTGTAGGTTTAGGTTTAGGGATTTGAGAATACATTTAGGTTTTAGGTTTAGGTCTTAGGTTATAGGTTAAGGTTTAGGATTTAGGTTTAGGTGAATGGTAGGTAATAGGTTATAAGTTTAGGTTATAGGTAATAGGTTAAGGTTTTAGGTCATAGGTTTTGGTTTAGGTTAAGGTTTAGGTTTAGGTTTTTAGGTTTAGTCGGTTTAGGTTTAGGTTTAGGTTATAAGGTATAGGTTTAGGGAATTGAGAATTGGTTTGGGTTTAGGTTTAGGGAATCGGGTTCGGGTTCGGGTTGGTTTAGGTTTGGGTTTTCAAGTTTAGCTTAGGTTTAGGTTAGGGAGTTGAGATTAGGATTAGGTGTAGGTTTAGGTTTATGGATTTGAGAATACATTTAGGTTTTTTAGGTTTAGGTCTTAAGTTATAGGTTAAGGTTTAGGATTTAGGTTTAGGTGAATGGTAGGTAATAGGTTATAAGTTTAGGTTATAGGTAATAGGTTAAGGTTTTAGGTCATAGGTTTTGGTTTAGGTTAAGGTTAAGGTTAAGGTTTAGGTTCGGGTTTAGGTTTTAGGTTATAAGGTTTAGGTTTAGGTTATAAGGTATAGGTTTAGGGAATTGAGAATTGGTTTGGGTTTAGGTTTAGGGAATCGGGTTTGGGTTCGGGATTGGGTTTAGGTTTGGGTTTTCAAGGTTAAGCTTAGGTTTAGGTTAGGGAGTTGAGATTAGGATTAGGTGTAGGTTTAGGTTTAGGGATTTGAGAATACATTTAGGTTTTAGGTTTAGGTCTTAGGTTATAGGTTAAGGTTGGTTTAGGATTTAGGTTTAGGTGAATGGTAGGTAATAGGTTATAAGTTTAGGTTATAGGTAATAGGTTAAGGTTTTAGGTCATAGGTTTTGGTTTAGGTTAAGGTTATAGGTTTAGGTTAAGGTTTAGGTTTAGTTTAAGGTTCGAGTTTAGGTTTAAGTTATAAGGTATAGGTTTAGGTTCAGTGAGAATTGGTTTGGGTTTAGGTTTAGAGAATTGGGTTTAGTTTAGGTTTGGTTCGAGGTTTAGGTTTTAAAGGTTATAAGGTATAGGTTTAGGGTTTGGAATTGAGAATTTAGGTTTAGGTTTAGGTTTAGAGAATCGGGTTCAAGTTCGGGATCGGGTTTAGGTTTGGGTTTTCAAGTTTAAGCTTAGGTTAAGGTTTAGGGAGTTGAGATTAGGATTAGGTGTAGGTTTAGGTTTAGGGATTTGAGAATACATTTAGGTTTTTTAGGTTTAGGTTTAGGTTTAGGTTTAGGTTTTAGGTTATAGGTTAAGGTTATAAGTTAAATTCTTGTTTAGGTTTAGTTAGGTTATAGGTTATAAGTTTAGGTTATAGGTAATAGGTTTTGGTTTAGGTTAAGGTTATAGGTTTAGGTTAAGGTTTCGGTTTAGGTTAAGGTTAAGGTTTACATTTAGGTTATAAGCTATAGGTTTAGGAAATTGAGAATTGGTTAAGGTTTAGGTTTAGGGAATTGGGTTCGGGTTCGGAATCTGGTTTAACAGGCTTGGGTTTTCATGTTTACGTTTAGGTTTAGGTTAGGGAGTTGAGATTGGGATTAGGTGTAGGTAAAAAAATAAATTAAATGTTAGGTTATAGGGATTTGAGAATAGGTTAATGTTTTTAGGTATAGGTTTCTTCTACTCTCTGTTAGGTTTAGGTTTTATAGGTTTAGGTTTGGTTTAGTTTAATCAACGAGTTAATTCAGTTTAGGTTAAATATATTATAGGTTATAGGTTAAGGTTTGAGGTTTAGGTTATAGGTTTTTTTAGGTTGAGGTTATAGTTTGGTTTAGGTTTGTTTCATCTCATTCGGTAACATAATCATGTTTAGGTTTAGTAGTGGAAACTAATTCAGAAACAACCACATATCGCGTAACATTAGGAATCACTACCAAAATTCCAAAGTAAATTGAATGAATGCAACTAAATACATAGTTTTAGTTTATAGGTTTTTGTTTAGGTTGAGGTTATAGGTTTTGGTTCGAGGTTTTAGGTTTTAGTTTATAGGTTTAGGTTATAATAGTTATAGGTTTAGGTTTAAAATCTTCTTTTGAGTTTAAATCGGCATCAGCAAGTATTTCAATGACATTTTAGGATTTAGGTTAAGGTTTAAGTTTAGGTTAAGGTTCATAGAATCGAACCTTCTCACATGAGGTTTTGGTTTAGGTTAAGGTTATACGCTTTGGTTTAGGTTTTTTGGATACTCCACCTAGGTTTAGGTTGAGTGTTAGAGTTTGGCATAAAGGTTTAGGTTAGATAGAACCATTTAGGTTTGATTTCATCAAAAGATTTAGGTTATAGAACACGAAGTTATAGGTTTCTAGGGGGAATTGAGAATAGGTTAAGGTTTAGGTTTAGGTTGAAGAAGCCAACAACATGGGGTTCGGGTTCGGGATCTCAAATAGTTTAGGTTTGGGTTTTTTTTTTTTACAAGTTTAGGTTTAGGTTTAGGTTAGGGAGTTGTGATTAGGATTTGGTGTAGGTTTAGGTTTAGGGATTTGAGAATACATTTACATGTTTTAGGTTTTAGGTTTTAGGTTTAAGTTATAGGTTATAGGTTTAGGTTATAAGTTTTAGGTTTTGGTTTTAGGTTTAAGTTATAAGTTAAGGTTATAGGTTATAGCTTTTTGGGGTTGAGAATAGGTTAAGGTTTAGGTTTAGGAAACTAGTTGGGAAAATTTAATAGGTTCGGGATCGGGTTTAGGTTTAGGTTTTCAAGTTCGATTTTGTTTAGGTTTAGGTTAGGGAGTTGAGATTAGGATTTGGTGTAGGTTTAGGTTGAGGGATTTGAAAATAGGTTAAGGTTTAGGTTTAGAAATCGGGTTTGGGTTAAATGGTTCGGTTTAGGCTTGGGTTTTCATGTTTAGGTTTAGGTTTAGGTTAGGGTGTTGAGATTTAGGATTTGGTGTAGGTTTAGGTTTAGGGATTTAAGAATAGGTTAAGGTTAAGGTTTAAGTTTAGGAAATTGGGTTCGGGTTCGGGATCGGGTTTAGGCTTGGGTTTTCATGTTTAGGTTTAGGTTTAGGTTAGGAATTAAAGGGAAAAAGTTTTCTCTGATTATATACGAATAATTTGGAGATTGGGATTTGGTGTAGGTTTAGGTTTTGGTTTTGAGTTTAGGTTTAGGAAATCGAGGTTCGGGGTTTAAGGTCGAGTCGAGTTGCACGTGATTGGGTTTTGAAGTTTAGGTTTAGGTTTAGGTTGGGAGTTGAGATTGGGATTGGGATTAGGTTTAGGTCTAGAGATTTGAGAATACATTTAGGTTTTAAGTTTTAAGTTTAGGTTTTAGAATTTTATAAGTTTAGGTTATAGGTTTAGGTTTTTTCAGGTTTTGGTTTTGGTCTTAGATTATTGGTTAAGGTTATAGGTTATAGCTTTGGGATTTGAAAATAGGTTAAGGTTTAGGTTTAGAAAAGCGGGTTCGGGTTCGGGATCGGAGTTTAGGTTTGGGTTTTTGAGAGTTAGGTTTAGTTTAGGTTTAGGTTAGGGAGTTGAGATTAAGATTTGGTGTAGGTTTAAGTTGAGGGATTTGAAAATAGGTAAAGGTTTAGGTTAAGGAAATCGGGTTCGAGTTCTGGATCGGGTTTAGGCTTGGGTTTTCATGTTTAGGTTTAGGTTTAGGTTAGGGAGTTGAGATTGGGATTTGGTGTAGGTTTAGGTTTAGGGATTTGAGAATAGGTTAAGGTTAAGGTTTAGGTTTAGGAAATCGAGTTCGGGTTCGGGATCGGATTTAGGCTTGGGTTTTCATGTTTTGGTTTAGGTTTAGGTTAGGGAATTGAGATTGGGATTTGGTGTAGGTTTAGGTTTTGGTTTTAGGTTTAGGTTTAGGAAATCGAGGTTTAGGTACGGGATCGGGTTTTGAAGTTTAGGTTTAGGTTTAGGTTGGGGAGTTGAGATTGGGATTGGGATTAGGTTTAGGTTTAGGGATTTGAGAATACAGGTTTAGGTTTTAGGTTTAAGTTTAGGTTTTAGGTTTAGGTTATAGGTTTAAGGTTATAGGTTTTGGTCAAGGTTATAAGTTTAGGTTATTTAGGGTTTTCAAGTTTTGTTTAGGTTAAGGTTATAGGTTTTGGTTTAGGTTTATAGGTTTAGGTTTAGGTTTAGGTTTAGCTTAGGTTTAGGTTGATTTGAAAATAGGTAAAGGTTTAGGTTAAGGAAATCTTTAGGTTATAGGTTTATAGGTTTAGGTTATAGGTTTAGGTTTTTAGGTTTTAGGTTTAGGATTTAGTTAAGGTTATAAATTAAGGTTTTTGTTTAGGTTTAGGTTAAGGTTTAGTTTTTGGGTTTATGTTAAGGTTATAGGTTAAGGTTATAGGTTTAGGTTATAGGTTATAGGTTATAAGTTATTAGGTTTTTGTTTAAGAGCTTAGAATATTTAGGTTTTAGGTTATAGGTTTAGGTTTTAGCTTATAGGTTTAGGTTTTGATTTAAGTTTAGTTTTGGGTTTAGTTAGGTAAGGTTATAAGTTTAGGTGTTAGGTTATAGGTTTTGTTTAGGTTAAGGTTATAGCTTTTGGTTTAGGTTATAAGTTTAGGATTAGGTTTAGGTCTAAGTTTTAGTTTATAGGTTTAAGTTTTGGTTTTAAGTTTAGGTTAAGGTTATAAGTTTAGGTTTAGGTTACAGGTTTTGGTTTAGGTTAAGGTTATAGGTTTTGGTTTAGGTTAAGGTTTCAGTTTTTGGTTTATGTTAGGGTTATAGGTTAAGGTTATAGGTTTAGGTTTAGGTTATAGGTTATAGGTTATAGCTTTGAGAATTGAGAAACAGTTAAGGTTTAGCTTTAGAAATCGAGTTCGGGTTCGGGATCGGGTTTAGGCTTGGGTTTTCAAGTTTAGGTTTAGGTTTAGGTTAGGGAGTTGAGATTGGGATTAGGTGTAGGTTTAGGTTTAGGGATTTGAGAATACATTTAGGTTTTAGGTTTAGGTTTAGGTTTAGGTTTATGTTATGGATTATAAGTTAAGTTTAGGTTAAGGTTTAGGTTTAGGTTTAGGTTATAAGTGTCGGTTATAGGTTTAGGTTTAAGTTAGGTTATAGGTTATAGCTTTAGTGAATTGAGAATAGGTTAAGGTCTAGGTTTAGGAAATCAAGTTCATGTTCGGGATCAGGTTTAGGTTTGGGTTTTCAAGTTTAGGATTAGGTTTAGGTTAGGGAGTTGAGATTAGGATTTGGTGTAGGTTTAGGTTTGGGGATTTGAGAATACATTTAGGTTTTAGGTTTAGGAAATCAGGTTCAGAATCAGGATCGGGTTTAGGCTTGGGTTTTCATGTTTAGGTTTAGGTTTAGGTTAAGGAGTTGAGATTGGGATTAGGTGTAGGTTTAGGTTTAGGGTTTTAAGAATACATTTAGGGCCCATTTGGTGGGGTGATTGGAAGGGATTGGATGGTATTGGAAGGGATTGGAAGTTAAATCCGAGGATTGGCCGGGCGTGCCAAACAGACTGGGTGATCTTATCTCGGGATATAGCAATCTCATGGATCTTAAGACAATCCACTGACAACACCATCACTACCTTTAAATCCCATCCAGCTCCACCCTAATCTGTTCAAATTTGCCTGGGACATGTTTGGGTCGAGGGATTGGAAGGGATGGGAAGGTTTAATCCCGAGATTGGCCGGGCGTGCCAAACAGACTCCATATAGCAATCCTGGGATATAGCAATCCCATGGATCTTAAGACAATGCACTGACAACACCATCATTGCCTTGAAATCCATGCCATCCACCTTAATACCATTCAATCCCTTCCAATCCACCCGTCCAAACAGGCCCTTAGGTTTTAGGTTTAGGTTATAGTTTATAGGTTTAGGTTATAGGTTTTAGTTTTGTTTTAAGTTTAGGTTAAGGTTATAAGTTTAAGTTATGGGTTTAGGTTTGAATTAAAGTTATAGGTTTAGGTTTAAGTTAAAGTTTAGGGATTCGAGTTTGGGTTCGGGTTTAGGTTATAGGTTTTGGTTTTGGTTTTGGTTAGAAGTTTAGAATAACGTTTAGGTTTAGGTTATGGGTTTGGGATTAGAGAATAGGTTTAGGTTATAAGTATAGGTTTAGGTTGGGTTATAGGTTAAGGTTTAGGTTTAGGTTATAAGTATAGGTTTTGGGATTTGAGAAAAGGTTTAGGTTATAAGTATAGGTTTAGGTTAAAGTTGTAAGTTTAGGTTTAGGTTATAAGTATAGGTTATAGGTTAAGGTTTTGTTTAGGTTTAGGTTATAAGTATAAGTTTAGGGATTTGAGAATAGGTTTAGGTTAAGGTTATAAGTTTGGGTTAAGGTTATAAGTATAGGTTTAGGTTATAGGTATAGGTTTAGGTTTAGGTTATAGGTATAGGTTTAGGTTTAGATTTATGTTTAGGTTAAGGTTTAGGTTAAGGTTTAGGTTAAAGGTTTTGGTTTAGGGTTAGGGGTGTGGTACTGCAAATACTGAGATATAAACACGGCTATCCAAATGATCGAGGCCCCTCCAATGTCTTGTCCATAAGAAATGGACAGACTTCATCATGGTCATAACAAATGTTCCCACCTTCCGGGGACCCCACTCATCCGATAGCTCCGATGCACATCCGTGTCTGCTCCATTAATCTCGAGCAAATACATAAATACGGCCATCCAAATGGCGGAGGCCTTCCAATGTTGTCCATAGGAAATGGACAGCTTCATCATGGTCATAACAGCGGTTCCCACCTTCCAGGGACCCCCGCTCATCCGGATAGCTCTACGCACATCCGGTTTACTCCATTAATCTCGAGCAAATACATAAATACGGCTTTATCCAAATGGTCGAGGCCCTTCCAATGTTGTCCATAGGAAATGGACAGCTTCATCATGGTCATAACAGCGGTTCCCACCTTCCAGGGACCCCCGCTCATCCGGATAGCTCCGACGCACATCCGGGTCTGCTCCATTAATCTCGAGCAAATACATAAATACGGCCTGTCCAAATGGCCAGGCCCTTCCAATGTTGTCCATAGGAAATGGACAGCTTCATCATGGTCATAACAGCGGTTCCCACCTTCCAGGGACCCCCGCTCTTCCGGATAGCTCCGACGCACATCCGGGTCTGCTCCATCAATATCGAGCAAATACATTTACAAACAAGGTAGGCATCTATTTTTTTATGAATGAAAACCAATCTTGAAGACTATTCATCAGGCAGTCCCTACAATGGATAGTAGTTGGACATTGAATAATTAAAAGCATTAACCACTTCTGTTGCTTTTTTGCATATACACAAGATTTATAGGCTGAAAATTTGCTATTGAGATCGTGTTTTATGTTTGGTTAGTAGAGACGGACAAGCTCTTTATACCATATGACCTACAGCTGATGAAAATTTTAAGTAAATTGTCTGAGGTTTATAATAATCTTAGAGATTAGAAAATTTCCAAGTATGTGCATTTCAGTCTGAGTTATTTCTCTAATCACGATAGCCTTGGGAGGGTTAATACGAGGGATGAGTTGATTGCAAGAGGCCTGATTAAAACTGTATTGGGTTATCTTGCCGGACATAATCATTTCAGGATCAGCAAGATAACCCAATATAGTTTTAATCGGCCTCTTGCAATCAACCTATCCCTCATATCAACCCTCCCAAGGCTATCGTCATTAGAGAAATAACTCAGACTGAAATGCACATACTTGAAAATTTTCTAATCTCCAAGATTACTGTAAACCTCGTACAATTTACTTGAAAATTTTATAACGTGAAATAGTATATAAGTGAGAGAAGACAACGTAACCTTTTATATAGAAGCCAGGAATTGATAGGTTGGGATTGTCTTATCGAGGAGATTGTTGGGCATATTCCGTCTACTGTTGGGACAAACATGCATGGGTTTGGATTATTGGACCATGGACCCCATCTGTCATTGAAAACCAAGATTAAAATGGTGTGACAATCTATATGTAGTAAGATATATATATATATAAATCAAGGTGATCATCAAAGAAATTTCATGTCACTGTCTAATGTTGTACTTCATAATCATGGAGAATTATCTACAGATTTTATGTAAATGCAATCAACTAAGTGAAATTGCAGCCAGATACTATGACATAAAACATTTTTTGTAGTTTTTAAAAAGATACATAAACAAACAAAGCTTGATGACTGACAAAATCCTAAAAATATCATATTACATGGTTGATTTTCGGCATTATTTGGTGTAGTGGGTTTAGGGTTTAGATACCCATAATTAGATGTATTGTAACTTTTGTCCAAATATGCATAACTAGGAAAAAAAAGTATACAAATTAGTCTGTAGACTAGATAATTTGGAAGCCTCATCTAGTGCATATTCCTGACAAGCTAACATTTCAATGATAGGGTGGAAAGACAAAACAGGATTCATGTAGCTAACCCCAATGATAGGGTGGAAAAACTTGAATCTGCTTGCAATGTCTCAAAAACAAGAAAACCCAGATAGGAAATAGAGATTAAAACATTACAAAGAACAACAACCTCACTTAGAACCATAGATTTTCTATCAACTGTTCTGCCATTCCACTCCATCAAATACCATATATGTCGTCAAGTCTTTTCTTACTACATCCACATCCACATCCTGGGATAGTCTCTATAATTGTATTCTATTACAAGCACGTAATCCCTATATAAGAGAAACTCCTGATTTAGAAATTGGATGCTTATATATGTGTCTTATATCCATTCCGTTCATCTGTTTTTATGAATCCAAAAATACAGCAGATCTAAATATTAGATGGATCACACCACAAGAAAGAGTGTAAAAAATTCTTAGGAGCTATAGAAGTTTTGGATGAAGCTGATATTTGTGTGGTAGATTCATCTTGGTGTGTGACCTTATAAACAGGTTGGATTGCAAATAAACATTATGGTGGCCCCCAGGAAGTTTTTAGTGGTGGGCGTCCAATCATGACCAGATGAATCCCATCCCACCTAATCCCTTCTAATCCCACTGCCCAAACACGCCCTAAGCCGTGTCCCACAGACACACCTTCGCTTGCTGGACATTGTCAACAAATGAAAAAGACTCATGGGCAGCGGATTGCGTGGTGTGCACCACACCATTGACGTTGGCGTGTCAAAGCTACTAACTTCTACGGGTCCCACCATGATGTACGTGGTACATTCACATTAATTGCAGATTTGAATCTGGACCCCGAATTGGGGTTTTTCTGATTTTACAAAATAGAGATTTTACAAATTAGGGATTT